>OV656831.1:6051424-7297849 GCA_927399485.1 Calamotropha paludella | reverse complement strand
GGATCCTTATCATGGAAATACGACCAATTATGAAAATGTATATTTTTTCATTCAATATTTTACAACTTTAATTATTGGACAATGACAGCACAGTATGAGGCCTGCGCCTTGACCCCAACGTAAATCAGTAGTGATCTATTTAATTTTACAGACATAAACAAATATCGTTGAGATTAATGCCCAGTTTTTATGATAAAACCAATTTTGACGTGACAACGTCTTATAAATTGGTTTGCCGGGTGACACTTCAAGAAACTGCGTTACGCTCCGCTCACGTTATGCGCTCACAATGAGAGCGAGTGAGAGGCACGCGTCCCTTCCACTCGGGCATGGTTAGCCCGCCTAAGAGCGAGAGAGACAGACATAAAAAGTGGAAGGGACGCGTGCCTATAAATTAATGTTTTAAATATAATTCTTTGTATAAATAAATGTTTTAAATTGTTACTATTATTTCATCATTCGCCCGTATACCGACTTTACAGGCAACCAATTTTTTTTGTATCTTTTCGTAATCAGGCCGATCTAGCTGCTGTTTAAAACAACTTATCTGTCAGTTAGGTAATAAAACATGCTTTATATATTCAGAAACACATTGATACATAAACGACGTTTATCTTTTCCGTAACTTTGACGGATCAATAAAGGGGATTTAACTAGTGACTTCAGAAACCGGGCATTAGTGCGGGCATTTGCATCGTACTGCTGTCCAATAGTTAAATCGTTGTTAAGCCAAAAACTATATTCGTAACTATCAAAATTTATGTTTTTGCTAGAACTATTTCTAAAACTACAAGTAATAGAAATAAGTTTCTTAGACAGATGAAATTTTTTTTTTTTACATATGGTGGCATTTGTAATTTCAAATCGGCTTAAGCTTAGCTACCCTTGAGCTAATGGACCACAGCGTAGTTGCTCAAACAATTACATGCAGTAGGGAGCGCATTAACAATAGTTACCCTATGCCACGGTAATAAAAATCATTTTTATTTTGTAAATTAGAAAGCATAGCTTGAAAGACTGTTTGTTTGATTACATCACTTTGCACCATTACTGTTTTTTACATATTTTTTAAATTTGCTTACGTGTATTGCAAACTGCATTTTTTGCAAGCTATTTTATTTATTTCTTTTTGGAAAGACCAATCACATAACATAAAACAAATAGCAATATGAAGTCATTTACAAATTTTCGCATTAAAATGATCGCACAGAAAGGGATATAAACTCTTTAAAACATAAATAAAACACTGTAATTGCATCCATATTGTCAATTAGGTAGTGAAATACTACTAGTAATATTATATTCACATTTACCAACATTCCATATAACTATTCTTATCATAATGAAACTTTTCGCATTATTGGTGTCAATAAACAAAATATGAAAATAATACACAAAAAATGACGTTTCCTTACCTGATTTTTAACTTAAAGTACCAACATGCACGTAGTGTTTAATAAAAATTGAGTGAATAATTTATTTTTAACCTTGATAGCATTATTTCCAAATATTAAAACTGATTTCAAAAATATAGTAATCCCCAATGTGAGCTATATAAATCTTTTGTCTCCCAGACCACCGTAAACGCAATTGAAAAGCCTGAATATCTTTAATCTCTGCGTCAAGTTACTCTGTACCAACTTAAGTGCATACAAAGAGTAGAACCTGTGGGCTCGTTAAGTGCGAAATAAGTAAAGCTTTGTCAGCTGCCAGTAATCCGGCGCCCGATCAAACATTTACCGGCACTATGATTTTCCTTTGCCAACCTTTTTCAAGAAAGAAAAAAAAACAATTTGTGGTGCGCAATTAATAGTTTTACAAGCGAGGGAATTGTTGGTTATATAGCTTATGCTTTCGTAAATCAATTTGCCAGCTTTATTACAAGTATCCACGTTATTCTTTGATCAGTTTTTATCTGCACTGTTAAAAGAATATGCAAACAGATTAGTAGTAAGAAATCTCTTTAATTTAATGAAGTTATTTTAGGTCTTATCTTATAAAATTAGACTAAGCAGTGGGCGGGAATTTCCATTCGCTTCCGTCTGCTTTTGTCTATTACTGTTGACAGCCATATAGAAATAATAAAAGTTGAAAGTTAACGAGGCAGTTTTGTCTTTTATCTTCTGAGAGACTAAAACATTGTGTCATACAGCAAACTGGCTTTGTTGAGGTTTTTATAGCTAAGAAAACTATCGGTTATAACCAAAACGGTTTGATTTATGCCCACAGAAACTGAACACAAGCAATTCACTTCTATCACTAGTATTGATGCTCTATGTACAGTCTGCAACACATCACCTACCCATTTTAGGGTGGGTAGGTACTTATTTGCCATGTTAAATCGAAGCTGCAGAGTTCATTTTTGATAATTTGACAGTTTTTGGGGTAGGTTCACTTGTTGTTGTTCGGACTTATAATACTTCAGTCAATGTAGATTTACGTAATTCGATGAAGTAGAGGCGTGCCTCATAATTTCTAAATTGACAATGTTTTTCTGCTTTTTATTTAATTAAAATGTATTTTTTAATGGGAGTAAATAAATAGTTTTCACGTTAAAAAAGAACATAATTTTTCCTTAAGACTAGGCAAAATTCAAAGTTTCATGTCGCCTTTTTGAGAGAAGATCATATTTTACTTATGTATGTATCTTTTTATGTATAAATCTGTATAGATATTGTCACAGCAATGAATAAACTTATTATGAGTCTAGAGAGGATTAGTAATATTGATGATTTTCATCGAAAGAAAATGAAATAATGAAAACTATTTTATTAGTTATATTTTACAGGCAAAACCGCAACAAACGAACTCAAAACAGTAACACTACAATAGATAAACGAGTTATTTAAAATAATAGCCTTACGTTATAGACGTTTAATGTTTTAAAAATGGAATCTAAAATCGGACACCGAAATCCCGCCAACATCCTTAATCTCTGTCTATTCCCAAGACCTCTTGTTCTAGTGCATTACGAGTTTTATAGGGGAATAATTTAGAGGATGCAGCGGTAAGTGCCCTCGATGGCTGCCGGCAGCGTGTGTTTGACAGCCGATTGCCGTAATCGCGTTCGCGCCATTTATTGCAAACGCCATCTTTGTTTTCCTATTATTTTTTAAAATATGCAGTTTTGGGTGTTAGAAGATTTGAGCCTTAGGACTCGATTTTCAATGGTTCCCACGCCATTTTTTATATATTTGTCCGTGTTATAATTTTAGTACTGTATTTAATAGCAATTTTTGCTTTATTATTTTAAAGATTTTGTATTAAGCACGAAGATCGGTATTACTCCAAGTCCCCTCTAAATAAGTTTTTTATACTTATTATATTGTAGGAAAAATTTAAGTATAATACCGTAAAGAGAGTTTTATCAACTTTACAGTGCACAAAACTAATAAAATTTGCAAGTTGGTAATATAAAATAGTTTTAAAAGAAACCTTTTCCCAATTTTTTTTAACTTAGAAACCCAAGCATGAGGTTCGCCTATGTATTGACAACTTAACTATAATTGTTTTTGTTTATACAAGATATATTAATCACTTAATATATTAAAAAATATCAAGTACTTATACTTAATTATAATTTATATCTCTGTGACCAATATATCTGTTGGAAATAAATAAAAGATATTAAAAACAAATTAAAACTCGATAACCTCGAAAAATCGTGGAAAATACATGGGGGTGACTCGGTTGCCCCTAGTCTGGACTTCCCTTAACCCAATTATTTGGAACAATCTGTATATTCTATGTTCAGGCCTAGACAATTATCAGTTTCCCGATATCTTTTTGTATGAAAGTTTTTAACGGCAACTTTTAGTATTGCAATTTATATATTTTTTTAATTCACAGCTTTTTTTAGATATATAAATAAATAAAATTTAGAGGTCGTAAATATTTGCCACCTTAGGCGAGCGCAAAGTTGTCCGCGCCCGAATAGTAGTAGCTCTGTGTGGGTTACTTTTCTCTTATAAGAACATAATTACCATTTCAAATAACCTAAAAAGATCAATTACTTCAATATGTTAGCTTATTTCAGCCGACGACTTCCTGAAGTTTAGCATCCGCGTTACTCTGTTCATATGTGTAAATCACAGAGAACTTCGACCAGTCGTCACTTGTGCGAGTAGTTCGCGCCATTTAACGACTTAACGTCATAAAGAAGGCGGGAAAATATGACGCTCGGTAGTAAATCGGACAGTTTAAATATTCAACCGGAAATATTAGAAAGTTTAAGAGTATCCCATGATATTATGTCGATGTGGAATTGGAAATAAAATTTTATCTTACGATGGAAGAGATATTTGCAGATATTGTTTTTAATGGCTGATCTTTCACTTTTTTATTATGGCGGTGTAATCCGTAATACTTTGTTTATACTTGATTTATCAGCTATGAGCTTACGTTATTTTAATTTTAAAAGATTGTATGGCTTGAATGCCATTACAATTATAGATTTTTATAGATTGATATCCTTTATAACCGTATCACATATGAAGCCATGTATTCATATTAAGTATTTTTTATATTACATGATAATGAGAACTGATTTATAGATGAACTAGCTTTTACCCGCGGCTTCGCTCGCATTTTTTTTTAGTCTTTTTTTTCAATAAAAAGTATCCTATGTTACTTCTAATACGTTTTTGCGTGAAAGAAAGACAAACAGACAGACACACTTTCCCATTTATAATATTAGTATGGATGAATGAATAATGAAATACTTTGGTTTCAGTAAAGGTGTTGGGATATTACTGAAACCTCTCCCGTGGATTTCTTGAGAGAGGATAAAAAGAACTATGTTTTGTTTCACTTACCAACACTAATGGTTAAATGTTTACATACACTTAGTGGTTAAATATCTACCATTATCACACACTAATATCCACCACAACACAAATTTTAATAAGAAAACTACTTTAATAAGAAATATTTTTCTATGTGTTTCCGTTTGATAGCATGGGTTTTTATGGGTCCCATAGTTAATAAAACAATAAATCCTGAGGGATTCAATAATGTCACGTCACATTTTGGAGCTGTTACTTCAAATATAAGAATTTAACTTGAATGTACCAAAAGTTACACAATTTTATTGTTAAGAGGGTGGGATGCTGATGCGATCCTTTATTATAATATAGGTAATTTATTATAATATAGGTAATATATTATAATATAGGTAACATATTACAATATTTTTTTTGCGAAGTTTTATCACATGGCCACTCACGTTACTAACAGGTGTATCTTATTTTTACTTAAAAGTAGAAAAAGTGGAAAATGACTATTTTTTTCGTATTCCTGACAGCAAACCCTTTCATTTGATACCCATATCATGGAAGTGCATTTCAAACAGCCAGTTCGCCATCTTGGGGAGGCCGCCATATTTGATTTGTAATGACGTTTCTTAGCTAGTCATGTATTGTCATCAGAACTCAGAGCGTGTGCAAAATTTCATCCTAATCAAAGACCGGAAAGTGGGTCAAATTAAGATTCCAAGATTTTCTTACATAGTTACAAGTGAAGCTAATAAAAGCGTGTTAAAAAAAAGGTTTTTACTCGCCTTATTGGTGAATGTTCTTACAGTTAAACCTTTTTAAATATTTTCTAAAAGAGTAAGAGTACAGAAAGTTTTGTTTATGATGACGAAAATTGTATTGAGTATCAATTTTGGTGTTACCTATTAAAAAATCAAATCATTTTTAACTTCTTATGAGTTACGCCTGTATGTAACATGAAAGATGACATATTATAGACTTGCATTATACAGTGTGCTTGACTTTCTCTGAATAATATCGAATACTTTGTATAGAATCCTTTTTTGAACGAGGGAAACCCTATTTAGCAGCCCACGCAGAGAGTGAGCCGACATGATTCCAGGGCTTCCAACCAGCGCTTGTTGAAAGGGGCCTGCTGCCTCTCGTCGCCAATTGACTTTGTTGGTCCCGGACTAGAAATCCTCTGTGATACGTCTACTGATTGTGATACTCTAGCTATTTAAATTATCCCTTCAGTGCGGTAAAATACGAACAGCCCTACCGCAATAACTGTAACGCTACGTAGAAACAGACTCCCCACCATGTATACAACACTGGAAAGTGAAATAACAGAAAACCATCACACGACTGAGATATTTTGTTTTTTATTAGTATGTTATTTGTCATTGTGCCAACCCTATATACATCTCGTCTTTTGTTTTTGACAATCCACTCCATTAGGCTGTGTTTCCACTAGAGATGTGTTAGAATGATAAGCGTTGAGAGGATGTGTAGCGGGCTCTTTTCACATGCAAGTGAGGAAGGTGAAATATGGCACTGTCCGCTGCTTGCATCTCAATTCAGTTACTCGCTCGCTTCCATCTATAGTACACATTTCTCGCACAAAATCTCGTTCACAAGAGCTGTACTGAAGCTGATTAAGGCTAGGTAAATGAAGCAATTCTATTGGTTCTTAAACACATCCCTCGCTACGCATCCTCATAAATCTCTATTGGAGACGCAGCCTAAGTGACGTTTTTCACTTCGAGTTAGGGTTGGTACAACAGAGGTTTTCTTAAAATATAAAAATAAATACTACAACTAAGATATGTTGTTTAAACTGTATGGTAGTTTTTGGGATTGTATACAAGGTACTCTATCGCTCACATTCGACCATATACTTATTATCATATACAGGGTGTTACACTGTAAACCTGGACATTATAAAACCCGGTTCATGACACACCTTTGAAAAGCGTGGCTATTAAGTCTCATTTAAGACCGTCTATCCTGGTGGCATCATCAGTAGCTTCATTTCTAACCGGGGAAACGATTTGAAAATGAATTTGGGGCTTTGCCATAATCTAAATTGGCAGGTATATTGAAGTTCGTGATAAGACAAAATTATGATGATAAATTCCAGTACCATTAGCGGCCTTTTACCACATCCTTTACGAAGGTTGGTGCTTACTCTTCCAGACACTGCACGGCATTAGTTTTAAATATACTTTTTTAAGAAAATTAATTTTACCGGCTGGGAGACGCGTTTAATTTAAAATAAGGTAAGGTAGGTAATTAGCTTAGTCATCCTGTGATCACGGCTCCCTAGGATGACTAAGATAAAATAGGTAATTACCTTAGTCATCCTGTGATCATGGACCCTGTAAAGGAGTTGAAACATCAGGATTAAATCTAAAAAACAAAATTAAACGCGTCACCATTCCGGTAAGAGTGGTTCCATTTAAATTTGTGATAGGCACAGACATGTAATATTAAATATACTTTTTATAAATTTTCAGGTTTCGAGCGTGCCTCAAACTCGCTGACACGTCAGTCTCCAACATGGTCGGAAAGCTGTTCTTCAACGTGGTGCAGACCAAGTGTTTTATTCTGAAGCCAGTTAAGATCTGCTCGCAGAGGTCCTGGTGGGGCAAATGTTTAAGGAGGGGGTATACGAAACAAGCTTATTTGATGGACAATATGCCTTATTGAGAAGCAGTAAAGACGACATTAGGTTGCCGATGGGATTTACGTACATCCTTATGCGCAGGGTGATTCAAAATGGAGGTTTTAAGACTTAATTAGGTCTTAGACACTGAAGAACGTCATTTTGGGGTAGATCGGGGACTGTGCATAACTGGAAGTTCAATTTGATGGATATGTTACTTAATGGAGAGATCCCTTTTTTAGCTTCCTTGAAGTATATGTGTCGAGTACTTATTTCTTAAATATTTACATTGTTAATTTCAAATTAGTCTTCTATTGTGACATTCAAACAAACTGACATTCATAATGGTAGATACACCCCCACTTTCCTTAAAGAAACAATATAGTTTGTTAATTTCTCAACTGTGTACTGCGATTTATAACCTTATTGTGAAATTATAAACTATTAATTTATTTCCACACAAAGTTGAGGAGGTATGAAATACCTACAGTATAATGTGCCACTTTAGTATACTTTACTTAATTTAATGGCGTTTCATAAAATAAAGTTACCTATTTAGCTTAATAAGTAATTATTAGTAAACTTTGTAAATATTATGATTAAGCTATTCCTTTAAATTTTAAGTCATTTTCAAAACTCTACATAGCGAAAGCTTTAAATATTTGTATGGATATTTGTGAGTTAGTTAAATATCCGCTAGAGGCGCTGTTACAGTATTCATATCATTTTTTTAAACCTGTTGTATTTTATTGTAGTAATATCTTTAAAACATCGTGTTTAATTTGCCTTACGTGTGGAAAATAACTGCGATTTCATAGACAGGAACCTAATTTTTGCATGGTTTATTAAGGATGTTTGGTAATACATGTATATTCCCAAGGTTTTTATTATAAATCCGGAAAACCATTCAACCGAATCAAAAATATTTCTTTTTATGAAAATCTGCATAGTGGCAACCCTAGATAGATATATTGTTATTAGCATTATGAAAAGAATTATGAAAAACAGTAGTCCAACTACATCTAGGGTTGTCAATTTTCCATTTAATATAATATATTATTAGGTTTTTATAGATTTAGAAGAAAATTATTTATTTTTAAGTGGATATAAAAGTAATTATTTTCTATCTTTTTATATCGTAGTATTCATTTGTTATTTTATGAGTGATATGCGAATATGGTGATGCATATCTGATATTTTTTGTATGTAGTTACAAGTTATTAAGAAGTATGTATCATATGTATAATGTGGCAGTGTTTTATAAATATATAAATAAAAATAAAAAAATTAACAGCTATGTGGTGGATTTCAGGATTAATAATTATTTCCTGTCTGAAAACATAGTATACTATATGTATATATAATATTCGGAATTTTACACTTATTACCAAACATCCTGTATAACGCCCTGTAAACAAATATCCGTACAAATAGTTTAAACTTTCGCAAATTGGCAAGCCCATGTTTAAATGCAGTCGACAGCTTATGAAGTTGAGCACTCTAAAATTATTTTTTTTTTATTTTTGTAACATTAAATTAAAGTATGTTCAAACATAATTAAGAATGGAAGATACGTCGAGCACCGTAATCGTTATTAAGTAGTAATTAAAAAAAAAAATTCATCCGGTATTAAAAATCATTGACGTTTCTCATATATTTTTTTGAAAAAAAAGTTGAGATATTTTTTATTTAATGGGGATATTTTCATACTTATTCTTTCTAAAATAAGAATTATCTTTGCTATTTCTGAATAAATTACAACCTTTGCTTTCTTTTTCATTCGAAAAAAATTAAATTCAAAACATTTATTTGCATTAAAAAGGCATTGCATTTGAACAAAAATAAATGTTTATCAGGTATCATAACCCACAGCTCTCTGTCTGGGTTTTTCCCAAGTGTTTCT
Organism: Calamotropha paludella; assembly: GCA_927399485.1. Taxonomy (NCBI): domain Eukaryota; kingdom Metazoa; phylum Arthropoda; class Insecta; order Lepidoptera; family Crambidae; genus Calamotropha; species Calamotropha paludella. The sequence goes on along the minus strand of OV656831.1, from coordinate 7,288,527 downwards.
TAAGGTGACGCCAACGCCATCTGTTTTTTCCAGGTACTAATACTTGTAAAATAATCGATATAGTAGAAACAGCTATGGCACTATTACTAAAGCATTTAACTCTTAGATTTTTACTAGATTCAAATCCAGTCTAACAACTTCAATTTGATTTAGTAAAATATATATAATAAATCCAGCAGTATAATATAAATAACATAAATATAGCAATAAATTTATTCTTAATATTTTATTTTAAGATTTTGCTTCTGCTAATTATTATTTGATTGTAACATACAAACACAATTGTAAAAAATAAATGAACTATTAACTTGAAAGTATATAACTTCATATGCTGTCGATTGTACATGAGTACCAAGTAAGAAGATAATTTACACATTAAATTACACACACACTTTTGTAATATAATTGTTATAATCTATTATAACCGATGAATATTTTTTAAATTTTATTATAAAAAAGTGTGTGTCGCGACTGGAGTTTACTCTTTAAGAACGATCGATGAACAGGCCCAGAAAACAAAAAAACTTGAAAATAAAAGAGCTGAAACTGAAAAAGCTGAAGCTTAGGGCGGCAAAATTAGAGGGCGGCAAAATTGGTCCAGAAAATTGATACAGAAAAAAGTAAGGCTTAAGAAATTCTTTAGCCCTTAGCGGGCTATACCTATCTTCCTTAGCCCGCCACACCTTATAAGTACTGCTGTAAAAAAAGAGCTTTGCTTTTCTTAGCTTAAAAATATACACAAAAAGTTATAAAAATAATCTTGAAACTAAATTATTCCCTAAAAAAGGAATTAACGTTATTGTGAACAGAGCATCTAATTTTGGAGGTCAGTTGGGGCCCAAAAATTTTATAGCTTTGGGGCGGCAAATGTGTACACCCAGCACTGTATATAACCTTATAAGACAATCAATTCTTAAAAAGTAAACTCTTAAAACTATTATTTATTTTTCACTTACGCTTCCCACCACATGTTTAAATAAAACTTTTACCGGATTGATGATGTGTTTAACCGGTTCGTTGCGGATGACACGTCTGGCGTTCCTTCACTTTCCTTTGCTTGTGGCGCTAGCCACTGGGGCCGTGTCATTTTTAAATCGATGATAACTCCTTCAAATTAAGTTTTAGGGAAATCTTCTTAGAATAAAACTATCTTCATTTTTCACGTAAATCAAGCTCGTAGCCTTCGTTTCTAGGATTGTAATAGCAACGAATCGGGTAATGTTTATATATATATATATATATATATATATATATTTAATCCTGACGTTTCGACTCTACAAGAGCCATGATAGACAATATAAAAACATAATTAAACATTATTCTGTTACAACGGACGAGTTTCTGACGCTCGATCTTCTTGTCAGTTAAAAGAAGTCCAGAATGGGTGGTAGGTAAAAATGTGAACGATTCAAAATATTGTTATACAGTGTATTCATCCTAACTTGTCCTATTTGGTAAACAATCTTGGCACTCCTTTTTATTAAAAATCAACTGATAACTAGATTCAATAGGTTTTAGTCTATAATGACGATTTATTGTAATAGATTATAAACTTTGTTATTATTTTATTTTTAAATGGGCGATTTCGTTAAAAAGTTGTGCCAAGATTGTTTACCAAATAGGCAGTGCTGACTTTACACATTTGCCGCCCCAAAGCTATAAAATTTTTGCCGCCCCTACTGACCTCTATAATTAGATTCACTGTTCACAATAACGTTAATTCCTTTTTTAGGGAATAATCTAGTTTCAAGATTATTTTTACAACTTTTTGGGTATATTTTTAAGCTAAGAAAAGCAAAGCTTTGTTTTTACTGCAATATTACTTACTTTTTTTCTATACCAACTTTCTGGGCAAATTTTGCCGCCCCCTAATTTGCCGCCCTAAATTTCAGCTATTTCAGCTTCTATGGTAAATCCGGCACTGCAAATAGGACAAGTAAGAATGAACAGACTTTAGATATTAAGTGCATTTAAATAAAGTATTTTTCATTTCCATTTACAGACAACTCAAAGAATCAGGAATCAATTATTCCTGTAAACTTCCTTTACTCCCAATTGAGCTGTTAGTAAATAAAAATGAAAATAACTTTATTCTTTACTCCTTTACAGAATCCCTGATCATAGTTATATAATCCTGACGTTAAAATCGTCAGAATTAAATATAAAAAAAAAATTAAAAGCCTCATTAATCCGATAAACGTGGATTTCTTTAAGCTATTAATTTATCATTGTGTGAGATATCTGCTGTTTTTGCCCATGTAAATTACGGTTCTTGTATATAAACATAAAATGTAATATTTCATTGTTTTTTTAACTTCTCGCATCAAAAGAGTTTTATAATCTTAGTAATAAGTACAATAATAAAGTTATAGGCAATAAAATCTCTAATTCCTCTCTGACAATATTAATAAGAGTTTAATTTAAGTGGTGTGTAGACGAAATAGTATTTATTATAAAGATAAGATAGATATATAAACCTTTATGTAACATATCCAATGAAAACCTATTTTGCCTGTGGTTATCCTGCGGTTAACAACACATGTTTTACATATGTCACCGTAAAATTAATGTTAGATTATAATCTATCTCGCGAGATTGTAAACTGTCGAAAGATTGTGAACCATAACATAGTTGTTACAATTCAACGCATCATTATCAGGTAGATTATAATCTATCGAAGTTTTCTGATAATCATCACCTAACCTAACCTAACTTTTTTTTTATATACTTGGGAAATGCTTTTCGCATACTCCGCCGCTAGGTAGGCGACGGAGTTATGTGGGACTCTCTTCTGCCCACCAACCAACGGTGAAGATCGTTGGGTTAGTGGGCAGAAGCCTACCCACTTGAACCCGAGTGTGTGCCCTCAGAGCCGAATATTTGTTAGGACGGGCTCGCCTCTAGAGGTCAACCGCCCTATCCCGGCGGGTTCAACAGACGGACCACCACCCTTTGCAGAGTGCCCACGTGTGCTCGGGCATCCTCTCAGACAAACGAGGCCGTGCAAGGCAGGCGAAGGAAACCTAACCTAACCTAACCTATCTAAAAATACTCGTCGGTTAAGTGCTTTTTTTTTTTTTTTTTTTTTTTTTTTTTTTTTTTTTTATTATCTTATTTGCTAATTTTCAGGGGTAACTGTTTCAATTTTACTGTTAAGTTTTTATTAAAATTTTATGTATAAGTTATTTTTAAGTTATTGCGTTCAGGGGTCCGTGCCAGAGATACTCTTCGCCCTGAAGCAAAAACAACAAGAAAAGGAAGGGAGAAAGATGGAGCGACAGTAGGGATAGAAAAGAAAGAGAGTAGAAAGAAATGTAGGTTGAGATGCAATTATTACAATTGCTAACATTGTTGTTAGAGTTTCGGTGTTATTATAATAGTATTAACTTTTTTAACTTATTGTGAACTATACAAATTGATTATATGAAGTATTCTAATTTATAGGTGAAGTGATTAATATTTATTTAAGTTTACTTAAGTCGGTTTTCTAAATGTCGCAACCATAGTCGACTTTTGCGTCGATACGACGCTGCATTGCGCGAACTCGTGGGCAGCTGTTAGATAAGGCGAAGTGTTTTGTGTCAAGGGAGGTTTTAAATCTGTTGTTGTGGGTAACGCAGTTGGTACATTCAGGGGCATCATTTTTAAGGGGGCAGGTTTCGTCATTGTGGGTGTTATTGCCACAGTGGCCACAGCGCCGTTCGCTCCTACAATGGGTCAAAGTGTGACCGAAGCCGTGGCAGCCGCGGCACTGTTTGAATGGGGAGAAGTTTTCGATATGGACCCTTTGAAAGTCAATTTTCACGCGGCCCATGCCCGTTAGAGTTCTCCAAACGTGAGGAGAGACGGACAGAACCGCATTGTACAGAGTGGGGTTTCTATTTTTTGCGAAGAATTTGAGGCTTATGTCTGCCTCTGTGATTTTTTCCATTTCAGGATTATGAAGGAGTATGGTGGAAATTAAATTGCTTTATTTGTGTCGGAGGTGATGCCCTTGACTATGACCATTGGTCTTAGCTTTTTCTCCTCCACCGCTGTCACCCCGAAAGAGGGGGCGTTGTTAATTCTGTTAAGGGCATCTTCCATATTGGACCTGCTGTCGAACTCGACCTTGGTCTTGCCCTTAGACAGGTTAACAACTTTGGCAGCGGTGTACCGAGTTTCTGTGAAGTTGGTTAAGAGTGCTTTGACATAGCCTTTATTCAGAACATCTATTTGGACCCTGAAAGTTCGCCTTGGTCTGCTCTCCCGACTTGCCTATCCACTTGTCAGTTCGCTCCCGCTCCACCCCTCTCAACAGTCCCAATGCTGCGCGAATTGTGCAAAAAAATGTCATACTCTTAGATAAAAATGCCATTTTCTCGCTAAATAATGAAGCTAGGGCCCTCAGATTATAAAACAAAAGGCAGATAGACCGTGCGGAACACCGAAAGTGAAGCCAACAAAGCAAATACAAATTCAAAAGCGAATACAATCTCGAGTCAGTACGTCACGAAGCGTTGCATCGTTAGTACGTCACAGATAATATTCATATTTTTGAGAATAATGCCGTCTTATGTTTTCAAACATTGCAAAAATTGTTCCCAAAACCAAAAGTAAGAAGATGGAGTACCTTTTCATATGTAAATGTTAATTATTTGTCTATTTGGATATTATTTTACGTGATTATTTTTAGTGAAATCTTGGAACACAAAACCTTAACAAAAATCTGCCGGTGTTGCTAGTTTATTTTGAAACATTTGCCCTTAAGTTGGGAAATATGTATTGGAAACAGGATTATCGATTTATACAAATATTTTTTTCGATAATAGTGTTTTGTTTGTCTCGCTTGTTGGTTGGTATGTTTGTATGTATGTGTGTCCGTTTCTATGTGACTTCGTTACTAAAACTACTGAATATTTTGTCTCTAATAATAATGATGTACATCCGTCGATTCGCCAACATAAAGTAAATATATATATAGCCAAAAACAATACAGACTCATCACGACTTTACTAACGGCTGATTTATAGCAGCCACAAAATATTTCTTTTCATACAGATTCCCAACTGATCCTGTTCTACGTAACGATTGGATTTCTATCGTACGTGATAGCAGACAAGATAACGGTTGGCTACCATCAAAATTTTGTGTTGTCTGTTCAAGGCATTTCAAAGAAGATGATGTTTACTTCATCGAAAAAGGTCGTCGGTTAGTTAAAAAAAAATCAAAACCAACTCTGTAACTGTAACCAAGTAATTTTGTTATTATCCTGGCAACCGTAACGCACACCGAGGCTACGTGTTTTTATAGTGCTGTCACGCACACATGTCTACAAGAGTGGCTTCACATTATTGTTCCGTGCGGTCTATCTGCCTTTTGTTTTATAATCTGAGCTAGGGCCAAACAAAAAACCGTAAAGCTGATTTAATAAAGATAAATGGAAATTTAAATAAAAAACAGCAGATCACGCGAAAATTTGAATATGGTAGCAATTATAGTAATATAAGTTATTTACGGAATTTTTACCATGTACCTTGTTATTGAGTTTCCGATATTTCGACTTCGTCGGAGGGTAGACCGATATTTCTGCCAATAACAGCCCACCCGCAATTACTTAAGTCGCTCTCTGATCATGGCACCTGCAACAGTGCCGAAATATCGGAAACTCAATAACAAGGTACATGGTAAAAATTCCGTAAATAACTTATATTACTATAATGTTAGTGACCATGAAAGTTTAAAACAATATATGGTAGCAATTGCTACCGTGGACTCACAAGTGGTTATCAACATTTTCCCTATCAACTTGTCTTGTCAATATTCTTACGTCTTTCCTCTCTACATTTCCAAACCACCTAAACATTCCTTTTTCTGACTTTATCAATATATCTTCTTAATAAAATAATGTTGGAACATTGTGTCCAATTTGCCCATTTATTGCAATAATTACTATTTAGTATGTCAAAATGTTTGAAATATATAAAAGAATATAGAGATACTTAACCAGTATAACAATGATTTTTTTACAAAACTGTGCTAATAAAATGCATATTTATGCAGTTCGTGACTATACAATTAAAAATTATTTGCTCTTTTTACACGAAATCACTTTTAAAATGTCATTATTGTCGTCCATTATTTTTACCTACCACTAATTCAGGACGTCTTTTAACTGATAAAAAGAATTTGTCAACTTTAACAGAAGTGACGACATTTATAATATATGTAATTGCTAGCTGACCCGGCCACGCGTTGCTGTGTTATAAATTAAAATGAAGCCAATCCTGAGTCCGAACAAATCCAACTAATTGAAAAAAAAATCATCATAATCGGTTGAGTAGTTTCGGAATTCGTTGCAGTTAAATACTTTGCAGTTAAACTAATAGCGGACAGACAAACACACAAACAACTTTGTGTTCTTAGATTATAGACTAGCGGCCCGTCCCGACAAAATTCTTAAAAATTTTCCATTAGCGCCATCTAGCGTCTGGTAGACGAACTACTTGCAGTTAACGCGTTGCTATGGTAACGTTATTGATACAATGGAAAAAGAGCGGGGGAAAAGAGCGGATAGACAAACACACAAACCACTGTGATCTTAGATTATAATGTAAACTTTAAGAAAACAGTAAGATCACAGTGGTTGTTATAAAATTATAGTTTGTAATAATTTTCTAGTTAAGACCCAGTAAATATACAGCTAAAGCAATACCGAAACAAGACCTATTTATTTGTGATAAATACCTACATTGCATTATAGCTTTCGGGGTAGCTCGGGTTACCACCTGCCCTTTTTTTTTTTGGCATTAGGCATTACATCGTGCCGGGAGAACACGATGGATATGTGGGACTCTCCTCCATGCCCCTACGCGGCCGAGTGCCCGGTAAAGGCTTGGAGCCCTACCCACTAAAAACTGCGGCGTCCCAATACACAGTGGTGCGAGTCGCGTAGTCCCTTGCCGGACTCGGCCGCGACCCGGACCAGTGTGGGTCCGCACTCGTGGGCGGACCTCGCCTATGCTCCGTGAGGGACGGAGCAACGGGGTGAACCGTGACGCCCTGAACACCCCGCTCGCCTGAGGGCCAAGTGCAATGCAGCTGCCGGTCTCCCGCCCCGACAACCGCTGTCCCCCTTTTGGTGAGGAAAGGAATCAACCACACCCCTCGACCGACACCGACCCACAAGGACGAGACTCCCACGCCCGTGATGATCACCCAGGAACAAGTTCCCGGGCGCCATCACAGGGTTGCCACCTGCCCTGCCACTGCGTTTAAGGGTTACCAACATCAAAAAACGGGTATCAGTGTTTTAACCACACCACAGGCAAAGAAGGTATTTTTCATCATCCTATTAATATAATTATAATTTATTTTTATTATAAGTATTTTAATAAAAGTTATCTTCATTGTTACTTCGCGGTAAAGAAAACTATAAGTAATTAAAACCATATTCTTGGGTACCATCGACAGCAAATCATGCGATATGCTTGAGAAATAGAAATGATCTTTATTACAATGGAATAAGGTGGATCCACATTAGTGATGTTACGAATACGATTTAATGTAATCGATGATTATCAGAAAATATCGATTAATTGTAATCGTCATTTTATCAATGTTTAGCGATTGCGATAACCTACTTATTTTAAATAAAACATGTATAAGACGAGACTTATTTGTTATATAAATTATGTGTATTCGTACATCTTAAAATTTATCATTTGTGTATTTTTTATTGGGCTTTAAAACTTAGTGCTATCCATTCAATCTGGACATACAGAATTTATGAAAAATTAACTTACTAAAATTTACCCTACTCAGAGCATGCTTAGTAACAATTGGAGCAGGACGACAGCCTATTATGGTACTACTACAGTTTTAAAACTTAATCTAAAATTAAACTCTAAAATGCCAGATGAAATCACAGACAGAAAATAACTAAAGAACCATTTTTACACAATTTGACCAAGGCAAAAGAAACCGTTCAAAATACAAAATTTAATACTTATGGTTTTATAAAACGGACACATACGATACTACGAAGAATGATGACCGAGGAAAATCTCACTCTGGAAGTGTGAGTCTTTTGATTTTGTAGTATTAAATTTTAAGGGGATTCACCATTCCACACAGTCTACACGTCAGGGGTAGATTAATAATTCCATCTAATTATTATACATCGATACCTACTGTCGTTAATATTACTTCTCGTTTAGAGTTAGTTATTCCACTTTACTGATGACGAGTGACCCTACTTTCGAAGCCAAAATGGTCTGGATTCGAGTGCCGGAAGATGATTACGTGATAAATACGAACATTTTTATTTAATCATTGGCATTTATTTATGAACGCCATTTATTTATGTAACATAAAGTATGTCCGTTACTGTTGGGCTAGGCGAATTGAGAAAATGTAAGAAATATGATTATATTTAATGTATTTTCTGGTTTCGAAAAGTGTATTTTTATAGCCGGTACTTTCAATGACTGTGTCATTATTAAACATGAAAAACAAATTATTTTGTTGTAATCGTTATCGTAATCGGTGATCGACTCTCGAAATAATCGTAATGGATCGTATCGATTACGATAAATAATCGTTAAACGTATAATTGTCTCATCACTAGTTCAAATGTAAATGTGTTTCGATGTGCTGTCGATTGTACTTTTAATTGTCAAATCTGGTTGTGTCTTGTGATACGCTCGAGGTGAAGCAATAATACTTACTTAGTTGGACGTTTTTATGTATTATATATTATAAGAAACGTTGACGATTCAGTGAGCGATGGATATAAGTCAACGTGTAATTTAAATAATACAATATAACTATGTTTATTTTTTACTTTATTTGTTAAGGGTAATAATTTTTGAACTAGTATACCCAACAAATGTTATTCTGCCCGATTGCAACACCAACTTCCAACTCGTAATGTAAAAAAAAACCGGCCAAGTGCGAGTCGGACTCGTGCACCGAGGGTTCCGTAAAATATTTTTATTATATGATGTAACAAAAAAATTACGGTTTTCGCAATTTTTCCTTTATCTGTGCTATAAGACGTTGCTTCATAGAAAATTTCAAGATTCTGAGTTCACGGGAAGTACCGTGTAGGTTTTGATTCCCTTGCGAGTGTCGAAATTTTGCGGAATTTTGCGGCATAAACGGCTGTATCTTTTGATTGCGTTGGTTTGGAAGTTTGAGTTTTTCACAGCTCCAAGGGACAGTAGACCTGAGTATTTGATATAAATTTCAGCTTGATACGTCCACGTGTTCCTGAGCAAAAGGGTCTTGACAGACGTACGGATGGACAACAAAGTGATCCTATAGAGGGTTCCGTTTTTTCCTTTCGAGGAACGGAACCCTAAAAACACAAAAAATCATTTTATTCGGTGCAGACGTTTAGAAGCGATTCGCATGGGCGATTTTTTAACGGGCGTAAAAAAATATTAAAATAGAAGATATGCATTCCTCGCTGTGTTCACAAGACAGCGATGTTTTAACGCAGCGTTTTTTTATCGCGTACTGTTGGATTTTCGACTTTGGGCGTAGGACTCTAGGTCGAACGTCCACCATTTCTCGTTTTAAAAACGTCAATTTTTACGTGACGTATTTTAAACGCTCATGCGAACGGGGGCTTAAGTAACATAAAAATTGACTTGAGAATAGCAAAGATTTGATGAATAAAATAAATTTTATATATTTTTATGTCTTTCCCTCCTTGGTACACATTTGTTTTTATAAATAGTATTTTTAATTTTAATTCGTAAAAGATTCTCCATTTGTAATTGAAAATAAATATAATCAAAAAAAGAATTTTACATATTAAATTAGAGATAACGGAATGGTAGATGTTCCACTAATTACTTATTATTCTGATCTGTGTCTTTACTGTGTCCTTAAGAGGGGCAAACAGGAATGAATTAGTTATAAATATTTTTAATATTTTATGTAATTAATCTGAATCGATTGACAATGCATTTTATTTTAATATTGTATATTATTGTATTGTATTTTAATATTTCTCAATAAATTGTAATAAAAATCATTCGAGCGTTTTGGTTAGTGTTAACTGATAGCTTGTAAGATATGCATGTTAATAAATAAATAAATAAATAAAATAAAAGTTTGAACTGTTTTCCTCTATTAGCAACGTAGGTTTCTTTTTAGATCTTTCTGGATTTCAATTGGACTAATGCACAAAAGATCCAAGTGACAATTTTTCCATCCATCTTTACAACTCAATTAAGAGGTTTTCTCGTAGTGAAATTGATTGAAGCTGCTGTAATAATACAGTTAAATATTGGATTTATTATCTTAACAACTTACCTAGTTAAGTCATGCAGAAATAATTGCATTTAAACTTTAACTCGAAAAGTGACAAAATGTTAGGTGAATCTTTTATGCGAATTGTCTTTTTATCAATAAGACGAGGAGAGATCAAACTTTTTATACCTGTATCGCACCATAAACAGAGTGACAGATCTGAATAATTTCTACCAGTAGAACACAAACAATTTATCTTTAGTTAAGAACTAAAATAAACTTTATTTTGTTATTTATAGTACCTAAATTAAATTAAATAAGATGCGAAGATGTTTAGAAAGCGTTATGTGCCAAAAAAATTTATAAATAACATTTACACTATAAATGGATACTACGTTCGATGTTACAAATGAATGGATTTTCACATTGTTTAAATTACACGTTGTATAATCTGTAAAATGGAAGAACTTATCGAGTTCTTATTGATATAAATTTATGTAAGTAGTAAGAATCAAATGTCTCTAGTGCCAACAGTATGGTAGTTACGCTGGTTTATCGGTCTTTCGGAAGTTTTAATGGCAAGTAGTACGGTTAGTAAAAGCACCGAACTACTGTTAACAAATTATTTATTTTACGATTGACAATGAAACTGATTGTACCTACGATTATGATTATTATGTGATATTTATATAATATTAATATTTTTAACGTGTATTTACTATATTATTTTGTTTGTTCTGTGTATAAATCAACTTTGCACACCCTTTGGGTAAGAATACAGCACTCAGATCTTGTAAATCAACAGTAATTATTGTAAATCTACACTGGGCGTCAAAAATAAGTAGAACAGTTTTAAAATTGCAATATCTCCTAAACTACAGAAGCTAGACCTTTGAAATAAAAAGAAGTTAATAGAGAATTTAATTTCATTTAATAAAGTTTAGAAAACTTTTTTAAATTTACTATTAAATGATTTTTATTTCAAAACTCTAACTTCTACAGTTAGAGAGTAATTGCAATATTAAAACTGTACTACTTATTTTTGACGCCCAGTGTATATTCTGCTAAATAATAACTTGAATTTGAATTAAAAAAACAAAGAAAGATTAGTAAAAGAGATGGGTTACGCGCCTAAAATACAATCGATTGGTCTGAAAATGATTTGTTTCTGCCTAGTATAAATTTAAGCAGTTTTCGTTATCGGATATAGAGAGACCTTAGTGCGAGTTAACGCATTTGATATTCGTTATCGAGCGCGTTACAGATTTCTATAAAGATTCGTAGTTCCTATTAATTACCGCTAGGGGCGCTCTTACAAAACTCCATAGTAATATTTAACGCAAACTTTTTCGAATATTGACGCGTAAACTCGCACTTAGGCCTCTGTTCACAGTAAAAATGAATGAAAGTGATGGAGCGATAGTTTTCCAGAGCGTGGGTAGTTTTAATTAACTCTTATTAATCCCACAGTTTTCGTAATCAAACGTTTATATGATCTTAAATCCTTCATAATACATCTTACTTACAAAACGGTTTAGTGACAAATATAAGCCGTACGTCACTTAATTCTATGTAGAATAAAGTAATAGTGACATATTCATAAATTGCAATAGTAGAATCCATTCTAAAATAATAAATCTAATGAATTTCTTTCAATTATAATTTGAATATTTTAAGTCGTGTTATTTTGCGTGCTGAAATTTAAAACATCTCGTCTCCCTGATTTATAAATTATTTAATAGATTTATTGATGATATCTAATGACATATTTATTTAAATTTTATGATTTATTGTTCTTTTTCTGTCTAAATGTTGTAAACAAAACATGCTGTTTAAGTAATTCTGTTACTATCAACTCTTGTGTAAAATCAATAAAATAAAAAAGGCACTCCGAAACTGTGAAATCGTTTATGCATAATAATAAAAGTAACAATTTCATTAATGTCAATCAAGGATTGTTAGTAACAGATTTACGTAATCCGCATACGTTTTCTCTAGCTTGTAAATCGAACTATCGCACTTAACTAAAAGGTGGGCGTTTTCCATTTAGAAAAAAAAGTCGACACTGTGTTGCACTGTGTCGACTACATTAAAGCAAAAAATAGGTTTTTCATCAACTTCACTACAACTTAACTCTTTATAATTCAACAATATATATGTTCAATATATAGTTATTATGGTAGGTTTTTTTTTTTTTTTTTTAAGGTATAAATAAAATAAGGTTTTTGCTATAGTATGGTCGACACAGTGCAACACAGTGTCGACTTTTTTTTCAAAATGGAAAATGCTCTGTAACTCTCTCTAACTAACGATTAGTTCGGTGCTTTTCGTACCAATCAATCAATGTTGCCATTAAATAAAAGTTCACTATTCCGATGAACCGATTTACAGAATATCATAAGGTTATTCTGTAAGAAGGTAGATTAGTGTAAATACCAATGTATCAGTAATTAGTTTTTAAGGAAAGCAATGCATGTTAGAATTGTCGTGGTAAAATATGTTTTAATAATAGGGGTTAAAGTATGAAATTGCCGTTTTATTGCAATAGGTTCTTTGAATTGACATAGAATCTTCATGGTTTGAGGTTTTCGAATGAAACTTTTTTTAAATGGTTTCTATGATGTTCTTTTTTTAAAAAATGTAAAACATTTGAATATCGACTTTCAATTGTTTTTGTTATTCAATTTAGACAAGAAAGATGGATACTGCGAAAATTCGAGTTATTTTTGAATACGAGTTCCGACGCGGAACTAACGCGGCAGAAACAGCCCGCAATATCAATGCTGCGTTTGGAGAGGGGTCTACTAATGAACGCACCGTGCGATTTTGGTTTAAACGCTTTCGTGATGGAAATTTCGACTTAAAGAACGAGCCACGAGGAAGACCGCCCACACAGGTAAATAACGATGAATTAAGAGAGATAGTGGAAGCCGATCCTAGTCAAAGTACCCAGGAATTAGCGGCATGGTTTAACGTTACCTTACCCACAATATTGACTCACTTGCGTCAAATCAATAAAATAAAAAAATACGAAAAATGGGTGCCTCATGATTTGACTGATCTGCAGAAAGAAACGCGTGTTGAAACTTGTGTTGCCTTGTTGAACCGGTACAGAAATGAAGGAATATTGGATCGAATTGTAACATGTGATGAAAAGTGGATTCTTTATGATAACCGGAAAAGAAAAATGCAATGGCTGACCCCAGGTCAAATGCCACAACAGTGTCCTAAAGCAAAACTTACCAATAAAAAGGTAATGGTAACTGTTTGGTGGTCTCAGCATGGTGTTATTCACTATAGTTTTCTCCGATCTGGTCAAGCAATAACGGCAGATGTCTATTGTGCCGAACTCCGAACCATGTTGACAAAACTAGCAGTAAAACAGCCCCGACTCATGAATCGATCTTCACCATTATTGCTCCACGACAACGCGAGACCTCACACAGCACGAGAAACCATTTTGACCCTTCAGGAACTGCAGTTAGAAACCATTCGTCATCCTCCGTATTCACCAGACCTTGCTCCAACGGACTACCATTTTTTTCGTGATTTGGACAATTATCTACGTGACAAGAAGTTTTCTTCCCAGGAGGCAGTACAAAATGCTTTCACACAGTTTGTGCAGTCTAGATCGTCGGAATTCTATCGCAAAGGCATTAATGACCTTCCCATTAGATGGCAGCAATGTATAGATAATAATGGCAACTATTTTGATTAAATAAATTTGTTAAAAATTTAAAAAATAAACAATATAGATTTTCAGTACAAATCGGCAATTTCATACTTTAACCCCTAATATTATAGAGATCATTTATTTTTGTTTCCGATATTAAAATACTCGATGAAATAAATCCCTGGTAAATGATGGTTTATTTTATTTTTATCACAATCGAAAAAAAAGTATAGTATTGAAAATATACAAGATAAAGTTTATATTTTTATAGTATGTAGAACTTTTAATAATTAGTTTGAGCTTGTAAAGTGCTGTAATATAAACACGGCACAGGCTCCCGTAAATGTCGAGACGTCAAAGAAAAACAAAGTTTTATCTGATGAAAGAGGTTTTATTTAATTTTGTGATAGGCACGAAAGTGTAAGAACTCGATATACCATTTCAAAATCCAAGATCCCTTTGTGTGCAAATATTAAGTTGTATAGAAAATACATCGTACTTTTACACAGACTACGGTTCGGACACTTTCCATGTAACAAGTTTGCGCATTTAATGAGAAAAACTGAATCACCATAATGTGATGCGTGTGGAGTGGAGGATGTGCAACACTTGTTCCTGGAATGTGTCAAAAACCAAAGCGAGAGACAGCGACTTATTGATCATTTAGACCTGAAGGCATCTGATGTGAGAGCTTTCCAAAGTTTTTTGGCGGATCCCGCATCAGATGCAGCCAGGCTTGTATGCGCCTTGGTTCAATTTATGACGTTTATGATCTGCTGCTGAAAAGCTCAGGGTACAATGGAACTCACGTCGTTGTCAAATTAAATAAAGAAAAAAAGAATAGGGTGCTGCCAGAATGACGGACACGTGAATTATATATTTTGAAGTGACAAATCAAATAATTTCACCTTTATTTGATTTCTGTCACTGTTATTTTATGGTAATTGAGTATACAAATTACCTTATGATAATTAAAAACGTCCATTTCTCAATCTATTTAAAACAAGAGTCCCCTCAGGGCTTTCGCTCACACACTATGACGACACTTACAGACACTTTAACACGCGACACAATTTAAGTCTAGTCCTATCTGTTATTTGACGAACTCCGTAGAATGGCGGTTTTTTTGGTAAAGCTACTCCGAGGACCCGGGTTTGATCGCCGTCCGAGCCAATATAAAGAAGTGGGGTCTTACTGAATCCTCCGCGAAAAGACACCTTCCAACCTGCTTTGTTTCACTTGCCAACACTCATGCATATTGAGAAACACTCAGTGGTTAATAACCCACCATTATTACACACTAATATCAACCACAACACAAAATTTAACAAGAAAACCAAAACCATTAAAGTGACGCTTCGCGCTCCCGCCAAAAAGTCATGTGATGTTTAATATTTATTTATTTCTTAGCACTCACCATTACAGTCTGCACTTGCGTGGTGGATTTAGGCTGCGGTTCCACTGAGGCGGAGCGGAGACGAGCTGTGCCGCGATTCACCAATCACATGGCTTGAAATTCACATCTCTTCTCCTCTCCGCTTCAAAGGAAACAGCTTTGGCGGAGAGGAGCGGAATTGTTCAAAATATCGGGAAAACAGGCTAGATTAGCCTAGCGCCGAGAGAGGAGCAACGTGGAGCGGAGAGAGCCGGGTTCGTGGGATACACAAATACCTACCTACAAATGCAATGAAACGAAGGATGAAGCGTGGGAGACTCCTTTATTTATTTTAACCGACAACATGACGTGTGTTCTGACTGAGAGAACACGTGTCACTGGGCACTCCGTTCCGCTCCACCCCACTCCGCTTCAGTGGAAATACTTACCTCTTTTCACAGCTCAGCACCGCTCCGCTCCGCCTCAGTGGAGCCGCAGCCTTAGTATGAACTCATTCTCCGATGCGGTGCGGAATCGTTTACAACTGTTTTGACCTAGTTTTGTCGTGTCCGATTTTGTTATCTATCTATTTTATATTGGTTAGACTAGAATATGGTTACATTCATTCCGAATATAAAAAATAATCGGGCAAAGAAAGCAGCTGTAAACAATTCGGAGCTCCAATACCTGGCGAGTCAACAAAAATTTAAACCAAAACTAAGATTCTTATCGTATATTAATTGTATAGAAGTAAATAATTGTATAATCCTTTTTGTTTTGAATTTGCACACCTGTGAGGGATAGATATCACGTTCATTATATTTATTATTTAAACTAGATGGCGCTGCAGCGCGTAGAAACACACTATAGTATTGTTTTTGCGGGAGTGCCTAAGGGCTTTGCAATGTAAGCATAGCGAGACAATATGGTAACAAACACGCACGCACGCACGCACGCACGCACGCACACACGCACGCATGCACGCACGCACGCGCACACACACACACACACACACAAAGTATTGTCATAATATAATTAGGATTGTTACGCGACGCATCACTATGAGGATCGCTTAGCTTGCGCTGGCCTCGATAACTTGGACATCGACCATGCACGTGTCGCTGACGCAGCAGCAAGCGGCGTGCACTGATATTCTACACAGCGGCGGAAACGGCATTCCTTTACCTAACTTTGGTCGGGATTCGCACTTCTAGATTTAATTAATTATAAGTAATTTGTATTGAACTATGTCATTATAATTTTTATGAAATAAATTGATTTTTTTTGGACTATCGGTTGTGAACACGCTTAACTGGCGCAGTCGGTAGGATACCCACGGGTCGGTTTTGGGTATTTCGAGAAAAATCTCTGTTATCTGAGCCGCCCGAGCGACTCTCGCGTCGCGTCCCGGGTATTCCGAATCTACGTGATCCAGCCGAAGTAATTCAAGACATCGAATCTACAGAAAAATCAATGTTGTAAGTACTCTGAAACTTTCAAGTATTTGCTATCCTAGTACCTAATCCTAATTATATATAATTTTTTGTGTGTCCGTATAATTTTATAATTTTTAGATTTCGGTAATTTATAGTATATTTGCGTGTATCCTTGTGGAAAAATCGTTTCGGTTATTTTATATTATAGTGTTTTAGAAATATTGCAAAATTTTCCACCCGAGAAGATCATTGAGTTGTAGTAGTAGGAGTTCAAATAATTCCAATTTCAGTAAATCAAGTAAATATTCACTGTTAGATCGAAATAGAAATTTAGATAATAAAATGTCCTCGGAAGAAATAGATAGAATTTTTAAGTCTCTTCGGTTGCTCCCCGAATTCGACGGTAACCCTCATATTTTAACGCGGTTTATTAACTTAAGTGATCAAATAGTATTAGCACATATTAGTACATCAGATGTACCGGGACATGATCTTATAAATTTATCATTACTTAACGGTATCCTAAATAAAATTGTAGGTCCTGCCGCCAGGCTCATAAATTCAAACGGAATCCCTAACACCTGGGAGGGAATACGTAGCGCTTTGATCAATAACTTCGCGGATCATCGCGATGAAACTGCTCTATACAATGATTTATCTATGCAGTCCCAAGGATCTAGTACCCCGCAGGAATTTTACGAACGGTGTCAGAATTTGTTTAGCACCATAATGACGTACGTCACGCTACACGAGACGGTACATACCACGATCGAAGCGAAACGTAGTCTCTATAAGAAACTAACCCTTCAGTCGTATTTACGCGGCCTTAAAGACCCACTAGGATCTAGGATACGATGTATGCGGCCGGAAACCATAGAAAAGGCTCTCGAGTTCGTCCAGGAGGAACTTAATACCTTATACCTCCAACAACGTAACGATAGCGGCCCAGCTAAACGGGAATGGCAATCGCAACCCTCGCAACCACAGTTTAAATTACCCCTCAATAACTATCCTATGATGAAAGCTCCTGCTTTCAATGCACCAGGTCCGCCCATACAACATAGCTTCAATTTTGGCGGTTCGTCACGTCAGCCACAAGCGTTTTACCATCAACCCCAGGGCTGGCGACCCAACGCAAATCAAGGCCAACAATTTCGCGGTCCCAGTCGAACTCAACAAATGTTTCGCGCACCCCCACCGAACTATAATCCCCAAAGCAATGTGTTCAGGGTTCCTAACAGACCGCAGATGCAGGCTTCCTTTAGCGCCCCACGTCCTATGAGCGGCGTATCCCCTTTCGTGCCCAAACATCTACCACCAACGGGACATGATTGGAGAAAATTCGGGAATCCACCCCCAAGCAATTATTTTAAAACTCGCGAAGCTAATTTTAATGAAACTCACTATGATTATAATACGCAGTACGATTACCCCGAGTATAGCTATCCCGAATTTGAACAAGGATATTATACTGCCTATGAACCATATAATGGATATTATGAATATAATTATGACTGTGTGCCTTCGGAAGGCGCAGTGGTTGAGGAATTAGACAATGCTGCTCCTTCTCAGGATGAAAATTTTCAGAAGGATTCGAGGTCAGACGGGCAAAAATAGAAATTAATTTACAAACTCAACGGCAGCTAATGTATGTTCAAATTCAGGAGCCTCCTCTAAAAATTTTAGTAGATACTGGCGCTAACCAGTCGTTTATTAGTCCTCATGCTGTTAATAAATATTTCGGTCATATACCATTGGATTACGAGCCTTTCGAAGTTACGAACTCTAACAGAACTAGTAGACATGAGCACTCAATCACTTTGCCCTGTTTTCCCGAATTCCAGGAGACTGGAACCTTGACATTTTTCGTTTACGATTTCCATCAATTTTTTGACGGCTTATTAGGTTTAGACTTACTCACACAGTGGGAATCTAATATAGACCTTAAGAATAGATTACTAATACTTAGAAATACGCAAATACCTTTACAAATATATGATTCGCGCAATGTGAACTTATACGAAGACGTCATTCCGGCTAATACCTCCAAATTAATTAAATTACCTGTTAACACATTAGACGGAGATGCCTACGTATCTGTTCAAACTATATGTAATTGTTCTGTCACTGAGTGTCTAACACATGTAAAAAATAACAGAGCTTGGATAGAAATTAATAACCCATCATCTAACGATATCATCTTTTCCATGGACCATCCGGTTAGAGCTGAATTGTTTAATTTTGAAAGTGATCTCGTTAAGTCTGGTAGCCGCGCTGATGAAATACTATCTCGACTTAGAACTGATCATCTTAATCCGGAGGAACTCGCTAATTTAGAGGCCTTATGCGCGCGTTACGCTGATGTGTTTTATCTTGAAGGCGAACCGTTAACGTTCACCAACAAGATAAAACACAAAATAAAAACCACAGATGAACTCCCCGTATACACGAAAAGTTATAGATACCCATATATCCACCGACAAGAAGTCAAAGATCAAATATCTAAGATGCTAGACCAGAATATCATTAGACCTTCAGACTCTGCCTGGAGCTCGCCTATTTGGATCGTACCCAAAAGGGCTGACGCTTCCGGTAAAGCAAAATGGCGACTTGTCGTGGACTTTAGGAAAGTTAATGAGAAAACGGTTGATGACAAATATCCAATACCGAACATTACTGATGTCCTGGATAAGCTAGGCAGATGTCAATATTTTACAACTTTAGACTTAGCGAGCGGTTTTTATCAGGTGGAAATGGATCCAGCTGATATTCACAAAACCGCATTTAACGTCGAAAATGGCCATTTTGAATATCTTAGGATGCCCATGGGTCTAAAAAACTCTCCATCCACCTTTCAGAGAGTGATGGATAATGTGCTTAAAGATCTACAGAATAACATCTGTCTAGTGTATCTTGATGATATAATCGTATTCGCGACCTCGCTCCAGGAAATGATGGTAAATTTGGAGAAAGTATTCCAAAGATTGCGTGAATCTAACTTTAAAATTCAGATGGATAAATCAGAATTTTTAAAGTTAGAAACCGAATTTTTGGGCCATGTTGTATGTAGAGAGGGGGTTAAACCAAACCCTAACAAAATTAAAGCCATAGAGAACTACCCCCTTCCCAAAACCACCACTGAAATCAAACGTTTTCTCGGACTTCTCGGATATTACAGAAAATTCATCCCAGACTTTGCGAAAATCACTAAACCCTTAACTCAATGCTTAAAAAAGGGCTCTAAAATAGTAGCTGACCAAAATTACATTAACTGTTTTGAACGTTGTAAGACTCTTTTAACCAATGATCCTATTCTTCAATACCCCGATTTTACAAAAGAATTCTTATTAACCACGGATGCCTCTAATGTTGCTATCGGTGCTGTACTGTCCCAGGGACTTATCGGGTCTGACAAGCCTATTGCGTATGCCTCCAGGACTCTTAACTCTAGCGAGCTGAATTACAGCACGATAGAGAAGGAACTGTTGGCAATCGTCTGGGCTACAAAATATTTTAGGCCTTATCTGTTTGGGCGTAAATTTAAAATCATTACCGACCACAAACCATTGCAGTGGGTAATGAGTTTAAAGGAACCTAATTCCAGACTTACAAGGTGGCGTCTTAAACTGAGTGAATATGACTTCACCGTCATATACAAACAGGGAAAGATTAATACAAACGCAGACGCGTTATCGCGAATAGAACTCCATAACGAGGAGATTAGCTCGATCGTAGCAAACCCATCCGAGGGTACGTGTAATATGGATGACTCAAGGACC
The DNA here is from genome assembly GCA_927399485.1 of Calamotropha paludella. NCBI lineage: Eukaryota > Metazoa > Arthropoda > Insecta > Lepidoptera > Crambidae > Calamotropha > Calamotropha paludella. Next base: position 7,268,022 of record OV656831.1, on the reverse strand, counting down.
ATCACGGCTACGGAAGCTGCTGATGATTCTAGAACCATCACCGTACATACAGACGCGGAAAGCCCCACCTTGGAAGTCCCTATAACGGATGACCCTTTAAATAAGTTCACTAAACAGATTGTACTTACCATTGTAGGCGACATTAAGGGCAAAACGACGGTAACAAAACCGTTCGAAACGCATACTCGAACCTCCATCCAAATATCTGAATCTAACTTTGAGCAAGACGTTATAGACGCCATCAAAGGGTATGTTCACCCCAAAATTAAAACTGGCCTACTTATTAACCCCCATACTGCCATGTACCGAATAGTACCCATAATTCAAAGTACCTTTAAAAATTCGGCAATGAAACTAATATTAACTAAGTCTGAAATAGAAAACGTACGAGAATACCTTAAGCAACAAGAAATCATTAGTAAATATCACGAAGGCAAGACAAACCATCGTGGTATTAACGAATGTTATCTTGCTCTATCTCACAAATACTATTGGCCCAAGATGCGAGAACACATTACCAAATTTATAAACGAGTGTACTATATGCGGGCAAGCTAAATACGATCGACACCCAATAAAACAACAATTTCAAGTCGTACCTCCTGCCGGCAAACCATTTGAACTAGTACATTTAGACCTCTTAACTATACAAAATGAGAAATATTTGACAATTGTTGATTCATTTTCAAAATACGCTCAGGCTTACTATTTGCGAGATGGAACGGCACTAAGTGTTGTCCAAGCGTTCCTTCAATTCTGTACTCATCATGGTATTCCTATAACGATCGTTACAGATAACGGGCCAGAATTTGTTAATCAACTTATTTCCGAATTTTTGAGGTTGCATAAAATCCAGCATCATAGAGTCGCTCCTTACGCCCCTAATGAGAACGGCATAGTAGAGCGATTTCATTCAACTATTCTGGAACATTTACGCTTACTAAAACTAGAACATAAAAATGAATCAGTCATAAATCTTATGCCCTATGCCCTTTTAGGTTATAACAACTCAATTCACAGCTTTACGAGATGCAAACCCATTGAAGTCATAACAGGTCATTTTGATCCTCGAGACCCATTTGACGTAGATCTTTCATGTCATCTCCTTCAACAGTATATAACAGATCACAAGAATAGAATGTGTATAGCTTATAACTTAATACAGGAATCATGTACTAACCTCCGACAAAATTTGATGGATCACCGCAACAGCAACCGAGATGCTGGAAAGGAGTATTCTCCAGACCAACAGGTATTCATCAGGAACCCTCTTGCAACCAGACAGAAACTAGCTCCACACTTTACGCATGATATTGTAATGGCCGATCTACCAATCCATATTTATACTAAGAAAAAACAAGGGCCTGTAGCTAAGTCAAGGTTGAAGAGAGTTCCTAACAGTGCTCAATTGTTGCAGGACCCTCCTGATAATCCATCTTCTTCTGCAGCCCAGCATGCCCCAGGAGATAAAACTTGAAAGCCTCGACGACGGTCCTGGTATTTTACCCTTCAGATTAGGTTCCTCTAGAATCATATCATATTACCATTCATTCTTACAGCCTCTAAGCCTCCGGGACATGCAATCACAAATTGATTCCGTTATAACCCAATTAGATAACATTAGTCCTGATTTTAATAATAAAACACGATCTCTATTCGAACCCCACTTAAAATACTTAAGGTCAAAGGTCCAAATCGTTTCGGAACAACTAAAAACGTTTGAAACAACGCGAATAAAAAGAGGTCTAATAGACGGTTTAGGGTCTGTAATCAAGAGCATCAGTGGCAACCTAGACTACACGGATGCTGCGCGCTATAATGAGGCTATAAAAACATTACAGAATACCGAAAACACTTTAGTTACAGAATTAAATCATCACGTTACTTTATCTAAAGAATGGATGTCTCACTATTCTAAAATTATCGAAGGTATTGTAGAAAATCAAGATAAAATCGGTCAACTACTAAATAAGATTAGCGAAAGCGATGCCGAGAGAGACAGTGATCTTATTAAGTACGCTCACTTAGCTCAGGTGTTTTTAATATTAGGCGATAACGTAGACCAGGTGTCGCAGGAGATATCCAAATTACAGAACGTTCTAGCATTTATAAAAACTTCAACTATGCACCATTCTATCTTAACATTAAATTCGTTACATTCCATGTTAAACAAATTACGAGAACTGTATAGCGATAACAAACTTGTAGATGTAGATATTAGAGAATATTTCGATATAATTAAAGTAGGGTCTTATTACTTAGGCAACGATATAATTATAGTATATAAATTCCCTATAGTATTACCCCAAATTTTTGATATATATAAACTATCTATTATCCCTAATAGAAATAATAGTATCCTTCCACCTCCCTATCCTTTCCTGGCAATATACAAGGAAGATTTCAGGTACATAGAGGCTGAATGCCCGACGACCAGCAAGTGGTACATCTGCAACGAGAAACGGAATCTGCAGAGTCGAAAGAAGGATGACTGCATCCATCAGCTGATAACAAGGCAACAAAAATCTACAGAGTGCAAACCTCTCCATGTCACCCTGAAAAGCTCCGCCTTCGAAGAATTGGATGAAATGCACTACACTGCTAGCTTCCCCGAACCGACTAGAGTGCATCTTTCCTGTGGGCAACATCTATCTAAAATACTCCACGGAAGTTATCTTATTTCCGTGCCTCAGGGCTGCTACGTAGAGACGCCCGACTTCATAATATCAAACGTCAAAAACCGAGTAAAAGGACAAGCATTGAAAATAATGGATTTACCTGCGCAAGATGCATCCCAGACTCCAGCATCCGCATCTTTCAGGCTGAACTCCATCCGGCTCGACAACCTACACGAAGTCAATACGAAGATATCTATGCAAAAGCCTATAAAACTAAGTACAGAAGTCGATTATAGCGTTTACCATACCACGATACCTATATACACGCTATTATTAAGTGCAATTGCACTTAGTTCAATACTAGCCTACCGCAAGTACTGGCTAACTCGGACAAAGAAAGTACAGAAGGGAAGCAAAGATCATACAGAGCAACCAGAGATCTACAGTGAAATTCCCATAAAGAGAAAAATGGATCCAGCGCAACCTCCAGCTCAATTCACCACTAAGATTCATCTCGCTGATCTACGGGGGGAGGTGTTACGCGACGCATCACTATGAGGATCGCTTAGCTTGCGCTGGCCTCGATAACTTGGACATCGACCATGCACGTGTCGCTGACGCAGCAGCAAGCGGCGTGCACTGATATTCTACACAGCGGCGGAAACGGCATTCCTTTACCTAACTTTGGTCGGGATTCGCACTTCTAGATTTAATTAATTATAAGTAATTTGTATTGAACTATGTCATTATAATTTTTATGAAATAAATTGATTTTTTTTGGACTATCGGTTGTGAACACGCTTAACTGGATCATCTGCATTGTTTATACCTATATTTAATAAATAAATATCTTGATTTGAATTATCATCCTTAGAACTATCAAAATATGACGGCTGCTTGGTTCATTGATAGCGGTCCGAAGATTCCGAGATTCTAATCCTGGGCATGTTTGTGTCATTTGCACCATTCGTTTGAAAATTATGGTAGTCGATATACATTTATGATAGCTTATTTTTATTAAGCACCACCAACGAACCTCATTGCTTACTTTCCTGTCCATCCAAAGGTTGCCTGGAAGATATTGCTTTTTAGCGATAAGCCTTGTTTTGTCGTGTGTGATGTGCAATAAAGAATATTCTTTTCTATATATACTTATTTGTGTTCTATACATTATTTAGTAGTCAAAGTGCAAGTACTACTTAGGACTTAATAAATATTGTGAATTAAAATAGAAAAAATAGAAGTGTTAAATATCAACGCTAACCAAGTAAAAAAACCACATTTCTTTGTAAAATTTATTGTTGAATCCAACAGTTATTCTTAATGGCTAACACAGAACAAAAAAAAATAGTAATGACAAGAATTATTCTTCTGTCGTAATGTGTTACTAATAAACTTAAAACGAACTTAATTAAAATCCTAAAATAATTACATACTATTTACAATTTAATAGAACGCAATTTAAAAAATGGATAGGCACTCAGTTAACTTATCTCCAGACAACTCAGACATTTTTATTTTGGGTACAGTTTCGAATCGGTTTAGCTTTTATGCCAAAATATGTAAAATACAATTCTTTTGTTTTAGTAATATAATTATTGCGAATAATAGCCTTATCAAAGCTGTATGTGTACAGAAAACATAATAAAATTACTAAAATTAATTAATGGGATACAAAAAATGCTATTTACTATTGATAACACAAAATGTAACAGGAACTGCATGGGGTAGAATAAGAATCTGTGTTCATTGGTCGGAATGTTTAGTGATTTTATCATATCTAAAGAAATTTTACTAGAAAAATGTAACCAGTCGCATGAGTCAAGCTGGACACAACACACACTGTTGTTAGAAAGACAAGAGCTCTTTTAATTAATTTACTGATACCTTGACAAAGAAGTTGGCTTATTATTTTAATGTTTCGTAAGTTAATCATCAGCTCTACACAGAAATTTGAGCGTAATACTTTTACAAGTATTAAATAATTGACAAAGAAACTATTGTAAAATTAATATATTCTTTTATTAAAGCGTTTAACTGTTAGATTGTTAAAACGAAAAAAAAATTAACTGTGTCTAAATTTCTGATGTGACATTTTTTCACTCATAAGAATAATAGGATTTCGTTATTACGAACAATCACTACATTGTGGCGATTAAGTATTGTAAGATAAAATGTTGGTTGCTATATTAGGGGAATTTATAAAGTAGGTAGTTACATCAAATCATAGTGTACATATTATATTTTTAATTTTTTAGAATAAATCCATTAACAACTTATTCACAATTAATGTGAGATACATACAAAATATAATTAACTTTGTAAATTCGCGTCCTTTTACTTTGTAAATAATGCACTAAAAATATCATTCAGGATACCCATATTTACAAGATTTGTAAAAACCTAGCATCACTATTAACCTTTTCACAACTTCTATGTTGCACCATAGATAAATTATCTATGATGTAACTATAAACTCATCTGTTTTCAGTGCCTAAAGTAATCAATGCAACATTAAATTTAGAAAAACAATTAATAGCATAACTCTTCATTGTTTTACGATATCATCGTCAACTGTCTAAAGTCCACTATAATTGTTTACATGAATATTACCCATCTTATAACTGGAACATTAATAAAATTCTCTTAAGCAAACTTTCTCATACTTAAGGTTTACAATGTTGTGAAAACAGTCAAACCAGTAATATATATTCTGTTTTAAAATCCTATCTTACTCATGTGTTTTCTCTTGTTCTTTGTCTTTCTTCTTCTTCTTTTTCTTTTCTTTACGTACAGAGTCATCACCACCTTCAGTTGTCACGTTAGCAGCTTCTATCGTTGTTTCTCCATCAGCAGTAGCATCCAAGTCACGTTTCTTCTTCTTCTTTTTCTTCTCTGACCGTATTTCTGTAGAGTTATTTGGATCATCAGCATGTGCTGTGCTAGCCGTCCTTTTCCTGCTACCCTCTTCTGCCTCTACCTCACCATTTTCCGTCTCTTTCTTTACTTTGTAATCTACATAGCTATTTAACCATTCTGCTGGTGTGTTTTCATTAGGCTTACCATGCTTATCAAGTTTGCCTTGTGAAATTAACTGCTTTTTGTGCGAGGCCTTCGGTCCCAAGCCCCATTTCCTTGGATATGTATCTCTCTCCATAATTACTCTCTTTAACTTAGCAGCTACTCCATGGTCACATGATGCCATGGTGGATGTGGTCATGAGGGCTATTGCCAACGCAACTGCCTCGCCCTTTGTGGTAACTATTACAATTTCTTGGTCTATTTCAATACCATCTTCATACCTTAATATACCAGGCAATAAAACCTTGGCACCATAACACACTGCATTCACAGCACTGTCTTTGATAAAGATCCTCTTGTGTGCAACTAATAAACCCTCCAAGGGCTTAATTACTCTACGAATGTACGATTCATCTTTGTGGTTCTCATACGCCCACTGAGCATCTAAGATATCATGCATGGTTACCATACCTTCCTTTTCACCTTGAATCCCAGAACGGACACGTCGGAGCTCAATCATCTGCCCACCTACTTCAAGCATTAATCCTAAATGCACACACATAGTACGGATATATGATCCAGCCTCGCAGCTGACCCAAAACACACCAATGTTACGTTCTGCATCATAATCCAGCAATTTACTATCATATACTGTACGTACACGGAGTTGACGTTTGACAGCTGATATGAGTGGAGGTCTTTGGAACAAAGCGCCTCTTAATTTCTCCAGTCCTTGGGTGACTTTTTTTACACTTTCAACTGCAGAATGCAAACTAAACACAGCTACATACTCTTTACCTGCATTCTGTTGAGATTTTACTAACCTTGTTGCTCTATCGATACAAACAATAAGGCACCCAGTGACTTTAGGGTCGAGTGTGCCTGAATGACCAGTTTTTTCTACTTTTAAGATTCTTTTTATCCATGATACCACTTCGTGCGAACTAGGGTTGCTTGGTTTATCAACGTTGATGAATCCCGACTTGATGTAATCAGCAATAGGTCTTTTTAGTGGCGAATGACCAAATGGCAGCGGCGTGTAATGATTAGTGCGCACATTCAGGCGATCGAAATTTTTCAACAACAATGGCCAATATGCTGTATCCAACTTGGTCACGCTCTCAGACGGTTCGATTTTAAAGTCCCCGATCTTCTGAAAAGCTCCAAGACTTACTGTTTCCTTGTTTTTCTTTTTCTTCTTTTCAGAGAATACCTCTCCGCCGGGTTGTAATATATCAGTCATTGCAGTATATTTAACAGACCCTTAGCAAAAATTACGCAAAGTATGAACTTTGCACACTTTACTCAAGAATTAGAACGCTTCACGTAGGGCACTGTATGTAAATTTCACTGGTGTTCATTAAACAACGGAACAAACACGTGCAATGGAGCGACGCGCGTTGTTGTGAGGTTAGTTTTCAGCTGTCACCCACTATTTTAACGTTTTCTCAATATAATTAATATTCATTAACGAAATACAGTGAATTGTCATAAAGAAAATTAATGTGTTATTCATTTGCAATAAGAATTTATACGAATTGAGAAACAAACGAATGAAGAGGGAGGCCAATCAGCTAAATAAATTGTGTTTTACAAGGTAGTTAATTTATTAGGTGGTTAATGTAATTAATTTAATTTATTAGGTAATTTATTGAAGTTAATTTAATTTATTAGGTAATTTATTTAAGTAAATTTAATTTATTACTTGATTTTGACGTGACAACGTCTTAAATTAGGTTGCGGCTGGGAGTCACTTATGAAAAAGTGTAACGCTCGGTAACGTTACGATGAGTCACCGAACGAGAGAGAGGCCCGCCGAATGCCTTGCGTCTCTCTCCCACTCAACTATATATGCGCTTACAATGAGAGCGAGTGAGAGGCACGCGTCCCTTCCACTCGGGCATGGTTAGCCCGCCTAAGAGCGAGAGAGACAGACATAAAAAGTGGAAGGGACGCGTGCCTATAAATTAATGTTTTAAATATAATTCTTTGTATAAATAAATGTTTTAAATTGTTACTATTATTTCATCCTTCTTCCTACTATACGAATGAATATTCACATTAAAATTATTTTACCACTCAAAGTCGTTGTCACGTAAAACTTTCGCCCGTATACCGACTTTACAGGCAACCAACCAGTTTTTTTTTTCTATATGATTTATCTCTCTGTACGATCCATCACAGCTTTGTGCAGTGTGTGTGTTTTTTTTTTTAAATAAAGATTACAGAACTTGGCTTAGCGATATATTTTAATTTTAAATATTGATCGAACCAATTATATCCGACACAATTTTCTTGTTACGATTACAAGAAACTACTGGTGATCACCAAAAGTCTTGGTTTACAAGACTAGTCACTAATGTCATCGTTAGAACTTTAGAGTTATTGTTCTGAGTTTAGAACTGTCAGAACAGAAGTTTATTTTGTGATGTGTTCTGTGAGCAAAACGAAAGCCGCGCTCTGTTTTAGCGTGTTATTTCTTTGAGAGAGTTTGATATAAAATAAAAACTTAAATTTTTACTCAACATACGATATGGCTGGCGTATTATTTGAAGATATATTTAACGTTAAAGATATGGATCCTGAAGGAAAGAAATTCGACCGCGTAAGCCGGTTACATTGCGAGTCTGAATCATTTAAAATGGATCTTATTTTGGACATAAACTCTTGGATATATCCCATGGAATTAGGTGATAAGTTTCGTCTGGTGTTAGCTACTACACTTAGGGAGAATGGATACCCTGACGGAGGCGAATGGAATCCTTTAGAAACAGAAGGAAACCGTGCAGACAGTTTCGAATATGTGATGTCAGGAAAAGTATATAGGTTAGATAAACAAAAAATGCATACGTTATATATCTGACCATATGGTACAATTCCATGTTTGATTTTTGGTAGGGGCATATATTTGTGTTGAATTTAGTGGCAGTGCCATTCTTTAATTATGTTTACATGTTTATGTATTAGAATTATAAAAAAAACTTATTTAGAATAGAATGAAAACACTTTTTTGTTCTATACATAACAAAAAAAATGAAGCAAATAGAAAATAATGTGTAAAACAAGGTTTCCAAAATATTTTTATTATATTAATTGTTGATCACAGTTTTCACATAACTTTACCGAGTAAGTTTATATGTATAGTAATTTGTTATTATAATTACCAAATGTGAAATGGTAAAACTAGATTAGAACAATCTTAACTAATATTATTCATTCAAAAGTGAGGTTACACTTTCACATCTTAACTACTCAACCAATCATTATGAAATTTTTCATAAAATTCGTCAGGGGTACAGAAAAGACATAGGGTTCCCTGCATCCAGGAAAAAGTACTATTCCCGAGGGATAGAAATAAAACTTGATTTGTAGTCTACATCAACTAAACTCATAAAGATGTGAAAGGAACTCCCAAACACTTATGTGATTGTGAATCCCTAATCCACAAACTTAGTAGACATGGGATGAACAGTTATCAGCCTAGAAGAACTAAGATCTCTAAGGGATAAGGAAATTGTAATTTACCTAGAAGCTTCCAAGCTAAAAAACTATGTAACTGGGCGGCAAGTTACAATGAACTTCCAGGTTGCTATGAATACAGTTCTAGTTGAGTTGCATAGCCCCAAAACTTGTTTACAACAACAGTATTAAAAGAAAATGTTTGATTTAGTTGTTAAATACCTTCTTAGCTATATATTTATTGAAATGTTAACATGACATTTAATTCTTTTTATTCAATTACAGGATAGAAGGTGATGAGGCTGCAATGGAGCCAGCATCACGGTTAGCAGCGTATGTGTCTTTTGGTGGTCTACTCATGAGACTACAGGGCGATGCAAACAATTTACATGGCTTTGAAGTTGATCAACACATGTATTTACTTATGAAGAAACTAGCATTTTAGTTTATTTGTGAATTGTATGGACTGGTATTCAGAGCACTGAGGAGTGAATTGACCTTATAATATAAGAAATATTTTTACAACAAGTTTACATAATTGGGATCAGTTATTTTACATTAAAATGTCATTAAACTGTTTTCTGCCAACTGTTAACTAAAAGGATTGCTAAGCCTCAGGAGGTTATTTTCAGTTTTAAATGCCAAATGTGAAAAAAATATCTTATCTGTCAAAGAACCATATTTTTATCATTTGTAGTTTTTGAAATAGTTCTAAAAAACATACATTTTTGCAGACAACTCTGCAGTCAGTTGGCTAAAAAGCATCACTTAACAGAAAATTATATACATTGAATAATGTCTCATACTAAAAATCAAATGATAAAATTGAAAAGAATGGTTATATCTAAATAAACAGACATTATTTTTTCCAAAAACCGTTAAAAATTCTTAAATATCACTTGGTTTGACCTCAGGTTAGTGCACACGGAGTGGTGGCAACAACTCCTCGAAAGCTAACATTGGTTGCTATGGCATAAGGTTTTGAAATTGGTGTAGCCATTAAAGTTATTTCAACTGAATAATAAATAAACTCTAGTTTCAACTGATAACAAGCCCCTCTGATGGTCTGTGGCTATCCTCATGCAATTTGCTGAAAATATCAATACAATTTGTGTATTCAGTACAAACTGAGATTGACCGTGTGTGTTGAGAAAAATATATGATAACACTGGAAAATTTACTTTATCGCTATTGATATATAGTTCTAAAATATTTGACTATGAACCAGTCACTGTGTGAACATATTTGTTTAAATTAAGCAAAGAGATTTGCACCAAATCCATAAAAAAGTTGATGTTATAAATAAAGTTATTATGTAAGAAAAAGTATTTACATTATTTATAGAGATGCGCCGAATAATGGTTTCACCGAATAACCGAATACCGAATACTATTTGGTTTAACTTTTACCGAACCGGATATTCGGCCGAATTATTCGGTTTACCATTTCATTGCTTTGCCGCGTAAATAGGTTCTAACATGTCGCTACTGGCAATATGACGAGCGGACCGTACCTCACCGTTTGAAGAAATCACCAAAATTACCAGTTCTACATTTTCGACAAAGTGGAAACCACTTTGTAGACACAGTAACACTCTGATGAAATATTTAACAAAGCCCAACATTTCTGTGATGTAACATGGTACAGAAGCTACAAGAAGAAGTTCAAAGTCGTTTTCGAAATTTGGAAAGAGACAAATACTACTGCCTGTCTTCATTGTGGACCCGCGATTTAGAGCGAGATTGCGAGTTAGTAAGAAGTAGGCTTTTTCTAGAAGCTATTCAAAGAAGCGACTCTGATGCTGAAAGTTCAGGCGAAGATGAAATTGTAACAAACAGGGGAAGACCTATTCAAAATGTTACAAACTTTTCAGAGGAATCTCATGTGGCATTTTTACCTGTTATGAAGAACTTGCCTCAACGATTCCTGTAATTTTTTAGTTTTAGTTTTAAATTAAAATAAATTTTGACTTTTTATAATTTTTATATGTTTTATGCATTTTCCAATGCGAATTTATAAGATAAATTATTGGGAGATTACAATTGGAGAGCATTGGACCAGACCTAAAGGTTGCGGGTTCGATTCCCGCCTGAGAATTCACTTGTGACCCGAGTCGATGTTTTCTAGTATTTTTCTATTATAATTGCTTTCATTTTATTAGCTTTAGTTAACAAATTTTTCATAGTATTTCTTTGACATATAACGGAAGAAGTTGTATCTTTTAGCCAAGAAAATAGAACCGAATATATTCGGCACCGAAACCGAATAATTCGGCCGAATACAAATAGTGGAAAAGATACCGAATACAAAACGAATATTCGGCGCATCTCTAATTATTTACACCTAAAGTATGCCTTTGTCCTAAATACTATATTTATATTTTGCATGCATTAAAAACTGTGCACATAATAGCTAATAGTTAAACTACTGATGTAATTGACTGAAATATTAGAGTAACCAAAAAGAAAAGCAAAAACATGAGTCAACAACAATTCTCATGATAGATTTACAATTTTATTAGCGCCCCTAAATTCCACGCTCGTTATTTTGTAGTAGATGCTGACATCTAGCGTCAAGTAGAATCTTCTTCTTCTTCTTCTTTTGGTAAGTGGCTTGTTTTGTGCCTTCACAATTCCGCCAATGTCACGTGAGTAGCCTTTACACGTAAGGGAATGTTCTGCATTAAATTATAAATTATAATAAAGATTTTATGTAAGCTCTTAGCACAGGTTTACCTAAAACAAATATATAACAGCACTGGACATCACAAAGCATCACATATAAGAAATTTAGTAAAATCCCAAAATTCGGCAGTTAAATGAGGCGGGGTTATCAGGCTAGTTCATAGTTTAATATTGTTAATTGCCAGGAATTTGGACAAAATTTCGATAAGAGGAGGGTTTAACGTACTAAGGACGCATTTTATATTAGTAGGACGAGGGGTGTCATGAGGAAGGACATCATAGAGGGACACGGTTAACTTTAAACAATTGAAAAAGATGTGGTCTGTAGTTCCTTCTTCCATGCCGCACTCACATAGAGAGGTATCCCTTACGCCGATTTTTGCAAGATGAACAGGGGTGCAGGCATGACCTAGTCTCAGACGGCAGATGGTTGAAGTAGAATCGCCAACTAGCGACTGCTAGTAGGGAAAGAAATACCCACATAGTAATTCTTACTAGCGCCATCTATAAATCATAAGAGAAATAAATATATGCTTAACTATTCCGCTAGATGGCGTGACCTGATATTAAATAGTTTAACCTAATATTTTTTAGTTTAATGTTTAACTTTATTTATCAGCTTCGTTTAAAGTTCAATCTTTTTTCAATATTTAAATGGTTCAATCTTTATTTTTGTCTTTGATTTATAATAAATATAGATATCATTCTGCGTAACGCATTTGTTAAAGATTGAAAAGTGTACACATTCATTAATTCCTATATGACTTGTAAAAAAACAAATTTAATTGATGTCAAATAAATTTATACAACAATAAAAATTAAATATTTTCAATTCAAAATCCTTAAGTTACAATACAATATCTAACATTTGTCGCTTTTTCTGATTCACTCTACATCTATATTGCCACAGAGAATATTAATATTACTGTCTTTAAATTGGTTTATTTCAAATTGAAATAAATAATAGGATAATGTTTTTAAAAATATTCAGTATTATGGAGTTCAAAACTAATTATGTAAATTTTGGATCAAACAAGACTTATTTAGAACTCATAACACTTTTTTGATAGAGAGAGATAGAACAATAGCAATATGGGAATTAATTAAGGCCATATTTTTTATACGAGAGCTCTGTGTGATATCGATTTCCCAGGAATACCGCTGCGAACGTGTGGCGGGGACGGTGACACAACCGCCGGGGGGCGTGCGTGTGTTCGTTACTCGCCAGAAATTGCGATATATATTAATTAAAATTATACACAGTCAACATAAATTAATACACATTCGTCTAACTGTTTTATTAAAAATAAATTATTATGAAAATAATCAACATTGTTTAAGGTCGTCAGGCAGAATTCAGGCTCCATACTCTTACCCACGTACTCTAGTAGTAGTTTACTTAGCACTACTGAGTCACCGGGAACTTAACAGCCCACCTTCTTGTGAGTATTTCTTACACTGACGCCAGCGCCATCTCTTTTTAGGTTCTAGGTACCACTACCTACAACATCGAATGTAATTACTTTTGAAAATTTTCATCAATCGATAAAAGAGGAAGAGCTATGTTGCTTAAATTATTCTCGTTATAATTTATATACATATGAAAATCTAACTGTTAAATGTTTAGTTAACGTGGTTAACTGAAATGTAATATGTTTTTAATTTATATAGAACAACCAACAAAACTTACACTAACTGTTACAAAAATAAACTTATTCGAAATATATTATATCTAAGTGCAGTTTTAATTACAGGCTGCCACGGCATGCAAACGTGGACACAAACGGTTTTATATTAATGTCATATACGAAAGGAAATCCAGTTATTACAAATTTAACTTAGTAGGCAACAGAGAAATTGATAAAATTTCATAATGATGAATTATTAAGATTTTTTATTTTTGTTTAGATTGTATACTTCAAATAAAGTGTATTTATTGTTTTGGAAAAGTTCCTCATTTACTCACAGTAACAAAAACACAATAAATATTTTTAACTATCTATACTAAATCAAAAGAGCATTTGTTGTTGACGGACGATTTTGGTCATATATGGTAATTTCTAAGACTTTTTAGTTCACGTTTTTAATACTCTTTATAAAGCGTGTTCCAGATTTCTATGAAGATTTGTAGTTCCCTATAGTTGCTCTTAGACTCGCTCATTCAAATTTTTGTATGAGCGCGCCTATATTGTTTTAGTTTTATAATTAATTAGCCTTTTTTAAATTATTAACATTGAATAAATATTGGTATGTGTGGTTTTCTATAATAATTACTAAAAAGGGACACAATACGCAATCTAGGAACGTAACTTCTTTTAAAACTATTTAGTGCCATCTAGTATCGAACTTCTAAATTACGTCGTGAAAATCAACAACGCTATGGTAACTGAGGCCTTAGTGTGACTTTAAGCGTCGATACTCGATACAGAGGCCTTTGTGCAAATTTATGCTTGGGTACTCGATATCGTCTGCGTAAAATATTACTAAAGATTTTTGTATGTGCTCACCCCTAGCGGTAACCATCAGAAATCTGTTACACGCTCGCTAACTAGTGTCGAATGAGTGAACTAACACTAAGGTCAACAACCCCCTAATTTTTATTTTTCCTAACCAATATTCGCCAGGTATGTAAATAAAGGGCGGTCATGTCGATTTTTACCAAACAACCTTTTTCATGGAGATAAAATCGCGAAAAAAAAACATGTATAATATACATGTCTTTGAAGTTTCCACACTTTATAACCATATGAAATATTACAATACATAATGTCGACGTAGCTCGGTGCAAAGGGATGGACTTCAAAACAATGCCAATTAAAGCTCGCGTACACGCGACGTGCTCTCATTAGCGCGCACGTGCGCCGTCATACCGCGTCGTCGCCGCGTGAAGTCACGCGTGTGAGACCGCCTTTACTATTTACGTTGTTCGAAATTCAAATTGTGATCGTATTTGCACTTTTTTGAAAAGCTTTTTATTTTTAGAATAGTTTATTAGAAGTTTGTTAATTACATTAGATTTATTGGAAGAATAACTATAAATCAATAATACAATCAAGAAATAAGGCAAAATTGAAGTATTATCTTCCATTTTACATGATAGTTAAACCAGTAGCCAACCCTTATTTCCGACATTTAACAAATGAAATGCAAAGAAATTGATGCCAATTATTAACATCTCATTCCTGTAACGTTTTGCTTTCATTAATTCAAATATTTGATAGAATTAGGCGCACTTTACGAAAGTCGATATGCATTTATTTATATTAATAAAAATATGTAGCTTACTTCCACAAAAACAAGTAAAACACACAGCCACACCTTCACCAACTACTCTACAAGTGTTTCTACATTAAAACGTCGCTAAGCGTCAAAGCCATTTTGAGTTTTAAATGCCTGCATATGTAAATGCAGAATGCAATTTCGATCTGTATAGGAATCATATTTGTATTACCTGTAGTTTTTGAAATAGTTCTAGCAAAAACATCAATTTTAGATATCTCAAAAAATAATTTTGTGGCTTAGCGATTTTAGCTAAAAGAGGGCAGCACCGTGCATTATTGAGAACAAAGCACAATGAAGTTATTTACGGACAGCCGGGGTGTTGCGTTTTGCTTTTCCCTTTAAGTACAAATGCTCATATTCCCCGTCCGGGATCCAAACCCAGGGCCGTCGGTGCATCATCATCTTTAAAGTCTTAAGGATTAATGCTATTCTTCTCTGCCGAACACCAAAATGCACTTATACACCAATCTATACTCCACAATAAAAATCTGTAAACTCTATCTGTATAAGGACGACCGTTTGGTGCAACGGTAGCGCTGCTGCCTTTCGCACCGACGGTCCTGGGTTCGAATCCCAAAAGGGGCAGATGTTTGTATGATGAATACGAGCATTTGTAACTGAGTCATGGATGTTTGTTTATGTATGATATGTGTATGCCTATCCGTTATCCTAGTATCCTTAACACAAGCCTTAAAGTGTTTATTTAGGGGCTAAGTTAATTGGTGGGAATGTAGTAAATATATATTTTTATTGTTTCTAGACAAATTTAATGATAAATAATCGTTTTATGAGTCGATAAAAAATATATTACTTTTGTAAATTTTTTGTCTGTATGTCCTTCTATAAGTCCAACGGTTTGACCGATTGCGATGAAATTTGCTCTATAGTAAGAACACGTAATTGCACAAATGATAGGCTATATATCATATCGCAAAAAACCTTATTTTGCAAACTAAAATAATAAATACGAAAGTGAGTTTGTTTGTTACACTTTCAATCTAATACTGAATCGATGATCATGAAGATTTGCATACACTTTGCCAGGGGTACAGAAAAATACTTTTATCCAGAAAAAGTACTGTTCCAGGCAGATAGAAATATATATTTTAATCAGTAGGCTACATTAAAACGAGCGGAGCCATGGGTAAAAGATAGTAAATGTATATAATTAAAAGAATAATAAAATCTCTCATTAGACCATTGTTCAAAGTTGTTCAAAAAGCAGTAATTAACGCGTCAGTGGGAGGGGCTTGTAATTAGTTCAATTTGTAGCAAAATGGCGCCAGCAGACACGATAGGGTTGCCAACTTTGTAATAGAAAATAAATTATTATTATTTGTTTTATTACTATACACGATTCAACGCAGAGTTGAGACGCTCATTAGTAACAGCAAAATTGGTGAAGAGCAAGCAAAGATATCTGTGTGTCGGTCTTCTACAGAATGTACTTTGGAGAGTGTGCTCAGGAGCTGCATGTGATCATACTGCCATCATTTTCCATCGGAAATCCAGACGCAGTGCGGGCTACCACCCTTTCTTGGTTGTTATTCCTACCTGTCGCACCAAGCGCTTCTCAACATCTTTCATAATGCACACAGCAAAGGAGTCCCTCCCCGCGTCTGTATTTCCGAGTACTTATAACCCGTCCGTTTTCAAAGCCAGGGTGAATAGGCACCTTCTGGGTTAGCTCGTTCCATCGTGGATTCTGTCTTGGCCCCCAGGCTTGATTGGGATCAAGAGCGGACCCATTAAAAAAAAACTTACTATTTTTTATTCAAAACAAGACTAGATTAATATCTTCTAGGCCAATCCTAGTCTGCAACATGTGTGTACGTTTTAGTATTTATATATAATTATAGAATTTCTTTGTTTATTTTATCTGTTATATATACATTTTTATATCTAGAAATTATTACAAATTAAATATTTAACAGGTGTCGGGTTCAATTCGAACCCACGTCCATCGCTATCTGCGCGAGTATTTTAAGCTACCGAAACCGTACTTACCAAAACTGCCCCGAAAATCCAACATCGAAGCTGTCTACTGCATAAACTGCATCCTAAATAATAAAAATAGAAAAGACAAAATTAGCACAAAACACTCGTCAACTTCCAACCAGTGCCCAATCAGTAATATTTATCTCTCCAAGCTAGATAGAACAAAGGATTGATTATGGCACCAAATAATAATAATAAAAGTTATTGTATTAATGCAACAACCAATTAAATTCAATATAAAAACAAAAATAAAAACAAATAAAACAATAAATTTCTTACAAATAAAATTACAACCCTTAGCTTCAACTGAAGCTGCTTTTCAATTTTCTCTTTTCTCTTTTCTCTTTTCTCTTTTCTCTTTTCTCTTTTCTCTTTTCTCTTTTCTCTTTTCTCTTTTCTCTTTTCTCTTTTCTCTTTTCTCTTTTCTCTTTTCTCTTTTCTCTTTTCTCTTTTCTCTTTTCTCTTTTCTCTTTTCTCTTTTCTCTTTTTTTTCTCTTTTCTCTCTTCTCTTTCTTTCCTGTCGATCTTTCGCTCTTCCTTTCTAAGTTCTTTTTCTCTTTTTGTACTTGTGTTTAGGCGAGAGGTATTCTTAGCTTCGACCCTTGATGCAATTACGATGTAATAACTAACCTTATGTGAAAAACTTTATACAAAAAACTCGATTCAGATATTTTAACTTAATAAACTAGGTCTGCAATACATGCTGCTGTTTGCAAATACTGAGGTAAGCAATTAGATTTTTGAAGGGTGATTATTCCTCTATGGTATGTCCGATTTCAAAACATTTTTTGCACATTAGTCACGACCACGATGTGGGTTTTGGCGCCAAATTTCATCAATGTAGTATCAGCGGTTTGGCTGTGATCAGCTTTTGAATTTTTCATTCGGTGATTATTCCTCCATGGTAAAGTCTATATTTTTTTACATAGCCATGTCCGTCAGGTTATAATCATGTATGTTCATGCCAAAATTCGTTCGAATCGGTTGAACCGTTAAGTAGCAGGAGGGACACAAGCGAAATTTGTGAGTTGCCTAAAAGAGAGCTTCGCTCAATAAGATTATAAAAAATAAAGAAGCTAGCGAGACCTTGAAAGACCCATCGACCTTTATTTCCAAGTATTTCTTAAGCTGATGTCTCATGTTATAGTTATAACTACCTACGACATTGACTGTCATACTTATACAAGTATGGATTAATCGATAAAGAAAAAACAGCTGTGTAATATTTTTGTTATTAAAGTGTTTAACTGCGAAATTTTTATACTCAAAGAAATTATTATAATAAAAAAAATACGTAGGTACACGTATACAAAATGCCACGGTTGTTGTGATGCCTTCTTTCAAGCTTTGTACTACACATGCGCACACAAACATGTATTAACACACGTACGTAATACTTCCTATCTTATTTTGTTCTGCGTTAAATCTTATGGATTTATGTGTCTGTCTCTCTTTACTGTCGGGTTTTCGTTTCAAAGAGACACTGTATAATGCTTCCTATCTCATTTTCTCCTACGTTAAATCTTATGGATTTATGTGTCTGTCTCTCTTTACTGTCGGTTTTTCGTTTCAAAGAGACACTGTATAATGCTTCCTATCTCATTTTCTCCTGCGTTAAACCTTATGGATCTATGTGTCTGTCTCTTTTTATTGTCGCTTTTTCGTTTCATCGACTTTCGAAGTTTTCACTCCAAAAGCAAATTATATTAAATTTCTAATATTATTTATGAGACGTTCGACAACCCTAGCAGATCAATTATTGCGCGCTGTATACCTGGCTTTCTTCTCACTGGTAGAGTCATAAATGTGTAAATGTGGAACTTTAATTAATAGCGACATCTATTTATGAGCGGTGTAAATATCGAGAATATATAATATAATTGTCATAATATTACTATAACAGAAATTCCTCATAAGATAAATTATTATAATAGAAAAATACTAGATAAAAATCGACTCGGGTCACAAGTGAATCTCAGGCGGGAAAATTCCTCACTTTAAAAATAATGATAATAAAAAAATTAATATTTTGTTACTTCTGAAATCTGAAATGATGGCCATCCAGTCCATTTTTATTGATCCCTATGTTGGTGGCATTATATTTTTTAATTTATTTAAATTACTAAAATTGACCATACCGATAAGTTCACAGAAATTTTTGAAATGAAATGAAATGAAAATTATTTATTTTATTTATTTATTTTAACTCACTTTCGTATTTATAACATTAGTTAAGGTTTAATTTGGGAAAAATCATAAAATATAAATTACTCAATTAAAAATTCATTAGGTATTCGTAAAAAGTTATTATTAAAATTCTATGACAATTTTAATAATTTAAATTTGTCTAGCATAGCAAATCATAAATAATTTATCAAATTGCCTCATTTTGCGTCGTTCCTTATGTCCACCTACCTAGTATAGAAGGTAATTTAAGTACGATTTATAGACAGTAGCGGATCTAGGGGGGTAGGCTGACTAAGGGGGTTTAACCACCATAAAAGCGTCTGAGCCCACATTTGACAAATCTTAAAAGTAATTACTAGAAATAAAATCGATCACAAGTTATTCTCAGGCGGGATTCGAATCCGAAACTTTTGAATGTCCGGCCCAATGCTCTCCTATTTGAGCTACAGAGCCTTGTGAGCGCCCCTGTCGAATTTTTCTAGTACTTTTAACTTTATTACTCTGTAGGCCAGCGTTGCCCTATCGATGAGAGGAATATCCAGCATTCGAAACAAACATTTGTTACAAATGTAAGATGAAACAGCCATTTAAATTATGATTTTTTAATTTTTGCTATTTTATATAATAAATTTTAATAAAAAAATACTAGAATATCGACTCGTGAGCCGAATAGATGTTTTTTCTAACATTTTCTCTATTAAAACTTATTAAACGGGACACCTGGGACAACTTGAATTTCTTCTTGTAGTAATATTTTTATATTTAAAACAGCAATTAAATAATCAAATAACAAAAAATAAAAACTAAACATTTTTTAATTTGTTTGATGGATATAGCAATAAAATTGACATAAAATAAAATAGGTATTACAACATACAAATCTATTTATCATTATTAAATTAAATAATAATTATTTTCTATGGTTAGTTCCTATTGATATCATTAACATACCCTGTGTTTGGCAAAATAGATGACCAAAATCGATATGAACTTATGAACCATCTACCAATATTTACTTACCTACTAAATAATTTTCAATTGATTTAATTTTTTTTTATTTTATTTTTTTTTATTATTTTTTTTTATTTTTTTTTTATAGGAGGTTTTGGCTTGGTTACAAAGACCTTTGAGCCATTTCTTCATATTATGTCCATTCTTGTTTAAAGAGTTGATTTATGAATGATATGAATGATAGATTATCAATGGATGATGAATGAAAAGTGAAATACCTTAACCTAGGTTTCAGTAAAGATGTGGGGTTCTACTGAAAACTTCTCGTGGACTTCTTGAGAGAGCGAAAAGACACCATCCATTGTTTTGTTTCACTTGCAAACACTCGTGCATATACAGAAATACTTAGTGGTTAATAACCCACCATTATTACACACTAATATCAACCACAACACAAATTTTAACAAGAAAAACAAGACCACCATAGTGACGCTTCCCGCTCCCGCCAAAAAGTCCTCAATTGATTTCAAAAGTAAGCGTTATCACAGATTATGACAAAAAAGTAATGGAAATCTCTTTTATTAATATCGAGTCCAACTAACTTTACTTTTTAAAATTTCGTTTCTCCTCAAATGCTTACATAAATAATAATAAACTATTCTAATTTACACATTATTAAATATTCATAAGATATGTACAAAAATAAAGACACATTTAAAAAGAGAATCTCCACGTTCGAATTATAAATTCACCGGTTGCCAGTCATTGGGCGGCACTCGGCCAATAGCGGCGTGCCCCCTCGTAGGCGGGAAGAGGCGAGCGGCAGAGAATGCAAATGAGTTTTTTTATACAGCCATTATAAAAAAAACTCGTTTCCCGCCGCTGGCTGCGTAGCGTCGTTGTTTGCTCGAGTCATGATCGAGGTGGTTGCATTGGAATCGTTCGAATTAATATCTTTCGACGTTAATATTTTGTTTATCTGTTGAAAATTTGTTTTATGATTCATCCGTACTGATCTTCGATTAATAAATTTTGTAATTATAGATTTGATACTTTACACTGTGATTATAGTTTTAAGTAAAGGAATGTACGTGGTTATATTTTCACCGTTTAAAACATGTGTTAAGAAACAGATACATTCACAGACCACATAACTACTATCCAGTAGGCTGTATGCTTTTACTTAATCGTGTAATAAAAAATATAGAGTGTATTTTTGTGTTATAATAACTGAAATTTGTATATTTAAATCCATAAAATAGTGCTTAAACGACAAATTTATTTAGCAACCACCCAATTTTTTTCAAAATAAAAAATCTGTTGTTTTAGTTTATAATTATGTTTATTTATCCTTGAAACTTTGAGGCGAATTTACTCATGTCTTCCGGAGAAAAAAAATGTCAAACTTGTCAGTATTATTTATTTTCATATTTTTATTTAAGCATTAAAGAAGGTATGTTAATGTAGAAAACTGTTACCGACAGCTCAGCAACCACTCAATATAGTAACTCTTTATTTATAAATATGACACAGAAAAAAGTAGAATAAACAAGCAGTATGATATTAATAATAAATTAAAAACTGTTCCAAAAAGACTGACAGAGCTGTCAGCAACAAAAACCTTTGAATTACTTCAACTTACTGTTTCACCGTTTATTATTATGTGAACAACATTTTCTAAATTTCTGAATTTTAAAAATGTTGTCAATTTTAAAAATGTACAATTTATAGTTTATGTTCTGTTGTCACCTCAATCTACAGCACTTACTTCAAGACTTGAAGATCAAGTAAACTACAAAACATGTTGCCAAATATAGATTTGGTTTCGTATAAAATTCCCCCTGTACTACACGATGACTTAAAATACATGAAATACTTAATAATAAATTTATATCTCTTATTCACACAATCAACCAAAATAAAAGTAAATATAAAATCAATTGGTTTTTACTTCCAAATTAAGCCTGTAGCCATATCTTGGGGCACAAATTATACGCCTGTAGTGGAAAATGTATGTAACGGAAATTGGAGAGTCTGAATCTAAAGTTACACTCTTTCTTTTGTTTTTAGATTAACTCTGTTAATTTTCGTAATGGACCAATTCTGTCTCGAGCAGTAGAAACACATCTCTCGGTTTGGGCATAGACTCACATTTGTAAGTTAAAGGTTTTGATGCGACAAACCTTTTTACGACGATATCGAAGGTTGCTATCAACCAACCTGATTTTACCAAAGAGTATAAAAACAATTAAGGTAAAGCGTTCTAGAGTCGTTGTCTATGAATATATCAGGGAACATTTTAAAAATAGCACTTTATAATTATGAAAAATATTGATATAGTGCAACAATTTACAACAACATTGAAATTAATTATGATTTAAAAAAAAACCTTGAAGCCTCATAACTAGCTGCCTTATAAGATTTGAATAAGGTCATAAAAAAACAATATAATTCTTATAGAATAGTTGCATTAGAAATCTATTACACCTATATAAATTTATGAATGTATCTCTAGCTGTTTTTTTTTTAATGAAAGGGGTGTTTAAAAAGACGTGCTTAAAAATAAATTCATAATTTTCATAGATTATATAAAACTTTGTGTGTTACTGCCAAACAAAGAAGGACGATTTAAACAAATCAAATTAAAAACTTTGAATTTAGAACACAATTTCAAAATATTAAGACTGGTGATCTTTCAAAACAAATGCACATCGGCTATTTCATAAATCGAACGTGTAAAAATGTGATTACAGTACCTTACGGGTCCCACATTAGCGCTCACCTCAGGGATTAACCCCACCCTTTGTCCCTCCCGGTTCCCTCTGGAAGAGAGGGAGGCATGGTTCCAACGCCAGTCAAGCGACGGCGCGCGGCATGACATAACGCACCACTTAAAAACGCGCTAATTATAACCTAAGGTTAATTAGAAAATCCAAATTTGAATATCGAACAAGATGTTCCGTGATTTCGATCTCTTTTGTTTTGTGCCTGTGTCGAACAATAAACTTTTTAAATAAGTTAGAAGCGTGCTGTTTTGAAATCTTTTTTTAATATAAATATTTTAATTAAATTGTGTTTTTTAAGAGTTATGACTAAAAAATGTATTTTTTTGTTTTTATTCTTTATATATTAATGACAAATTATTGTGCTGTTCATAAAAAATAATACAATTATGAGTGTAATAAGTAATATTTACCAGTTTTATAATAGTTTCACGAAGACTAGTTCTTTTGGTGTGTTTAAATTTTCATGAAAATGTATAGGAATGTTATTGCTGCATCGACAACTGTTACACCTACAGGAATCTTATAAGGTAACTTTAATTTCTTATGAGAAATGATGTAATTGGAATTTAAATGGAATTCCGTTTTTTATTTCCCTCTTTTTACCTGACTACGGCAAGAGGTGAGTAATGTAGTCACAAGTTATTACATGATGGGTGATTAAGTGATATCTACAAATGAAAACAAAGTTTTCTAAGTAAATATTTTAGGTAAAAATTGAACCAAAACCTAATTATATTGAAGATAGAAAATATAAACTCATAAATTGGATCGGATTGAGTCGCCTGGTTGGTCCTTACATAAAACACGATAAATTGCCAAAAATTGTTATATCAAAGCCATTTAATTATATAATGATTTGCCACTTAGCCGCAGATTTACTAATTGGATACTTAATTATGAAAAAATAGTTATTTATTTTATTAAGCTCTTTGTATTATTATTGACATTACTAATTTTTATTATTTAGATTTATTTCTGACATGTTTTTAAAATTTTGAATAATTTTGACATGGAAGTGATATTTTGATAAGAATTTGATTATGATATTGCTTATTCATATATGTAACTCGTTATGACTACATTCTGAATTTAGCTCGTATAACGGTTTTCGTGGTCACACCACTCCGAGGTTCCTGGTTCGATTCTTGGCCAGGTCAATGTAATAAACGAACTTTCCTATATTTTCCTTATTTTTATTTATTTATTATTAAAACTATGTTTTTGAAGTTATACTTCTTTAGGCGCATTATGTCACTGTAACACAAAATTATCATGTTGAAGTTGCCCGCAAAAGCGACATGGAATAAACCAGCAGGATGAAGTTGGCGGCTAATTATGAATGTGTGTGTGAGTTTAAATTATATATGGTGGTTAACAATAATTTATATAATATTATAATAATAATTTTACTTAAAATAGTCCTTTATTTAATAAACTTTTTTAATTACGTTTATTAATGTGAGTTTAACTGTCGGTATGTTTTCTTTTTATTTGCTTTTAATATAAATTATTATACATTATTATATATTTGTAAAAATTACATTACTATTGGTTAAGCAGTTTATTTGAATGATTTTTGATATATTACTTGATTCTGTATACAGCTGTATAGAAAATATATTAATCTTTTGATGTTTCTTACTGATAACTATATAATTTATAAATATCTCTTTCTTTTCACAAACAAATAGTGGCACACGGGAGGAAATTTTTAGTTAAAAATATAACTTCTTACGTGCTTACATAAGTACAAACAACGGTTTTAATAATTTAATACTTCATTTATAACGCGTGTGCGTAAAACAATCTATAATCTAAAATCACAAATTTGTTGTTTGTCTGTCCGCTCTTTTCCCATTGTATATGCGTTACCATAGCTACGCGTTATCCGCAAGTAGTTCGTCTACCGGACTCTAGATGGTGCTAACGGAAAAATATTTAATAATAGAAAAAAATTAAAGAATTTAGTACACCCGTGCGAAGCTGGCACGGGCCGCTAGTTTTACAACAATTTTTATACCGGGTTTGCTTGTAATAAATAAAAAATTAAATATAGTCACGAAGTCTGTATTTCAACTACTCCAAAGCACGTATCCAACTACCACAAACATAGTCTGATCTTTAAACCGATTGGTTCGTGCAACGTTGGCGGTGGTTCAAGGTTTGAATCCTGACAGGAACATACGTTTGTGTAATTAACAAAATCATTTGTTTCCGAGTTTTGATTATTATATCCGTTTATTTTTTTTTCTTTATTTGTGGCTTGCACGATTTGTGCATTTAGCCAGTGTCAAGGAAGTATAATTGTCTGTTATATATTTAAATATTTCTGCTAGGTTCAGTATATGTGTGGGGTTTTACTGAAACCTCCCCGTGGACTTATTGAGAGAGCAGGAAAAGACAACTTCCGCTGCTTTGTTACACTTACCAACACTCTTGTATGTTCACAAACACTTAGTGGTTAATAATCCACCATTATTACGCACTAATATCCACAACAACACAAATTTCAACAAGAGAAACAAAACCACCAATATGACGCTTCCCGCTCCCGCCAAAAAGTCTTTTAAGAAATATTAAAAAAAATAAAAGACAATGTCGCGTAGGTACATTGTTTTGAATCCAAGTAGCAAAAGCACTTATTTTATGGTTTACAGAATCAGTGACGGTAAAATATCTAGACCCGAGTCTAGGGGAAGTCAACATTAACGCGAGCGACGCCGCGGGTAAAGGCTAGTAATATTTTCTATACATATAAATAAAATTGGAGTGTCCGTTTGTAATATTGCAATAACCGTTTTTTACTACATGCATATGAACATATATACGGTACATACACCAAAATATTTTTTTTACAATTTTTGTCAGTCTGTCTGTCTGTTTGTTCCGGCTTATCTCTTAAATGGCTGGACCGATTTTGACGGGACTTTTATTGGCAGGTAACTGATGTAATAAGAAGTAACTTAGGCTACTTTTATTTTATAAAAATAAATATTACTGTATATAAAATTAAAATTATTGTGCCATAGCAACGCGTGGCTGGGTCGGCTAGTATAATTTAATATAAGATAACATTACATACATTATAAGCTAAATTATTTTAATAGAAAAATACTAGAACATAAACATAAACACTATTTTATTTGGTACTACACAGGACTTTAACAAACAATACAAAGACAGTAAATAATCAAAAAATAATTAAACTAAACGAAAATAAAACAATATAGAACAATTATGATAAACTTTAAACAAAAACAAAATACTAAAAATAAAACTTAATTTAAAATTTTAATTAAGTTATTTTAATTTTAATTAATTAAGATATAGATAATTAATTAATTTTAATTAATTAAGTTTAATTAATTATTATTAAGTTTAAATTAAGAAAACTTAATTTAAATTTAATAATAGGTAATAATAAATATTTAATCTTAATAAAAAATAAGAAAACTTAATTTGGACTTAATAATAAGTCCCACGTTTATACCAAATGGGGGACCACTTCAGCTTTGTCTGCTTGAGAGCTGACGCTGATTTTCAATTGGCCTCCATTTCTTTTCCTTTTGACACATGGACGTCCCCGTGGAGCATTGCATGTGATCAGTACAATCAAAAACTACAATCATCATGTAATACTGAAAAGTTTCGCACAGATATACACAACAAAACAAAATCCAATCGCAGGCAAGAAAAATTCGACTCCGTTCACAAATGAATTCTCAAGCGGGAATCCCCACTAATGCTATCTTATGAGATAAATATATAATTTATCTTATAAGATGGCACTGAAAAAAAATGTAAAAAGCATATAAAAGTTAAAAAAAAAGCCTGGCAAAGGTTTCTCAAAGATCACTCAATACTACTAAACTATACTTCGATAATAACCAAACCGTATATTGACTGAGAAATGAAGTAACAATAATAATAAAAGTATATACGAGTATACAAACCAAAAAGAAACTATGATTGCGTGATTGACAGGCGCATAGTGACATCTAGTAAGAACATATGCAAGTATATTAAGCATTGATATGCTATTACAACTTCTTAAAATGTGTCGCTGTATATATACACAATCAAATTAATTTATTGAAATTACGGCCGAAGAAATATATTTAAAAAAAAGAACATAAAACTAGGCGATGCAGTCGCTAAGCATAAAGCTACGCTAGCACCATATATTGGAGCGGAGCGTAATACCTAAAAAAAGTTTTTTTTTGTTTCGATGGGAATTTTTGCGAATTTCAAGATTCGGTCTCCGTCACAATCTGATCCTAGACCTCTTGATTTGATTCCACACAGAAATATTAAAATCGGTCAAGAACTCGGGAAGTTATGGCATAACAGACATTGCGCCATTGAAGCTGATCCATGGCAGCTTCGCTCGCTCCGCTCCAATCATAATATTTATAGAAATATAAATGCCCACGATTCAAGTACAAATGCTCGCGTGATAAACACAAACGGTGCCTCTTGTGGGACTCGAACCCTGCATCGTCGGTGCGAAAGGCAGGAACGCTACTGTAGCACGTAGCACCAATCGATCGTCAAATCAATCAATAATTGTTGTGACGAGTAGGTATACTTTTGGAATGTTGTTCCAGTATGAGACCTTAAACAATAAATAACAAAATTATTATAGTTTATATAATTTATTTTAAATTTATTTAACATATAAATCTTAGTATTTTATTTTAATTATTTTAATAATAATTATTTTTAATTAATAGTTATTAAAATTAAAAAATTAAGAAATAAAGATTTACTAATATTTAAATTAATAACTAATTTTGTGCCAGCAGTTGCGGTTACACAAAAATTAAATTAAATTTTATTGATAAGCAATAAAGTAATAATTTTATTATAACTAGCTGACCCGGTAACGCGTTGCAATGGTAACGTTAAAAGAGCCGAAAAAAGAGCGGACAGACAAACACACAAACAACAACTTTGTATTCTTAAATTATAGATTAATTAACTTAGTAAGTGAAATTTTAATTTAATTTTATATTATGATTAAACTTAATTACGACTATTTGGTGTAATGGTAGCAATCCTGCCTATCGCCTGGTCCTAGCTTCGAATCTCGGTAGCGGCAGATGTTTATGTGATGAATACATACACCTGAGTTATGGGTATTTATATATATTTGTGTAGTAACAATTTCTGTATAGTTTGACTATCGGTTTGGTCCAGCGGAAATGAACTTACCTTTGAACGGTCCTGGGGTTCGACTCCCAAAGGGGCAGATATTTGTATATAGAGTAAAAGCCGGATAGTTGCCTCAGACGGATACATGCCTCAGTTTTGAATACGCTATGTTAGGTATGTTGGTGGCATTAGCCGTTGACTATTATTGGAAGTGTCCTCCCTGCTGACCTAGGTTTCATATAAGCCGTTAAAGTAGGCGCACGTGTTTTGTCCGTGTAAGCGAAAATCTTGCGCGGTGAAACTTTGACATTTCGAAAACACTTAAATCCACTAAAGGACTACCAATCAAAGGAAAAATAAAAGTTGTAACGTTGTAGTTTAAAACTTTAGGAGGTAGCACTGTTTTATAATGGTTATTATTATTGTGGTAAGTACTTAATAAAGAATCTCAGAATCTCAGCGTCTATCCTTACACGAGGCAAGTATCCCCCGAAGCATTGTTAACGTTAGGCTACTATCCGCTATAGTAGGCAACTATCCCTTTTTTGAGAGGTCAAATCAAACAGGATTTACTCGAAACGTATATTAATTATGTTTACAAAAATGGGCTGTTATAAAAGATTAAAGACCTATGTTTTGATATAAACGTCGAATTGTTCTAAATAAATTCATTTTTTTTAAATTATAGAACTTTTTTGAAAAGTAGGGCATCTATCCGGCTTTTACCCTATACATAGAATAAGAACATAACTAAGTTACGGGTTCTTGGGTATTTTTGTTACATACGTATATGTCTATCCGTTACCCTAGTATCCATAACACAAGCCTTACAGTGCTTACATTGGACTAAGCTAATCGGTGTTAATGTAAGAATAATCCCTACTAATATTGTGAATGTATGTTTGTTTGTTATGCTTTCACGCAAAAACTACTAAACCGATTATCATGAAACTTCGTACATATATTCTTGGAGGTATTGGAAGTAACATATATCCCTTTCAACTTACGTTCGCCTCGCCCGATCACACTTTTTGTAATTCTCTCATCTATCATTCGCCAGCTTACTCCCCAAGTAAAGTTACAATACACATTCACATTTACACATAAAATTACATAAAATATTTCCCTTTTTTCAATTATTTTACTGTTATTATTTTTGCGATTTTCCAGTTTTTAATTATTGCCGTTGCAGATAATATTTGATATTAATTGTACGCTATGATCTCCTATAATAGAAGGAACACGCTTTTAACCCTCTATAAACTCAAATCCGATGATGCACGGGATATTGCAGCAACTTCTGGGAGGGCTCAGCAAAATACCAACATGCTGAACTTACACGATTCAGCGCAGAGCCGTGAGGCTCATTGGTGATAGCAAATTGGTGAAGAGCAAGCTAACACACCTTAGCTCACCGCCGCAAAGTTGCTTGTCTGTCGGTCTTCTATAGACTGTATTTTGGAGAGTGTACTCTGAAGCTGTAGCATATCTTCATACCGCCATCTCCCCTTTTCCATTGGACATCTAGACGCACTGCGGGCTATCACCCTTTCGCATCAAGTGCTTCTCAACATCTTTCATAATCCGCACAGCAAAGGAGTGGATCTCCCTCCCCAGTGCCGGATTTACCATAGAAGCTGAAGCTTAGGGCGGCAAAATTGGCCCAGAAAATTGGTACAGAAAATTGGTACAGAAAATAAGTGAGTAATAGTGCTTTGTAATAAAAACAAAGCTTTTCTTTTCTTAGCTTAAAAATATACACAAAAAGTTGAAAAACTAGATTATTCCCTAAAAAAGGAATTAACGTTTATTGTGAACTATGCATCTAATTTTAGAGGTCAGTTGGGGCGGCAAAAATTTTATAGCTTTGGGCCGGCAAATGTGTAAAGTCAGCACTGTCCCTCCCTACATCTGTATTTCCGAGTACTTATAACCCATCCATTTTTTAAACCAGGGTGAATAGGCACCTTCTGGGTTAACTCGTTCCATCGTAGATCTTGTCTTGGCCTCCGGGTATGATTGGGATCAAGAGCGTACCCATTCAAAATAAAAATAAAATGTAACCATTTATTGAAGTTATACTTCTTTAGGCGCGTTATGAAAAAAATTATGAGAGTGAAATTTTAAGATGCGCGCGCATCACTGCAACACAAAAGTAACATGTTGAAGTTGCCGCAAAAGCGACATGGAATATACCAGCAGGATGAAGTTGGCCACAAATTGCTCAAGTTTTCGTGAGAACTGATAACTATATACAAGGTAGTTACTCAAATATTCATGAATGTGTGTGTATGTGTGTGATTTTAAATTTTATATGGTGGTTAACAATAATTTATATAATAATAATTTAATATTATATATTAAAATTATAACAATTTTATTAAAAGTGGTTTTAATTTAATTCCGAACATGCACTTTGTCTTCTATGTTGAAAATTCTTAAATAAATAAACATTCAAAGATAAGATAAACAAAATTGATAAAAAGAAATGCACGTGGTTGCAGCAGCAAGAAGGGTCAAGGTTCATTGTGTAATTTTTACCACTCGGCAAAACACCGATTTTCAATCGTCAGCCAAAGTTGAAACGAGGGTACAAGCATCTACGCTGTCAGCTGAACAAGTGTGTGTGTATGAGTGTGGTAGTGTGTGTGTAAGTTCATTTTCCTTTACGATACCAGCACTGTTAGATAGTTTATATACAGAAAGACTAAGCGCAAAATCAAAATTACTTTATTTCATAGGCCTTTGCGGGCACTTCAAATCGTCAATTTTACAAAATTAAGAAAATATTCAACTATAATAAAGATAGCACGTGCGCTAGCGGCAAGTACATCCGCGGAGTTGATGCCGCGCATGTAATCGCCACGAGCGACCTGATTCCGAACGTAGGGGCTAACATGAGAAGAATCGGGCAAGAAACTCATGTGCCAAAACTCTTACCAAACCAAACTAATGCCAAAACCTACCTAGGAATCGAATATGGAACCTTTATATAAGAATCATCGAATCACTACACCGTAACTCTGTCTATTTGACTTTGACCTTTCGAAAAGCCAAATGTTTTTAAGAAAAAAATATATTTTCTCTTGGAAATTTAATAAAATTGATTATTTAAAAAAAATTGAAATGATTATTGTTATATTTTTAAAATTGGAACAACAGCCCGATTGCCGGCCGTCAAAACAGGCGTCGAGTTACGAACGTAAACTCTGAAACGCAAGCTTTGTTCCCGAACAAGTTCCAATTTTGAATAGCTTTTGTTCTTTGTTTGAATTTGTGACCGTTAATAATATTACGGTGTCAGGTTATTGACTTTTATCGACATTTGCTTAAATCAACGGCTGGCACTGGCAGTTTGTTCCGATGAATTATAAGATTTTGAAACTTATATTAGAACAACGTGAGTGGTTAATGCGATGCAAAAACAAAATATCTAAAGGGGCAATCCAATTAAACAAAGAGATTGGGCGCGAATGAGCCCCTTCTATAAGCTCTGGCAAATCTGCTATAGAAATTTGTCTGTGATTATCATAAAGTATTAATTCTTTTTTCGGTTTAATAGTGGTAAAGTGATAATTCTTGGTTTTGCCTTAGATATTGACTTGAGAGGAGGACTTTTGCCAGCATTCGGGAATCCAGCTGGTCCTATATCAGCAATAATTATAATATTTGTAACAATCACACCAATTAGCCTAGCCCAAAGTAAGCACTGTAAGGTTTGTGTTATGGATACTAGGGTAACGGATAGACATACATATATGATACTTAAATATTTAATATTTATAGAAAATATACAAAAATACCTATGCTCGTATTCATTACACAAATAGCTCCTTCCGGGATTTGAACCTAGGACCGTCGATGCGAAAGGAAGGATCGTTAGTTGTTACCGTTGAACCAAACGGTCGAATAATTAATTAATTTCAAATCTAATTAATAAATAATAAATCTAATTTTAAAAGGGAAAGAGAAAATTATTGTCTTGTGTGTCTACCCCTCGCTAATATTACTGTTTTATCTTCATTGTCAAGGATCGGCTGCTCGGTGCAACGGTAGCGTACCTACCTTCTGAACCAAAGGCCCCGGGTTTGAATCCCGGTAGGGGCATATGTTCGTGGGATAACATATGCCCCTACATAAGCATTTGTCCCCGAGTCATATTCGTTTATATATTAATATATGTACTAGCGGCCCGTCCCGGCTTCGCACGGGTGGACAAAATTTTTTCTATTATTAAATATTTTTCCGTTAGCGCCATCTAGCGTCCGGTAGACGAACTACTTGCGGTTAACGCGTTGCTATGTTAACGTTATTGATACAATATAATTTATTTAAATAGATACAACAAAATTTATCTGTAGTTCATGTACATAAATAAAAACTATACTATACCAAGCACACACATACTTTATCATAACACACTGATACACACTCTTCTATACACACACACACACACACACACACACACACACTCTAACACAACCCTGCACGCGTACTGGTCCTCATCTTTTTATTTTTTTTATTATGCTATTATTATTTTTAACTCGTTTTTTTTTTAACTTTGTGAGGAAGTTGTACAATTAGTTTGTTTTGTTAGTCTGCTCAGGCGCAAATTTATTTGTATCTTACTTTGGGGAGCAACTGTCTCCTGACATACAGGCTGTGCCTAGTTCAGGAGACAGGGCACGCACTGAAATGTACCATTTATTACTAATAAAGATATATTATTATTATTATTATTATAATGGAAAAAGAGCGGGTAAAAGGGCGGACAGACAAACACACAAACCACTGTGATCTTAGATTATAGATTCTATACATTATTTAGTACCCATAGTACAAGCTCAGATTAGTTTAATAATAATTGTTGTGAATTAATTAAAAAATACGTTTTGGTGTTTGGTAGGTCCAAATCAATCTTGTGCCATCGTAATAAGGATCATTCAATTGCATTTATATAGAGTATACTATATACAACGATTTAAAAGAGCTTTCAGAAGAATCACTTTGTTTTCCTAAAACAGAAAATCTTGAGTTTAACATGAAAATTTTACTTTTCTGTCAGAGAAAGTCAATATTTAATTTATTTAAAATGCAGAATACAATAAATATAATATGTGATTTAACAAATTTAGAATATGTTAATAGACAGAGATGAATATATACTCTAAGAACACAAATTTGTTGTTTGTGTGTTTGTCTGTCCGCTCTGTTTCCCGCTCTTTTTTCATTGTTTCAATTAACGTTACTATAGCAACGCGTTACCGGGTCAGCTAGTATAAACTAATATTACAGTTAAAGGGATAAATCGTACATCTCCAATCATGAACAACTGCTGAATTGGCAAAATTTTATTTACCCTCTATGTTTAACGACTCATTTAAAACCTCATTCTTTAAAAGTTAAATTATCTCGCCCCTATATTTATACCTATAAGATGGCAAAAATGCATAGATAACAACTTTATTCTATAATATATTCTCTAGCAGGTATACGATACGGTTCTGAGATTTTAAAATTCATTGACTAAACATCTATCCATCGACAACTGCCGAATTCCAAACCCATTCAAACAGTCCTTGTCACAAAAAGAACCCTACCTTTTTAAAACGGCAAACAATACAAAACGCCCGGTAGCACCACGATTGGGCGGGGGTGGGAATGCTCACACCTCATTGGCGGAACGTGGGGTGGCGCGCGTTGTCACCGGCCAATCAGAGCGCGCGGTTTAACGTGCTTTATCTATGTCACCCCAAAGATCTGAGGGCTCTATGGCAGTGTTTGCGTTGCATTCCCTTTGTTTGTCGATTTAATTGATGTTCGTTTTTTAAAAGGTGACGGCGGCAGTTGGGTGAGACGTTTTTAGTATACGATACATTACTGGAACGTATCGTTATATACGTACGGTGGCAGGACAGATCTATGGTAGCCTGTCACTTCTTAATTTAAAAATTAGCAACATCAAAAATACGAATTTTACTTTTTTTACGGGCTATTTTATGACATAAACTTTATTTTTAATGTATATTTATTTTTAGACGACTTTTAAAAGTTCTTTATTTTATTCATTAGCTAACGGCCCATCCCGGCTTCGCACGGGTGGACAAAATTCTTTAATTTTTTCTAGTATTAAATATAGCCTATGTTACTCAGCGTGAATGTAGCTTTAAAAAAGTGAAAGAATTTTTGAAATCGGCTTAGTAGTTTTTGAGTTTATTCATTACAAACATACAAAAATACAAATTTTTCCTCTTTAAAATTAGTGTAGATTAATTTTATTTCTGCTTTGACTTCGACGGTATAAATGATGTGTGTAAAAATTAAGTGTATTTCGACTATACGTTCACTAATTCACAAAGGAGATGCTCTTTCTATCGGAGCATTAGAAGCCGGAATAGATAAAATAAGTTGTTTTCAGGCATGTCTCGAACCAATCTTCAGATGTCAGGTCCACTGCGCTCCCAATTGAGCTAAAGAGCCTTGTGAGCTCTCTTCGAATTTTTTCTAGTAGTTTTAACTGTTTTATGATGTCGGTCAGCGTTGCTTCACCAAGGAGAGGAATTAATCTATAATCTAAGATCACAGTGGTTTGTGTTTGTCTGTCCGCTCTTTTTCCATTGTATCAATAACGCGTCAACCGCAAGTAGTTCGTCTACCGGACGCTAGATGGCGCTAACGGAAAAATATTTAATAAAAGAAAAAAATTAAAGAATTTTGTTCACCCGTGCGAAGGCGGGACGGGCCGCTAGTTATAATAATAATATTTCTTAGATTCACACCAATTAGCCTAGCTCAAAGTAAGCACTATTTAAAGGTTTGTGTTATGGATACTAGGTTAAAAGATAGACATACTTAAATTATACATAGATATGTTATAGTTATAGAAATATATATAAATATTCATGACTCAGGTACAAATGTTCGTATTCATCACACAAATATCTGCCCCTTCCGGGATACGAACCCAGGACCATCGGTGCGAAAGGCAGGATCGCTACCGTTGCGCAAAATTAACTCGCATTCGTAAGAAACACTTTTACAAATGTTTTGACGATCGATTAAGATGAAAAAAAAATATGATCCTTTGATTGAGACGTAACGATTATTTCTAGTAGGTATTTTTCTATTTTTTATCGCAAAATACAGCATTGAAAATACAGAATGTAAGAATCCTAAATAAAAAAAGCATGTGTGCAATTCACACGTGGTAGAAGTGAAACCTTCAAAAATAATACGTACACGTGTACAAAATACCACGGTTGGTGTGATGCCTTCTCTCAAGCTTTGTACTAGGCATGCACAAACACGTATTAACACACGTACATAATGCTTCCTATCTCATTTTCTCCTACGTTAAATCTTATCAATTTATGTGTCTGTCTCTTTTTACTGTCGCTTTTTCGTTTCATCGACTTAAATTAAATTAACACACACAGTGATGAGTAATATTAATAGTAATGTTGAATCATTACTAATTGTAACAACTACACTTTTAATTCATAATTAAAATAAACCAATTATTTAGTGAAGTGAAAAATTTTGTGTTTCGCTCAGCAGTAAAGTAAAGCGTCTCGTACCTTTGAAACCCCCGTTATGCTTAAGATTATATCTCTGAGCCACTCACTACGCCTTGTACCATGTGTGTTTTTCTTTTAATAGAAAGGTTTTAATTTTAAAAGACTTTTCCACGCTAGCGAATAAAACGCAGTTTTCCACGCACAAATTGAATGGCAAACCAAACTTTTCCGAGTGTGTGAAGTATTTTTTACCATTTGTATAGTTTCAGCATTTCTCACATAAATTAAATGTAATATTGTGAAGAACACGTGATTTTATGATTCACGAAAGCTTGAATTGTTATGCAACCTTTGCCGCTGCTCATTTCTATGACATTGACATTTTCACAAACCGCTGACGCCGCCATTTTGTATATCTGGGTCAAATTATATTTACGAAGGAATTGAGGTTAGTTGACCATGCTCGATCAACTTTCATGTTAAATGGCTTATAACAGGTGTGAATTGAATTAATAATTTACAGTTTTTGAAACGGTTTACTGATGTTTGAATAAAATTGTTGATTTTATATTTTACAACTTACTATTCACCTCAAAAACAATTTAATTCACATTTATTTTATAAGCAATCACTTAATAAACATTCATTTTAATTTACCAATTTCTGCCGCAAAGCAGCAGTGCTTGCATTGCTGTGTTCCGGTTTGAAGGGTAAGATATGGCAGTGAAATTACTGGGTACAGTGACTTTACATCTTGTGTCACAAGTTGGCAACGTACACTCTGGTTCTTGTGGGGGTTGCAGTTTTGCTGCGAATCTCACAAGAGCCACATGTATTATAGGTGACTGTTACCACTTACCATCAGGTGGACAGTTTGCTTGTTTGCCAACTTTCAGCAATAAAAAAAAAAAACAATGTTTTGAAAATTTGATCAGATAATTACGCTTTCTTTGTAGATTTTACTCTATTTAGATAGCAAAAAATTGTTGTCAGTCCACGGTAGCAATTGCTACCGATAGCCAACACCCCTCTTCAATCCCTGGTAGCAATTGCTACCTTATTCAAATTTCCGCGTGGCCTGCTATTTTTTTAAATTACGATTAACTTTTGAGTTATAGAGATCCAAATATTCTGTAGTGGATTCTTTATTTAATCAGCTTTACGGTAATATTTTTTATTTGGTCCTAGCTTTATTATTTAGCGAGTAAATAGCAATTTTATCTAAGAGTCCGACATTTTTTCACCATTCGCATTGGGACTTTTGAGAGGAGTGGGGCGTGCGGTAGCGGGCTGACAAGCGGTTATGATTATGACACTTAAAAATTATATAGCGTGGGCATTGTTGTTTTAATTTTTGAGTTTGGGTTTCGATTTGCTGGAAACAGCAGCTGTTACCTTCCGCTTTTGTATTTAATACTTGTCACTGTACTTTGTCCAATGTAGGATGATACTTTTGACAGGTGTCACTTCCTTATTGCTACGTACTAAGGTTGCGTTTGTTTCCTTATGTTTGGCTTGACATTGCAAAAGCATCTTTAAACCCTCTATATAGGTATCAACTGTTAAAAGTATCGTCCTACATCGGACAAAGTATAACAAAATAGGTAATGATATTTCTTACTTATTTAAATTTATTTAAACGTTGTTAACGCAGAAATATAAAAACAATATAAAATCTGAAAGCCGATTCAACTGTATCTGACAACCGTTTGGTGCAACAGTAGCTATCCTACCTTTCGCACCGATTGATCCTGGGTTCGAGTCCCGGAAGGGGCAGATGTTTGTGTGGTGAATACGTGCATTTGTGCCTGAGTAATGAGTATTTATATACGTCTATCCGTTATCCCTAGTATCCGTAACACAAGCATTACAATGGTTACTTTGGGCTAGGCTGATTGGTGTGAATGTAAGAAATATATATACAGTCTCTTTCTAAACTAAATATTTCATATTTTACAAGGATGTAGGTATAGGAATGCAAATTATTTTATCTACTCTAATACTATAATACAAAGATTCTAAAACTGAAAACAAAATGCTTATGACAAACATTACGTACAGGCCAAAAATAATAAAAAAAAAGTTTCATTACGATACAGGTCTTGTATGGACACTTGTAACATAATATAACTTTATCTACTCTGATACTATAATACAAAGATTCTAAAACTGAAAACAAAATGCTTATGACAAACATTACGTACAGGCCAAAAATAATAAAAAAAAAGTTTCATTACGATACAGGTCTTGTATGGACACTTGTAACATAATATAACTTTATCTACTCTGATACTATAATACAAAGATTCTAAAACTGAAAACAAAATGCTTATGACAAACATTACGTACAGGCCAAAAATAATAAAAAAAAAGTTTCATTACGATACAGGTCTTGTATGGACACTTGTAACATAATATAACTTTATCTACTCTGATACTATAATACAAAGATTCTAAAACTGAAAACAAAATGCTTATGACAAACATTACGTACAGGCCAAAAATAATAAAAAAAAAGTTTCATTACGATACAGGTCTTGTATGGACACTTGTAACATAATATAACTTTATCTACTCTGATACTATAATACAAAGATTCTAAAACTGAAAACAAAATGCTTATGACAAACATTACGTACAGGCCAAAAATAATAAAAAAAAAGTTTCATTACGATACAGGTCTTGTATGGACACTTGTAACATAATATAACTTTATCTACTCTGATACTATAATACAAAGATTCTAAAACTGAAAACAAAATGCTTATGACAAACATTACGTACAGGCCAAAAATAATAAAAAA
This sequence comes from Calamotropha paludella, assembly GCA_927399485.1. Lineage (NCBI taxonomy): Eukaryota > Metazoa > Arthropoda > Insecta > Lepidoptera > Crambidae > Calamotropha > Calamotropha paludella. The sequence goes on along the minus strand of OV656831.1, from coordinate 7,229,562 downwards.
AAAGTTTCATTACGATACAGGTCTTGTATGGACACTTGTAACATAATATAACTTTATCTACTCTGATACTATAATACAAAGATTCTAAAACTGAAAACAAAATGCTTATGACAAACATTACGTACAGGCCAAAAATAATAAAAAAAAAGTTTCATTACGATACAGGTCTTGTATGGACACTTGTAACATAATATAACTTTATCTACTCTGATACTATAATACAAAGATTCTAAAACTGAAAACAAAATGCTTATGACAAACATTACGTACAGGCCAAAAATAATAAAAAAAAAGTTTCATTACGATACAGGTCTTGTATGGACACTTGTAACATAATATAACTTTATCTACTCTGATACTATAATACAAAGATTCTAAAACTGAAAACAAAATGCTTATGACAAACATTACGTACAGGTCAAAAATAATAAAAAAAAAAGTTTAATTACGATACAGGTCTTGTATGGACACCTGTAACATAATATAACTTTTTAATCATAACGATACACCTATACAACCTCCAGCTGGACCAAGGAGGTTGAACCTCTACTTTAAAAAGGTTTCAATGAACGAGTCCTCGACGACCGACGCAACACGCATGCGCAATTGATGTTTGCACCTTGGCGCCAACATTTGACATTTAAATAAATTTGTTGTTATATTCAGCGTTTTATTTGCAATATTGTTTTACATATTATAGTATGAGAGTAGATAAAGTAGTGTATGACACTGTACATAACTTGATCTTATAACACTCGTGTGATGCTATAAAAAAACTCGCCTACGGCTCGTTTTTTTAAAACACACTCATGTTATAAGAACCCTTATTATGCAACAGTATCATAAACTACTATAAAATGTCTATAATAATGTTTTTAATTTAATTGTTTGCATGCACAATGCAATATTTCTATAAAATATAAATCTTAATCGATTGTTTAATATTTGTAATAATATTACTTACTTACTTATGTCTATAAATACAAGAAATTTTAATATAATAAAATTATACATGTTCAATTGTTTTGAAATATACTTGAAATTTACTAGGAGCAAACGTATCCAGGCCATGTGTACAGCACTATAAATCACTAATTATTATAACTATAGGAATATTATCTATGGTCGGCAGTTTTATACACTAACTCCTCAAATACGGGGCGTGAAACCCGCCCATCGCTCGCTCCGCCTTGCCGACCATTGGTCCAACTGGCTACAGATAATAATCTGTTGATTCCCGCCAAATTGGTGTATACAGGTTTTTAAAATAAAACTTTTTTTTTCAATCATGCATTATTGTCTTTGCTCAAGATTAACGCATGAATTATTGCCTCCGTATTGCAAATAAACGCAACACAAATATTATTGAGGTTAAAAATATTAAAGGTGTTCTCAATTTGAAAGCAGCTGTCAGAATTTAGAGAATATTATGAAAAATATTGTGTTAAGTTAGTTTTTATTTTTTATGTTTATTAATTTGATAGATTTTGGACAGATTCACTTTTTTTTTGTCTCAGTCAGAGAAACATCACCTTTTTTAATTTTCTGACAGATTCTGCCTAAATCTATAATCTAAGATCACAGTGGTTTGTGTGGTTGTCTGTCCGCTCTTTTTCCATTGTATCAATAACATTACTACAGCAACGCGTTAACCGCAAGTAGTTCGTCTACCGGATGCTAGATGGCGCTAACGGAAAAATATTTAATAATAGAAAAAATTAAAAGAATTTTGCCCACCCGTGCGAAGCCGGGATGGGCCGCTAGTCTATAATCTAAGAACACAAATTTGTTGTTTATGTGTTTGTCTGTCCACTCTTTTTCCCGCTCTTTTTCCATTGTATATCATAGCAACGCGTTACTGGGTCAGCTAGTATCCTCAAGTTCCTTAAATAGCCAAGTATACTATGTTTGTATTTAGTAAAGCGCGAATTATGTAGAGCGGGTCTACTTCGCACTCTGGACCCACTAGTGCGGTATTCAGACGCTATATGACGATATACATATATGGTGTGTAACTGTGTCTGACCTGAGTGGGAGGGAACGGAAGGGCAAACTATTTTGCGTTGAAACTTATATACGTATAAGCGTACTAACTTTGCGAACGTGATTCAGGTTTGCTTTGTGCTGCCTTCATATACCGCGTCATTAATACGCGCAATGTTTATATGTAATTCGTTGATCGTGCAATGGCTACAATTTCTTGTCAATAAAAAGTTTTACGAAATTAAGCTATTTATTTCAATTCGCTTTAAATTCATACTGATATATACAGATCTGGCAGTTATTCTGCTTTGACCGGGCTGGGCATATTTATGAAACTAAACCATTCATCGATTTTGGTAAAAAATTGTGTATTTGAACACATTTTTTTTACCAAAATCGATACAGCTTTTAGGAGTTCAAAACATACGGAAGAATTATACAATTACTAGCTTTTACCCGCGGCTTCGCCCGCATTTTTCAATAAAAAGTATCCTGTGTTACTTCTAATACCTCCAAGAATATATGTACGAAGTTTCATGATGATCGGTTTAGTAGTTTATGCGTGAAAGCATTATAAACAAACTTACATTCACATTTATAATATTAGTAGGGATATATAGAGATGCTAAATTGTCTCGGCTAATTAGTTTTCATTTTCTCTTTGCTTACACTATTTCTTTGTGTAACGGAGCTTCCGAACTCTGGGTAAGAATCAAGTTATTAAACCAATATTTAGAAATTACTGCCGAGAAAGTGCGGAAAAGAAGAAAAAACTAGTCTTAGATTTTAAATAACATTTCTCTTTAGTAAAACAAGGTTTTAGTAAATTCTTTTAAGTCTTCGATTATGATAGTCTAGATTTCAAATTAATTACACAAACTTTAGTTTCTATTGCTTGCAAAAATATACACATAACAGTTTTAGTTCACATTTATTTGATAGACCTTAATACTGCAAAAATAAGGTCTGAAATGAAAATCTTAACTTTTACGCGATAGTACTGTAGCGCCCTACGCGCGCTCCGGGATCGTTGGGAACTTGGGACGTTAATTTAAACCATTTAGGTATAGCTCAATTTATTCTATTATATCAACTCCATTACAATATCTCAGGTTACAACCTCAGATACTACTGGTGATCGTCTTATGTTCGTCTAGCCTTCTAGAATATTCCATTCCATAAAGCAAATATACGCAAAGAGGTGGTATGCGGTCTCATAGACGCAAGGAGGTCATCACAGTAACGTTTGGATATTTGAAAACTTACCCTCAAGAAATAATTACAAGATAATATACCAAATATCTCAGTTGTCATGTCACTAGAAGCTGCATCCCACGCTATCCGGGCGTGCTCTTTCAATTAACTTTGACAGACTTATCGAATTTTGAAGTTATACTTCTTTAGGCGCGTTATGAAAAAATGTTGAGAGTGAAATTTTACGATGCGCGCGCATCACTGCAACACAAAAGTTACAGTGTGAAGTTGGCCGCAAAAGCGACATAGAATAAACCAGCAGGATGAAGTTGGCCACCAATTATGAATGTGTGGGTGTGTGTGTGATTTTAAATTATATATGGTAGTTAAAAGTAATTAAAATAACAATTTTATATTATATTTTAACTATTTCTTAATAGACGTCAGCACCAAGAGACGTTTTTGTTGTATTATTTCTTTTAGATATAAAAATCTAGCATTTAAAAATATAATAAACAAGGTTGGTCGTTGCTCCACCTTCGTTACGATCAAGAATGTTGCAACATAACATAATACAGAAGTGAGAAAGTGTAAAATCTACATTTCAGGGTGAGCTAAATTTTTTCTCATCGCCTCTCGTTACTGGCAACATTTTTTTACTGATGGAATATAAGAAAAAGTAATTTTACGTACTATACTTTGTCCAATGTAGGATGATACTTTTGACAGGTGTCACTTCCTTATTGCTACGTACTAAGGTTGCGTTTGTTTCCTTATGTTTGGCTTGACTTTGCAATAGCAACTTTATACCCTCTATATTGGTGTTAACTGTCAAAAGTATCATCCTACATTGGACAAAGTATAATGTGAAAATAGCTCAAATAAAACCGAACTACAAAATTTCAACCTAATTTAAAGCATTTTTATTTAAACTCGGTCGTGCTGCATTGCAGTTTAACATATTAATTATTAAGAAGTATCCGTTACCGTGGGAACATTGGAATAAAAACTATATAAAAACATTCTTAAATAAAAATGCAACGTAGTGTAAAAAAAATCATTTCCAATGCTTATACTATTGAATGAGTTTTGATGACACAACCATACCTATATGTGCAGAAAAATCTTGATATAAAAAGACTAGGCGATGCAGTCGCTAAGCATAAAGCTACGCTATCTAGCACCATATATTGGAGCGGAGCGTAATACCTAAAAAAAGTTTTTTTTTTGTTTTAATGGGAATTTTTGCGAATTTCAAAATTCGGGATCTGTCACCGTCTGGTCCTAAACCTGTTGATTCGATTCCACACAAAAAATATTAAAATATTAAAATCGGTTAAGAACTTGGGAAGTTATGGCGTAACACACATTACGCCATTGAAGCTGATCCATGGGAAATGCTCCAATACAACAATCACAAACTTTTTCTCTAACAAAAAGGCTTGGAGTATCTTTTTTACATCTGCTATGCCTCTCTTTTTATTTTAGTTCGAATTTTGTGATCTGTAACTCTAAAGATTGGATCTCCTTAGCAAGTCTGCGTTTCCTAACACACAACAACACACCTGACAATTTAGGGGTCTTTAAGTCACGAGTAAATAGGTATCTTTTAGGCAAACGCGTCACAACCTAGATCGCATTATCGCTTACCATCAGTCAACATAGTCGTCAAGCGCTTACCTATTTACTTTTATTTATTTAATTGTTTTAAGAGGTTACCAGCACATATAAAAAAATATAGGAAATATAACTACTGTAAGCCAATTACAAACCTTCACAATTGGGATGATGACTGAATTTTAATTTTCACGTCTCGTCATAATATATTAAAATACCGTAGAAAAAGATACAATCCTGAGAAATCAGAATAAAAATCGGCTTAGAAATACATTAGATACAAGCGATTTAAGTTGTTTATTTGGAAGCGATTAGACAGAGAGATCCGACATCAACAGTGACGTCACTGTTTAGCACGGCCATATAAACTCCATGTAAATTTCCGTTTTGCTTGAGAGAGATGGAGCAAAATATTATAAATATATACCTTATATCTAGCTTGTTTTTTAAGTTATTCGAAAACCGATCTGTTTATTGTAGAAATGAGCTTCTATTAAAGCAAAAAAAAATTTTTTGTCATCTAGCCTATTAGTAAATTATGATGAAAACAAAGAAAGAAAACAAGCAAATAACAGAAATACAAACAAAATATCAGGCTTATACAATACTATGACTATATAGCTACTATTAGTCAAATATAATAGTTCATCATATACAATTTAATAAAAGTTACAAGTAAATATTAAAAAATATTTTTTTGTCCGTCGTTTGGTGTGCCATATACGATACAAAACATTAGATTTTTTTTTATAAATAAGTCGTCATGTAAGTAAATATATAATTTATAACGACATTGATTGATTAAGCTAACATCACAATGGCGAAGCAAACGTATCAATAGATTTGGCGATAATGGACGCATTCCCGCCAAAACATAATATCGGTCATAGACACACCGATATTCGTCGTCGAATCGCGCGTAATTCGGCCCGCGCTTTCCCAGTCACGTACCACAGACTATTCATCGCAAGCATAGACAATACAAATCGTATCCGACCTTTTTTGTCCGCTGATTTATTATTCTTCTGTACTAACCTTTAAATATATTAGTTTAATTTATGATTGGGGGTGAGTATTGTAAGTTGTAAATGGAGGATTACATTGACATTGTAGTGTTAAGCAGATTAGTAATGCATTTTCAGTAAGCTTCTATAGAAAATTCCTCACATATGTACTAATGTTATACAATTTATTATTATTTATGTATTTATGAAGTCCATCAAATATATACTATAATGACTTTCCATGTAATCAAAACTACCAGAAGTGGCATACCTATATTATTCTAATTTATTATTTCAAAAAAAGAAAGTTGAATCATTTCGCTGCGGTACCTACAAGACCCAAGTATTATTTCAGTTATTATTATTTACATGTATGTTAGATTTTTATCAAAAATCTTAATATTAAATTTCACACTTCTAACTTAAAAAATAGTGAAGTTTTCACCCCTTGAGGGTTGAATTTTTAAACTGCTTATTATCAGCTCTCAGCTTATTTCAACCGCTTAAGGGTAGTTTTAGAAAATCCTTTCTCAGTCAGCATTTTCCCTCTTTTTTCATTCCTTCACATTAATTATCCTTCATTTTAAGTCTCTAACTTTAGCGGTTTACGCTCATTATTGTCCGCTAGTCGATAAGTCAGTCACTTAAGGCAACGCCTTTTACATCTTATGTTTAAAGTCAAGAAGCTGTAGTGAAAAGGTACTTTTATATCAATCCAGTTAAGACGCGTTAAGTTAAATTAACACCAAAAGGAGATAGGCTCATTTGAAAGAAATCTTGAGGATCTATTATATATATATTATAAAATGTGTCCCCTCACCAGTGTCGGAGCCTTTAATGGTGTGAAATATGGCATTTTTTTAGCGACAAATTGCCCCTCAAATTTTGTTTTTCTCTTACGGTTATAAGATGGCCGCCATTTTGTTTTCTTCTGGGCTCTCATACTAATTCGACCACCGCTACTCATGTAAATGTCCTATCAATATTAAAAAGGTGTCATTTGATAGATAAACATGTAGACAACAGTTACACAGCCATCATGTTTCAATTGTCATGGAATAAAAAATAGAAAAAAATATTTAAAGAAAAACTAATAGATTGTTTTTTGTGTATTTTTTAATTATTGGCTTTTTGAGAAAAACCAAATTTGAGGGGCAATTTGTCGATAAAAAATGCCATATTTCACACCATTAAAGGCTCCGACACTGGTGACGGGACACATTGTATATATGTATAAAAAAATTGCTGTCACAATGTTTGACCGTGATGAACTCCGAAACTACTCAACCGGTTTTTATTTTTTTTATTTTGATGGATTTGTTCCGACTTAAGAGATAGGATAGGTTTCATTTAAATTTATAACACAGCAACGCGTGGCCGGGTCAGCTAGTATATGTATATATAATATTATATATCCCACTTTATACTTTTCATAATACCTTCATAACAACATAAAATATGTATAAAATTGCATATTTGTTTGGATATTGTTATTTTTCTTAAGTAACCATATGAATCTTCATTTTGAAATTTTATCTAGCTTGAATAGTAAAATGGGATAAAGATAAAAAATGCGTAAAATTATGGAAAGTTACAAAGCATAAATTCTGTGCAACCAAAAATAAACCATATATATATGCCATATAAAGTTTTCAGTATAAATATATTAAATGTATTGGATTCTGTTTGTAGAAATATCTTAAACATAAGTTACAATTAAGTAATACGCATTATAGAGTGTAAGAGAAAATACTACTTCAGGAAATTTTAACAGTTGCCTTTAATTGAAAATGTATTTACTATTATTAAGCACCTTGGCTGACCGGTGGGATTCCCCACTGCTGCGCCGCTGGCTGCAGCTCCATGCTACCTGTAGCTTTTATTATCTGTAGCACAGGAGCTGCATCGGTGGCTTAGTTTATCATTTGGCATAATTACTTACTAATACTAGAATAAGATTTCTTGTAACTAACATTTTAGTATGGATTTTTAATATCTGAAATTAATAAATAATAATAATTATCCATTTTTTGTTGTTTACTATCAATAAATCTTTAAACTATAACTTATACTCATAAATAAAATTATTTCTTAATGTAAACATAAAAAAATGTATTTGATTACGATTTTGTAATACATAAAAAGTTGGTAATTCTGTTTTCTTACGTAATAATTAAATACATAATATTTATTACATAATGTGTGTTACGTATAGATATATATTTCTACACTAAATAAAGGCTTTTGATACTTAAAGAAGGTCTAAAAACTAAGTACCTAGTACTTAATTTTTAGACAACAAATATATTTTTTGAACTTATTCTTCTTTAGACTTATGAAAAATGATGAGAGTGAAATTTTAAGATGCGCGCGCATCACTTTGACACAAAATTATCATGTTGAAGTTGGCCGCAAAAGCGACATGGAATAAACCAGCAGGATGAAATTGGCCGTTAATTATGAATGTGTGTGTGATTTTAAATTATATATGGTAGTTAACAATGATTTATATCAAATTATATTAGTTATTTTTGTTTAGTAACGATAAATAAGTATAACTTCTTACGTGCGTACATAAGTACACACAACGGTTTTTTAAAGAATATTAATAATATTATGATAAGGCATTTTTACGAGTGGGTCAACCATTATATTACATTAGCGAGGAACGAACTCCGTCCGCTTGGATGAAAGCTTATATCTTAACCGATATGGTAGACCGCCTAAAAATATAAATTAACACTTAAATATATATTTTTTATAAATTTATTAGTATAAAAACATAATTACAAAAAAAAACACATTTAAAGCACTTAAAAACCACTAAGGTTTATAGTAAGTACTTTTGAAGTTAACACATTTGATACAATAATTGAAAACTTAAGAAAAAATAAGAAATATTATATTAATTTAACATCACATATTTGCTAAATCTTACATCTCTTATCATTAGTTAATGTAATTATATAAATGTTATATTAACAATGTAGCATAGGTATATAAATTTAATATTGTCAGTTAACTTGGCTAAAATCTTATCATATCTAAATATAGTCTGTATATTTATTTCACACTTTTATACTCACTGGCAGGGAGTGGCTCTATTTAAACGTTTTATAATAATTAACCTGAGTTAATTAAAAATGCTGAATCTATGAAATATACTTCTTTAGAAATCCATAAATAATAATAATAATAACTAAGAAATATTCATACCATACCATTTTGCTTATTATCACTTAGCGATCGCCATTTTTCTTACAAGCGCTCACAAGCGGTTTTTTCTGCCAAACACAAAGATTGTATATGTTGTACTCATCCTAAAAATATTACCATATATTCCACTGATTATTAAAATTTGTGGACTTTTTGGCGGGAACGGGAAGCGTCACGTTGGTGGTTTTGTTTCTCTTGTTGAAAATCGTGTTCTTGTGGATATTAGTGGGTAAAAATGGTGGATTATTAACAACTCAGTGTTTGTGAACATACAAGTGTTGGCAAGTGTAACAAAGCAGCGGAAGTTGTCTTTTCCTGCTCTCTCAGTAAGTCCACGGGGAGGTTTCAGCAAAACCCTACACATTTACTGAAACCTAGTAAAAAATATATAAATATATAACTGACAATTACACTTACTTGACGCTGGCTAAATGCACAAATCGTGCTAGCCATAAATAAAGAAAAAAAAAATTGTGATCAAATTCCTAAAAGCATTTAGTGAAATTACAAAATAATAATATTTATTACGACCGTTTGGTGCAACGGTAGCGATCCTGCCTTTCGCACCGACGGTCCTGGGTTCGAATCCCGGAAGGGGCAGATGTTTGTATGATGAATACGAGCATTTGTACATGAGTCATGGATGTTTATATATATTTCTATGAATATTACATATACATGTATAACATATGTATGTATATATGTTACCCTTGTATTTATAATACAAGCCTTACAGTTCTTACTTTGGCCTAGGCTAATTGGTGTGAATAAATAAATATATAAATAAATATTTCTTACATTCACACCAATTAGCCTAGCCCAAAGTAAGCACTGTACGACTTGTGTTATGGACACTAGGGTAAAGGATAGACATACATATATGATATATAGATATGTAATATTCATAGAAATATATATTAAACATCCATGACTCAGGTACAAATGTTCGTATTCATCATACAAACATCTGCCCCTTCCGGGATTCGAACCCAGGACCGTCGGTGCGAAAGGCAGGATCGCTACCGTTGCACCAAACGGTCGTAATAAATATTATTATTTTGTAATTTCACTAAATTCTTTTAGGATTTTGATCACAATTTTTTTTTTCTTTATTTATGGCTAGCACGATTTGTGCATTTAGCCAGTGTCAAGTAAGTACAGTTGTCAGTTATATATTTTTAATAGGTTTCAGTAAATGTGTGGGGTTTTACTGAACCTCCCCGTGGACTTCCTGAGAGAGCAGGAGCGTGAGGTAGGATCGCTACTGTTGCACCAAACGGTCGAACAGTAGATTAAAAAACAATACGCTATCATAGAGGAACAATTAAATATACGACTTCTAACAGAAATGTATTATTTTGAGTATTTAAATTTTAAATTTTATTTTATTTAAACATAGTTAGTCACTAACATTAGTACTGTATTAAAAGGGATTTTACCATGTTTTACTTTTTTTTTCATATAATTTTAATACAAAAATGTATCGCTTTATGTGTAATAAAGATATATTATAATTTTTGCCTATCTATAACACAGCCAGACCTTCCCAACGCTTTGAAACGCTCAACACTGAAAATGTGCATTTCAATATTCAAAATGACACTTTACAAAACAAAGGCAATAATCACAAAGAACATCAAACACGTATTTAAAATCCCAATAAAACGATCCCGCGAGCGTTTACTTGCGTTACGAGAGATACCATAAACTAGGAGGGACAATGGCCGCTGCACCATAGACAATCGAGCGACGTGCGACTGAATAACTTGCCGCCTTTCACAGTTTGGCGCAGCCGACAATTATTATTTTGATTGCAATCGTTCAAGAGGTTTTTACACTATTTAAAATTTTCAATTTGATTACATACGATTAACTATTGATTTGTCTGCTATCAAACATTGTTTGACTTGATTATCTTAAGACTTATAAGTTAAAAATGCATAATTATAAACACAAAATGTAATAAACTAGGCGATGCAGTCGCTAAGCATAAAGCTTCGCCAACACCATAAATTGGAGGGGATCGTAAAAAAGAAAAAAAAAGTCAATAATATTTAGTAAAGTTTAAAATTCCATTATATTGAAAATTTTCAAAAAGCGCGCGCTTTTTATTTCAATGGGAAATCCCACAGAGCCAATGTTTTTTGGTCATAACTTTTTTATTTTTGTGTATTTCAAAATCCGTCATAATCTGGTCCTAAATGGGTTTATTTGATTCCACACAATAATTATTAAAATCGTTGAAGAACTCTGGAAGTTATAGCGTAACAGACATTGCGTCATTGAAGCTGATTCATGGGAAATTCAATAAATATTTTATTTTAGACAATACACAGTTCATTGAAGTATTTTAAATGTATCATTTCTATGATTAAAAATATGAAAATTATGATGAAAACCTCATTCCTGAGTCGCCTTTTTAGTAGGTTGGTAACAATAATATAATTTTTTTTTCTTAACTATTTTGATCATTTTTTATACAATTGTTCGGTATCAGATATTCACTGTATTTCTTCAATTTTTTTTTCTAAAATCTATCTAAAATATGGCTAACATCTCTCTCGAGTGGAATTCGAATGTAATCTCTTCGGGCTACATTTTTTTAATATTTTCTACGGCGATTAAATAACCGTAGATGTTAAAAACAGTGTCAGAAAGACCTCAGATGAATTTATTTTTAACATACTCATGAAAACAGTGATTAATACAAAATGTTGTGTTAAAAATATTTTTGTATGCACTCGCTATCTGCAATGAGGTCACACAACGCATGCCAACGTCGAATATTATGCTGAATCGACATATGTCTTATAACGGAACCAATAGAGTCTACCATTCAATTAACCGATTATACCAAATTAATAAATAAAATAAAAAAAATAACGCAATCAAAGATACACATAACTTTTGTGTTATTATTCAGCTTATAAAACATTACATAGAAACTATATCTCGATTGTTTTGATGCCATATAGTCAATTTATTTGTGCCACAAACTTTTCTGGCCATTCAGTTTCGGGTGTGCTAGCATCGGCAAATTTCTCTTTAATATAATAAAAGTTTTTACTATATAAATTTATAGCTTTTCGATACAATTATTATACATATTGCATTATTATTTCTTAAAAAATACTGCCACATTTTTTTCAACCTAAGTTTGTAAACTGGCTCGGCTTTAAAAATCTCCTTTCTAAAAAGGATTTTAAATAAATAATATTTTTATTTAAATTTAATCTATTGCCTATAGTTATCAATTTAAAAAATTAAAAATCGACTTTAAACCAATTTTTGGAGCTAATTTAAACATTTTAAGGTGACTTGCAAATCTGAATTACTACTTGTATTTAAGGCTGACTACATAAGAAAAGATGCAAAGTGCTTATTGAGAATCACGAGAGCAACAAACAAAGTGAATACTACAGTATATAGAATAGAAATAAGTACATAAAATACTGTTGTTAGTCATAAAACATCAGCAAAAACATCAGCTGAAAAGCCTAGACAGAATTTTCGATTGAGTTCAGAATAAAGGTTTTGCTTGCACAAGACTGTAGCTGACTATGCGCTTCTCTGACATTGGACTTATTAAAACAAGGAAGTCGGATAACCTGGAAAAACTGAACTCGATTGTACTTTGACAGTTGACAGCGCGCGCGTAACGTTTCGCGCGCTTTTCCGCGCACCTACCAAAGACAATTTTTATTTTTAATTTATTTTTTAATATTTATATTTACAATGAACAATGGTATGATAAAGTCTTTGTGTGTATTAACGAGGTGTGTTAAGTGATATTCTCTGTGCTGTGATTTAGATAGATTATTTTAAAGTTAATAATGAAGATTAAAATGCCAGGTAAGAATATACATCCAATAATAAAAATGTACTCGTAGATGTAAAATAGGACTCAGAAATAGTAATAATAGTAGCATCAGTCGGATTTTATTTAACAAAAAAATAATTGTAAAACATTTGTGTAATAGGAATCAGATATCTTTTTTATTTAAAAAAATATCCTGCAGAACTTATGCTTCGATCCTTTAATTTTTTTTAAACACAAAAAGCTCGATAATACTTCTAATATTATTTAAAATTATATTATTTCTCAAAAGTTAAAAAAATCTTTTTTATGCACAGATACAATATTATCTACATGTAAATAATAATGATTATATTACTTTATTCAAACTTGCTTATTGCATTTTTTAAATTATTTATTTAAATATGCTAAAAATATTAAAAACAAACGAATTTCGTACAAAGACTCCATCTCCACTTTAGATGGTAAGTTAGCACAGTTAATCATGTAACGCATAAATAGAAATTAGTAAAATTGCCAATTAATTGGTAACTTGTCATTTCAGTTTCATAAAAGAGTTATTTCTTTCATATAAAGAAAAAAAAATGCCAGCCGATGTCTGTTTACTGGCACTGGTACTAAATAATTGTTTGAGCTCATGAACATTCAAATTCGATGTTATTGCAATTCATATGTACCATTTATAGGCCTGCGTGTTGGATATTGGCTCACGGCTTTGTCTTTTACGAGATTCTTATCCATAGACAAATCCTGTGACCCAGCTGACAGATAAAAATAGACTAAGGGTAAAGATGATGAAATTTCTATAGTTTTTAGTGCAATGATTCGTCAAGTAAGACTTGACTTTGATTTAAGGTCCTACGTCCCCTAGATGGGGCAGAGGGCGTCCACAGTGCGTCGCCATCCCGTTCTATCTTAAGCTTCGCGCCTGATTTCGCTCAAGGCTTTCCGATGGCCTTCGCTTCATCAATGATAGTCCGCCGACAGGTTTGTTTTGGGCGACCACGTTTGCGCTTTCCTTGGAGATTCCAGTCAAGGGCTTATAATTCGCAGCAAAAGGCCATATGTGTGATAACTTCCAATATCGTTAGTCATCCTTAAGTTGAAGGGTTGATGCTATACTACCCTGGCGGACTAAATAAGGCTGAGAATACTGAGAATTAATATAATTTAAATTCCGTGACTACCTACAGCTTTGAATGTTATAATCATCTATGAATAATTAGAGCATGACTCATACACATATGTTTTTATTTGAATTAAAATTATCAATAGTTTACACCAAGCAATCCTTTTGTGGGTAACGACGACAGTCAGTCTGATTTGTCACATGGGATTTCGCAGTAATCAATGATTGACCTCTTAACCTATTATAGAGTATGCAGTATAAGGCAGTAGCAAAGACTACAAAACAATTTCTGCCTAAGCATTTTGTCTATGGTTTGAATTAAAGACTTTTTGATCCACTAACCAGTACTTTGTGTTTTGTAGCCTTTGCTACTGCTTTCTGCCTTTTTGGAAACGTCACTTTGGTGGTTTTGGTTTTCTTATTAAATATGTGTTATGGTGGATATTAATATATAATAATAGTGGAATATTAACCACTATACTTTTTCCAATGTAAGATGATACTTTTAACAGGTGTCACTTCCTTATTGCTATGTATTAAGGTTGCGTTTGTTTCCTTATGTTTGGCTTGACATTGCAATTGCAACTTTACACCCTCTTTATAGATGTCAACTGTCAAAAGTATCATCCTACATTGGACAAAGTATAAGTATTCGTGAACATGCAGTAGTGTTGGCAAGTGAAACAAAACAGCGGGAGTTTTCTTCACACTGTTACTGAAACTGGGGCAAAGGGATATTTCAGTATACAGTAAGCATTCGTTGATCATCTATTATCTCATTAAGAAAAGAAATTACTGAATATGACGACAAGGGCACGCACTCAAGTCATAAAATCTTATTAAAAAAACATAATTAAGTTGTATAATGGCGAGAACTATACTTTTAATCAGCTCTTAAAAAGAAATTGTTTCATTGGTTTCGTGATGCAATATTCATATATATAACGTCACTATTTTTTTTATAGAAAATAGGCATGCGCTTGACCACCATCTCGCCTGATGGTAAGCATCGATGTGATCTAGGATGTGACGCGCTTGCCTAGAAGGTACCTATTTACTCGTGACTTGAAGACCCCTAAATTGTATATATATTCTATCGATTCAATTGCTTAAAAAAATATTAAACGTTGTATTTAGTAATAATTTCTGTATAGTTTGACGATCGGTTTAGTCAATCGAGAATGACGGTGAATACGAGCACTGTACCCTTTTCACTTCATTAAGTGAAAGAGAGATAGATGCGCCACAAGTCGAACGCTTAGGCAGATCGTCGCTTGTTCCGAGCTCTCGCTTGCACGCTCGGCTCAGGCGGAACGTTACACTTTTTCGTGCCTGCAGCCGGCGTTCGTCGATTTATAAGAACTTATCACGTCAAAAAAGAATTGAGTACACAACACAGTCGTATATTTTCGTTCACTGTAAAGAAAACAACTGTTACTCAAAGCTTGATACTTCAGTATAAGTAAGAGCAAAGATATTTCAGATAAAGATACTTCAGTATATTGATATAAAAACGATGAATTATTGAAAGCAATGCAATAAAAGCTACTTTTAACAAACATATTGTCTATTTATAGACTTTCGTATACAAACAAATTATATAAAAGTGTAATTCAGTATAGCAGCCAAAAGGTTACTTGCATGAAATTATTGAATTGTATAAATTGTTAAATCAAGTCATTTTGATCGAAAAATACATTAAAAATATTTTTTTAATTAGTTTTTGTTAAAAAAATATTTTCTTGGGTCAGTGCATTAATCCTAATTTAAACAGCCGCCATTTTCACGCGCTTTGAATGACGTCACATGACATGACTCGCCACGTTACTATGGGTGAATCTACATACATTCCTTGTGTTTGGCAGAAAAAAGCACTTGCGACCACTTGTAAGAAAAATGGCGATCGCTGAGCGATAATAAGCAAAATGGCGGATTGTGTCAGCGCAACTGAAGTTAGCACAAACGTGTCCTGGCCGAAAACTGTATAGTTTGTTTTTCAGCGCTGGTAAGCGCTCGCAAGCGCTTTTTTCTGCCAAACACAAGGATTGTAATGATATATATTGCCGGCAAACGCATGGCTTCATGTCATGTGACGTCACAACCAATGGGAAGGTGCTCAGTGTGTTTTGAAATTTATGCATTCTTTTATGCATAATTTCTAACCGAAAAAAATGTTTTTTAAAAATTAATAGAAATTATTGATTTTAACGAATGCCGTGAATTACATATTTGTAGATTGTTTAAAAATTATTAGTTTTTTTTAAATTACATGCAAGAAACCTATTACAGAAACTCAAGTTATGATTAGGAAACAAGTGTTATAACCTTATTACATTAAAAAAGTAAAACCACTTATCGCTATAGATAAGACATCAACGCAATCTTAACTTGGTTAACCTATAGCGTAATTAATATTTCATATGTTTATTTATTATTTAAAATTTTTGAAATGCTACTTTTTTATATGTTAAAAAGATGGCGTAATGCTTGAAATAAGAAATTCAACAGGTCTGATAGGGTGTCAATAGCTCAATTGAAAGGTGGTTGAGTAGCGAATTGCGGGTTCTAATCCAGTTGGACGCCAAAGACAAGTTGATTTTTAGGATTCCGTACCCAAAGGGTAAAAATAGGACCCTATTACTAAGACTTCACTGTCTGTCTGTCTGTCCGTCTGTCACCAGACTGCATCTCAAGAACCGCGATAGCTAGACAGTTGAAATTTTCACAAATTATGTATTTCTGTTGCCGCTATAACAAGAATTACTAAAAACAAAATAAAATAAATATTTAAGGGGGGCTTCTGTCCAGCAGTGGACATCTTTCAGCTGAGTTGATAAATCTATAATCTAAGATCACAGTTGTTTGTGTGTTTCTCTGTCCGCTCTTTTTCCCGCTCTTTATCCATTATATCAAATTAACGTTACGATAGCAACGCGTTAACCGCAAGTAGTTCGTCTACCGGACGCTAGATCGCGCTAACGGAAAAATATTTAATAATAGAAATAAATTAAAGAATTTTGTCCACCCGTGCGAAGCCGGGACGGGCCGCTAGTTGCTAATATAAAAAAAATAAATTAAACTTTTTTGTCCGTTAAATCTCAGAAATCACTTCTTCAGTACAAACTGGTTTAAAATATCATGGCGACCAGTTCTCTTTAAAAAAAAACAAAAAACTGCTGACTCTGTAAACGTATTACGCCTTTTTATTCTACAAACGAATATTAATCTTAATGTATTGTAAATAAAGGTGGTTATTGCAAACACAATTCAACGGGGTGAGGTTTGCCTACCATTAGTAGAGTTATTGGGATGATAACTATAAAAATTGTTTAGGGTTCCGTGAACGATTGAACATTTAATAAATTAACAGCTTATGTTATTGTGGATGTTCCCGTACTATTGTAGGGCTAAACTAAACTAAACTAAACTTACCGAAATCGCCAAAAGAAAATGGAAATGGGCGGGACACATAGGGCGTAGAACGGATGGAAGATGGGGGAGGAGGGTGCTCGAGTGGAGGCCAAGAACTGGTCGTCGAAGTGTGGGGAGACAGCCGATGAGGTGGACCGACGATCTGGTCAAGGAAAGTTGTGACAGAGGAAGGCCCAAAACAGGGTAGAATGGCGGGCAATGCAGGATGCCTACACTCAGCATTGCGTGGCGAAAGGCTGAAGAAGAAGAAGAAGATTGTAGGACTTGCTTAAAGCAATACCGTAAAGAAAAATGCATTTAATTGGCGGAATCTGGAGTTACGTCATCTGATTGTTTAATTTAAATGCCAGTATTTTTTTATATTTTGAGATATGAGATATTTTCGTGAAATATGTCAAATAACATATTCGAATAATTGCGCTTTTAACAAAACTTTATACGGAACCACCAAATAAAAAAATTTAACGTTTAAAACAAGTCTAGGTTTGTATTGACCTCCCCGCGCAGTGCGGTAGCCATCTTGGCCATAAACAAATATTTTACAAATGGCCGCCTGATATGGGACCTTTTTCTACGAATGTGGGGGTTTCTTTTTTTTTGTTATGGCCGTGGTTCGAAAGAGGTTGGGCTCACACATCTCTTTTACTGTGTGAAATGAACAGGTGAGGATTTATTATTGATCTTTTTATTAGAAGCGATACGTTCAATATTTGTATCAAGTATTTATATTTTCGAAAAAATACTACATAAAATGTGGTGATCAAATCTAGAGGAAAATACTTTATATAGGAATTTATTAACACAATATAGAATTTTAAATTGATTACTAAATTGGTTTACAATTCCTGGGAATAACTACATAAACTAGGCAATGCAGTCGCTAAGCATAAAGCTACGCTAGCACCATATATTGGAGCGGAGTGTAATACCTAAAAAAAGATTTTTTTTACGATGGGAATTTTTGCGAATTTCGAAATTCGAATTCTCCGTCACAATCTGGTCCTATACCTGTTGATTCGATTCCACACAAAAAATATTAAAATCGGTTAAGAACACTGGAAGTTATGGCGTAACAGACATTGCGCCATTGAAGCTGATCCATGGGAGCTTCGCTTCGCTCCGCTCCAAATAGAAGGTACTATCTTTGTACGGAAATGCGTTTTTCTGCTCAGATAATAACAACAACGACCGTTTGGTGCAACGGTAGCGATCCTACCTTTCGCACCGACGGTCCTGGGTTCGAGTCCCGGAAGGGGCAGATGTTTGTACCTAAGTCATGGGTGTTTATATAGGTATTTCTGTAAATATTATATATGTATGTCTATCCGTTTCCCTAGTATCTATAATACAAGCCAGTGATTACTTTGGGCTAGGCTAATTGGTTTGAGTGTAAGAAATATTTATTTATTTATAATAAACAATATATCACACAATAATAGCAATTAACTTAGCACAAAGCAAACACTGTAAGGCTTGTGTTCTGAATACTAGGATACTGGTTAGACATACATATGATACATAAATAGAAACATATATAGAAAATATATATAAATAAATACCGATAACTCAGGTACAAATGTTTACCACACAAAGATCTGCGTATTCCGGAACTTGAACTCAAGACCACCGATGCGAAAGGTAAGATCGTTACTGTTTTATTAAATGGTCGTCACATGTCTAATGACATGTTGTGTCGCATCTCGTCACATGACACCTGACGTCACATGATGATGACGACCACATGTCGTCTCATGATGAAAAGTAAAGTTTTCAAACATGAATTATAATAGTTAACTTCCGAACTCTTTCTATAAAAAGTTTATTATTTATAAAGATTTTTGGTCATAAGTAAAACCTGCTTGGTAAAACATGTAATCAGGAGTAGCAAACTATGACTACCGATGTCGCCTTCCTCTGGGATTTTTTTCTCTTGCTTTGTGGACAAACCTTAAAAAAACATTCACAGTGCAAAAAATCTCTGTCGACTTGGATATTTACTTTGGATATGCGATATTTAACAGGTACAAAAACACTTCTCAATATACCTAATCACACACCCCAAATGTATCGTACAATTTTACAAAACAGAACCGAATCTTTTAATGGCGAATCCGTGACTACCAAAATAGGTTTCGTAGCAATAAAAACAAATATAGTTTCAAACATAACAAATAGATCGAAAAAATCCAAAAACGCACCGCCATGTTGCGTGCACGCACGTTTCAACGTTATAGATCGTTTTGGTGCGTGACATGGTGTGCATTTTTTGGGATCGTTGACTTTCGAGAGTTAATGTATGATATATTTGAACTTTTTTTGTGACAGTTAAGAGTATGGTCTATATTATCATTGTAAAAAAAATTGTACATTTGAATTTAGAACGTCAAAAGAATTTGCTTTAGACCTTATCCATTGAAGACATTGAGAAATTAAAAATAAAAACCACATTTTCAAACCTGCTTGGAAGTTAGATTTTTATTTTTATAACCATAGTTACATACGTGAAAATAAATATGTTATGTTAAGCGGCCGACAATCTATACATATAAATAAAATTGGAGTGTCTGTAATATTGAAATAACCGTTTTTTACTACATGCATATGAATATGTATACGGTACATACACCAAAATAACATTTTTTACAATTTTTGTCTGTCTGTCTGTTTGTTCCGGCTAATCTCTGAAAGGGCTGGATGCATTTTGACGGGATTTTTTTGGCAGGTAGCTGATATAATAAGGAGTAACTTAGGCTACTTTTATTTTAGAAAAAATCTTTTATTTTTGGAAAAATAAAGTAATGTTGCAATGTTCCATGCGGACGAAGTCGGGGGCGGGCGCTAGTCTATAAATATAAAAATTCCGTGTCACAGTGTTTGACCGCAAGTAACTCTGAAACTACACAACCGATTTTGATGAAATTATGTTCATTTTGCTAGATTTGTTCCAACTTAGGACATATGATAGGTTTCATTATAAATTATAATTCATAAGCAATTATTTTATGCAAATTATAATTGAGACACTCCAAGTCAGCTGGTGCTATTATAAAATCTCTTATCTATATCGTAATTGAAAAAACGAAATAACTTTTTCACTCACCAACCAAAGCGATAACTCGTCATTTTAATTTTGAACTGGTTGGCAAATAAAAAGCTATGTAAAAAAAAAAGAAAAATGAGCGCCTTGTCACGTATAAAATTATCGTTTGTCACATCATCGTTAATATTCTATTTGACAAAAATAGTTCAAGCGGGGAAAATAATTTTCTCGCATCATTTGAGATGGTATAAACAAACCTAGGCCGTAACTACTGATTGTTTTACGTGTACCTCGTCATTGTCACGTTCTTGTAATGCCTACTTAATTTTAATTTATTTTATCTTGAATCTAAGTTATTACTTACTATAGTTACTTAATCTTTTTGTTCTACAGACATTGAAGTTACAGATTGTGTGAAGTAAAACTTCTTAAGATTTTTAAAATCGGTTCAGCAGTTTCAGAGATTGCCTTAAAATATGTGGATGATCAATTACGTACATAAAGTAAAGCTTGGTGTTATGCGCATAGTAGTGGTGTGTATGAAAATATATTTGGATTTTTATGTTTTAATATTAGAAATTCGCATTCTGCTTAGTTTAGCTTACTATATAACTTAAATATTAAGTTGAAAACAAAATGTTTATTTTTTTCAGTTTGTAAAAAAAAAATAACTACTTTATTTAAGGTTTTTTGTTTCTTTACTAGAATTTGTTGATAAATTATGTTGTATAAAAAATATAATAATTTGAGTCGGTACTGATGTAATGTTTGACATCACTACACGATTGTAATGAACACTGTGACTTTGAAGTCGAAAATTTCACTTGTAAGAATAGAAGTAATAAAACCCTAAAAAATTCATGCCGCGTGGTGACCAGAGTAGAATAGCACCACCCTCTCACACTTACTGGTGTCGTAAAAGACGACGAATGATTCTGGAGGAAATAAGCAAACACCTCCAGTAGACCAGAAAATGGGCTGCAGCGTTTTCCGAATTATGATTTTTTAATGCTATTTCCAACAGCTTGCAAAGAATGAGGTTATGGCAAATCGTCACCCTTGGGAAAAGCTTTCCTCCATCTAGATGCCCTACCATCACGTATTATAGCCATTCAAGTTGAGCTTTTGAAAGAGACCGCGTATAGCGGTGTCTCACTTTAATAATCGAACTTGCATCGTGCTTATCGATTATGGGAGGCCCTTAGTAGTGGACGTCTTTAAATTGAGACGAACACGTTGATGAATAACATACATAGGATAGGTAGAGATCACAAATTTCCACTTTTTTTATTTAGGATGGGTTAGCTCTTGATCCCAATCAAGCCCGGGGGCCAAAACAGAAACCCCGATAGAACGAGCTAACCCAGAAGGTGCCTATTCACTTTCTACGATCCTAACATCCCTCGCTTTTTCAATTCTCATCAGTATTTTAATACAAGGTCTTCGTTAAAGGTGCTTTTGACACGGACTGTTTTGCCTCATAAACTTGTCTTGCAATTTTCTTTCTTTCATCATCTCTACACATCCCTTTTTCTATCTTTGTCACTATATCTTCTCCCACACCCCACCGCTCTCGTATCACATCATTCCTTATTTTATCATCAATCACTTTAACTGTACTTCTTAAAGCTCTCATTTCTGCTGCGTTAATCATAAAGATATTTTTATAGTAAATATGTAAGCCACCACTATCTCGCCTGATGGTAAGCGTCGATGCGATCTAGGATGTGACGCGCTTGCCTAGAAGATACATATTCACTCGTGAGTTGAAGACCCCCAAATTGTATTTGTCAGGAAACAGATTCAGGCAAAGAGTTCCATTCCTTAGCGGTACGTATCACAAAATTGGAACCAAAACGCTTAGTGCGACTCTTTGGTATATCAACCATATAACGGTGGCGACTGTTTGTAAGTCTGGTTGTCCCATAAAAAAATGGAGGCGATTACAAGGTTTTTTTTTGCTACTACTGCACACTCTCCGAAATATTCTATAAAAAACTTAAAGGCTAGTCAGTTTCTAGTTGTCTAACTAACTTATTCCCTGTATGTTATTGCAATGTTCAGGGATACTTACTTTAAGTAAGTACAGATACTTGTTGACTTTGTTGTAATCAACGAAACAACGAAATGATGATATCATAACACTATTAGTATTGTAATAACAAAATAATTTTGTTTTTTTTTGTGGATTACGTATGGGGACGCCCTATAATATTGTAAATGTGTTTACTTCTGTTAAATCTGACGAGTTTCTTGCGCCCATTCTTCTTGTCAGTTAAAAGACGTCCTGAATGAGTGGTAGGTAAAAATGTTGGAAGATTCAAAACAACTTATTTTTAAGTGCATTTAAATAAAGTTATTTTCATTTTCATTTCCGTCTCAATTCCTTTATACATTGATGAATAAAACTATGAATAAGTGAAAACCCGTTTCATTTCTGTAGCAACACATCTCTTTTAGCAAACCGTTCATTGGAGTTTGCATTGTGATAAAAATAAGATGCAATATTTTAAGCGGCCATTTTGGAATCGTACCAACTGAAAGAGTTTACTTTGTATGTAACAGGCGATTAGCAACTCGTTAGTCGAATGACTCATTGGAACAACAAAGTAATGCCTCGCGTTGTGTATTTTAAGAAAAAAAACCTCATCTTATTAAGCTGTGTTCACACAGACTGGATAAGTATTATTACGATTTAATTTCTGTTTTTTTTTCAATTCACGAATGCGCATTACTCCTTTAAGGCAATAGTAACTTTTGTGTATGTTATTAATATGGAATGAAGACCATATTTTAAAGATTTTCTATAAACAAAATCTTGTTATTTGAGTAACTAATATTGAAAAATACTTTAAGAAATAACGATTATTGTAAATAAATTTTTAGTTGAATAGTTACGTAGAATTTATTTACTATTATATTGAAAAAAATGTCTGTATAACGCAGACTAAAAATTTTGTTGTATTTTTCTTTATTTAAAAACTTCTTCAACAATTGACGACCGTTTGGCGCAATATTAACTTTCCTGCCTTTCGTACTAACGGCCCTGGGTTAGAATCCCAAAAGAGGCAGATGTTTGTGTGACAAATACGAGCATACAAGCAGTCATGGGTATTTACATACATATAAATGTAATATTCATAGAAATGTCTATCCGTTACCCTAGTATCTTTCCATAACACAAGCCAGGGCATACTTTGGGCTCAGCTAATTGGTGTGAATGTAAGAAGTATTATTATTACTTTTTTCATTACTTTGTATGAAATCTGTTATATTATATTTAATTATTACTAGCTGACCCGGTATCGCGTTGCTATGGTAACGTTAATTGATACAATGGGAAAAGAGCGGGAAAAAGAGCGGACAGACAAACACACAAACAACAAATTTGTGTTCTTAGATTATAGATTCCTACTTACATATTATATTTATATTATTAATACTAATTAAAAAAGACATAAAAATAGATCCGCTTTTCGATAGCAGAATTTATCCCTTGTTTAGTTGTAACTTAGGACAGACAAATCGTCATATAGAAAAAACTAATATTGTCGGTACTTATTTGCTCAATAGCAAATGTCAAATTTAGAAACAATGAATATTTATACAACATATAAAAAAAAACTTCTGTAAGTGTATATACCCATGAGATACCTACTAGTAAATATATCAGTTCGTCGTTCACATTTGTACGGTATTACGCGCTTTACGATAGGTGTTCACAGCCATTCTCTATGGTCATAAAAGCAAAGAGGCGATCAGTGACAAAATAAATAAAATGATTAACCCAAATATGTTGTATAGCGGCGTCCATAACAATGTAGAAACGCGACAGTAGTGTTATGGAACGTGCCTGTGAGCCGACATGGCGCGTATTTACGCGGGAAGCACGTTCGGCGCATAGCTGGCTGGTGATACAATGTTGCAGGCTTTTCTCCTTAAGATAAAACAGTGTGCGTTCTAAATTCAGAATTCGAAAAATGATAATAACTAATAAAGTATCTATAGGCTTCTCTGGCCTTCATTCAAACCAGTATTAAGGCTTCCTTCGATGATATAATCAGGAATAAGTTTTATTTAAAAAAGGAATAGCTGAAAAAGAAATCCATTGTCTTTTTTATACGAAATGACAAAGTAGGCTGTTGTTCAGCAAAATAGCTGAAAAGAGTTTCCCTCCAAAGCACTACATTCTTCTGATAGACTATTCTAAGCTTTATAATAGTAACTTATGAGTTAATTTTATTTGGCAATGGCCGACGTAAAAGTCACAATATTTTTAGGAATATCCGACCTATTCAAATTTAGAAAGACGCCTTGTTTGATAGGTCAAAATGCTTTGAAATATAGAAAGTATTTATGAACTATTTTTCCCACGTTTTTCTCAGGTCGCTTTCTTGTTTGTCTGTCTGTCTGTCTGTGCAGTTGTATTCTTGCAACTCAATTTTGAGGCACTTCCCGGCCACCTAGCGAGCTGAAATTTTTGGAGCAAGTCAGAACCCGATGACAATGCACCCTAAAACAACTTTTAACTTTCTACGGCCACTTTCAGGTCAACTTTCGGCAACTCTCACTTTTGTATGAGGCTTATCCGATTGTTGCGTAACACATGGTTACTTCGTTGAGTTAATAATTAAAAAGAATAAAATAACAATACAAGATTTAAAAATCTAAAAATCCCACGTTTTTCAGTGACCAAAAAAGAATAAAATAACCCGGCGGGGCCAAGCGAGGGGCCACTCAAAACGTGGGGGCGTATCTTTACAAATACTCTCAACATCTATGCATATTATCATACATCTCATTACATCTACATAAGTAACATGCGCCCCCACGTTTTGAGTGGCCCCTCGCTTGGCCCCGCCGGGTTATTTTATTCTTTTTTGGTCACTGAAAAACGTAGGATTTTAAGATTTTTAAATCTTGTATTATTATTCCAATAATTTGATCACTTAGATTCATAATCTCAGCTGAAAATGTCCACAGAGTTAGGCTTCCCCTTAAAATGGGGAACTGGTTGCCATAATCTTCACGGTGGGCAGGTGAGACCGAACTAAAAGACCATAAATCTAAAAACTGCCTATTTTGTGGTCTATAAAAGTTGTACGTTGATTAACCCCAGTGTCATTAGTCGCCATTGCAACACCCTTAACTGTGAAGAATTGGTGTTATTGTGCCGGGTAATATACAGCTGTAAGTCTTAACGCTTTGATTGTAGATATTATATATGTATATGTAAAAATGTTTGACATTAAGTCTTTATGAATAGGCATTTCTGCATATATACAAAATTAATGTCACAGTGTTTGACCGCGATGTACTGCGGAACTGCTCAACCGATTTTGATGATTTTATTTATCATTTTTCTGGACTTATTCCAACTTAGGACATAGGATAGATTTTGTTTTAATTTATGATAAAAAAGTTATTGTAACTTATAATAAATGACCAACCGCAACGCTTTTTTGCATATATTTTATTAACACATTATATATATTCGTATAAACATAGTTTTTTTTTTATTAAGCACCACCGACTGATCTGAATTTTCTTATTGCTTACTTTCCTAACCATCCAAAGGTTGCCTGGAAGATATTGCTTTTAAGTGATAAGTACGTCATTTGTACTAAGTCTATATATTTGTATCTCCTTGCCTTTATTTTGTCGTATGTGATATATAATGAAAAGTATTCTCTTCTATTTTTGAATTTGAAAAAAATAACCGTAGGTAGGTACCTAATTATTTGACAATGACTCTACATATCCATAATCTAGTACTAATATCATCAGAATTACTATACTAATACTTTTCAAGCTACCACCGAGTATCACTTTTATTCAATCGATATTGAACACTATACATTAGATTTTAAGCTGAAAATCGGTTGAATATTTTTTTACATTTTCGAATACGTTGATGTGGTGTTGACTCTACATATGTAAACACAAATGGACAGAGTATCCGCTAAAAGGTAGAGTCGTTATATTTCTGTACAAACAAAAATTATAATAAAATCTTCTTTTAAAGAGTTCCCTGTAAAATTGTAAGCTTTAAGCTTAAGCCGCTTGTTCAAACCGTAGTTTATTTACGTTGCTTAGCGAAATTTTCTTTAAAGTGTAAATATCATTACGACTTTGCTTTTTTACTAAAAATACCTTTTAACATAGGTACATAAGGCAGTTATATTTACATTTAATTAATAAAGTATCTACCTAAGCATTGATAATCTTCTATAATCTAAGATCACAGTGGTTTGTGTGTTTGTCTGTCTGCTCTTTTTCCATTGTATCAATAACGTTACCATAGCAACGCGTTAACCGCAAGTAGTTCGTCTACCAGACGTTAGATGGCGCTAACGGAAAAATATTTAATAATAGAAAAAAAATAAAGAATTTTGTCCACCGCCGGGCCGCTAGTCTATAATCTAAGAACACAAATTTGTTTTGTTGTTTGTGTGTTTGTCTGTCCGCTCTTTTTCCATTGTATCAATTAACGTTACCATGCAACGCGTTACCGGGTCAGCCAGTATTATTTAAATGATACAGTTTATGTTAAATAGCTTTTTTATTTAACATTGATTTAATTCCTTTTACAGCGTGTTTCGTATCACTTCCATTGCTCAATTAAAGCAAACCGAAATGATTGCAATATATAATCGATTTGAAACTATTTAGTCACATCGATTACTATATATTTCTATCTATACAGGACTGTATCGCTGCTTACTATAAAATTGTTGTAATAATTGTTTAACGTACCGAGGTTTATAATTATTCCGTTATTATTAAATATGTTTATTTTATCTAGATAATGTGTTTAAGTAAATTGCCATAGAATTATTGCGCGTGGGAACGCAATCTGTCAATTTTCGCGCCTAAAATCAATATTCACGGTCAGCTTTGTTTTTTTCTCATCAAAGGAGGCGGTAACTCTATTGTCTATGCCCGCAACGCACGTGTCTATAGCAAACTTTTTTGTTTACATTTTTTTGGACGTAGTGGACACCTGTAGAGTCATTCACAAGTTTTAGTAATAGTTGGGTGATTTGCGTGGATCTGGGAACCTCAAAGGAGGCACGTTTCGTTTGACAGGTCTTTTACATAAGGTCATAGAAGATTTCATTAGTTTTGACTTTACCGTGTTTTGTTTTTTTTTCTTATTTGACGGACACCTACGGAGTTACAGGTTGTAAGTAGGAATTGTTGCTATGCTGTGCAAGTTCCGTGGGAATGTATTTTTTTATCAAAGGGTGATGAGCTCACCAATTATGAAATTGAATGAGCATATTAATGTTTTGGTTTTATAATTAAATATTTAAATTTCTGATTTTAACGAATCGAATCAATGTAAAAAACTGTTTTTTCAATGTTCTGTTCTCGTGTCGGGGTGTTGTAGTACAGTATTTTTTTAATGGGTTTGCTCATGATCGTAATGAAGCCCGGATGCTAAGACAGAATCCACGATGGAACGAGCTAACCCAGAAGGTGCCTATTCACCCTGGCTTTAAAAACGGACGGGTTATAAGTACTCAGAAATACAGACGCAGGGAGTTTTTGATTTGATACCACACGTGCTTTAGGTACTTGTTTTCTTCAGAACAATTTATTTTTTCTGTCTTATAGTAATAATAAAAATAATAACACGCGAATGCTAAATAAATCTTACTTTTATAACTATCTAATACCACATTTCAGCATTAATATATTTAAGATAAAGTCTCGTTAATACCATCAAAAATAAAACGTAAAAGTAATTTAAACATAGTTTATAGAAATTTTTAATAAGGACTCACTCACGCAGATCCAAAACAATGTAGAAATAATTATTATATCATCATCATGCATCAACAGTAGCAAAATCAGCAATCCACTTTCACAACCATGAAGGTTGTAAAATAAATCAAATTGAAAATACCTATATATTTACGAATGCTTCTATGTATGAGTCACGTTACAAGTCAACTCAAAGGGAAATCCTGTGTCTCATTCATAAAATTAACTTCCTATTACAAACTCCTTTCCCACGTCCCTTGCAGCAAACAAAACAAAATGCAATGATGAACAAACCTTTTTGCACCTCCATGCAAAAGAAAATAAAATAAACGTGCATTCTTAATTTCTTATCTATGTGACTGAGCTTTAAAAATGAAGACGTAAGGCTGACATTGCTTCACTGGTCGTAAAAGATTTTAACATATTGTCTATGGTGTTCCTTTTTTTGAATCTGTCAATGTGACAACATCTATTATTTTGCGCGGGAACCTTTGGACAATAAGAGGCCAAGTAGAGACAATAGTAGAAAATTACCTTATTTTATGATATCATATATGTATGAATAATGTCGAGTTAGATAAATTGACATGAAACATAATATAATATTGAAGTGTCATCCAGTAATTACTTACTGAGAGGACGTTTAGGGATAAAAAAGTACCAAAATGACAATTAAAAAATATAATTGTATTGATGGAGAATTTTTACATTCTACGACCAATCGTTCATTTATATAAGTTGCGTTTTGTATACTCCTTTTTCATCGTATAAACGTAGTAATTCTGTTAAATCACTACATAGTATAAAACAAAGTCGCTTTCTCTGTCCCTATATCCCTATGTATGCTTAAATCTTTAAAACTACGTAACGGATTTTGATGCGGTTTTTTTAATAGATAGAGTAATTCAAGAGGAATGTTTATATGTATAATACATGCATAATATAGTAGAGCATTGCATCCGTGTGAAGCTGGGGCGGGTCGCTAGTTAATAAAATAATAGGTGTAGTTCTTGTTATATGAGATTTATGAAAAAATAATGTTTCTCACATTCACACCTGTTACACTAGGTAATAGATAAACATACATATATGATACTTAGATATTAAATATATATAGAAATAAATCTATGAGTCAGGTACAAATGCTCGTATTCATCTCACAAATATCTGCCCCTTCCGGGACCCAGGACCTTCGGTAGCGATCCTCGCTACCGTTGCACCAAATGGTCACCAGATTTAGTTATAATCAATTTACAGAGATTGTTGTTTTTAATAAAATACAGAAAACAACAATGCAATTTTAGTTACAAGAGTATAAAAAATAAATAAATGCCTTCAACATACTTCGTATGAAGTGCAATGTGTCCACCATAGCGATAACCACTTATAATTATGAAGCAAACACTTAAGTAATTTTATGTGCCAATACTTTCGCCAGATCGATAGAAAAAAGAACAATAAATTTCAACGTTCCTCCACAAGCAAAGCTCAACCGTCCAGATGTTCGTAACGACGGATTAGCATCGCCCCAACAACCATAACTCTTATTCCTGCTCTAAACACACTAATCACTTAATCCCGGTAAAACGGAACGCAACTTTGTAAAAACATTCGTTGATTAACAGCCTCTTCCTGAGTTACTGGCTGTTTGCACACCTTTACGTTTGCTTCTTATATTTAAATCTTATATTTTGGCGGGAAAAAAAAATTATATCAAATATCATTTTTATTTATATAACGACAATATTATTATTGTAAGATTATTTTATACAATAGGGATAATAATTTATAAAATCTAGTCGCTGTGGGTTTTTTATGTCAAAATGACTAATGAGCAACCAATAACTCAAAAAAATAAATATGTAAATATTTAAAGTCAATACTGCTGCTTCGCCCCGCCCTATAACAACCATGATTCGGAAACAAATGCTTTGCTGATCTAACAAATATTATACATACACTAGCGGTTGCCCGCGACTTCGTCCGCGTGGAACATTGCAACATTACTTTATTTTTCTAAAATAAAAGTAGCCTAAATTACTCCTTATTATATCAGCTACCTGCCAAAAAAAGTCCCGTCAAAATGCGTCCAGCCATTTCAGAGATTAGCCGGAACAAACAGACAGACAGACAAAAATTGTGAAAGATTTTATTTTGGTTTATGTACCTACCGTATATATATGCATGTAGTAAAAAACGGTTATTTCAATATTACATTATTTTTTTTTTATATGTATAGATACAATAACGCCTTTTTCCCGCCGTAGGCTGAGATCACAGATTTCCACTTTCAAAGATGCTGACCTACACCTCTCGCTTCTGCAATTCTCATCAGACCTCTCGTCGGTTAAGAGTACTTTTGACCTGGTCTTTTTAAGACATCATCTATTTGGTCCTTGTAAATTCGCCTTAATAATGGCAGCGTCGCTAAACTAAGTAAGCGCAGCGACTCAAAGTGAGTCTTGGCCTCCGATGTTAAGAGCTCTTATCTGGGTCTGTCCTGGATCACTTCCTGCCAGTCATCCTTTCCAACCTCGTCCCCTCAGCGATAGGTATCTGGGAAGGTCAACCTTCCGTCGAAAACATAGCTGTCTCAGGTATGTTCGTTTCACAGCCCGATCCTCCATCCTCTCGAGGTAGCCAAGCCAGGAAAGTCTGCATGCCTGCCTTTTTGCTTTTTTTCCGCCCCTAGTGACTGGGCACTCTCCGGGCTCGGGGGAGGGTGGTAGTGAAGACTCGTACTGACTAAACACCACCTGAGATTGACTTGTACCCGGGATGGGTCAGAAGCCTTCGTCTGAGACGACCGCCAATCTAGAGAGGGGCGGCGCAAGTGCTACTCACCTAGGTAACGATGCGCATAGAAAATCGACCGGCTCTCAGAAGGGGGGTCCGTCGTGACGAGGAAAAGTTAGCTCGGCTGGCTCCCAGAAGGGGGGTCAGTCGACAATTAAGAGGACTGGGATACCTGAAGGGTCTGTCGTGACTCTATTTTTGGCGCCATTCATTTTATCTATGTTATTCAGTATGGCTATCTTGCGGCATGAGAGCGTTGGCATGGCAGATTTTTATGTAGGTGATGAATACGAGCATTTTTACCTGAGTCACGGGTATTTATATATATTTCTATAAATATTCCATATCTATGTATATTATATGATGTCTATCCCTTACCCTAATATCCATAACACAAGCCTCGTACCAAAGGTTTTGTAAGACAAAGAACTTTTAAGTGACTTAACAACAATCTTTTAAAAATAATACATCTTAATGTTTTCATATGTACCTAGGTACCTGCTAGTTTAATATATTCTTACTCCCTTCCAATTTTTGTTAATACAGTAGTTGAAGCAGGACAATTTTCAAGAAGAAGTATAATAGCTTAAGAATAGATTGGACATTTAAAAAATAAAAAAAGTGAATGTCAACCCATTATATTTAGATATAGGCTGTTATTAGTGATCTCAACTACTTGCCTGTCAAATAATAATAATAATTACTCATCAGTTCATCACACATATCACACCTACCCACCCACACACACTCCATCACATGTGCAAAGAAAAAAGTTTTATACATCATTTGTTAGTGTACCCATTTTTAAAATATAATATAAATACATAGGAATATTGAATGTGAGTCCAACTGTATTGGTAACAAAATTTTGTTTTTATATCCCCCTGTATATACATTTACAAAATAGTAAATATTATGGAGATCCCTACCTTTCTCATAATGTTTTATGCCTTATTTACATTGGCAGAAAATTAAAAGGCTTTATGCTTATATACATCGCAGGTTAGTTTAGACATTTTTTAATCAATTTTATCGGATTATACGTATTAAAGTTATACCTTTTAATAATCTAGCAAAAACATTATGCCAAAAAAGTGCTACCAAAATTAATTGAACCTTATTTTTGTTTTATGTAATTCAATAAAGTTATTAAGAAGTTAATGAAGAAAATGACAGCTCTGAGCAATCTTTTTACTTTTCTGACAAAGAAAATTTAAAAGCGATTTTGTTTATTATTATTGCTTATATACCAAATGCAATAAATTAAAAGAATAGTAAATTAATTAAAAGAAGAATCATAACACTTTTTTTACTTACAACGTCAAAATCGACAAAAAAAAACAATAAGGATGTCATTTTGTTCAAAAAGAAACTAAACTAAATCCTTTAAATCCTTTTCGGAAGATAATTCAACCAATTACGCATAGGGATTAAGAACCTTCCTACCATCTGTAAAGCATTTAAAAGGTTTACACTGGAACTCAGACAAAAAACGCCGGTTTAACTTTGCATGGGTTTCGGGTCTTTGATGAGATGAGATAACTGGTTAAGTCACATCATCGTCAACCTGTTAATTTGCCCACTGTTGGGTCTAGTCAATGGACTAGAATGGACCACAATTCTGCCGGACTTCCGCAGGACTGAGGATAGACGCTAATGCAGATGCTATATTTTCTATCTTTTTATATGCTTCTGAAACCTAAAAACTAGGGACACTAAAAGCGAAAGTTAGATCGAGGATTGACGCGTGCGAAATGTGGTGCTGGCACAGAATGTTGAGAATATTCTGGGCGGAACGACGCACAAACGAATCAATCCTCAAAAAGTTGAATATAGCAACACGGCTCTCAACAATCTGTAGGCAGAGAGTTCTCAAGTTCTTCGGACACACGGTCAGGCGAGACCCAGACAGTCTGGAAAGGCTGATTATTACTAGTTGTGAGGAAGGAAAGAGAGCGAGAGGGCGGTCACCCTCCAAGATCCAAGATGGATACACACAACTCAGGACGCAACGGGAGCTACCCTACAATCATCCATCCAAATGGCGCAAGACAGAAATGTCTGGAAAGAAATGGTGGCCAGGGCAACGCACCATAGTCACGTCCCTCAGTCATGAGGTTACGACAAAGAAGAGGATAGACATTGGTTTTTAGGGGCGTTTGCCTCCAAGCCTTTACCGGGTACGAGGCCGGGTAGCGACATGGAGAAGAGTCCTACATAACTCCCGCCATCCTCCTCGGAGTATGCGTAATGCATTTTTCCCATGTATAAAAAAAAAGGTTAGGCCCCAATCCACCAAACAGGCCTAAAGCAGACGGGACAAACAGCTGACGTGACTTTTCAACCACTAAAGATTCAAGATAACAATTTTTAATCCTTCCAAAGAACCAAGCAACTTGAGATAATGTATTGATCACCCATCTGATGGCGGATCTTGTGCAAAATTGCTTAACTACGATGCCATAGACCGGTAGGGCCTAATAGCAGCAGTATCGAGCTCCTCTTCAATCTCAGTGTATTTATATTTATAACGACGATTCACTAGTTTTATAATTTGACTGTTTTGACCTTTTCATGATTTTCTATCGGAATTCAAATATTGACATATTTAGCGACCTCCATGATCGAGTGTCTCGTGTAGTACCACTCCGAGGTTCGATCCCCGGACGAAACAATGTAGAAGACGAACCAAAAGTGCTTTAGGTACTAAACTTGGGTTCAAATAATGTATGTGAAGTTGTCTGATATTTATGTATTTAAAATTTAATAATAATAATTTCTTTATTTCTTCTCTCACATAGAATTACACATTGTAGAGTTTATGACTTAATCTAAAAATAATTATAAAATTAGTCTATGCGAGAGACTGGCGTCCGTACTAGGAGACCCTGTATGACAGATCACCAGTCTCTCCACATCCGAACCGACGATTTCCAATTTACATTTTTAAACAACAGATAAACAACTCAAGATCGATCTTAATCTAGTGTGTGTGTGCGTGTGTGTGCTTGTGTGTGAATATGTGTGTTTAATGTAAATTTACGAAAGAACTGTTAACAAATCTTCAGTTGCAATATAGTCTAATGATTTTAACCAAGAGATTGTATTTTTTTTGCAATCATATTTATTTCTTGGATAGATATTGATTTCCTTATTTATTTTGTTATACAAATTACTACCTACGAACGCGAAAAACTTTCTTGCGAATGATGTAGCCCACTTAGTGTTTGGATGACAGACTTTATGTTTAAGGCGCTTCTTTACATTCAGAGAGGGGTCATAATTTATTGAGGAATGTTGTTTTAGCACTGTGTTAAGAATAAACAATTGACGAACACTCAAGACATCAGCCAACGAATAAAGTTCTTTAGTAGGGTAAAGGAATGGCTTAGAGTGACTGACTTTAAGGATTGCACGCTGAGCCCTTTCAAGTTTTATAAGATTAGTTTTGCAGGCACCTCCCCATACCGTAATACAGTAGGATAGAACTGACTGGCAAAGAGATGTGTATACTAATTTCATAATTGACTTTTCAGCAATTTGTCGAAGGTTCTTAAATATGAAGATCAGTTTGCGAGTTCGTGACGCGAGAAGGTTTATGTGGTGGTTAAAACTTAGGGTATTATCAATAACTATACCAAGGTATTTGATGTTATCGGTGAGAGCGATTGTACCACAGTGGCAAGATTGGTCAGGCATGCAAGAATGTGCCACTAGGGAAAATTCATCGTGAATAGGAGTTGATGAGTTTCGTATTGAAAATGGTATAAATTTTGTTTTATCGACATTTAGTGTCAGAGCGTTATTTCTAAGCCAGTCAGTTACCGAGTTAAATCCTAGTTGTGCAAAGTTATAAGTTTTTTCCCAACTATCACCATGAAAAATAAGCGCTGTGTCATCCGCAAATGTCACAATTTTACCGTTTTGTAACTGGAGATTACAGAGTTCATTGATGAACGTCAGAAATAGTGTAGGACCTAATACACTACCCTGCGGCACGCCATAGTTTATCGGTAAGTCATCACTAACCACTTCACCCACTCGAACCCTTTGAAGTCTATTGCTTAAATAATTTTCGAACAGTGTAAGCTGGACGCCGCGAATTCCCATCCTTTCCAGCTTATTAAGTAATAGTGGGACAGAGACTGTGTCAAAAGCTTTTGCTATATCCAAAAATATCACTATTACCTTCTTTTTTTTGTCCAAATTTTTTACTATATGGTCAGTCAATTCGTGTACTGCATCATTTGTCGAGGTACCACGTCTAAAGCCAAATTGGGTATTTGATAGAATTTTGTTTGTTTAATCAGTGTGTCATGCTGATTTCTCCGCGTAACATTTAGTACTGTAAGCTTTTATAAAATATTCATCTATTCAGTGCCGGATTTACCATAGAAGCCGAAGCTTAGGGCGGCAAAATTGGCCCAGAAATTTGCACTATTACTTATTTTTTTTCAGCAAGTAATAGTGCAGTAAAAATAAAGATTTTCTTTTCTTAGCTTAAAAATATACCCAAAAAGTTGTAAAAACAATCTTGAAACTAGATTATTCCCTAAAAAGGAAATTAACTTTATTGTGAACAGTGCATCTAATTATAGAGGTCAGTAGGGGCGGCAAAAATTTTATAGCTTTGGGGCGGCAAATGTGTAAATTCAGCATTGTATCTATTACCATGTTTATTCAAAATAAATTCTTAGTTATATTCAAATAAGATCAAATACGCTATGACAGAGTACCTAGTTTCTGTTAATTTTTGACCAATGAATCTTTGATTTTGATACGAATTGTAGATATTCACGCACCCAACAATAATAAACGTCTGTTCTATCAAACAAACTCTTTGTCAAACGAAAACGCGTGTGTCGCATTACCACACTCCCGCTCAATCAGCCTTAAAACAATAAAATAGTACAAACACTCGGGACCACCACGCGCGCCCGGATCCGCGGGATTAAACACGTGCGAGTGCGACCCACGGTATACGATATTTAGCTATAGCGGGGTGTCGTGTTACAAACTCATTGGTGAGGGAGCTAGCTCTATGGATTTGTTGCTTTTTAAGAGTTCTATTCTTGAAATTATTAGGTGGGTAACTTTTTTTATCTGCTTGCAACACTTTTGCTGAATTTCCCTCGTGTATCTTTTATATAAAAATAAAATGTAATTTTCCGGTTTTATTCGTATTTAGTATTTACCACATTTATTCATACTTAACCTAAGAAATCTTGTTGTTCTTATAATTTAATAAAATACTGAACCAGCGCAAAAGTTAACATTGAAAAATATTAAAAGGCAATCTCAACTTAAAAAAACTGGTGCAAAGATTTTTTATTTTTATTTAAATAAACATTGATTTTCTGAACATTTGAAGGCGGAATTGCAATTTTCATATGCCATTTCCCAATCATCACTGACCAGCCAATGACGATTACTATAGTTACTTTTTAAATTAATAACATACCCAAATAAACTCCGTTATGCCTCATTTGCAATATTTCATAAATATTTTTTAATATATTTATAGAACAATATAATAATATTATTTCTTAAATTTACACCAATTATCCTAGCCCTTGGGCCTTTAAGATTTTTTTATGGATACTAGGGTTTAACGGATAATAAACGTGACACAAGAACAAATGCTCACATTAATCGCTCAATCACCCCTTTCGTATTCGAACCTAGAACCGTCAGTGCGAAAAGCAGAATCTCCATCCTTGCACCACACAGTCGTCAATGTGGTTTTCGATAAGTTTTCTTTTCTCTAACAACATTAATTCTGGTAGCCAATGAGTTAAATAAAATCTCCTTTCGAAGTTAAAGTTATACTGACACAATACAAATTTACAATTCAAAGAGAACACAATATAACAAGTACTCTTTGCTTTTAAATGTTTTCACGAAAAGAAAAAAAAAACAAAATGTATTTATAAATTCAAAAACAGAACGGTGCTTATCGGCCGACCTCTTTGCTTGCGCAGTTTTTTCGCGCCTTATTTTATTCGCGCCCCAAGCAGAATGAAGATGGCGGCGATAAAATTAAAGTAAACCTTTGACATGTTTCGCTTTTATTGATTATAAGTCTTTTGTCGTTTGGATAACATAAATGAATGATGTGTGACCGCGCATAATGAGGATTAATCTCCACAGACCCATGATTTCAATGTTTAAATATGAATGGTTTAATGACAATGAATGGACGTATTCTGTTCAAACTCCTTTAAATGTTACACAATATTATTTTTAATATTTCTATTTTACCATTAATAACACGATAAAATATTAACATACGAGAATTGAAAAACAATTCTGCCTACGTGAGATTCGAACCGACGTCCCTTCGGTTAAAAAATATAACATAATTATTTTCGGTATGAAACTACAGAGATTTTCACAGATTTCTACCAAATAAAAT
Source organism: Calamotropha paludella (assembly GCA_927399485.1). Taxonomy (NCBI): domain Eukaryota; kingdom Metazoa; phylum Arthropoda; class Insecta; order Lepidoptera; family Crambidae; genus Calamotropha; species Calamotropha paludella. Next base: position 7,192,149 of record OV656831.1, on the reverse strand, counting down.
GATTAAAAGATTACAATGTGCACATAAGTAAATACATTTTAATTATTCCCAAGTAGAAATAGTTTCACTTTTATCTGAAATATTGTTATTTAGTTTCCAAACCTCTTTTAAATCAACTCAGTCGTGAAAACATCTATACTCTATGAAAACCTCCCCGAAAACCGGCATGTGGGTAGGAGGTAGCAGAAAAAAACCAAACTCCGGAAAACGTTGCTACCCATTTAAGAGTTGTATGGTGGTTATCTTCAGTACCATTAGTCGCCATTTGCAACACCCTGGAGTGTCGCAAAGTGTTAAAGGCCCTAGGCATATAAGAATAATTGGGCGCCTATGACTTTGATAGAATTCTTTTTTATTACTATAATAGACAATGAAAGTAGATAAACAAGGTTTCATTTTTTATTGGCAGTCAATAGTGTTGCCCAAATTCAGTCTTGGTCTTGCAGTCTTGGTCTTGTTCTTGCGTTTTTGCAAGACCAAGACCAAGAACAAGACCGCGTATTTTTAGCAAGACCAAGACCAAGACTGACCGTGCAAGACTTGAGCAAGAACAAGACTAAGCCTGCAAGACTCTTGCGTCTTGCAGCTAGGACTTAGCGCTATTTCACGGAGTAGTTAGGTGTAACAGTTCGGTGTATAGGTACGCTTAGGAATTCTATGAGACGCAAAAAACTGTATCAAAGAATATGAAAAACTGGATCTATGCGCATTACGACTAATACCATAAACATACCTACATAGCGAATAAAAAAATATCCATTAAAATCAAACTGAGTGCATGCATAGTTATGTTTTAACCATCGGCACTTTGATAATGCGGCATCAAAGGTTTTGTACTTACTTCTCAAAGAAATTTGCTGCTTTTCGGAAGCACATGGTTATAATACACGCGCCGGCGGCTTCTTTTGAAATCATATACAACAATCGTTGCCGCCGCGCCGAAATCACAACATTTGACACTATTTGATTGCCGCCACAGGGCGTAGGCGTAGGTATACTCATGCAAAATAATTTCGAATTTTAAGAGTACCTACAGGTGTTCCAAAGAATAAATAAGTTTCAGAGTGCTTATAATGAAAATGAATACATTATACTGATCACGCAAGTAGTATTATGATTAGAATAAAATGGTAAGGATAGGTAGTAGATGTCATAATAATTTATTCTAGTAAGTATATATTATAATATTGATTATATGGTTTTAAACTAATTACTTAGGTACTATTATTGTACATTTAGTCATTATATTTCTTAAGTTTTTACAAGAAAAAATAGCAAAAAAGTGTTCAAATATCACCCGTTTGATAAATATTGTAGCCACTTTTAAATATACTTGAAACGTGTAAAAAAATTCTACATAATTAATAAAATAATATAAAAAGCGTAGGTACTTACCTACTAATAAAATAAAAAGCCTGCGATTTATTATTAGTAAATAATCACGGCAGCCGAGAGTGTGTCTCCACTTTTGAATACATAAATCATAACCAGATCACTAGAGCCACTTCAAAAAAGAAATTTGTAATTCCTAGGGTTCAAAATTATTTTGGTGACAGAACTTTACAGAAGCGTATACCATATCTTCTTAATTCGTTGCCCGAAACTATTAGATGTGAAACGGATAAAAATAAATTTAAAAAAATATTAAAAGATTATCTGATGACTACTATTTAACACAACAATTGTATGTTTTTATTTATTTTTTTGCATTCACAATGCAATATTTCTATAAGATATAAAATACGTGTGTAAAAAACAACCACGCCTCCGAGCCCATCTGAGGGCTCGGAGGCGTGGTTGTTTTTTACACACGTATTTTATATCTTACAACAATTGTATCTTATTATTATCACCGCTAAATTTTCCTTCAGTTTGTTGTAATTCAGTCTAAATCCAATTATTGTGCACTTAACTTTACCTGATACAGTTATAGTTGTATTATATACCTACATAATTATAATTATAAGCTAAGAGACTAAAGATCCCTCAGTCAAACCGACAAGTCGGTTTTGTGGGACTAAATTGTATCTTTGTATTTTTTTTTCTTGTATATGAAATAAATAAATAAAAAAAAATAAATAAAAAAAAAAAAAAGTATTTACAAGCAGTGCCCGCGACTTCGCCCACGAAGAATAGTAACTTTGGAGGTATAGTGACGTTCAGGATTTATTTATTTATTTTAAAACTTCTGTCATCAAACATACAAACAAACTCTTCAGCTTTATAATATTAGTATAGATTAGTATAGATGTACGCCAAAACATTCACTTATATGTAAAGAATAGTGATTGGCACTAATTCTTTACATATATTTTATTCACGCGTCGCGTCTGTACAAGTAGGTAATAATCTGTGTTTGTACGCCGCACGCGGCATCGTTTGATTTGCGGCGGCATCCTTTTAATAGAGCCGGCACGTGGCGAGGCGGCGCGGTAGAAAGCAAGGAAACGTACTATAAACAAAGGAATTATTTTAATTCCAGTCATTTCCAATTGAGCTGTGCTTCGAGTCTAACTTAATAATTGTTTTTACTAATTCTTGTTGTTTTCTAAAAACGTATCACGTGTACAATTTAATATGAGTGACGAAGATTCAAATTATTCTAGTCCGAGTAACGAGAGTTTGAGTCACAGATCTAAAAGACCCAAAAGCAAATTTGAGGAGTTTTTCGAAATAATTCATGCATCCCAAACTGCCTTGTGTAAATTGTGCCAACATAAAAAGACTGAAATAAAAATGAAAAACAGAAACACTTCAGGCTTAAGGAAACATCTAATATCTTTCCACAAAAAGGAATCACAAATATTTCTTCCTGTTAAACCAAAATTAAGTGGAGATATCACAAGCTTTTTAGTAACCGCTGGAAGAAGTGGACAGGTAAGAATATATTTTTTTTATATGAAAACTCCAGGAACTCAAAAAAGTCTTTTTTGAACAAATGACTTTAAACTGACTTCGGAATATTTTATAGATATTGATAAAATAGTAATACATAGGTACATATTTCGCGTCATTTTTAACAATGGTCGAAATTGTCGCTACGGGAATTTTAACTCCGCGTAGCTGTTCATGCGATACTTTCAAAAACGCCATTAACTTACGTAAGTATTTTTGAGTTAGTGGTGTTTTCATCTAGGGGTGCGACATATTAAGTATGTAATTATCGTCTTAAATATTTTTATAAACACCTATATTTTCATTTGTTTTCATAATCGGCCAGTAACAACTAAGTACTTTATTTTGGTAAATTACAGTACAGTGCAACCTTAATATAACAAATGTCAATTTAACGATTTTCTCGATTTAACAACAACAAACCTCCTCCTCCTAAACGCTCAAACCTAGTATGTTTTAAATAATAACACAAGATTTATTGTTTTATTTCAGTCGGAAAACAGCAGTGACAACATCACGACAGCTACAGTTGATTGGGTAGTGAAAAAATATCTTCCCTTCTCATTTTTCGATGACGAAGCTACACAAGTATATTTTCGACGTATTTGCCCTAATATGGAGTTTCCTAAAAGGTCTACACTTAGAAGGAAAGTCAAAGAGCGATTTGAAGAGCTCCAATTTAATCTCAAGGAACGACTTCAACAATTATCATCTAAAATGTCATTTACCATTGATGGGTGGACGTCAATTGCTGGTAGGAGTTACTACGGGGTTACTATGCATTATATAGACAACGAATGGAAGTATCGATCTGTAGTTCTTGATTTTATACCATCACGCGGTCGACATACTGGGGAAGATATTGCAACGATTTTCCATGAATGTTTATTGGAATATGGCATAATTGATAAAATACAAGGTATCACGGTCGACAACGCAACTGCAAATACCAAATTTATGTATGAACTGGGCAAACAGTTGCCACACTTTGATTCAGACAATCAACATTTCCGGTGCTTTGCTCACATTTTAAACCTTGGTGTACAAGATTTATTAGAGACCTTAGCATTACACTGTGAGTCTGACACTAACGCGCAAGATCAGCAGTATGAAGACTATGCAGACGAAACTGAGGAAGATGAAGAATATGCACCAAATATTGCTGACTCGCGTACATCTGTAACAAAGTTACGCAGTATTTCCAGTAAAATAAAAAGAAGTGAGATAGTGAAGAAGAAGTTTCAGTCTGCTTGTGAAGCAGCTGGCGTGCCATCAAATCTAAATGCCATTCTTGACTGTCCAACAAGATGGAATTCCACACATGATATGATTGGATTTGGTTTAAAAGTGAGAGCGGGCATTAACATATTGTGCAGTTCTGTCACCGAATTGAATGATTTTCAAATCACAGCTAGTGAATGGCAGGTACTCGAAAAATTACATAAATTTCTAATAAACTTTAAACTTTTAAGTACAAAACTTGGTGGAGACAAATATGTTACATTACCGCTAGTCATTGTATCATTCAATCTCTTGCTAGATAAAATTGAATCCATGGTAAAACAGTTAGATGAGAAACCTAATCGATCTGAAGTGGATGAAAGGCTCATTCTAGCTTTCCAAGCAGCTCGAGACAAAATGCTTAAACATTATAAGAAGAGCAACTGGATTTATTGTACTTCTTTAATTTTAGACCCAAGGCATAAGGCTCAGACTTTTGACCTGACAATGTGGGGGAAGCAACTTAAAACAGAAAGTCTGCGCAAGTTCAATGAACTTTATGAAGAATATAAAAGTCTACACTCACTGAACAAATCTCTGGAATTGCCAAGAAAAGAAAATAAAGTATGTGATGAAGATGAAGACATTATAGACTTTGATAAACTCTATGAATGTCCCTCGACGTCATCTGGATCTTGTCTTCAAGGCTTAGTGATAGACGAGTTGGAGGAGTACCTGAGAAAACCAAGAACTGCCAGCTCGGAAGACATTTTAGATTGGTGGAGGACGCATGAGACAGAGTATCCGACTTTATCGAAGATGGCCCGTGATTTTCTCTCAATACCTGCAACTTCAGTACCTGCTGAGAGATTATTTTCTAAAGCATCATTAGTAATTAGAAAACATAGAAATAGGTTAAGTGATGAGTCAGCCAGATGGTTACTTTGTATTAATTCTTGGTCAAAAGAATTGATATAAAGTAACATAACCTAATGATAAAGCTGTTGTGTACTGTTATGTTTGATTTGTGTTGTATTTTATTTTTGATTGAAATAAATGATAAATCATAAAACTCTTTTATTAAATTTCATGCAAGTTGAGGGTTCAATCTCTTTCTAGACAGACATTGTTATTTAAAATACAGTCAAGTTATTGTAATTAATTTGTTTTTTTACATGTTTTAGCAAATGTAAGCTTATAAATCATAAATGTTTATTAAGAAACAGTTACTTCCATGGAAAACGACATATAGGTCAGTTGATTTTTCGACTTTCTTATCAAATCTTCAGTTATTTATTAATCTGATTGATCTTTACTATGGCTATGTTAATTCAAGCTCACAATGTTCCAATTCTAATACGTTTTTCTAAGATTTAAAGTAAACTTTAATAAATAGCAATAGACTAATAGGTAATTGCAAGACTTGCAAGACTCTTGCTGCAAGACCAAGACCAAGACCAAGACTGCAAGCGCAAGACCAAGACCAAGACCAAGACCAGGTGTATTGGCGCAAGACCAAGACCAAGACTGGCTAAGTCTCGTCTTGTTCTTGCATTTGGGCAACACTAGCAGTCAATAAATGGGGCGATTCTCACACATTTAAAATTATCTAAGCATGCTGAAATTCAATAGCCTTATTTAGAGCGAGAGTAGAGTAGCTTCGCGCATGCAAAAGCTAATAAGCAAGTCGATAATATAGCCCCTAATTGAGGTTCGATTTACTCTAATCGAATAAGTTTCAGTAATAAATGTCGGTATTTGTTTAGTGATCTGGCAGGAACTAGGGGGCCCCTATCGATCGCGGATCGCGGGCCCTGGGCATTTGCACAGAATGCCCAGTGGGAAAGAGGGATCTGCTTAAACCACATACCACAGAGCTAAAAAAAATAATCTAAGTTGTACGTTGTTTTAAACGACAAGTTCAAAGATCGAACAATAATCAGATGTTTCTAAAAAGATGTTTTGATTCTTTGGACTCACATAACAGACCCTCATGTCTGAAGTCCTTTATAATCTCTGCCAACATATGTTATAAGTTATTTGTGCAAATATTTTTTCAAATCTATTAATCCAATGGGATAAACAGACAACCGTTACAACGTTTATCTGTACACAATGCAAACAAATCAATCGGCGTGTCAACTATCATAACATACGGGCTCTCTATCTTACAATAAGAAAAAGTATCAACTGTTGGCGCCACCGTCAACGTAATAAGCAAAATTTATGTGTATGCAGTTTAGTTCCAAATTTCAACACCGGCAAACCTAAAATTGTCGCATTGAACTATTGTATTTGGATACCTGTCGTTGAGTTTTTTTTTTCGGAAACGGACATAAGGGAAAAAGGTGGATGCTGCCAGTACGCATTTGAACCTGTTAGTGCAAGGTGCAATATTTTTTTTTACCTGTTCGTGGTTCCGATCGCAATTAGTAAAGGCGCGAATTTTTAAACGTTTTTATTTTGTTTTAAAAAGCAAAAGTGTTCTTACTTTTTGTTTTATATTATAATTTTGTTTTTATTTTTGGAATAAAAAAGATAATGAAATATCCGTGCAGAAAACTATTCAGCAAATATACTACTGCGTTTGACATGGAATTCTGTAAGTTTTTTTTTATTTTAAACACGTTGTCCCGTCCAAACTCTTTTTTTGACGATAACTTTGTGAATTTGAGACAAGCTTTTAGAAAATGATAAAAATGTGTAAAAACGTATTTATAAGTGTTGAGTTTATAATAAAATCCCATTGAGAATTTAATGTTCAGTTTTTCGTGAAATAAAAAAAAACTAAAAAATCTTTTCTAATTTTTCATTCCATAAAAACTATAGCCATCAGTCCAGCCGTTCTCAACTAAATCATTTATCACCGAACATATTGAAAACAAAACTCCTTGGTCCATGTCAATATTTTTTTTCAAGTATTTAAAAAAAGAATGTCAATCAGAGCTTCTAGAATGCAGTCTGTTTCTATTTCCATGTGTCGTAAAACATGCGTAAAACAAAACGTATAATTGTGATTCCGATTTGATCGACCGAGAACCAGGCGCTAGTCGATTCTTTGATTGAACATAAATAAGTAAGCTTCGTTTTACACCTACACGATATAATGTTTCTTACATTCACACCAATCTTCCCAAATGTAAGCACTGTTAGGCTTGTGTTATAGATACTAGGGTAACAGATATACATATATGATATATAGATATTTAATATTCCTGAAAATATATATAAATACCAATGACTTGGGTACAAATGCTCGTATTCAACACCTTTCGGTGTCTGTCCCTTTCGGAACCCGACCCTGGGACCGTTCGGTTTCGAAGGTAGGGTAACTCCCATTCAGCCAAACCAATCGTCTATGACACAGACCTTTCCTGTAGAAGAAAACACTGATTGGAGTATGTTCCATATTACACCATTGTTGGATATTAAACTCAAATACAGATAAGACGACCCGCTATCATTTGAGATCGTAGTGTTCTTCACCCATCCAACAAATAGCCATTCCGAAAGGTGCTTGACCTCAGTAATCGCAGGTCGAATGCGCTAACCTCTGCGCAATCGACTTCCGAAGAAGCGAGTACAAAGCTACTGAGATTCAATTAAAACAATTTTAATTAATGCATAGGCATAGATTATTCATGCGCACACTTCTATATAAAAAGGAAATAACATTAAAATATTGTTATATTGTTTGAAATCAAATGTATTATAAAAACTGTTATATCGTACCCACATTGGTAAGGTTAGGTTGGGTTAAAGGAACTTCTAAAAATTAGACCAAATTCATTCCCAAAATTCTACAAACAATGCTTGGCATTTCAAAGATTGTGTTTTTGATTAAATCGATTAAGAAATGTTTAATACATTAAACAATTATTGTGAATTGAAGCTCGTTATTTTATTTATAATCATTTACTAAATACCCGTAACATGTCAAATGAATGTAATCCACAGAAAACAGTTGTAGTGTAATGTCACCTTTATAACAGTTTCGCGCGCTTTCTTGCCGCCATATGCTCGATTTATCATCGCCCACTCTGGGCAATAACGCAAGGGCGTACACCCCGTAAGTCTTAAGCCAAGGTCATTTGTACACGGTCGTTGAGCTGAATTATTTATACCGTGTGTTCCGACCTCTTTTGTATTTTTTTTTATCTGGCAATAATATGGTTCTTTTTCACGTTTAAAAATAAACCAATTAGTAACTTCTATTTATCTATGAATATGTAAGACTTTTTGGCGGGAGCTCGAAGCGTCACTTTAATGGTTTTGGTTTTCTTGTTAAATTTTGTGTTGTGGTTTATATTAGTGTGTAATAATGGTGGGTTATTAATCACTGAGTGTTTCTGAATATGCAGGAGTGTTGGCAAGTGAAACAAAACAGTGGAAGATGTCTTTTCGCTCTCTCTCAAAAAGGCCACGAGGAGGTTTCAGTAAAAGTCCACATCTTTACTGAAACCTAGGAAACTACTCAAGAACTGGCAATAATACTTACTTGAGACTGGCTGAATTCACAAATGGTGCAAGGCACAAATAAAGAATAATAATGAATATGTAAATAATGTAATGACCTACCTTTAGTTGTGTAAAATGCAACTAAAGCTTAAATAAATAAATTAATAATAAATAAATAAACAGAATATTTTCATTTGACATCGCAATTAAGTACGTACAACCTTCAAACGACTTTTAGTACTTAACGTAAATAAGCATTAAAATGAGACAGATTTTACACATACAAAAACACACCTGAAGTTTTTAAGAGGATTCCACATTTAAAAACAAATGTCATGTTCCACAAACAAACAGAATAGGAGCACTAACCCAAAAAACGTGAAAAAAGTTTTCTTTTTTTATTTCATCTAATTATATACGACAAAGGAGTTCAGAAATAAGGGCTTATGTGTACTCACCGCCCCTCGTTGCATACAAGGTCATTTGTTTGTATTCCATTGCTGAATAATTCATCTGTTGTTGTTTTCCCGCCCAAAGTGCAGGGTTGCTACAAACTTTAATGGAAAAACTGGATCTGTCTAGAAATTCAATAACCTACAATTTGTATTTACATTTGGTTTAAACTTTGTGCAAAGTAATAATAATTACTTAAGTAAATATGTACGTATACTGTTAAATCAAAATTGATTCATGTGACATGTCCCTTTTTGTATTTGTGATTTCATTATTTTGATAATTAAATAAATAAATATAAAGTTATTATATGACTAATAGAACTCAATTGTTGTTTTTGTTATGTTTAAACTCAATTTCATATAAAAAAATGGTTACATTTAATATTACATTATTTCACTAAAAACTTTGTTATTAACCCTACATCGAATATCCAGTGATGTAACTCATATTAACGTTTGATGCAAAGTTAGTGATCCTGCCTTACAAACCGATGGTCCTGGGTTCAAATCCCTGATGGGGCTTTTGTAATGAATATGAGATGAAGATGTTTGTGTAATGAATACGAACATTTGTACTTGAGCCATGGGTATTTATATATATCTCTATAAATATTACATATCTATGTATCAGATATGTATGTCTATCCGTTACCCTAGTATTCATCACACAAGCCTTATAATGCTCAAGCCTCAAAGCCGATTGTACTCGGTAGGCTTTATTATCATAGGGAAACGTAGTAAAATGTCACTTATGTAGACAGTTGACCATTTACAAAGCGTGTATCCTCCCTATCACGACTGACGTCAGTGTGTGCTTTGCACAAGCTCCCGCCTCTTATATCCATCGCTTACAGACCTTCCAATACCGATTCTTTCGGGTTGCCCCTGGTAGGCCTCCATCGCGACTTCAAACTTAACTTTATAGTCAAGTTTATGGAAGCATCCATGCGATACTTCGAGAAAGTCTGTGGAAAGGTCACTACGCTTCCAAATGTCCGTGTGGGCCACCGTCTAGGGCTAGGCTAATTGATGTGAATGTAGGAAATACTTAAATGTATAAATTCAAAATGCCATTAAAAATATTTCAAATAAAATTTTGTACATAACCTGCATTCTGAATGTGCTCCTGTTAGAATCAACCCTATCTTTATCTTAAAAAAATATATGCGAAGAGGCTTTGGCACTTGTCCCGTGGCGTCCCGCCATAAATATGCACGAAGTTCGTTAGCTATGTTTTTTAATTTTGGAATGTATAATTTTTACTTCTTAATTTTCCAGTGGCGTAGGTCAGTAACTTTCTGCCGTTCATAAGAACAAATGCATATAATAGTGATTATCTTTTTTACAATTTTGTTTAAAATTATTTATAATAATTGCAAAAGTAACGCATTTATTTTTCATATGTGTATTGTGAAATTTGTTTGCATCAACTACAAATCTATAATCTAAGATCATAGTTGTTTGTGTGTTTGTCTGTCCGCTCTTTTTCCATTGTATATGCGTTACCATAGCAACGCGTTAACTGCAAGTAGTTCGTCTACCGGACGCGAGATGGCGCTAACGGAAAAATATTTAATTATAGAAAAAAATTAAAGAATTTTGTCCACCCGTGCGGAGCCGGGACGGGCCTCTTGTATTATCCTAATAAAATAAAAAATGCAAATCTAACCAATTCAGGCCCTTTAGTTATGTCTATTAAAATATATAACAAATTACCAAATATATAAGTAATTACAATACCTTTTTAAACAATTTAAAATCATTTCTTATTGACAAAAGCTATTATAGTATACATGATTATTTAAATGACAAACAAAATAATTACAAAAATCATTATATAATAATATGCTAAATATAATATTATATTAGAATAATTAATGTCAAATAGACATTTACGAATATGAATAATATCCGTGATATAAATAAGTTTTAATTATAATATTAACAATAACAATGAATATACAGAAATTTATCTCAAATAATTCAAAGCTACAGAATTTAAAACAAATATATAACATATTAAATTTCCAATAACCTAAAATTTATTGGAAATTTAATATTAATAATAACGGTACATAATATTATATAAATCATAAAAAAGTGTTAACAATATGATTTTAAATCATTTAATTAAATTCGAACGAAAATCAAACTTATTAGCTTTAGAATTTACCTCCTCTCCCCTATCAAACTGCCGTGCCCAACAGGCCCATAATTGATTCAAAATATTTTCATGTAATATCTTTAAGTAACATTATGGAGTGCACTAAAGAATTGAATTGAATTAGCTACTTGGTGTTTTCCACATTTATCATGGTGAAAATTTAGGTAAAAGTTTGTAAATCATAAAAGCGTTTTTTAAACCAAAATAATTAATAAATAATGAAAATATAACTACTAAAACGCTGTGATATTGTCTACTACCATATTAAAGACGTAGCGTAAGTATATGATTTTTATATATATATTTTCTAAAAAGTTTTGTTTTACATAAGTACTTACATTTAAAAATATATTCTCAGTATATAAATGATCTTTCGTTACTAAATTGTACGTATATGTTTATTGGTCGTTATTTAAGCACATGTAAAATAAATAAACAAAAGTCTTTAAAACAACATAACCATAGATTTTTTAATATCATTGAAAACACTTTAAAAATAAATTATGTTTAATAATTAATAATCCACTATTAGGAACATCTTTATCCGGAAAAGTTAAAATATTAACAAGGAAAACAAAGCTACAAGTTATTTTATTTATTTTTTTAGTTATTTTCTATAACAGTTCGTTTTTTGTTTTATTCATATTTTAACGGACTTTGAATAAACCATATCGCCTATCCTCAATAATATTTTTTCATTATATGAAATTTAATTAAACTACCTAACCTAGGTGTCCGTAAAGCTGTGGGATTTTACTGAAATCTAGTTATAAACTTCTTGAAAGCAGGAAAATACAACTTCCGCTGCTTTGTTTCACTTGCCAACACTCTTGCATGTTTACAAACACTTAGTGGTTAATAATCCGCCATTATTATATTTATTACGCACTAACATCCACCACAACACAAATTTTAACAAGACTAAACGAGCAAGGTGACGCTTTCCGCTCCCGCCAAAAAGTCCAAGGTATAGTTTCCTCTTTAGGATAGTGACAGTTTTGCTTTAAATTGAAACTCTGCGGCATTGGACTCTAGATTTTGACGCTAAGGGTAACTCTTACTCCGTCTTGCCAAGTTATTAAAAAAAATATAGTTTTCTGTAAAGTCAGTTAACGGACGATAATTTTAGGTGAAAGAATGAATGAAAAATACTTTATTGTTACACACACAGATATACAAATAGCTTAAAACAATATATATATATATATATATAGAACGAAAGGGTGCTACAATAGGCGGTCTTATCGCTTAGATCGATCTCTACCAAACAACCTTTGGGTGGAGAGAAATAAAGCTATTAATATATAAATAGGATAACCAATATATATATATATGATTTTGAAAATAACGATAAAAAAATGAAATATATAAAAAATACTTAAATATCCAATAAGCTAAATCTACAAACAAGCAGCTTAGCAGTTATTGGGAAAGATAAAACTTTTTAACTTGATCTTTGAAAGTAGTTATTGACTAAGCTCGCCTGATCGCAACTGGAAGTGAATTCCAGAGACGAATAGCTTGCACAGTAAAAGAACAGTTATAAAAGGTAGTAGTACTATGTGATGGGGTTAGGAGACTTAGATTTTCTGATGACCGAAGGAGATAAGAGTTTGCACACTGAAGGAAATGGAAGCGTTCTTTAAGAGATAGGTGATAGCATCATAAGAAAACATTATTGAAAAATTGCATACTTTTCTGAATTGAATTATTATCACTGAATTATCATTATTTTGTATAATAGAAAGAAGTAGTTAATTGAAAATTATTTTTTTCGATAAATTAACATTAAGTTGTAATAAATAATGGAATGACCGATCGTCGCTTGTTCCGCGTACTCGCTGGCACGCTCGGCTCAAGCGGAACGTTACACTTTTTCGTGCTTGCAGCCGGTATCACGTCAAAACAGAGAAATACATTGAAATAATAATTAGCTCGTTTAAATATACGTAGTTTAAAGTACCTTTTAAGTATGTGTACAATATTTTGGCATAACATTGAACATTTCCTTTAGGATTGTCAAAATTAACAAGGATTAATTTCCTTTGTCCACAGCTTGCCCCAAGGAAGCGCGCCGGCCGCTTGACGCGGCGGCGGCCATAATGAAAGAAAAGAGCAAGAACGCCGCGCGCTCACGGCGAGAGAAAGAGAACGCGGAGTTCCTGGAGTTGGCAAAGCTACTTCCGCTTCCGTCCGCCATTACGTCGCAGCTCGACAAGGCGTCCGTCATCAGACTTACCACCAGTTACCTGAAGATGAGACAAGTCTTTCCTGATGGTGAGAATTCTGTATTAATTCTTTGAGCATTCCTTGTGTTTGGCAGAAAAAATCGCTTGCGAATGATTACCAGCGCTGAGTAACAAATTATCATTTTTCGGCAAGGACACGTTTGCTAACTTCAGTAGTGCTGACACAAACCGCCATTTTGCTTAGATAAGTTTGTTTACAAACTTAAGTTAACCGGTGGTTGCGATCATTCAAATAATAGTAGTAAACTCGTCTTCTTCAATATTGTCTTTCACTAAATTATTCAATATATTATTCAAAGTTTAAAACTTTTCACTGCATTTGATAAAAATATATTTAATTGAGGTTATGATACCCAGTGACCGCTAAGTTTGCGTCCTAGAGGAAAATAGCTATTTATGATTTGACAGCGCTTACCGCTTACGATCGCCATTTTGTTTACAATCGCTTATAAGCGATTTTTTCTGCCAAACACAAGGATTATATAACTAAGAATCCGATATATTTTTTTTAATTGCTACAGAAGCCCAAATGTGCGAAGTCTGCACTTGTCAGTTATTAGGAACAGGTCTACCAAATAATATGGTATTTTAAAAAGGAAAATATTTTTTTTTAAATAATAAGTGACTTCTAGTATTGTATATGATTTGAACTTTATATGTTGTATATAAAAGTTTGGAAGACAATTGAACATTATTTTGCGACTCATCGTATTTTATTTTTATTTTTTGCATTCACAATGCAATATTTCTATAAGATATAAAATATGCCTGTAAATAACTACTACGCCTCTGAGCCCTCAGATGGGATCGAAGGAAAGGTCGTGGGTTCGACTACCACCTGAGGGGTAGAAGGCGTTGTTATTTATTACAGCCATATATTATATGTTATACTTAATTTAGCTTAATATTAACCTTAATTTTAATAAAATTTTTGTTTGATAGGGGTGTTAAAATATCTCATGTCTATAAAAATCTGCAAGATTTCTGTGGCGCCGTAAAAACAATTTATCGCTTTTTCAGTAGCCTTGTTCACTCAATGACATAGACTTGAAAGATATAGTTGTCATCAGGTTGTATATTTTGCATTTAAAATTAGTTATTTTATGAATGAACTTACGAAAGAAACTCGGAAAACGCTAAGAGCCTCCATTTTAGGTATATAATAAATATTGAGCATATGATGCTAATAGAATTACTTATCTGTTAATATCAACTTCAGACATATATTGTTTTTATTAAATCGTTAAAATCCATCAGCAATTTTTATTGTATCATAGAATACTTCGAAAAGTAATAAAATTAAACTTGGTTCTCTACTGGCACTGTTTCTTTCATTTTCCGATATGTTTGTGCTATTCAATGAATAGAATAGAATAGAAATCTTTATTTGTGAATTACAGGTATGTGAACATTATTGTTATATATACATTTTTTTTTAATGTTGGTGTACGATATTTTTTTTGTATCACTGTAATTCCACCTTAGTCAAGGTATACAAATATTAATTAAGTGGTAATATTAATAAAAACATTTCATAACATTTTACGGAATCATTAAAGCATAAAACAAGAATAGCATTAAACAATAACATGTCAGGATAATATAGACTAAGACTAATATTAAAATAAAAATAATTATGTTAGTATCCATACACTACGCATCAACATATCTACATATCTACGGATTCATTCCAACTTATCAAATTTCTTCAGGTAAACGTCGTCAAAAAATTCTTTCGTAGAGTAATATGCTTTATCTAACAGTACTTTTATGAGATATTATTATTATATTTTTTGAGCTATGCCAAAGAAGCTATTTCTGTAAAGTGCTGTTTTGCAATGTCTTGAACACAGTCTATTTCCATATCTGTGGCTTTTGAATGGATTTGTTTCAGAGAATGAAACAAATAATTCTCTATTGACATGCACATACACCGCCACCTCGTAGATATAAAGGCATGGCAGTGTAAGTATTTTTAACTTTTTGAATTCTGGTTGACAGCTGTTAGTTGGTTTCATACCTTTGACTATAGTCAATGGATTTAGACCCATTAGAAAACTGTTTATTAAAAAATATAAAAGATAAACAGTTGATAAAATCCATCATGATTATATCCGTCGAATTCATGTGGACTGTCCTTCGCAAACAGAATCCGTGACCACGGCCGCATGTTATTAAATCTTACGATAATTTTAGCTCCTAACAAGAACCCGAGGGCATTTATCTTACAAGCTATAACTATGAATAGTGGCTGATCAAGCAATGAAATAAAATTTTTGATCAAGACATTCTTAGATCCCAATTCCATAATATGCTTTATCTAGGACAATTTTCTTTAATTTGTTATCAAATTCACATATCGATTATTATTTATATTTACTGAAAAAAAGTTTTAAAATTCACTTTGACAAAATTATTGAATAAAATCGTCACGGTAAGTTCTTAAGCTGGACATTGACGGTCAGTTTTTCGCGTCAGTTGAGCTGACGTCCATCCAAAATTTGATCGTTAGTGTCGAATCATCACTCCAAAGTTTTAACTGACGATGCGCTACGAAATTTTCCGTGACTACCATAATCCAACCCGGCGCGTCGCGTCAAACTGCCCGTGAGTGTGTAATCGTCATTCTTTCTTGTTTTTTAATTGAATTAATGTTGTGTCTTCGGTATAAGAATTCATTTTTTTTTCGACACAAATAAGTAGTACACCTTCTAACAGCCCGGCTGATCGAAAACTGAAGAGCCGGAGTGACGCTAGTGAGTGGGGAAATCTAGTTGGCCTAAACCATTGGGAGTGGCGCCACAGTTTTACGTCTAGACTGATGCGAAAAACTGACCGTCAATGCCCAGCTTTACTCTCACCTTGTGATCGCGTATCAGTCACCTTACGGCGCTCCACTTATCCGGAAAGACTCCAAATGCAAATCACATATTTTCTATATTTGAAAAACTAAACCAAACCGTTCCCACCAGGCTTGGGCGACGCATGGGGAGCCTCTCCCCCACCCCCTCAGCCTAGGGAGCTCACCATCCGCGAGCTTGGCTCCCACTTACTGCAAACCCTGGATGGCTTCATCTTCGTGGTGGCCCCCGATGGCAAGATTATGTACATCAGTGAGACTGCTTCAGTGCATCTTGGACTCAGTCAGGTGAGCTGGTAACACAATTTGGGCTTAAAACGGATCAGTTTAAAAAGAATTCAACATTCTATATCGTTTTTAAAGAGTTATTATATTTTCATACACTATTATATTTTTTTATTGAATATTTTGTCGACATTTTTCATGTGGACGGATCTGATCCAACCAATTACTTTTTAATATCACAATAATGAATGTTTTTTCTTAAAACCAGAATAAAAACAGTAATTAGATAATCTTAATAGTAATCTATAAAATTACCATAAATATAAAATTGAGCAAAGACGGAAGGTAGCAAGCCTATCCGTATTTTATAGTATACATTTCGGAGAGTGTGCAGCTGAATTGTACAACCTTGTTCCAGACTTACAAATTCGCGACACCGTTATATGGTGGATATACGCACTAAGCGTTTTGGTTTAAATTTCATGATACTTACCGCTAAGGAGTGGAACTCTTTGCCTGAGTCTGTGTTTCCTGACAAAAATAATTTAGGGGTCTTCAAGTCACGAGTAAATAGGTATCTTCTAGGCAAGATAGTGGTCAAGCGCATGCCATTTTCTATTAAAAAAAAACTTAAAAAATACTATTAAAATTACAATAATTAAATAAAATGTTAGCAAGAAAGATCGGGGTTTATTTTTGCTCTCCTGAAAATAAGATAGATCCGACCATATGTTTTTCATGTCAAACTATAAACTTATACATATGTGACGTTATTTATTAACATAAAAATGCTTTATTATAGGTTATTTTCTAAAATATGAAGAGAAAGACAGGGCACCTTGTTGGGTTTCATCTTTTTAATACGCTTTTTTTCTTTACCTGCTTCTTCTTTGCGATCTAGGATATGACGCGCTTGCCTAGAAAGTTATTCATTCGTTACTTGAGGACTGCTAAATTGTATGTATCAAGAAATACAGACTCAGGCAAAGAGTTCCAATCTTTTCCGGTATAACAAATTTGGAACCGAAACGCTTAGTGCGACTCTTTCCACGTAAAAATAATTTAATAATGCCAATTTTATTTTCTTTTTATCCCCAGGTTGAGTTGACAGGCAATTCGATTTACGAATACATCCATCAGTCGGACCACGAAGAGATGAACGCCGTCCTCAGTCTGCAACATCCACATTCGTATCTTGGTCACCAGTATCCATCCTTAGGGTGAGTTAAGTCAAAAACATAGAAAAGACATTTTTGCGTTAGCACATACATTCCCTGACTGTACAGTTTCAAAATCTCTCCATTTTCGGAAAAGGTTTTTCCAATAGTGAACTTTTTTTTACATTTTAGCTAGGGAAGCACTGTAAAGCTTGTGTAACAGATAGATATTAATGATACATAGATATGTAATATTTATAGAAATATATAAACACTCATGACTTAGTTACGAATGCTTGTATTTCATCATACAAACACCTGCCCTTTTCGGGACTCGAACCCAGGGCCGACGGCGCGAAAGTTTGGGCCGAAATGATGATTATTATTATGACAACATACATTACAACAAACGACTTTTTGTAGGACTGTGCGTTGTAACCAAGAATTACATATATTTAAATTTCGTATCCTAAAAATCAATAATTTATTGATTGATGTGTGATCGTTAAAAATACGATGGAGAAAATCGGGAGATCATTAGATCACTGAGATTTTTAGAAGTATCCGTAACTTTTTTTTATAATTAACAACATTATAGACAACTAGCTTTTACCCGCGGCTTCGCCCGCATTTTTTTTCTCAATAAAAAGTATCCTATGTTTCTTTTAATACCTCCGAGAATATATGTACGAAGTTTCATGATGATCGGTTTAGTAGTTTTTGCGTGAAAGCATAACAAACAAACTTACATTCACATTTATAATATTAGTAGGGATATAGAGTCAATAAAAAAAAACAAAGCTGTCTATTGAAAAAGACTTAGAACTGTGTTTTCCCAAAGGTATCCAGTCGGTGGGACGTGGGGCCCATCTGTGGACATAGAGTGTGAACGGGCGTTCTTTATCAGGATGAAGTGTGTTCTGGCCAAGAGGAATGCTGGTCTCACCACTTCAGGGTACAAGGTACGAAACTTACTAGCGTGAGTAAAACTCACGGTTCTAGACTATCAAGTAAAAGTTATATGCCTATCCCTCGGGAACATTACTTTTTTCTGTATGTAAGTTCCCCTATGTACTTTTCTTTACCACTGACTCATGGTGATCGATTAAATAGAGAGAACGAGAAAAATTATCTGACGCAGCTTGGTATGTATCGTATAAGTATGTTTTCTACAAATCACGAATATTGCAACGCCGCGACGTCATACTTTACGCGTACGTAGTACGTTGTTTTAATATACATAACATAGCATGTTATACGGTAACTGAAGTAACGAGTAACAATACGATAGTAACGAGTACTAATTGTCATAGTAACGAATACATACGGGTACGCTTTTTTTCGTTACTTTTACAGCTCTACAAACTGACAAGCTCACTTTCGCATTAATAGTATTACTAAGGATAGGATGACAACACAATGGAATTGAAAATTAAACTGATTATTTATTTTGTGTTACGTTGTTTGCAATTCATAAATATAAGGAGGAACTTGCTGGCGCTTCGGATGGGTAGCCAAAAATGCATTTTCTCGTGCAGGATAGCAAAATAATCGTCTAAAGATGATAAATATATAGAACTCGTAGTGCGATAAATATTTTAATTGCGACAACGATATATTTATGATAAAAAATCTAATTTAAAGCCTGACCAGAAAAATAAAAAACCTTTCCATATTGCGGAATTTTTAAGAACTAATTTTCGTCATACAATTTGATAGAAGATTGACAGTTAAAACACGAAAGCGACCTCCTGACAGGTTTTTTATATTTCTGGTCAGGCTTTAATTTTTGGTTATGTTATTTAGTTTCTTGGTTTAATTTATGTCTACTAGTATTTTCACTCTACTCGAAAAGAGTTATTAAGTTGTACTAAGCTAGTATTAATACCTTAAGATGTACACTTATTTTGCAAATAAATAAATTGAAATTGAAATAATGTAAAAAAAATACAAAAATAAACATTCATATGCCCGATGATGACAAAAAACACGGACAAATACTCAGTTTTTTGTGAATAAAAAATTTTATTTCACCTAATTTTAGTTAAAATGATCCTAGGACCAAATCATTAAATTGGACCTAATACCATTTGTCATATAAATCACTTGACATTATTTAAAAAATATTGCAGGTTAGGTTATATTTTTTATTACCAACCAACAAACTTTGTCAATTATGCCAAAAGTCATTGTGCCAAATGATAAATGACAATTAGGCAAACCCCTAAATATGCCCATAATATAGCTATCTCAGTCGCGCTAAATTAGTTTTTATTTATTTATTTGCAAGCAAACACGGTACAAAAGATATATAAAATTGCATTATATTCACGTGTTGCACCAGGTACTGGCATTCAAACGTCAAAATAATTTCTTATATATAATTCTACTGTACGTGTGTATGTCACTGAACTCCTCTTAACGGCTGGACCGATTTGAACGAATTTTTTTGCATGCGTTTGGGTGGCGCCCTGGATGGTTTAGGTTCACAAATCAGCCCGCCAGATGGCGCTACAGTTGGCACAGCAACGCGTGGCTGTGTCAGCTAGTAATTCTATATAATATCAAATAATTCCGCATCCAGATAAAAGAAGTAGTACTTTCTTTTCCAAATATACTAAAAGCACTTTCTTTTACACGAGTGTGCTATCTTTTTCGCACTATAATATCATCCTCGTATAGTCTATGGATTCATAGAGATCATAGAGCACAGATTACTCTCGCTACCGCCATTATTAAATAAACAAAGAAATGTTTTCGTATGGAAATCCGTCACCCTCCCCAGTTATTCCTACCGTCGTGTGTCGGTATTATTTCAACGAGTTTTTGAGTGGCAGCTGAATATGTTCATTGCTATTTCAGTATTATTCAAGTGTTTACCGATTTGAACTGGTTTTTAAGGAGCTTTAATAGAATTAGAGAGTTTTAAGGGTATAAAAGACATTAAGCTCACAAACAGATATTATGGTAAATAGTAAATATACAATATTCTTATTACAAAGAAGACTTTTCAAAGAAATATATTTATTCTCGTTTTTGCTGTTATATTTTTTGTTTTTTTTTTTACAAAGCTAATTGTTATTAATGTATAAATGGTTGATAGTACCAGTTTTAATAAATGCTTTACTCTGTTATTAGCGTACACATCAGATAAAAAAACTATTGTTATGTATTTACAATGTGTGTTAAACGTGTATGCTGTTGCTGTGTCATAAATAAATAAATCTATAATATAAGATCACAGTGGTTTGTGTGTTTGTCTGTCCGCTCTTATTCCCGCTCTTTTAATGTTAACATAGCAATGCGGAAACATAGCAACGCGTTTTTTCATTGTTGGGCGAAAATGGGAAAAAGTCATTGTTTGCATACTGCCCAGTGCTGCCCCCGACATGTCTGTACTGCCCAGTGCTCCCCCCACATGTCTGTACTGCCCAGTGCTGCCCCCCACATGTCTGTTACCATAAAACGCGTTACCGAGTCAGCTAGTATACACTACAATTATAGAAGTTGCGAATTGTTGTGTTCAGGAAAGAGGCGTGCTATCCTATCATTGTAATATTATTTATTGCTGTGTGGCAGAACGTCTGTAAGCGTTTTGCCAATTTGAATAAAAATGTTAAGTGTCATATACAGTGCTTGATCCAATAACTAGTGTCCACGATTGTAATTGGTTGCTATTGGTGGAACGTTTATAAGCGTGATTATACTTTGTCCAATGTAGGATGATACTTTTGACAGGTGTCACTTTCTTATTGCTACGTACTAAGGTTGCGTTTGTTTCCTTATGTTTGGCTTGACATTGCAATAGCAACGTTATACTCTCTATATAGGTGTCAACTGTCAAAAGTATGTGTCATTGGACAAAGTATCAGTTTTTTTTTGTATTTTTGCATGTTTAATGCTTTCTTATATATATGATAAAATAGAAAAATACTAGGAAAAATCGTCTTGGCTCACAAGCCTTGCTTAGGCGGGATTCGAAGCCGCAACTATTTGATGTCCGGTCCATTGCTCTCCCAATCGAGCTACCGAGTCCTGTGAGCATCAAATTTTTCTTGTATTTGACACTTTTTTACACTGAAGGCCAGCGTTGCTTCGTCAGTGAGAAGAATATCCTCGCTTCTTAGCTGAGTCGATTTTTTTTCTACTTTTTCTTTTAAAAAAAATATCATATAAGATGCAAAAACTGTATAAAATCATAAAACTTATTTCTATGACATTTAAAAAATGCGTCTTTCAAAAACAACATTCCAAATGGAGATGTAGTTATTTTTATTTTAAATTTCATAGAAATATGCCATAATTAATGCAAAAAAAAAAATAAAAATATAAGCATAGCAACATTTTTACAGTGCCCAATTCCACTTTTATGAACGAAAGTATAACTTGTTTGATATTCTCAACCAGGTGATCCATTGCTCCGGGTACTTAAGGGCGCGGAGGTTCGGCGAAGGCTCCGCCCCTCTCGGGCTGGTGGCGGTGGGGCACTCGCTTCCTCCTTCCGCCGTCACCGAACTGAAACTGCACTCCAACATGTTCATGTTCCGAGCATCGCTGGATATGCGGCTCATCTTCTTGGATGCGAGGTGAGTGAGCGTCGCAACTCGAGATACTACATTTTTCATACCCGTTTTCAGTCGCAGTAAAACACACACACACACACTCACAGAGAGAGATAGAGAGAGAGAGAGAGAGAGAGCGAGCGAGACACACACACACACACAGAGAGAGAGAGCGAGACACACACATAGAGAGACACAGAGAGAGAGAGAGAGAGAGAGACAGACACAGACACACACACACACAGAGAGAGAGAGACACAGACACAGACACAGACACACACACAGAGAGAGAGAGAGAGACAGAGAGAGAGATAGAAAGACACACACACACACAGAGAGAGAGAGACACAGACACAGACACAGACACACACACAGAGAGAGAGAGAGAGACAGAGAGAGAGATAGAAAGACACACAGACACACGCAGAGACACACACTCAGACACACACGCACACGCACACACAGAGACAGGGAGAGAAAAAGAGATATATAGATAGAGAGAGAGAGAGAAAGACACACAAGCACACACACAGAAAGAGAGATAAGGAGAGAGGGAGAGACACATACACAATCCGTTAATTTCGTCACATAACAATTTTATAATATCTAGGTTAAATGAAGATGATTATTTTAGTTAATGATGATGATGATGAGTTTGGCCTATCTTAGCTGAAAGACCCCCATTAGTGGACGGAAGCCTCCTCCCCAAGGAATAGGAAAATTTTACCAAACTATTGGTAAGCGGATTGGAGATTAGAGTAGAAGATCATAATTCGGAAGACGAGTGAAGTGAAGTTTCGAAGAAGACACATTTTGATATTACCTTAATTAAAGTTTTTTTTAATATCATTAACCTTATTATCATTATTTTTTAAAAGGAATTAAACAATATCAAATAATGGATTCTAAATTTCGGATAGAGTATAAAATGTTGAGAGGCTAGAATAATACCGGGATTGCTACCCAGGGACCGTCGCGGCATTAGTCAAAATAAGATCAATCGGCGTATCGAATCCCATTCTACCTTTAACTATTCAAGAACTTATTAATTCTATTTAAATTCAAAAACTTGTAAACAAAAGCAAAAAGTTGATAAGAAAGTCTTTTTCCGAATAGTTAAGCTGTTGAAATATTAAGTATTTATCATATATAATGCGAGAAATAAATCTTAAAAAATCACGTATATTATTTTCAATTTATATTTAATTAATGAAAACAG
Organism: Calamotropha paludella; assembly: GCA_927399485.1. Lineage (NCBI taxonomy): Eukaryota > Metazoa > Arthropoda > Insecta > Lepidoptera > Crambidae > Calamotropha > Calamotropha paludella. The sequence goes on along the minus strand of OV656831.1, from coordinate 7,168,684 downwards.
ATGGATACAAAATAAATCTATAATCTAAGATCACAGTTCTTTGTGTGTTTGTCTGTCCGCTCTTTTTCCATTGTATCAATAACGATACCATAGCAACGCGTTAAACGCAAGTAGTTCTTCTACTAGACGCTAGATGGCGCTAACGGAAAAATATTATATAATAGAAAATATTTAAAGAATTTTGTCCACCCGTGCGAAGCAGGAGTGGGTCGCTAGTACAATATAATTATATTCAAAATTAGCCATGCCTGGCGTGCTATGCAAGCTCTTTCATTATGCTGATCTTTTTTACTAATCATACATACAAACCATACAGACCAAATTACTAAATGACTCCTCCTAATCAGCTATCTGACAGTGAGAGTGCGATGAAAATCGGTCCAGCCGAATTAGAGATAAACTGGAACAAACAGACAGAAGAAAATTTTTGAAAATATTTTACCTATCGTTAATACGTTATATACTTTCATTAATATCTTGTAAAATGATGTTCTTTTTACAGTACAGGAAGACAATTAAGTTATAATATTATGTAACAAGGAAGTTGGATCATTTTCTTTAGTAAAAAACCAAAAATAAGCTATACTGCATTTAATTTATTAACTAAAGTAAAAACTTGGACAGGACATATAAATAATATAAACTAAAATAAACTTTGAAAGAATGCAGTAATATTGTACTGCACTCTTGAAAAGGCTTAAAATCGTTAAATAATAAATAATATTGCTTGCGTTAATAAAATGAGCGACGCTGAGCTCCGGAGCGAAACAATTTCATGCGTAGTGCGGCGACTCGTCGATAATTTAATCTGTCGGCATTTTTAAAAACAATTATTTTTTATACATTTAAATTGTCAAAAAACAAATTATAGCTATTATTAAGTTATAATATTTTTTCAATTGAATTTTAATAAAAATTGCTTGTGAAAAGGGAAAACCAATTTTGAATAGCAGATTTCACTAAAATGGTGGTAAAAGTAGAAATTATTTCTACTATGGCTGTAATGTACTGCCAAAAGTACAACAAGCTTTGATTTTGATATGTATATAATTTGCATTAAAAAAACAATGGGTTGTGCTCCGGGAGTGCCAGCAGAAGTGAAAACATGAACAATAATAATCTTTCCAAAATATAAAAAAGGAACAATCCTTTTTTATATTTTTAAAGATTAGGGAATAATTTCGCACGAATTGTTTTAATTATCGGTATAAACTCTACTATCATTTATGTGGTGAAATACAATATTCATTTATTACGCTATCGTACACAAACATGACAACAAACACACAGGCACACTCGCACAGGCGTCCTGCGCCGCTTATACGAAACAGCAAGAGCAGGCATACATTTTCGCCGCACGTTAGAAAGAAAGGGGGAAATTAGTTCCTCTCTTACGCCGAGCCGGCGGTCTACTCTCCCTCCATCTTACAAATTTTCGATCAGGTCACGTATCCTGACGCGAGTTTAACATTTTTTACCCATCCCAAAAAGACCAATCACCGCTAAAGAAGTTTTCACTTTAAAAATGCTTCTTGGAAGAATTTATCACTCACAAACCAATTTTTAAGAATTGATATCGAGAATAATAACTTGACAAACAGTGAATTTATTAAGTGATACAATCAAAGGAAAGTTATTATTTTTGACTCTTAATATTTTTAAAACAATTGTTTCCAGCAATCATTCGTAACCCGATCTCAGAAACCGAATCATTTTCAATTTGACCTAAATGTACCTTTAAATATTTTAAAATATATGTATAAGTAATATTGGTGGCCGTTGAAAGAAAGTTATTTGTCAGAATGATGATATCCATGAGATGATTTATGTGTGTTTGTTGTGAAAATTCCGTTTTCTTTTCATCCGTTCTCGTCAGGATTCGGTAATCATGTTACATTGACAGGAGACGTGGTTTTGTATGCCAACGTAATCTAATTATTTAATTAAAAAAAATATTGTATACATTATCGATATGAAAACATCGATAATTTAGGCTAATTATCGCAAAGCGCGTCGCACCCCAAGCGTGGTCGATACTAAATAATTTATATAGCATTCCGAGAAAGCCGACGTGGTTTGTATCGCGGCGCGGACAATACTCGCGGCTCCTGAGCCGTGTATCCACTAACACACGACTTTTCCTGAAAAAAAAACATGAAAGAAGAAGAAGTTCCTATTTTATACGGTATCCAGCAACGCGTTTGTGTAATGCAGCAAAATAAAAAAACACCAAAATAGCTTTAGTAGTTTCAGAGGTCATGGCGGTTAAACACTGTAATATAATAAAATATTGTTTTGTTATCACAAAAAAATAGAAACATGACTATTAACTCCACGCGTTCTTGTCATGATTAACGTAGTGGAAATGAGAGCTTTAAGAAATATTTAAACTGGAGTGACTTTGATGGATAAAATAAGAAATGGGGTGATAAGAGACTGTTGTGGCGAGGAAAAAGGTATATTGATGAAGATAGAAAAAGGAAAGATTGGACATGTAGAGAGAGTGGACAAAAGAGATTGCCAAGACAGGTATATGAGGCAAATGTGTATGGGCAAACCGCTAAAGGCAGACCAAGGCGAACTTTCAGCGACTAAATAGGAGACGTTCTGAAAAAAGGCCCAGGTCAAAAGCACCCTTAACTGACGAGCTTTTATGTAAGGTCTGATGAGAGTCGAAGAAGCGAAAGATGAATGTCAGTATTGTGTGAAAGTGGAAATCTGTGATCTTTGCCTACCACTACGGGAAAAGGTGACTGTATGTATGTAGGATGTATGTTCTTGTATTTTGACACGTTCGCTGCGGTAGTAACTTTCCAATACTTTCCTTTCCCTTGGTACAAGGCTAATACACCTGGTAATAAAACTTTACTTCCATTGTTGCGGCACAAGGCTTATAGACCCTGTATCATTTAAGAAACTTAAATCCTTTTTTTGCTTCCGTGCGGTGCCAGGTGTCTAAACCTGGTATTAAGGTAGGTACACCATTGGATTCTATTTTAATGATACATCTTAGATATAGATTCATCTGTATCCTACACCGAACCAAATTGAAGTTATGCCTTCCGCACGACAAGGAATGCTATACTTTTCATAGCCGCAGTGTAAGGGAGACATATACAAGATGTTTAGACCTGGTTTCTCACTCAAGGTGTTAAATAATCACCTTCCTATTGGTGTGCGGGAAATGGAAAAACACGAAAAAAAAAATATAGATTTGATAATTAACTGGATACTGTACCATAAAAATATGGTCTAATTATGCGTATAATAAAATAAAAATATATATAAAAATAATGGAGTGTAGGTAAAAAGAGGTAATTCCTTGGTATTTATCAAGTATTTCATAAGAGTACGTAGACATTGAAGCCGTGTTACAATGGAACCTCGTCGCGTCAGTACCAACGTTTATTGGTTCACGCCAATCAACAGTGACCTTAAGAGGGCTTCGAGGAACTGCTGACCCCCACCGATCCATTAACTAAACTTTACAACCATGATTTTAAGGTGCAAATTCTGTTAACAATTAAATAGTTAATAGATTAATAGCTTAGGAGAGTAATCACCAACCATTTACCCACGGTGGATATGAATAAAACCACCAGTAACAATCAATAACACATACAATAGGATAGATGATAAATTTTCTATTCATCTCCTTCATATATATAAATTTCTTATATATAAAATTGATTCCCGTTTATTAGTCTCACAAAATACTCGACGGATTGCGTCAAAACTTTCGTGTATTATTGAACGCATGCCAGAAAAGATTTATGTATAGAAGAACAAAAGCATTTCGTTATTTGATTTTGTTTTATTAAAACATAAAACTCAATATTACAATAATTAATTAAGTTTGTATACAGGCTAACACAGTTTCCACTAAAAATTAATACACAACAGTTCAGCGTACCTGCCACAAGTAAACCATAAGCCAATTGTTTTATAAATGCGTATAAATTAATAAATATTATAAACAATATGATGATATTAAGTGATAATGAGTGACCAATACTTACAGATACAGTTTTTAACTTAATAGAAACTAAGAGGAAAATATTACCTCTTTAAAACCACTTTTAGGGATAAACAACGCGTTTTTTCTAACGTTTAATTTAACATTTAATTCTAACGTTTCGTCTCCTCAACAGCAGTCGTTATTACAGGATCCTCTTAAGGACGCGAAACCTCAGGATTAAATATAAAAAAACTAAAATAAACGCCTCTTTTATCCGGTAACATTTATTTATTTGAATATTTAGCAAAATAATTTATTATAATAATAGTTCTAACTTATCAACAAAGGCAATGCTCTTTTTCTGCTGCCATCTAGCGTTCACTAACATGAACTAAACGATTTTGCTTTCATGTATTTATTTTCTTTAGACTTTTTATTTATTTATTTACGGGGAATACAATATTGGCCTTTTCTATGTCTTTTTTTGAAGCTTTTATGCAATTATTTTTTTTCATCAACCACAGACAATGTTAATTGATCTTTTTATCAACAAATGAATACCGCGAATCGAAAAAGAAAAAAAAAACAACAGTCCGCCACCAAAAAGGTCACAATTATCCAAAACAAATCTACTTCTATCACACCAAATAAAGGCAGTGTCACATTACACGCAGATGTTCACCAGGTGCGCAATAATTTTGCATATCTCGAGCTGCATATCTTAAACCGGAGTGTTTTGAAACTCTATATCTTTGTTTCTGGTCATTTCTTTGTTATTGTAGCAATGGCTGTCGCCACATTAATAGATAGACTTATAGTTTTGTAATTAAAATTTTGTAATTATAAAGTCTTGTCAATTTATTTTATCATATTAAATTGCCCAGTGCCATAGCACATTATTAAATATATAATAAATAAATATTTCTTACATTCACACCAATTAGCCTAGCCCAAAGTGAGCACTGTAAGGCTTGTGTTATGGATACTAGGGTAACGGATAGACATACATATATTATACATAAATCTGTAATATTCATAGAAAGTATATAAAAACACCCATGACTTAGTTACAAATGCTCGTATTCATCATACAAACATTTGCCCCTTCCGGGATTTGAACCCGGGACCGTCGGTGCGAAAGGCAGGATCACTACCGTTGCACCAAACGGTCGTCTAAATGGATGGGCCATAACGCGCATAAACGGTCCAAATGCCATTGTTGTGGGTGTTGACAAAGTTACCTAATTTTAATCGCAAAATGTACGCTATAATGCTCAGGAGCTACATGTGCTCATACCGCCACCCCCCTTCTTCCATCAGACATCCAGACCTACTGGGGGCTACTACGCTTTCTTGGTTGCTATTAGTGACTATAGCACCAAACCCATCTCAACATTTTTTAAAATGCGCACAGCAAACGAATGGAACTACCTTCCTGCGTCTTTATTTCCTAGTACTTTAAATAATAACAATAATTATGATATCTCTTACATTCAAATCAATTAGCCTAGCCCAAAGAAATCACAGTAAGCCTTATGTTGTGTATAACCAGGGTAACCATAGATAAGTAATATTTATAGAAATTTAGAGCCTAGACGACCGTTTGGTGCAACGGTAGTGATCCTGACTTTCGCACCGACGGTCCCGGGTTCAAATCCCGGAAGGGGCAGATGTTTGTATGATGAATACGAACATTTGTACCTGAGTCATGGGTGTTTTTATATATTTCTATGAATATTACTTATCTATGTATCATATATGTATGTCTATCCGTTACCCTAGTATCCATAACACAAGCCTTACTGTGCTTACTTTGGGCTAGGCTAATTGGTGTGAATGTAAGAAATGTTTATTTATTTATATAAATACCCATAACTCAAGTAGAAATGCTTGTATTCATCACACGAACATCTACCCATTCCGGGATTCGAACCCAGGACCGTTGCGAAAGGTTGGATCGCTTTTTGAAGCCAGGGTAAAAAGGCACCTTCTCGGTTAGCTAGCTCCATCGCAGATCCATTCTAGGCCCCCGGGCTTGACTGGAATCAAAGCAAACCTTATGAAAATTAAAAAAATGCACCATTGCACTTCTCATTACTAAGACTAAATACTTTTAAGTATGATTGTAAGTGTTTACGGTCTAACAACTCCTTGTAGGGGCGAAACACGTGGAGAGTAATCGTTGAAGGCACAAGATGTATTGCTGTCTTTGTATCTGCTGTATCTTTGCTATTGTATTCGGAAGTAAGCTAGATATGTTTGTATTTATTAATTAAGTATCCGATCTTTTATTAACCTAAAGGAACAACTTTTCTCCAGCTATGAGAACAGTCTAAATTCATCCAAAGAAGAGTAGATGATGAAAATAATTAAATGAAATCCAGAAAAAGCTTTATTTCTTTTTTTTTAATTTGTCTATGACCTGCAGTAACTTGGCAACTTTAGGTGAAGCAAGCGTCAGTCTACGCTAGCCAAAAATTACGAGTTCGAGTTCGTTTTGAAGTAAATTTTATCACCATACTAAAACAAAAATATTAACTTAAATATGACTTTTTTTTTGCTGGTTTTTAGGAGAAAAAGCATTGGGGAAATTTAAATCTTTTGATAGTTAATAAAAATGCAATTTTGATTAGTAATTATGATATTAATAAGTTCCTAGTAATATATTGTTTTGAACTTGAATGGTTACTTTAATTAGTAATTATTAAAACAGGATTTATACCAGGAGAGCATTGGACCGGACTTCCAAAGGTTGCGGGTTCGATTCCCGCCTGAGAATTCACTTGTGAGCTGAATCGATTTTTTCAAGTATTTTGTATTAAATTAATTTATTTTATGGGATTTATACTGTGTTTACTATTGAAAGAACTGAAGTTTTATCATGAAAAATGGCGTATGCAACTGCACTTAAATAAAAGTAAAACTTGGTAATAATTTCTATTTAATTATTACTAATGTCTTAACAGATTCCTAAAAGATCAATACAACTTCACGTATTGAGCGTACGTGTTCCAAAGAGCGCCTAAACTTCCGTGTTGTCAGCAAAATGGCGGACGGTTTACGCGGCAAAATAATGTCATCATGATAATACAGTGACGTCGCTACGCAACCTTTGAAGGCCGTTCGAAAAATTATCTGTCAGCGCTTTTGCGATTGGCTAAAATATTTAATGAATTCTAGCCTGAGAATTTAAATCGCTTACAGCAAAATAAAATAGATTCTGAGAGATTCTAAATATCTTGCTGTAAGCGATTAATGTTCACAGGTTCAAAAACTCTATTCGTTGGAGGCACGTAATAATAGATCTTTAAGGTCGCAGCACTACAGTTTCTCAGTGAAAAGCACGTGTAAAGGCAAATAACAACAAAATAAAAATAAAATCTAAGAATAATTTAAACTAATATTATAAATGCGACAGTAACTCCGTAATGTTTGTTCGAGAGATGAACGACGAGATAGGTGAATGGTTTTTATGAAAATTAGTATGATTTCTTATACCCTGGTGGAGACTTTTTTTATCGCGGGCACAATCATTGACGTTCGGAAATTTAAGTAAGCTCAATATAAGCAAATAATACTCGAAAGATGTCGCTGGAGACCACTACTTTAATGCTTACGTAAAATATAAAAACCAAGAGTCGTTTTCTCTTTGAATCATTTGCTGTACTTAACATTCTGGACTCTTTGTTGTATGTGAGTTTGGTTTGGTTTCTGTTATGTAATATGTACACTTTATATACTTATTGTTACATATAGCTTTGATAATATTCTGTCAGTATACCTAAAAATAAATAAATAAAATATGATAATATCACTCTATCTACGTTAGTTACTATAAAGTTAGTATATCTTCAGTCTATATGACTTAGAAGCCTTCTAAAAAAATTATTACGAGCGGCAGAGCCTCTAAGCTGTTTACATTCAATACAAAGCCTATTTTTATTTTATTTTATTGACTAACATTTTAATATATTATTACTTTAAAAAACCAATGCAATTAAATTATAACTAAATACCGCATGCAAATTTTAAAGATTTTTCCGCAACCTTCTCCAGAACAATACTCTTTGCCTAATCAAATGTCTGTAATAAAAAAGTACACATTTCTGAATAAAAAAAAAATAAAGCATCAATCTCCTTTGCCTGTAACAACCCAATTAAAAAACAAACCACTGTCGATGTTCGTGCGCTCTTTTCCAATTTTTTTTCTCCCCCATTACACGTTAAGAGCTCGCTTGATCGAGGGCGCTTTACACGGTACGGCTTTTGTCACTATAATTGGCGGAAGCGTTGCGTTTTCCCTTGCGTCAACATTTTTTACGGATGAAAAAACAATTAAGGATAGGGGAGCTGTCATTAAAGTATCGAGTGTCACTTGTTTTAGTAGTGCAAGCTTGTTTTTGTAATCAATATGATGTCGCGATTACGAATTCAATAAAGTGTAGGTTTTTTATTGTTCAATTATACTCTTATTGCTTTTTTTATTACTAACTTATTGTTGAAGGTTATATATAAGTTATTAAGAGACTTTATTTTTTTTTAATCTGTATTAATTTAACGGTTTATTTTAAAATCTCTGATCTAAAAAATTGAAACCTATTTTTAGATTGGACTTTTTTTAAGTCAACTTACTTAGGAAAACTTAGTTGGACTTACATATATCGATAAAACACAAGAGTTTTTTTTTAAACTGTCCAAAAATAAGCTCGTTATAAGGCAAAGGTTAAAGTGTATATTATCTAATGTTTTAGATTTTCTACTAACATTGTCTTTTATTTTCAGGGTGGCAACACTGACAGGCTACGAGCCCCAGGACCTTATCGAGAAGACACTCTACCACTATATACATGGCACTGACGTTTTACACATGCGATACTCTCATTGCACATGTGAGTACAAAACATTATTTACGTCTTGGGACTCTGCCATTTCTGAGCTTCTATTTAAGTTCGATATAACTATAACAGTTTCTTTATACAATGTGTCCCGTCACCAGTGTCGGAGCCTTTAATGGTGTGAAATGTTGCATTTTTTATCGACAAATTGCCCCTCAAATTTTGTTTTCCTCTTACGGCCGCCATTTTGTTTTCTTGGTAACCAAGACCTGGGCTCTCATACTAATTCGACCACCACTACTCACGTAAATGTCCTATCAACATTAAAAAGGTGTCATTTGATAGCTAAACATGTAGACAACAGTTACACAGTCATCATGTTTCAATTGTCATGGAATAAAATATAGAAAAAAATAATTAAAGAAAAACAAATAGATTCTTTTTTTTGTATTTTTTAATTATTGACTTTTTGAGAAAAAGCCATATTTCACACCATTGACGGCTCCGACACTGGTGACGGGACACATTATATAACAAAATATGGCTACTACCTATAAATATAATAAATAAATAAACAAAAGACAACTTCCACTAATAATTCAGTTTAAAATTTTACGCTCGTACTGTTGAAACTTAATAACACATATGTAGGTACATAAATAATCATGACTGCAATAAATGTTTATGATCACATAAACTCGAACTATGAAATCTTACCATGGTTTAGAACCTGGTACCTTTGTTACGTGGGCAGGATTGCTACTGTGCAGGGAACCATTGAATTTTATTGGTTGTGGTTCTTACGTTTTAATTTATTTACCTACTTAATTTATTAATCGGTAAAATCGATAAAATCGTCATTGATAAGCAAAATAATAGTAATAATAATAATCACCTGTTTCAGAATTAAATATACATTCTTATTTTGTTAATAACAATGCACTTACATTATGTTAGTACAATTAAATTAATCAATTATGTAAGTACAATTGGTAGTAAATTAATGACTAAATATATTTCAAAAAGTTACAATTCAATTATTTCAATTATTTACAATACAATTGTTTGACATTTCTAATGTTTAAAATTATTCATTTTAAATTAAATTAATTGTTAAATTTCTACTTGAGCATGTTGTATTTACCTATAATTTTTTAATAGTTTTTAGTGTTAAATTTTAGGATTTGTTGTTTATGAATGTAATAATGTACTCAAATGTTAGTAAATCAATAAATAAATAATAATAATTAAATAATAATTAATAGAAACTATTTGTATGATGTTATTTATTTTATTATCTGTTACTCACAGTATTGACAAAAGGGCAAGTGACGTCACGCTACTACAGGTTCCTGACTAAGTCCGGTGGCTGGGTATGGATGCAGAGTTACGCGACGATAGTACACAATTCACGCTCTTCTAGACCGCACTGTATCGTCTCAGTTAACTACGTTCTAAGGTAAATAAGCACACTCATATTTTTGTGTTAGTAAATTTCTTTCATACTTAAATAAAACTGTCGTGTGTGTTATCATCTGTGTGAACTATTAGAATTGGTTGTTACAGAATATCTTTACAAAACATTTATTTATACTTTTGTCTTACTAATTCAAATATTTCTTTACAGCGATATTGAAGAAAAACATCTTATATTAAACATAGACCAAGGACCTCCAAAAGTGAACCATGATGTGCCCACACCACTGCCACCCACCACGTCACCACAAGTTCCAATTCGACAGACAGACAATAAAATCAACCATATACACCTAAACGAAAGCGATTTCAGTGGCGATTCCAGCGGCGGTTATCCCTACCCAGAGTATAACCTCCCAGTGTTGCACTCTTACGAACAAGAAGACTACCATCACCAACAGAACGGATCCTACCACGAGATATTCTACGAAAACTACCACGAGCCGGAAATACTACCAAACAATTACGTTAACTATCCACAGAACCAACGACCTTTCTCAGCTAGTTCGTCTTCATGTAGTTCTATAGAGAGTTCAGAAATTGCAAATCAACAATATAATTATACTAACCTTATATCTTTTTACGGGCACAACGGTCAGAATCAAAATAGCCGACCGGTCGAAGGTAATTTTGGCGCGAACTTCGGTAAGATGACGCCGAGTCCTTCAGTGCAAGAAGGTGCGTACACTAGTGTGATAGTCGACAATACACAGCAGTTCCATCACCACGGAGGTGGAGTCAACGAATTCGTGCATTGACAGGAATAAAAAAAAAGTAAAAAAAAAATTGGCGCCAAGAACTGCTCCGCAAAGGTGGGACTTGATATTTTTATTTGTCAATAGTTAAGCGTGTATTGGCCAGTATTAATAAACCTAAAGAAAATTGTTCAGTTAAAAAGAACCAAAGTTATTCAAACTGATAATTTTCAAATTGGTTAGATGTGATACGCAGACTCCTTTAAACTGAAAGGAATTCTTTTAATACGCTAGTTAGGTTGGTTTTCGAAATGTCAAACAGAATATTTATTCGACCATCTTGTTTCGTGAATGATTTTTAAAAATAGAAATGATTAATTTCCGATTACACTAAAATCGACCAGTAATACGGAAACCATTTTAATTGTGATAGTTTTTTTATAAGTAATTTTAATAATTAAGAAAAAAGAATATTATACGCATACTTATATAATGTTGAGTATTAAAGAACAATATTCATATGAACAATTTTAATATTGATTCTTTTAGCAAATAACAATAAAATAACTGAATATAATTTAGGTAATTTATAAATATTGTGATTTGTTTATCCGCCATTATTTATCGATAACCATTATATTTCCATAATAATATTATAAAAGTTACTCTGTCTATTTTCACGGCAAAATAGCTGAACCAATTTTAATGAAACTTGGTAAGAAGATTGCTTATATACTTGGAAAGGACGTAGATTTCTTTACACGCGAGATGAATCATCAAATCAAATGTTATCAAGCGACAAACAAAACGCGTACAGCCACTAATATTCTTATTTTTATGAGGTTATGAGTACGTAAAGCTTAAATTTAAAATCAGTTGAAGAATATTTAATACATTTGTGCTGAAAGATTTCTCTTTGGCTGTAATCTGATATCCATGATCTGATATTTCCAAACAACTTAAAAACCAAATTCCGGAGTGGTGAATGTTGGCATAACCTATTAAAAAAAACAATCATTGGATAAAAGTCTCATCTCAATAAAGTATAATATTAGGGGTTAAAGTATGAAATTGCCGATTTGTACTGAAAATCTATATTGTTTATTTTTTAAATTTTTAACAAATTTATTTAATCAAAATAGTTGCCATTATTATCTATACATTGCTGCCATCTAATGGGAAGGTCATTAATGCCTTTGCGATTTATTAAAAATTATTAAGAAAAAGCTTGTAAATATATTTGTAAATATTTTTTTATTAAAATTGTAGATATCAAATGTAAGATTATGAAATAAAGTAATTTAATATGTATAGTATTAATAAGGATAATATTCGTACAAATAATTATAATAATAAATAATATATTGACTGAGACAATTTTAAGTTTCTTTATTTTTATTTACCTGATTTTTTCCTTTTTTATAATATTTTTATTTTACCGTAAACGATTTAATAATGATTTTAATGTTAATACATAAGAACAACGCTGACGATCAATCGAAATAACTTAAAAATGTTTTTTAGCTAAGTTTATTATCATAAATTATTATATCAATTTTACTTAAACAAAATTTATTTTTTCCTTTTTTAAAAAGATTTGAAATTAAACACATTCATTAGAAAGCCTCGGGAAGTCCTCCTATTCTTTCTCTAATTATCATGTAACAATTTTTTTTTTGCATATCGTCCCTTAGCTAACAACACCACATAAGTCATTCTTACCAACTTTACAGGAGTCAAAAAGTCGGTGGAATTTTAACTAAAGTATATATAATATACTTATTATATAAACTTTAGTTAAAATTCCACCGATTTTTTAAAATAGACAGTTTTCTTCGTCTCCTGTAAAGTTGATAAAAATTACTTATGCGGTGTTGTTAGCTAAGGGACGATATTTGTCATGCGTCCAATTGTCCATAAGTAGAATTCAGCACATAGCGTACACTTTGGCGTTTGTACAAACCTACTTTAATTTCGGCGGAGCACAACCGCCTATATGGCGAAGGTTAAGCAACATGTGTAGAGGAGGATCTTCGGATAGGTGACCAAGGAGTTATTGTCTCGGGCCCATGCCTGCATCCACATTCTTTAGCAAACCATAGTCCCATTCTCGCTACGGTATTTTCTGGCTGATGGCATTATTAGCTCATAACGACGATGAAAGACAAATTGAAGCCTTATCTCTTTAATGATAGTTATACCATTATAATACAGGTAATTTTATTTTAGTGTATGTCACGTGATTTGCTGGAAGTAGTACGTCATTTTGCCACTCTCAGATTAGGATCACAATATTATAGTTTTGTGATACGGTGTCGATTAACCGCTATCTCATCTAAAGTTAAGCGACAATGCAATCTATGATAAAACGCGTTTGCTTATAGAATATCTGTTCACTCGCGATTTCAAGACCCTCAGAATGCACTCATCACGAAGCAAACTTAGTAAGGAGTTCCAGAATGTTAAAAATTTAAGCAAAATAGCCGCAAAATTCTAAACTTAAAAGGTTACAGCTGATAAGTCTTAATTAGACTATTTTACTCGACTACTGACAAGAAAAACACACTTAAATGACACCCTAGATTTAAATTCAGAAAATCGTAGCGCCATTAGCTATATTGGCGTCTGTCCATTTGGTTCCAAATCGATTGATCGTCACCGCCCAGCTTTATTTTTTCGAGATTTGTCAACTTATTTTTTCTTTCTAGTTATTTTCGATTCTGTTAATTATCACACGGAAATGAGTTAACAATATTCGAAATACTTTTAAATTAAATTTTATTTATTTTATATATATCTGTAAGATAGAAAATGGAGGCAAACCAATTATATTTCCTTATATTCCCTTACTGACAGAAGTGTACATTACTTGTATTACAATTTCGTAAAGAAATTCCACCTTTAAGAAATTTGCCTCAATAAGATACCTAAAGAGACTTGTTAAAAGTATTTTATGGTCGGAGAGGGTGCAACACCGCGTAATAATAAGAAAATATTAACCAAATTCAGTCGGACATATAACTTCAACTGGTCAAGAAGAATTGAAATTCTTCATCCATTTGGAAACTTCAAAGACCAGGAATAAGAACTATATACCCTTTGCATTTACACAATGTCCCATGCACATCGACGATATTGTGAAAGGAAATATGTAAACTGTTCCCTGTCCAAAAAACTGCTCGCCTATATGTATAGATCCGCGGATCTATTCTGTGAAAATTGAAACACGCTCAAGTCACAATTTCTTTCCCTTCAGACCTTCGGTTATTCAACCTTTTAAATAAGTATTCTCAAGTGAGACAGGCGCAGATGTGCTGTTTACTACCTACATCAACAATTTACTACCTACAACAACAATTTACTACCTACATCAACAATTTACTACCTACAACAACAATTTACTACCTACAACAACAATTTACTACCTAAAACAACAATTTACTACCTACAACAACAATTTACTACCTACAACAACAATTTACTACCTACAACAACAATTTACTACCTACAACAACAATTTACTACCTACAACAACATTTTACTACCTACAACAACAATTTACTACCTACAACAACAATTTACTACCTACAACAACAATTTACTACCTACAACAACAATTTACGACCTACAACAACAATTTACTACCTACAACAACAATTTACTACCTACAACAACGATTTACTACCTACAACAACATTTTACTATCTACAACAACAATTTAATACCTACAACACCATTTTACTACCTACAACAGCGATTTACTACCTACAACAACAATTTACTACCTACAACAACAATTTACTACCTACAACAACAATTTACTACCTACAACAACAATTTACTACCTACAACAACAATTTACTAAAAGTTCTTGACATAATGTTCAAAATCTTTAAATTCCAATGTTTAGAATTTAATATTAATTGAGAAAATTATAAATACAACGCTCCAAGCATATTACCACATTTTTACAATAAATACATGTGAGAAACGCCTTTGATGTCAAACGACACCGCCTGCCCGCCGCCCGAGTATGTTGCGCTATCTATCAGTCACAACTGTGCTAGGGTCATCAAAAATGAAAAATAATCATTTATTTAGAAGTAGGCACTTACGTACGTAGCCACTTATTTTACATTTAGATGTTTTCAGTTTTCTATTAACTAGGCGATGCAGTCGCTAATCATAAAGCAACACTAGCACCATATATTAGAGCGGAGCTAAAATAATTTTTTTTTTGTTTCGATGGGAAATTTCGCGAATTTCAAAATTCGGGTCACAATCTGGTCCTAAGCCTGATGATACGATTCCACATAAAAAATATTAAAATCGGTTAAGAACTCGGGAAGTTATGGCGTAACAGAAATTGCGCCATTGAAGCTGATCCATGGGAGCTTCGCTCGTTCCGCTCCAACTAGGCGATGCAGTCACTAAGCATAAAGCTACGCTAGCATCATATATTGGAGCGGAGCGTAATACCTAAAAAAAGAAAAAAAAAATTTGTTTCGATGAAAATTATTGTGAATTTCAAAATTCGGGTCACAATCTGGTCCTAAGCCTGATGATACGATTCCACATAAAAAATATTAAAATCGGTTAAGAACTCGGGAAGTTATGGCGTAACAGAAATTGCGCCATTGAAGCTGATCCATGGGAGCTTCGCTCGTTCCGCTCCAACTAGGCGATGCAGTCACTAAGCATAAAGCTACGCTAGCATCATATATTGGAGCGGAGCGTAATACCTAAAAAAAGAAAAAAAAATTTGTTTCGATGAAAATTATTGTGAATTTCAAAATTCGGGCTTCGTCACAATCTGGTCCTAAACCACACATCGATTCCACATAAAAAATTTTGAAGTCGGTTAAGAACTCGGGAAGTTATGGCGTAACAGACATTGCGCCATTGAAGCTGATCCATGGGAGTCACTCACTTCGTTTGCTCCGCTCCAATAAAGTCTAAGTAAATTTCCGTAAATTCCACTTTATTTAATACGTTAATTAATTTTTCTATAATATTGATCCCTGCAAATGGATGGAATTTATGTGTAAAATGGTTTTCTGGTCCATTAAAGTAATCAACAAAATCAGCCTGAGGTAACAGTAGACCGCCAATGAACGCCGGCTGCACGCATGAAAAAGTGTAACGTTCCAACTGAGCCGAGCGTGCAAGCGAGAGCGCGGAATAAGCGATAGAGAGGCACGATCAGCCTAAGCGTTTGACTTGTGACGCGTCTTTTTCTCTTCTACTTCATGAAATGAAAAGTTAATATGGTTTCCCTTGTTTATTACAACAACTTAATGTAATAAATTATCGAAAAAAAAAATTTCATTTAACTCCATCTTTGTTCAATCTTTCTTCTTTGATCAATGTTTTCTTATGACGCTATTAAGTAAAATTATCGTCCGTTAACTGACATTACAGACAACCAATTTTTAAATACTCATTTTTATTTATAAACTTGTTGATTCATGTACCTTAAGATTTTATAAAAAATTACTTTAATAATAACAGTGCCACCCCTAGCGCTCTATAGAACGTAGGCATTTATCTCAACAAATAGGCCTAGTTTCGATACTGTCTTAGCTATATACATATCTACTGTACCTCTTTGTTCGAGTGTGCAAACTACGCGCGATTTATACGACTGATGAATGATGTGACAAAAGGGATCGAGTGAGGAAGAAGCTGGCGCGCATAGTGCGCACCCTCCCCATGCGTACTTTGTGTTCTGTCATACCGAATTTTGTACCTAAAATACTAAGTATTGAGTATGAATCATTGTAAATGACAGCGCAGAAAGTCGGTCGTATAATTCTATATAATGTGTGTAAAAATCTTACATACAACTTGATAAATTCCTTTTTATGACTTTTAATCAGACTCCACTGTCCCATTGGGCACTCTGGGCAAATGCCCAAGGCCCCACGATCCATAGGGGCCAGCTAGTTCCTTGCCAGATCACTAAACCAATACCAACATTTATTACTGAAACTTATTTAATTAGAGTAAATCTAACCTTAATTAGGGACAATATTATCGACTTGCTTATTAGCTTGTGCATGCGCGAAGCTATTCTACTCTCGCCCAAAATAAGGCTATCGAATTTCAGCGTGCTTAGTTAATTTTAAATATGTGAGAATCGCCCCATTACAATTCAAGATTATCTATTCATCTATTGACTGTCAATAAAAACATCTGAAACCTTGTTTATCTACTTTCATTGTCTATTCTAGTAATAAAAAAGTGTTCTGTCAAAGTTATAGGGGCCCCATTATTCTTATATGCCCAGGGCCTCCAATAGGTTAAAAAGGGCCCTACTTTTAATAACACTGGCAACTATAGAGCTATTTCTTTTATAATTGCAACAGTGAAATAAATAATCACTTCCGGAATGCCATCGGCGGGCTTAGTTAATATATATTTATCAAAAATACAGTCCATTTATAATTATTTCATGTGCTATTTAATTATAATACGCAAGTTCAAGACCTGCGCAGTGTCACAATAAAAGATGTTATTAAAAAAGTTCGAATGAAAACAATGTACAGAGATCCTTTCCCGACAATGTTGTAGGTATTCAGGGGTAAGCCTAAAGTGGCTAAAGTGTATTTAGAAGATTTTAGCAATATTAACCAGTGTTTCTGTTTTTTTTAAACTACAGAAGAGCAGACGTATGTACGGAACAACAGAATGCGTATTCATCTTTGTAATAAATGACATTTTAATTTAATTAATTCCTCAGAAATAGTCTTATCAAAACTTTTTAACGATATCCTGTCCTTAGTATTTGTGAATTACCTAACTTTTAGCACGTTATATTAGGTCATTGACAGAACTGCTTGCTGCACGCTGTGACAAAATCGAGCGATTTTTCTCGCTTTAAAAAAGCTTACAATTCTGTAAATGATTATCCTGTGTTTAAGAAGCGTTCGTAGCATAAAACTATTTAGGACTTTTAACTTTTTATATGTTTTTTGCATTTTTTCAATGCTATCTTATAATA
This sequence comes from Calamotropha paludella, assembly GCA_927399485.1. Classification (NCBI taxonomy): domain Eukaryota; kingdom Metazoa; phylum Arthropoda; class Insecta; order Lepidoptera; family Crambidae; genus Calamotropha; species Calamotropha paludella. The sequence continues at coordinate 7,150,717 of OV656831.1, read as the reverse complement.
AAATAATTTATATTTTAATAGAAAATATCGACTCGCCTCACAAGTGATTTCTCAGATGGGAATCGAACCAGCAACCTTTGGAAGTTTGATCCAATGCTCTCTCAATTGAGCTACCGAGCCTTGTACACACCCGTCGAAATTTTCTAGTACCTATCTTACCTGTTTTACGCTGTAGGCCAGTGCTGTCTCATCAATGAAAGGAACATCTCGTATCCAAAGAAACAATTTTACAAATGTTTGAACAATTAATTTCAAAAACAGCCATTTAATTTTTGACTAAGTGTTTTTTGCATTTTTTCAATACTATACAAAATGTAGCATATAGCATACCGTAATAATATTTGGTAGTTTTTGTCCACGTGTCCTGAAGAATAAGCAAAACACGGCTACTGTATTTTTTGCGCGGTACCATGTTTACGACATATATGTACATTTGGTTATTTCTGCTTATGATTTCCGTCAAAAATACTTTAGTTTACGGTTGCTGACACCGAACACTTAAAGATACTGCGTTTCCATTCTGATTGATATGTATAATTCATTTGGCCAATTGCTTATTAATTGTGAAGAGAAAAATGTTCTTTCCTGCCAGCCTGGCAGTGCCAGTTCATTGTACCCCGCATATTTCTATCTGCACAACACAATAATTATAAGATCTAGCATGCATAAAGAATTATCCATATAATTTTCTTTTGTTTTTGTTGAAATCTTCGGTTTAACTTCAAAGGGAAATTAAAATAAATTGGGACAGCCTCCATTTTAACATTAAATCATAGGCTTTATTGTAAAATTCGCCAAAATATCAAACTATAGACAATAATAGAGTAGAATTATGTTGTTAATAGCTAGAGTACTAATGTAAGTTGTAGTTTTTATAAATTTTGTCAAACTACCCACATATCTAGGTACAGTCAATCGCACAACCAACATAAAATATTAATTTTTAAGTTTAAGCTTCGCTCTTAAAGATCAATATCAGCTGGTTGATATTTTATGGTAGGTTGGTAAAGTGACAAATGACAATTGCGTATTGAAACGCCATTGTATGATAAAATAATAATGTATTTCGCTGAACTTCTGAAATTTTTTTATATTATTTCTTATGACATAAAATGCATCTGAGCTTAATATTCATGAATGGCTATCGGATTTATTATAACAATTTGTAATAAAATACATTTAAAAAAATTCGCTACACCGTTATTTCAAACACCCGTAGGGTAGTTGGACTAAGAAATCAAACGAGCTACTTTTTAAGAACTGTCAAAATGGAACGATTCATAAAAAAATCTAAGGACACTATATCATTAGCTGCTGTTTATTTAAATAAACTATATTATAATTATTTATAAGGTTTGTCAATTGACTAATAAACTTTGAATTGTTATAAACTCAAAGCTTATTTTGCAATTATATTTACAAATTAAGCAATGTTTCGTACACGACAAAAAAAGCCCTTCTTCAACTGTGCATATGTTAAAACACTATACTAGCTATTACCCATAGCTACAAGTTTCTTGACAAGAATAAGACATTTGGGTTAAATTGTTTTACATAATATTCCGATTGGTCCTGCGCAGAAGATGCCGTCTTAGATTTACTTTCGTGCCGGAGACTATTACGTTTTCTAATTATTACTGTATCGTATCCTTAACCGATTCGTTGCTGATGGCACGCCTGTCGTGCCAGCACTTTTTTTGCGTGTGGCGTTAGCCACTGAAACCGTGTCATTTTTAAATCGATGATAACTCCTTCAAATCAAGTTTTAGGGAAATCAACCCAGAATAAAACTATCTTCATATTTCACGTAAATCAAGCTGGTAGCCTTCGTTTCTGTAATTGTATGTAGCAACGAATCGGTTAACCGTATTTTTCTCTTTTCGGGTACTACAAAGACCTAGATATTACTGATACTGTTCAAGACGATCTTTAGTATAAACATTGCTCGAATGACAGGAAAAACTTTAAAGATACGCACTGTACATAAATAAAATGGTTTAATAAGCATTTTATTAGAACGATCAGAACCTTTATTATCACTAATCCTGCTAACCCAAAAATTTATGTAATTTTACATGGTCGAATCAATTTTTCCTTTCGATCATGCGTCGCAAACGCGCTCGAAATTTATTTCTCGAGTTCGTCTAATCTTGGCGGCTTTATTTTACATACATTACATTTACGGTAATTTACAAAAAGAGAAACTAGATGGCGCAGCACGTTCAGTCTAAGATCGTGGATGTAGACCAACTTTCGAAAAGCTTAGTCTCGATCTTCTTTGTGATTCAGAAAGCACGTTATTAGGCCTTTGATTCCGGTTGCATCTGCAGTCTTTAGCACTTACCCGCTAACACCGCGTGGTATATGTTTTTATAATTAAATTAGGTACCTACCTATATTCAGTAATATGAGAATGATATGGTTTCATTCTTTTATATAGAAAAAAATAATATAATAATAAATTTAGCACCGTATCTCAGATGTGACACGTCGATTTAAAATAAAACCGAAGTACTCGTACAGCATACGGAAGTAAAATGTGTCTAAATTGATTCATATCGGGCTAGCAATATTGTCAAAGAAGTACCTATATCTCTTGTTAAGTCAGGTCAAACGCTTTGTCGGAGTACAGTAGTATCGGGCTTAAGTTATTTCAAACTATCGTCGAAATCATGATGTATTGGAGTTACATAGTGTCGAAATAAAATCTTGCAGTAATACGGTTTTCCGGAATATAGTTTTAAAGTCTGATTTACCATTTATTATAGTGTTTTCATGACAAAAACATGTGTCCCTACAAAGGGCATATCAATACACTGCTACTAATTTGAATTGATTTTGATGACACATAAATGAACTACGAGAACAATTTTGCCGGACTCCAGAAAACTATCATGAGTTCGTCATACCACTCCTGAAATTTTATTCACTTATATTTGAAGAAAGAATCGAAAACAAATAATTTACTTTATTAAAAACAGTAAATTGTGCACACAAGGGTTGAACTCTTCTATTAATCGCAAAAAGCACCTTGCCAAGAGTTAATATGCTGAATCCAGTGCAATAGGTGGAGTTTTTTCATTGAAACTAGAGACAAATTCCACTTACCACATCTGCCTGAATAGCAGTACCTATATTTTTCAATATATTTTTTTTCCTACTCAAGTTTTCAGTATAACATCTTTATTAAAATTTTTATGTCATACATAATAGACTGTAAATGACATAAATAATTGTCAACAATAATATCATACTTTTAGATAAAAAAATTACAAAATATTTGTGAATGTAAAGTGCCATTGTACGAAAAACAGCTAGTCTTTAAATGTACATAATTGTTTATAAAATGTACAATAATAGTACAGTTAACAACACACCAACCTATCACGCAATGTTAAAGAACTCTTATTTATTTAAATTAAAGCTAAAACTGGTCAATATTGAAGTTTCAGAAGGTCAGTTTGAGTAGGTTGATCTGGTGTTGACTGCCCATAATGTATTCCTATATTTATTTTTCATCTAATAAACCGACTATTTTATGGAAACGTTCGGTGTGTTTAATTTTATTCCATATATAATTGAATATAACTCAGGAGACATACCATTAAATTAAATAACTTTAACTTGGCAGATGTATTATGATATTTAACGAGATTGTAAACTATTTTCATAGTCGTTATCGTATAAATGCGTACATTTATAATTACTTGACATAATATCATGTACAAAATTTACAATAAATGGTCGTGTCATGAATCCTTTCCGTTATTTTAGTATTTGAGAAATAAACTTCTTCGTTCTAGATACAAAGAAGTGAAAGAAGAACGATTATTAAAAAGGAATTAAAAAACAAGCAGCGCCATCTAGGTAATGAATTACAATAATATCATAATAAAAGCATGCTTACGACGCATGCTTACAAAGCATGCTTTTCTAGCAAGTGTAATAGCGGCACCTAGTGAGGAGTAGTTAAACTAGAAATTTTGGGGGCGATAATGGATATAAAAACTTTTATTTCTTCATCATCTCGGAATATCTATGTAGGATTCACCACCTCCCTCCCGCGAGTCCGGAGGGTGCCCAGTCGCTTTCATCATCTTACACTTCCGCGTGGAAGGAGCTAAGGAGGGGTCTTTAGTATGAAAATATTATAGGCTGACAGCGAAAAAATTTGCTTGTAGGCGCGTGTGCGTCTTGAAGTCTTTTTCAAGAGTTGTATGCACGGACTGATTTGTGCTTCTGTTACTACCGCCGATTTTTATATTGAGCACGTTCCTTTTCTCAACTTATTGAAAATGATTTAGATTAATTGATACGTAACTAATAACGAATCTAACTTGTTTAAATAATAGAATTACAATCGCGACAGTGGTCTATTCAGCATCTGGTTAACAAAAGTTTTATGAACTCCATGAAAACTTACACGTACTAAAATCTTTCTCGGATAAATTCGACTAAAGGTCTTGGGTGTACTAAATCCATCTGATAAATTGAGATATCTGTCATAAATAAATATAATAAATATAAATAAAATAAAGTATGCACTAGTACAGCAGAAAAGCTAAATAAATTAACCGAGAGGTCAAGGTTGTAAAGAATTTTGCATATTGTCAAAAGAAGACTATTTTGACTGATATTCGTAAATTATGTTATTACATTATGTTATTCGAGTACATATCATTTTCTTTATTAAAATTACAATTGAAGTCATATATTGCAGAGGGCGCAACTGGACTGAATGAATATCTCAGCCGTGAACATCTTTCAGCCACTGGCCGAAATTGCGGGGATTTACCCGTTACCTGCACGCTTGGCAGATAGATTGGAGATCACAGTAAAATACCGTAAACGATTCTGCCCATTATGTTCGGTAATTACCTCAGCATCATAAAGTATTTTAAGACACTCTTTAGTACTATTATCTGATGGACATGACACGAAACATCTGTCAGTTGTCTGGACTGGAAGTGCGCCCTTAATTTTTTCTTTATATAATTTAGCTATATTCAATTTATGATAGCAATCATATTAATCTATAATCTAAGATCACCGTGGTTTGTATGTTTGTCTGTATGCTCTTTTTCCATTGTATCAATAACGTTACTATAGCAACGCGTTAACCGCAAGTAGTTTGTCTACCGGACGCTAGATGGCGTTAACGGAAAAATATTTAATAATAGAAAAAATTTAAAGAATTTTGTCCACCCGTGCGAAGCCGGGACGGGCCGCTAGTATATACTCTAAGAACACAAATTAGTTGTTTGTGTGTTTGTCTGTCCGCTCTTTTTCCATTGCATCAATTAACGTTACCATAGCAACGCGTTACCGGGTCAGCTAGTTTTAATAAAAAAAAATACTAGAAATAAAATTAGTTTGTTTCAGGCGAACATAACATGAGAGCCGAGTCGATTTTTTAAAAATTTTTAATATTAAAATAAGTATAATAAATAGCAAGATAGCATAAAATCATTTAACCACATTATTATATTTTGGGACTATAAAATTTAGTTGTAATAAAACCAATATAGCAACTGATCAACACATTTATTGGGCGCTAGTCGATATCAAACTCTATGATGTCAGGCAGTTCCAAGTCGCCATCACTGTCGCTGCTGTGTCCTTCCGCCGCCGCCTGTAACAACCCAATAAATAAATAATATAATTGGAGCGGAGCGAGCGAAGCAAACGAAGCTCCCATGGGTCAGCTTCAATGTCGAAATGTATGTGATTACACGAGTTTTTGTTTTTTTGTAATGATTCGAACCAAAAGGTTTAGGATTAGATCGTGACGAGAGACTAGAGCCCGAATTTTGATATTTGCAAAATAAAAAAGTTATTACCAAAAAACATTAGCTCTATGAGTGAACATGAAAAAAAATTAAAAAAAAAAAAATTGGTTGCCTGTAAAGTCGGTATACGGGCGAAAGTTTTACGTGACAACGACTTTGAGTGGTAAAATAATTTTAATGTGAATATTCATTCGTATAGTAGGAAGAAGGATGAAATAATAGTAACAATTTAAAACATTTATTTATACAAAGAATTATATTTAAAACATTAATTTATAGGCACGCGTCCCTTCCACTTTTTATGTCTGTCTCTCTCGCTCTTAGGCGGGCTAACCATGCCCGAGTGGAAGGGACGCGTGCCTCTCACTCGCTCTCATTGTGAGCGCATAACGTGAGCGGAGCGTAACGCAGTTTCTTGAAGTGTCACCCGGCAAACCAATTTATAAGACGTTGTCACGTCAAAAATTCAAGCTACAGCTTATTTACACCGAACAGTCTAGAGCTTATATTTTTGAAACCACCAATCCGCTGCGCTCTAATATATGGTGCTAGCGCAGCTTTATGCTCAGCGACTGCATCGCTCCAGTATAACAATATTTCTTACATTCACACCAATTACCTTTGTCCATAGTAAGCACTATAGACGTTATAGACACAAGGGTAACGAATAGACATAGAGTCGCGAGCAATAAGGTGTATACACCATGTATACTCCACGCAAAGAGACAACAATATCTTGCCTTTCGCACCGACGGTCCTGGGTTCAAGTGCCGGAAGGGGCAGATGTTTTTATGATGAATACGAACATTTGCACCTGAGTAATGGGTATTTATATATATTTCTATGAATATTACATATCTATGTATGTATGGCTATTCATTACTCTAGGATCCATAAGACAAGCCTTAAAGTGCCTACTTTGGGCTAGGTCAATTGGTGTGAATGTAAGAAATATACTAGCTGACCCGACCACGCGTTGCTGTGTTATGAATTAAAATAAAACCTTTCCTATGTCCTAAGTCGAAACAAATCCAGCAAAATGAAAAAAAAATCATCAAAATCGGTTGAGTAGTTTCGGAGTTCATTGCGGTCAATCACTATGACAGGGAAATTATATACAAGGTCATTATATAAACACCATCCAAATTTATAAATGATATTCTTTGAAGAGAGTAACGAAACAAGATTTTTTTCTTTTAATATCACTCAGTACTAAAATATTAAGTTAAGGCTATACAAAGTTATCCGAGGAAAACTACCGTTTTACTGTCACAATCACGCTACGCACGGTGTTGTAGCAGATGATTACACAACCCCCGCCCCGCCCTCCCGTATTTCATTGATACATTACGCTACGCACGGTGTTGTAGCAAATGACTACACGAAAGGTCGTGGGTTCGAATCCTACCTGAGGGCTCCGAGGCGTAGTTGTCTTATAGAAAATATTGCATTATTTTACATAATTATAGCTGGTTTCATCCTAATAAATTGTTTAATATTTGTAAAAATATTACTTTCGATGTTGAAGGCAGTTAGCGTTCAACATTGGTGGAACGATACTAGCTCATAGTAGAAGTTGAAATACGTTTGTAAATTTCGACACGTTTGCCAGCGTCTCGGTAACTCAGCGGTCAGAGCACTCGCCCGGATTGCGAAAAGTCGTGGGTCCGAATCCTACCTGAGGGCTAGGAGGCGTAGTTGTTTTTTACACACGTATTTTATATCTTATAGTCTAAACGCCCCGCACACCTTTGCTATACTCCAATCCAATAATAAATTAAAGAACCAATCATAAAACACTTACATAAAGATTAAAAACAATCGTTTAAGAGTACTTCATTAACTGTTCAAAATGTAGACCATTTCTCTCCAAACTGAGTCTTGCATGTTTACGAACATTGTCTTTAATTTTATTAAGCACTACAGTGTCATTTTTCACTTCGTCAAATGCACGGATTATTTTTATTTTTAAGTCCTCGAGGCTTTGGGCCTCCTCCACAAAAACCCGCCATTTAATTTCGCCCCACAAAAAAAGTCACAAGGCGTGAGGTCTGGTGATCGGAGCGCCCATGGGACGGGGCCTCCACGACCGATCCAGCGATCACCATGTTCGGTGTTTCATATTTGCACTAAAACGCACTTGATGATAGTTCTCTCTTATCACGTGCGGGTTCCGGAACGAACACCAATGCTCATTGTGTTGGTTATACAGTCCCACGCGAGTGAATAAAGATTCATCAGTCCATAAAATAACAGCACCAGGATGTTCAATCAGCCACTCACAAAAGGTACGGCGAGGCACGGCATCTGCTTCACCTAAAGACTGCACTTTCTGATGGTGATAAGGATGCATGGTTGCGGCTTTAAGTAATTTACACACCGCGGGTTGACTTACGCCGAAACGTCTTGTTGCGTCATTCGTACTTGCTCTGGGATTTCGATCAAAGAAATCAAAGATTTCGTCTTCGATTTTAATAGCAAGTCTCCTTCTACCACCTCCTAGAGCGTGTGATGGCGTCGTAAATTGTCCGTGGTCAAGTAAGCGTTGATTCGCAGCTAAAATGGTTTGACGATTCGGTGTTGTAGCATTTACGAAACCACTATTTCGAAGACGAGGAAGACTTTCAGATTCGTACAGTGCACGGCCACCGTTTAAGCTTTCTCCACTTAAAATATAGCACCGTACCATCTCGTAATACTCGCGGTGTGAATACATTTTGTTAGGTAGGTATTTATGTGATGTAAGCGCGCTGGAGCACAAGACATACGTCGCGGGAAGTTCCCGGGTGACTGATTTCATTGCACAGATGTCGCCACAACTAGGGTTGCCTACCGTACGAAAATACTTTATTTCGAATGATTTGATGTTTTTGGGATTTTGAAAAATTTAGTAGTACAGCTCGACAATAAAGAGTTGACAAAAATATTCCGGAACTAATGTACACTTTTTGTTGGCAACACCTCCTTATCTGTCAAAACTGTCAAGACATCGACTAATTTTTTGCTTAGTTAAGAAGTCAATTGTGATTCTAGTGTGTTTTACGTGATATTTCTTTATCCTTGGTTTCATCATAAACAAAACATACCGTATCGGTTCTCGCGATATAATATACAATATACAGAACAGATAGTGAATATGTTACACCGAAAGAATGTTTTAAAAAAATGATACGATAAAAAGAAAAATAATCGATTGCAGAAGTATAAAAGTGCGTGGGAAAACGAACATGGTGATTGGTTAATTAATGATCCACAGAACGAATATAATGGAAAATGCAAATTGTGTGGAATTGCATTTACAATTGCTTCAGTATAGGAGTAGGACAAGTAAGAAGACAAATTTTCTTTTTTCTGTGTGTGCCCGTGTGTGTGTGTGTGTGTGTGAATGGATATGGTTGCATTAAATATCCAAACTGAACTATGCTATGCTAGACTGTAAAGATGCTGTGTTTGCAATTGTTTAATAGAGATACTAATTTGATACAAACTGCAAAAAGCAATAAAAAATATGCTTTTAAACATAATGATAAAGGAAAATAAATTGTACTTTATTTTCATACTATGTACTTTTTTTTCTTACCTATATTAACCAATGTACTTTAACAACAAAAATAAAAGGTGGCAACCCTAGCCACAATCTGCGCGCGCAGCCACGATCGCGGCTCGCCGCATGCGCTTTGAAATTGGGTAAGTCAATGTTCTAACTTTTTGCAAGTTATAAAAACATCGACTTCAAAGTTATTACGGTTTTCTGCAAAAAAAAACAATATTTTATTTCCATTCTTTGTTCTAATGGAAATAGTAGTATTTACACGACTCTTATAAGGCTATTGAATTATTGATTGTTATTTTTTTCTTTTATTAAATAATCAAAATTTACTATTTCAACGTGACATAAAAATTTACAGTAAACATTATCATTTTTAGCATAAAAATCATAAATAGCCAGATGTGTCTTAATATTCTAACGTTAATTCTTACATTTTGTGTTAAATTATGAAAATACATCAATGAAAAGGCCGAATATGTATACATAGTAGAGTCAATCTGCAGGTTGAGTGGTGAGAAAATTCCCCGAACGGGTGAAAGTTGTTTTATTTGCTGTAAAATGGTGTTAGTAATCTACCTTGAAGGTGGCCACGCGCCATCTTGGTGCGTCTTTTTGAAAACTCCAAAAAACAGCAAAAAAAATTTTTGAAATGCATTTTTCTCGGAATGTATGCATTTCACAGAAAAAACGATTGATTATAAAATGTAGAGGACGTCAAGATCTACAAAAAATGTCATTGGTGCAATCCCGTAGGTGCAACCGTATTATTGGACTTTTCATTCTTTTTCGAGATCCAGCTTCAAAACGGTAAGTTGTATAAAAAAATTGTTCAAACAAAAGTTGTTGACAAAATCTTGAAGAACAACTTTTACATTTACATTTTTGTAATAAAAATGTATTTTCAAGGTGAAAAATCAAAAAAACACCGTTTTGAAGACTTTGGCGACACCTACTGTGTGCATTTGTTGGTGTACGGGATTGCACTAATGACATTTTTTGTAGATCTTGACGTCCTCTACATTTTATAATCAATCGATTTTTCTGTGAAATGCATACATTCCGAGAAAAATGCATTTCAAAATTTTTTTAGCTGTTTTTTTGGAGTTTTCCAAAAGACGCACCAAGATGGAGCGTGGCCACCTTCAAGGTAGATTACTAACACTATTTTACAGCAAATAAAATAACTTTCACCCATTCGGTAATTTTCTCACTCAAACGATTTTTTCTTCGACAGATTGACTTTCTAACAACTCAATTTTGGAAAAAGAAAGTTACGTCGTTCTTTCTTACTGTACCTCGGCATCAACACCCCCCGCGCCCCAGCCCGCTGTTTCATTCAAAACATTTCGGCCGTGTTTGACCTTTCGGGCGACCTTTCTTTTGACCAGTAACCAGCTGTTGTAATAATTCGCTCGGACAAAATAATATTTCTGCGGAAATTTTACCTACCATTTTTTTTTCATAAATGAAGTGTTTGAATGATATCTAATGCCTAGAAAAAATTTGGATGTTCTTTATAAAATAACCTTGTATATATAGATAATATTATTATTAGGATACATTGTTCTCTATGACGATGGTCTTTCAAGTCTATACGTACCCGTCGCCTGGTCCGCATACGTCTCGGTCGAGGACGTTCATCTTCATCGTGGGAGGAGTCTCCAGAGCTACCTCCCAGGCCCATCACAGCATCACGCAGGGCCCCTATCGCCACTGGAATATTTAATTTATAATAATATTTTTTTATAATTTAATACACTGCCAGAGGTACAGAAAAGTACATAGGGTACCTTTTATCTTGAACAAAGTTCTGTTCTTAAGGGATTGAAATATAACTTAACCCACTAAATATGTTTATAATTTAATTTTTTGCATTCACAATGCAATATTTCTATAAGATATAAAATACGTATGTAAAAAACAACTACGCCTCCGAGCCCTCAGATGGGATTCGAACCCACGACCTTTCGCTATCCGGTCGGTGCCGGTGCAAAAAATTAAATTATAAACATAATTATAGCTGGTTCCATCTTAATCGATTGTTTAATATTTGTAAAAATATTACTTCCGATGTTGAAGGTAGTTAGCGTTCAACATTGGTGGAACGATACTAGCTCATAGTAGAAGTTGAAATACGTTTGTAAAATTTAACCCACTAAAGTCCACATTTGTGTTAAATGCGTTATTTCTCTCTCTATCGGGGAAGAAAATATCATTCAATCAAAAAGAACCATTACTAAAGCCGTAATAAGGATTAAATCAGACTGCGCGCTATAGAGCATTATATAATGCTCGCGGATTTTAGGTATCGTTCTCGTGCGCATGATATAATGCTCGCAGGTTTTAAGGGGTCGATAGTCTACATTAACGTGTATCGTGGCTATGGAAATTAATTAACGTTAAATTGTCTATGACAGCAAATTTTAAATATTACTGACGACACAATGAGCGCGCCAAAATGGCGGGCGTTTAAAGTGCCTTGTTCGGTTGGGTATATTAGTAACTTTTTTATACTTTATATTACTTTTAGTGTTGAATATTTTGAAACATATTTATCTCTGACTGTATCCCGGTGAGTCACCAGATATTTAACGTTATATTCTTTGACTAATGACGTCTAAAATATTTCAAATTCCTTCGGTAATATTACACTTTTGAAAAATTAAATTCTTGCGTAAAATAATATATTTTATAATATTGAAGAAGCCACAATCCTGAAGTAATATAGTTTCAAAAAATAAATATTTAACCCTTATTTGGATCACATGCATACTCCCTATTAAAAGACGTCTTGTATTGGAGACAAGATACAAATTTATTTATTCAATACAAGCATTTCCAATGTCTGTGTTGAAAATCAAATCTACGTTATGACATGGTACATCCTTTGTCAGGACCCCTGTACCAAGAAGAACCAGCAAAAGACTCGGCAAGGACTGCTTTTCCTCCTTTTTATACTACTAATGTTGGACGAATCAAAACATATTTTAATTGCATACAGATAAAGTTCATTTTTAATTACACACTCACAGTCGTCGTCATTATCGGAGCCGGAGTCAGAGCCGTCGTCGTTCTCCGACCCTCCCGCCAGCTCGTCCTCTTCATCCTCCTCCTGTGGACATTAAGAAAAAATAAGAAGCTGGTCTAATTTTAAAGAGTAAACTTTACCCAAACCCCAAATATTAGATAGAATAGAAATACAGTGTCGAATGGTAAGGTAAAATTCTGTACTCAGCTCTTTGCTTAACTGGTGGAGAATGTCTAATGGCATTAATTCCGCCATTTGTGTAATATATTTTTTTACTGCCAATTTCATACATTTTTAATGAAATAATTTTATAATCCATATGTAATATTATTGACGACCGGTTGGTGAACGGTAGTGATCGATCATGCTTACTGCACCAACTGTCTCGAGTTCGAATTCTGGTAGGTTTTTGAGATAAGCTAAAGCATTTGTTCCCTAATCATTATTGTTATGTACTTATTTATATAATCTATTCGCTATTACTTACCCATAGTACAAGCTTTGCTCAGTTAAGAAATAAATGATTTGTGTAAGTTGTCCGAAATTTTAGTATTTAAACAGTAGAAATTGGCAATTTCCTAATTTGCAATACACGTTATTTTCAACCTTATTCTTTATAAAAAAGTTCACTATTACTAGTAACGACTAAATAGTACTAGGACTTGAGTTTTTTAAGTCGTAATTAAAGAATTAAAGGCCTAGACTCAATTTGTATGAACTCCACTCTAACTTTAATAAGTCTTGAGTTTAAAGTTCCGAGTTCTAAAAGCCAGTTTTCGAGAAGTGGTCAGGAATAGTAAGTCTATCTTTTCACAAAGAACTCAAAAGACCATAACTCACCGCGTCATCGTCATGATCACGCTTCCTCCCCACATCGTAAACTTTAACGCAGGATTCTTGCACGTGATCGAAGTCCCCCATATTCTCCACCAGGGAAATTTGAGTTCCCCACCGGGACACAGCCAGAGAGTATATGTTCCTCTTCACGTCTATCGTGGCTATGGATTTAAAAATTAATGTTATTTTTGTCTTCTCAACAGAGAGAATAGCATTTGGTGCAACTATGGCGATACTGCCTTTCGTAGCCACGGTACTGGGTTAGAATTCCGCAAGGAGCAGATTTATATTATATATTAGCATTTTGTACCTGAGTCACGGGTATTTATATATTTCTATGTATATCTGTTGCACTAGTCTCCATAATACAAGTTTTATAGTGCTTACTTTGGTCTAGGATAATTGGGAATATATATATCCACATTTCAATATATCAAAATAGGGGACACAACACATGAAATAAATTGTACAAACAAAAATTACAGTACAAAAGCACAACAGGTCAATCAGGTCCCCGCAGGGTTGCACTGGATAATTATCTTGATAACTATCGTTGATAATTATCAAGATAATTACGTATTGATAATTATCGTTGATAATAACGAGTAACTGTTATTGTAGAAAACAAAATAATAGTACATTGTTGTCGAGGCGCGGAAAACCAGCAATTGCTGGACGAGTAGAGTTTGAAGTCCGTGCCGTAGGCGAGGACTTTAATAATACGAGTCAGTCAAAAAACTGGTTGGTTGCCTGTAAAGTCGGTATACGGGCGAAAGTTTTACGTGACAACGACTTTGAGTGGTAAAATAATTTTAATGTGAATATTCATTCGTATAGTAGGAAGAAGGATGAAATAATAGTAACAATTTAAAACATTTATTTATACAAAGAATTATATTTAAAACATTAATTTATAGGCACGCGTCCCTTCCACTTTTTATGTCTGTCTCTCTCGCTCTTAGGCGGGCTAACCATGCCCGAGTGGAAGGGACGCGTGCCTCTCACTCGCTCTCATTGTAAGCGCATAACGTGAGCGAAGCGTAACGCAGTTTCTTGAAGTGTCAGCCGGCAAACCAATTTATAAGACGTTGTCACGTCAAAATTACAATAATTAAGTCGTACACATATCAAAATTGATAGTTTTTTTTTTAAGAAAAGTAGTCTCAGACTCTGAGGTAAAAGTAATGTCTAAAAAAAGAAAAAATCTTTCATTTATATATGTTATTTGATTTGATAGTTGGATAATTATCAGATAATTATCAGAGAAAATAATTATCTTGATAATATGCAACCCTGGGTCCCCGCCTCAGTTTGTGTTGTCACGACACGAATGCGTGTCTAAGCAACGCTGGTATAGGTAAAGAAAAGACCTCAAAAATATAAATAAATATGATAAGCAATTAAACTGTTCCGGACGCTACAATTCTCATAATACTGAGTCTAAACTTGAGCAATGAATTTGACAAATCAAGCCCAGCGTTGCTAGACAAACGTGATACCTGTATTGCGTCTAAATTCTATTTATTGCAGAAAAATTACCTATTTTTCTTCTAAAATAATAGGGTATTTTACTCCATGTAAGAAAAAATACAATAATGAATATTTATGATAGATTTCGTTAAAATTTAACGAAAAACTTCTGTATTTATTCATAAAAATGCAATTTAAATTTGATAATTCAATTTTTAAAATCATCTTTTTTAACCTGTTCTTCAAATGTCTAAAACGCCATTCGCCATGTTGGATTCCAACGTGACGTAATTCAGTGAGTAAATAAGTGGTTTTTGTCGTGCTCTGAACACAGAATTTTGAGTGTATTTATGTAATAATAGCGTGTGTGTAATTTTTATCCTTTATTTTTTTAAATCGCAATATGGAAGACGGGTTTGTGAAAGCAGAAAGTACAAATCTACCAATGATGATGAATAGCGAAATTTTTTGCTACCATCAATATCTCGATTTCTGTTCTACCGAGTTGGGAAATGTTAAAACAGCAATGTAAGTACCTATCCTATGAAGTGCTGTCTAACACGTTATAGCTCATTATTTTCACAAATCTTGTTACTCGGTCTGATGGAATCGTATAGTTTACTCACGAAATGACGTCACGAGCCGAAACGGCATGGCAGCTAGAGTTTCCGGGCGAAAATTCAAAATCATAAATAAAAGCAAGTTTTTATATAATTTCTCGGTTTTATAAAATTGAAATAAAAATTCTACTGGTTCATTACGAACCCAGGTTTGATTTAAAACGGTTTTCAAAAAAATGGCCTTAAACGGTAGATACTTAATCGAGATAATATTACCTATAGTTGAATTTGCTTCACCAAGTCAGGGCAATAAATATGAGAGTTTATGATCTTGCACAAGAACAGGAAATACTTACCAATACTAGAATAGTCGAATGGGTCTAAAGTTTTAAAGCTAGTATCGAATTGGCTGCGTTCTTCCGAATCTTGGTCGGAACACACAGCGTACAGCGCTGTACACGTAGGGTTGAATATCACCTGCAAACAAAGACAACCTTAAGATTTTTTTAGCATTACTAGTATAATATATTTTATTTATATATTTTTATTGCTTTACCAAAAATTGTTACAAAAAATAACTTTTAACTTACAAATATTAAGCAACTGATTGAAAAATTAATTATTACTTTAATCAACTTGTATTCACTTGATAGTGAATGAGAGATTTCCTATTGTCTATTATTACACTTAAATCTATGGTTCTAAAGGGTTTTGATGGATACAACCACAGCATATATAACAGGAAGTAAGTGTACAATTAAAAATGCTACTAGATAAATATTTATGAAAAAAGCGTGTGTGCAATTCACACGTGGTAGAAGTGAAACCTTCAAAAAATACGTACACGTATACAAAATACCACGGTTGTTGTGATGCCTACTCGCAAGCTTTACTGCGCATACGAACACAAACAAACACACGTACATAATGCTTCCTCTCTCATTTTCTCCTATGTTAAATCTTATGAATTTATGTGTCTGTCTCTTTTTACTGTCGCTTTTTCGTGTCAAAGACACACTGTATAATGCTTCTGTCTCATTTTCTCCTACGTTATATCTTATGAATTTATGTGGCTATCTCTTTTTACTGTCGCTTTTTCCTTTCATCGACTTTCAAAGCACAACGATGCTAAATAAATTTTCACTTCAATATATTACAATACAAATATTTAAAAAAATACAAATAGTCCACAAAAATGGAAAAAACAATATTATTAGCAATACACTACATTAAACAAGGTGTATAAGGTCGACGAAGTCATGAAATATTTTGTCTTGTAACGAAAAAACTTCAAGAATGTTCACATAATATATTTCAAAGACAAACAAAACCTCTATTAGTATAAAACTCAAATGAAACTATTGTCAGTCATCAGTGCACAGCGCCATCTATGTGTTACAAACGCAGACAAAATATACAGTAATCAACAATGGAGCGGATCACGTTCTTTAGAATAAAATTAACCTTTAAACACAAGGCAGTTTCCGAAGACCAGGCCGATGGACCCGTGTTTGCTAATAATAGCGAGCTACCATTAAACCTATATTAATTGATTATAACCTATATTTATATTATATTACTAGCTGATCCGGCCACGCGTTGCTGTGTTATGAATTTAAAAAAAAAAGCTATCCTATCTCTTCAGTTGGACCAAATTACACATAAATACCAACTTTCATCAATATCGGTAGAGTTGGTGAAGAGTTCACTGGGAACATACATTGTGACACTGGATTTTTATATATTAAGATAAACTCGCTCTCGGACCTCCCGCCTTTTTATACCCTACCGCCGCGACCCGTGTCGAGCGCGGCAACCGTTACACAAAAATAATACTTATAGCATGATTCAGTATTCACGTGCGACGGTGCGATGGCTTATTTCATGTATAAGTTTGGTGTTTCTATGCCGATTTCTATGATTATTTTTTTATTGAATAGGTAATAATGTTAACTTTTTTAAATTAGGGATGAGTGAGAGTATTCTAAACGTAAGAGTAAACAAATATAATCAGAATGCTCCGAACTGCTAAGCTATCAGGAGTTACCCGTGTTATTGTGAGTCAACCATAAAAGATAAACATATGCTGTTACGGGATATTTTTTAGACAATTTTATGTAGAATATTTCCGTCATACATGATTTCTATGTAACTTTAACCATTAAGGCTGCACACGCGACGGTAGCTTAAAAAATGGAGAAACTTCTCCCGTTTTCCCAAAATTACCATTCACTACTCTGCTCCTATTGATTGTAGCGTGATGAAAAGTATACTACAACCTGCCCAGGAGTATGAAGAATAATTGTACCAAGTTTTGTTAAAAACCGTAGAGTAGTTTTTGTTTCTATAAGGAACATACAGACAGACAGACAGACAGACAGACAGACAAAAATGTTACTGATTGCTTGTTTGGCATCAGTATCGATCACTAATCACCCCCTGATAGTTATTTTGAAAATATATTTCATGTACAGAATTGACCTCTCTACAGATTTATTATAAGTATAGATTAAAAAAACAAACTACGAAAGGCATTTGGTTTCCCTTTTTTGGTATAAATATTTTTGCAGAATATTGTTAAGCATTATTTTGAAAGGGCTTAATTCAATTTAACGTGTTGGGTGGTAATAAATAAAAAAAATATATACATATAGCTAACCTATTTTAGAATGTATGTCATATTATGCTTTTTCATTTTATTCCAAAGTGAATATATACTCTAAGAACACAAATTTGTTGTTTGTGTGTTTGTCTGTCCGCTCTTTTTCCCGCTCTTTTTCCATTGTATAAATTTTCGTTACCATAGCAACGCGTTACCGGGTCAGCTAGTTAGGAATAAAAACTTTATGCGATAGATTTTTTCGATTATTTCTTTGTGCTTTTCCGTTAAGAATACCATAAACCCTTAGCCTTAGTCATTCATTCACAATGCCATATTTATAAATTCAATAGGGATCAGAAATCTAATGAAAGGTCGTAGGTTCGAATCCTACCTGAGAGAAAGAATTTGTGTTAATATATAAATTACTCACCTCACATTTGTCTAAAGTCGGCACAGTCCTAAGTAGATG
Source organism: Calamotropha paludella (assembly GCA_927399485.1). Taxonomy (NCBI): domain Eukaryota; kingdom Metazoa; phylum Arthropoda; class Insecta; order Lepidoptera; family Crambidae; genus Calamotropha; species Calamotropha paludella. The sequence goes on along the minus strand of OV656831.1, from coordinate 7,132,412 downwards.
GAACGTTCTTAAATCCCATACTTCAGTATTTGATATAACCTGAAACAAATTATTATTGTTGTAATATTACTGGTATTAAATATTTTTTCATATTTTTATAAACATAATATAATATCTAAATTATTTGACTGATAGACATGAAATAATAACAAGATAGAAACGATCATTTGCGAACAAATGCTTTTGTTCATCACACATACATATTCCCCTGCCGGGATACGAACTCGGGACCTTGGAAACAGAAGGTTCAAACGGTACCGTTGTACCAAACGGCCTAAAATAAAAGAAACCTCCATACACGTCATAAGAAACCACTAAGCGTGTCTTATTACGTTCCAATTTACGTTAACACGTTGATGACAGATGGACAGTACCGCCCACAGACGTAAAGACTTAAAAAACGATAGGACAGTACGTAAGAATTTAAGTTAAGCCAAAGTCAGTACGCCTTAAGACGATCGATTTTTCATACAAATATTAGGGACGGCATATTGTAGTGTCGCCGTAGAGGTTACTTAGACTTTTGTACTGTCACCAACTGTAATGAAGTTTAGGTTCAGAGCAACCACGGTCACGCACACATCGTCATTTTTGCGCTCGCTCTCCCATGAAATAAAGTAGCATCAAAGTGTTAAACAAGTTTATTTTTACATAAAAACTATTTGTTACAATTTTGAGATGGTAGTGACGCCACTCCGAGGTCTCGGGTTCGATCCCTGGCCTAGTCAATATAAACGAACTTTTCTATATTGTATCGGATCTGGGTATTGTGGCACCGTTGCAATTTATTAACTCCATAAGTTCTTTAACTCCTTGGGTTCAGAACAATATAATAAATTGTAACATATTATGTGATTTTATCTAAAATAACCGACATTTAATTATCTTTATTGGTCGTCCCTTCATAGTGGCAAACCATATGAAATCATTTAAATATACAAGTGTCTATTATTGCTCACATTTTCAAGTTGATTATTTTAATAATGTATGACAAAAAAACTGTTTTTTTAAGTCATCTTAAGTAAGTATTTAGATGAAAACTAGTCTAAAAATAAATATTTAGTCTTCATTTAAAGCTTTCTTGAAATTTTTTCTTAAAGAAAAATTAAATTAAAAAAAAAATTGTTTGACATAATTTTCTATATTTTTGTAAATCGCAATAATTATCCCACTTCCACTGTTAAGCATTATTCTTAGATTTACATCACATTTAAGAAGTATAGGTACTCATCAATATTATTTAAATTATATGATTTGTACGATTGTTTCTATAAATAAATAATACATATGTACTGACTTCTAATCCGTTCGGATGAAACACTCCGCTATGCGTCTGGTTCAACTTATCGAACTTGTGGATTTCCTTGCCGGTGTTCACATCCCAAAGAACGCCATCTAAGAAAAAAAACAGCGATAATTACAAAAATAATAATATTTCTTACATTCACATCAATTGGACTAGCCCAAAGTACTGTAAAGCTTGCGTTATGGATACTAGGGTAACGGATAGACATACTTATATGATATATAGATATGTAATATTTATAGAAATATATATAAATACAAGCTGACCCAGCCACGCGCTGCTGTGGCACAGTAATTTTAAAGAATATTTCTAAAGTAAAAGTAGCCTAAGTTACTCCATATTACATCAGTTACCTGCCAATAAAAGTCCCATCAAAATCGGTCCAGCCATTTCAGATATTAGCCGGAACAGACAGACAGACAAACAAAAATTGTAAAAAATGTTATTTTGGTGTATGTACCGTATATATATTCATATGCATGTAGTAAAAAACGGTTATATCAATATTACATACAGACAATCCAATTTTATTTATATGTATAGATACATGACTCAGGTATCTGCCCCTTGCGGGACTCAAAGCCAGGTCTGTCGGAACAAAAGGCGCAGTCGCTACCGTTGCACCGAACGGTTATTTGAAAAAAGCATTCGCCCGAATACCGAGGGTTCTAGGTTCGATTCCCGCCTGACAACGCAGACGAGTTCAATTTTTTCCTATAATTATTTCTTAAGATATATCTAACAGTTAAATGATTATAATAAACATGTTTAAATAACTACCTTATATACAGGTAATCTATACATATAAATAAAATTGGAGTGTCTGTTTGTAATATTGAAATACCCGTTTTTTACTACATGCATATGAATATATACGGTACATACAGTAAAATAACTTTTTTACAATTTTTGTCTGTCTGTTTGTTCCGGTTAATCACTGAAATGGCTGGACCGATTTTGACGGGACTTTTATTAGCAGGTAACTGATGTAATAAGGAGTAACTTAGGCTACTTTATTTTAGAAAAATTCTTTAAAATTACTGTGCCACAGCAACGCGTGGCTGGGTCAGCTAGTAATAAATAAACCTTCAACCAATTTTCAACTTAACAGCCCAACGCTTAAAGTTGAATATCACTTTGTTATATCGCAGTATGTTGATATGTTGTGTTATCCTTATTGTAAATAAGTAACGAGATAAGCCTACTGACCCTTTATCAGAACCCTCAACCGATTTTCAACTTAATAGTCCAACGCTTAGAGTTTAATATCACTTTGACATATAGTGATAAGATAAATTATTTTCATAGAAAAATACTAAAAAAATCTAATCGGCTCACAAGTGAATTGGGAGAGAGATATTTTTCTAGTATTTTTCTATTAAAATAATTTATCTCAAAAAAATGCAAAAAACATATAAAAAGTTAAAAATATAGTGATAAGTTGATATACAGTGGAGCCTCGGTAATCCGGCCACTGTCTTATCCGGCGCCCCCTGTAATCCGACATTACTATCACACAAACATTATTGTGGCAAATCTATAATCTAAGATCACAGTGGTTTGTGTGTTTGTCTGTCCGCACTTTTTCCATTTGTCAGCAACGTGTTAACACGTTACGCCGCGGTAACGGCATATAAAGTAAAGGTGGAATTCATATTATGACAGTACGGATATCGCCGTTTTCACGAAAATTAATCTAAAAATTACTACGGCAACAACCGTCGATTTTACATTAGAGTGTCATAGAGAGCAGTCTTACTGTCATTCGGTAAAGGAGGCTTGTGTTCCTAGTGTCAAAAACACGTGTACACTAAAATACTGTGAAAAACAGTACGGGTATAGGTGTACGAAACATTTGTATGAAGATTGTTAGTGTCATAGTGGACTGGAGTACCGCGTCGTAACGTGTTAACCGCAAGTAGTTCGTCTACCGGACGCTAGATGGCGCTAACGGAAAAATATTTAATAATAGAAAAAAATTAAAGAATTTTATCCACCCGTGCGAAGCCGGGACGGGCCGCTAGTCTTCTCTAATATAAGTAATTGTTTGTGGGAATACCGGAAGTCTACTGTATTGTTGTTTATGCACTCTTAAAAAAGGTAATAAAACAACTCACCTGACAAGACCAGTTCATCGGTAGGATTGAATGTGGCCCTATTCTTCGCGTACTGGTTGCTTATCCTCGGAGTGAGGGTCATCAGCTCCCTGCCAGTCCTCGTGTCGAAGATGGTGGCGGTCTCGCCCTTGGTGCCGATGATCCTGTCGTCGGTCACCTTCGAGAACTCCACATACTCCTCGTTGTCCAACTGAAACCTGATTGGGGCTTCAGACGACATTTTTATGCTGCCGAATGCTTGTTAACGTTGGGAGGTGGTTGAGGATTTATTAGCAAAACTCCATATTCGATCACCATCGGTGATATGTACCACAGCAATGTTGATTTTTTATATGAATAGATGGCGTTGTTACATCTTTTCAGAAATAATAATGTTTATGTAACGTAGGAGTTACTAATAGTAGTTAAAAGTAAGATTTCACACGAAAATAGAAGCTCAACTAGTTTAAATTAAAGTTTATTTTGATCATTCATAGCTATAACAGAGAAACAAAGAAATTAAGTATAGTAAGTGGCTGGTTTTTGGTATTTAAGAGTTCATTTAAAACTGATAAATCATTTTAACTATCTAAAATAATAAACGATGAATTAATATTGTACATTGGGTCATTAAAGCGACAAAATAACGTTTTCAAGTTTTCTGTCTCATTTGTTACTACTGAAACTAGTAGAGACATCAGTTGGTGTAAAATCTGTACTAAATCTAAAATGGAACTGACATTACATCATATCAGAGATAAGTTATTTATATTCAAATAACTTTTATTTTTTATAAGCAATGTATTAGTTAACCGCGAAATAATTTCAGCCTCATTAAAACCAAATATGTTGTCAATTGTTTATAAAGCAATAATTATTTGTGACGTCATCATATAATAAAGTTAATTGCCTGAACAATTATTAATTTGAGTGATAAATATTATTGAAAAGATATTCACAAATACTTTAAATGTTTTATAGGCAGTTCTTCTTAACAAAACACGTTTTCTAATTAGGAGATATTTATTTACTTTGATTTGATGGACTTATAGTTGAATTTATTTTGTTAAAGAACCCCGCACAAATCAAAGGGAAACTGGCCCTCGGTCAAATTGTCTGAAATTTTAGTATGTTGTAGAAGAAGTCGAGCTGAACAATAGTCATCATAGGCACTAAGGTCGAAACCTCATACTTATTGAGTTTTAGGCCTTTTTAAAAATCTCAATTCGAAAAGAATGCATTTTTTGTTTCAATGATTTTTTTGTATATCCCTATGCCCCTTGCACTACGCATTCGTGTACTGCAAGGGGCATCTCCTTAACTCGACTTCCTTTATAACATACTAAAATTTCAGACAATTTGACCGAGGGCCAGTTTCCCTTTGATTTGTGCGGGGTTCTTTGTCGTTTATTCTTTTTATATTATTGCAATGTTTAAGGATACTTACTTAAAACAGATTCTTCTCGACTTTGTTGTAATCAACGATGTAATAAAACCAAAACAATGTTAGGCAATTCAAAACAACTTATTTTTAGTGCATTTGATTATAATTATTTTCATTAAATTTTTAGAATTATAATATAACTGACATCAGATGTTGAAATTTGCCAGAGGATTTATTAAGGGCAAACACTACGTTTCGTTTCGATAGAATGGTGAGTTATATGGAAAATAGATGGGGTGTGACGTCATGTTTGTAATACTCACAGTTGTTCGAACTCCTTCAAGTTCCATAGAGCTGATAGAGGCCGCCACGTGGTCGGCGTTGACGCTAATAATAGGAGACCATCTCTGCTCGCCTGACAAATAAAAAATATAGCTTGTATCACTCAAGAATATGGAACTTTCCTCTGGTGAAAGAATTTTCAAAATCAATCAAGTTCCAGAGATTACTTCCTATAAACAAACTTAAAAAAATCCCTTTTTATAATACCATAGTGTAGATACAAATCATTTATTTTGCTAACGGTCCTTTTTTTTAATACATTATGTATACATTGCATTTTCGTCCTTTACAATTAAATATGCTGCGTCTACTGAGAATATTTAATAATATTTTTTTAAACAAAAAGTTGTTATTTTTTCTATTTTCTAAATATTCCTTTATTAAGATTTTTGTCAATAACATTTCAGAAACTATTTCAACTAAATCGCCTGTTCCAGGCAAAGTACTCAAAAGACTGGCAACATTGCCTCTTTGAATAGCCAAGCTTATGCACTGAGAGAAGAAATTGCCACTTCTCCGATCACTCATTCCCTCAAATAGGTGAGCAGTTATTACAAAAATAACTTAGCATTAAGTCTCTATTGCAAAAGGGAGGAAAAGTATGTGTGGAAGAGAAATATAGTTATATTACCTGCATATGACATATGTATGACTCATGTACTTGGTAGGATGTCTCCTCGACGCCAGTGAACAGGTTGAATACTCGTATGTCGCCGGACGACGTCGCCGCCAACAGCTGATGTTGCGTCGGCTAAAAATTAAACATCGACAATAAAATAAAATAAATATAATAGTAAAGAACGGAAACTTACTCTCAAGTGCGGGTTTCTGTTCAAAGTTAATCGATTTTAATCGTCCATATTCGTATTATTCGAATAAAACAACTTTTTTACAATTTTACGCATAATTTATTTAATATTTATTCCTGACGTTTCGACTCCTTTACAGGAGTCGTGATAACAGGATGATAAAGATAATGATTGTCATATATTTTATACTACCTTCAAAATATTTTAATCGGGCAAAATTTAAATTTTATATTAATCAAATTGTTTTATTTTTTTAATTACATTGTATACTACTGAGTCTACTATCAGTTCGGAAATTGGGAGGCCTTTACGAGAAAACTGGCGAAAGAAACTCAGGCAGGGAGACGGAACTTCATCTTACTGTTATTATTTGCAAAAATCCGTAAAAAATGTTTTATTTTAATCTGTAATGTTCGCAGAAGTATAAGAACTAAATACGTATTAGTTTTTTTAATTATTTGTTATTAATGTACAGATACCAATTAAAAACCTTTTTTACAATTTCTAATTTGAGCGGTCACAATACTCTTAAAATCAATGCACAATATTTTTAAATGGAACGTTTCCACATTATTGCATGTAAAACAATCCGATACCACTCGCATTTCAATGCTACGACATTGTAAAGTGCTACGGCGTAGTGTGCTACGAACTCCACTTATTAGCATTGGCATCCGTAGCAGTCTTACTGCTACGATATACCTATTATGCTACTCACATAAAAATGTAAGCATTTGTTTGAAGCTTTCATTATACAAAACAAAAACTTATTAAAAATAAGTTTTAGACAAGGAATAAAAAAGCTATGAACAGCTCCACGTAACTTCTGAACCAAGTAAGCGTGAGAGCTGGAGCATTGGTCACAAGTGTAGCACAGGATAACTTCTTTAATTTGCATGACATAGAGATAGACTTTGCATGGTTCCTTGTATAACTGCGCTTATGAATGTTTTTTGTAATGCACCTAGTATCTACAATAAAATAAGATTGCATTGATAAGAAATAGTTATTATAACTTTCATTATAAGCAGAAATTAAAGACATTATTATTTAAAAATTCTACTAGATAAATATTTATGAAAAAATGCATGTGTGCAATTCACACGTGGTTGAAGTGAAACCTTCAAAAATAATACGTACACGTATACAAAATACCACGGTTGTTGTGATGCCTTCTCTCAAGCTTTGAACTACGCATGCGTACACAAACACGTATTAACACGTACATAATGCTTCCTATCTCATTTTCTTCTATATTAAATCTTAAAAATGTATGTGTCCGTCTCTTTTAACTGTCGCTTTTTCGTTTCAAAGAGACACTGCATAATGCTTCCTCTCTCATTTTCTCCTTTGTTAAATCTTATGAATTTATGTGTCTGTCTCTTTTTACTGTCGCTTTTTTGTTTCATTGACTTTCAAATCCCAACGATGCTAAAGAAATTTTCACTTCATAAAACAGTAAATATTAATTTCGACTGTTTTCTAATACTAATTTAATTTGATTTTTTACTGCATCTAATTATCTTTATGTAAGTTTCTCAATAAATGGTTACAAAAGTTGCTGCGGCACTCGTAGTATGGTACATACGTGAAATATAGTGTGTGTGAAGTAAGCGTCGTCGTCTTGTGGTCGTAGCGTGCGTACTGGAGCGAACTGTGAGTGAGCTAGTCGCGCGTCCGCTCGTTTGTAGCCGCAGCCGTAGCCGAGCTCCCTTCTAGCGACGCGTGCGCACACGCTGCTTACGCAACCACCGCCTGGGATGGACCAGGAGTTGCGGGGGTCGGGACATTTGTGGGGCCTGTCAATATTTTATGTTTCAAATGTAATCAAATATATAAAACATTTTATTCTACGTATAATTATAATAGTTCATAATCTATTTCCTTATTAACAACACCCTAAAGTTCCCAGGTAGAAAATGCCTAAGGCATTAAGACCGCTGATTGTTGATTGTCTTTTTTAATTTATTTTATCCTTTTTTAGAATCGTTAAATGGTTGCTCAATGTCAAAAATGTTTATGGTGGCAAATTTGTTTATAATAATACAGACAACATTTTTTTTAGATTTACGTTTTCAATTATATTTTGTATAAAAAAAATGTAATAAGTAAATACTACAAATAAATCGACTGGGCTCAAGCTTAAGCTCAATTGGAAGAGCAATGGACCGTACATCTAAAGATTGCGGGTTCAAATCCCACCTGCAAACAACTTGCACAAGCTGAGTCGATTTTTCTGATATTTTTCTATTAAATTATCATAAATGATTCTTTTTTTATTTTCTACATTTTAAATCTTACTCATTGAATATTAAAAAAAAAAAATTTCGGGATTTTACATAAAGGGCAATATTTGACAATAGGGAAATTTGACACAATTAAATTAAAAGCGTCTAGAAATCGTTACAAGTAAACAATCTTTTAACACCTTTAATAAATTTATAGTAGTTTTGTGTTTCCGGCTGTTATCACGGAAAACTATAAGGGATAAAAAATCAGGCTTGTAATAACGACAATCACTTATATTTTGGTGCAAAGAAAACTTACTGGAATAGATTGAACTGCGGGCAGGTGACGACGGGGTTTTTGCATAGCGCGTGTTGGTTATACAGATACTCGGTGATAATAGAGTGCAGAGTCACTTGGTGACGCGCTGTATTTTCTACCGGAGCACCCGCTATAACGCTCGCTTGCTTCTGTAGGGAACGACCCACTTTGTGTTCTAAACTGCTTAGCGGTGAAGATAAACTCAGTGGTTGGGATTGAACTTTCCTGTAATATAAAAAAATATATTTAATAAAAGCTTTGTAATGTTGAATCTATAATCTAAGGTCACAAATTTGTTGTTTGTCTGTCCGCTCTTTTTCCCGCTCTTTTTCCATTGTATCAATTAACGTTACCATAGCAACGCGTTAACTGCATGTAGTTCGTCTACCGGACGCTAGATGGCGCTAACGGAATAATATTTAATAATAGAAAAAATTTAAAGAATTTTGTCCACCCGTGCGAAGCCGGGACGGGCCGCTAGTAAAAATAATTTTAATCTTTAATTTGACCTCCATGTTTGAGTGGCTCGCAGAGTGGTTTTCATAGTAATGAAGGTCCCAGGTTTGATCGGTCACAGACACATTGACACTGACAGTTCCATAATTCGGCGTTCCGAATCGCCTTGACTATATATTTTTATTATATATGTATATGTTTATATATGTTTTAAGTTTCTTAAATACCGAATGTTTGCTTTAGAAAATGGTAAGATAAAATAAAATAGAATAATAATGAAGTAATAATTAAAATACTATAATATGATTTTTGACAACTGTAATAAGATCATAAAAGATTTCTAAAATAAAGTTTTGTTTTTTACACATTCACCGCCAACAAGTTTTTTCATAAAATGTAAAAACAAATCTTTGTTTTTAAGTTATATTTAATAAATTATGTAGATATTATTTATCACAGAACTCGTGACTGACAGCACTGAATGGCAAGTAGGTACTCAGTGTCAGTCACTGGTGACTGACATAGCCCCATTGGAGTATACCAGGAAGGCGGTCAATATGTTAAGGAAGTAGGTAATTGAAAATTATACTTTATATTTTTAAATGCGGTTGAAATTAATACATTATGCAAATATTAATATTATAACAAAACATTATTATTATATATGATTGTGGTACGGAGTATGGGCATTTTCCTTTGTACGGAACCCTCGGTGGGCGAGTCAGTCTCGCACTTGTCCTATTTTTAAGCACTAACCTTAGTTTGATGACGTGCGGCACAGGACTGTTTTCGTCGGCGTGAGGACTGGCGTCCACACTGTCACGATGCAACGAGCTATTGGCGCGTGAAACTGACAGGCGAGGCTGGAAAACAATATTTATATTCATTAATTCGCTTCAAACTTGTAAAAATAGTACTTGAGTCGTTCTTCTTTTTTACCGACAGTAAAACGACGTTTTTCTATTTTTTTGGTTTTTGAACTATCCATAATTGTGATTTCTGTGTGGAATTTAAAAGAAATGCATCTGTGTTGTCATTAGGACTAATTAAAGTTTCCTTTGCGGCAAATATTAATTCTTTTTTTAATGTTGGTTTTTAAAAGAAATATGTGACAGAGTGGCCTTTTTCTGCGGAGACCACATTTCGGTTTACCACTCTGTCACGGCATTCTACGGAAAACAAACGAAAAAATATATTGGTTGGAGAAAATGGAAAATTACATGATATTAAAAGATAAGAAAAATATGGACGTTTATTCGAACCGAATTAAAAAACCGTAAATAACAATACTCCAACGAGATGCCATAATAAGACGAAGGACAGACCATTGTCGGTAAAAAAGAAGAACGACCCACTTACATAAAAGCGGTTAAGGGTTTTTTTGAAGTAACACTTCTATACGCACTCTTGACTGGAGGAAAGCTGGTGAATGCATGACGAGAGCATTACGAAAAGTGTGATCTGGCGAGGCGAACGGAAGTTAAGATGGAGATATAAATTAGGGCTGACGTGTCGAAATTTACAAATTTATTTAAATTTTTATAAGTTAGCCACGGTAGCTCAGCTGTCAGAGCACTCAATCAAATAGCGAAAGGTTGTGACTTCGAATCCTAGTGGCTCGGAGTCGTGGTTGTTTTTTATAGGTGTATTGAAGCGAAACTTCAATACGGAGTCGGGGCCGCTCGTATATAGGCGCTTGCCACGATGGCACTCTATTCGTGCTATGCGTCAGATTTTACCGTTACACGAGAGCGTCAGATTTGGTACCATTACACGATATATATAGGAGTCAGCTGCCTCCCCACCTCAGTCCGCGTGGATTTCTGTCTCGCTTTCACTTTTTCAGGCGTCCCTAGATGGCATTGTTTTTTTATGTCTTGTGGAAATGGGGCAATATGAATGCAAAAAAACATAGTACAAGTCCCAATTTACAAAAAACAGGTTTTTTATTTGGAATGGGTTTGCTCTTAATCCCAATTAAAAACAAAGAAAAGAAAGGGCAAAGAAAGGATCCAAGATGGAACGAGTTAACCCAGATGTTGCCTATTCGCCCTGTATTTGAAAACGGACGGGTTATAAATACTCAGAAATACAGACGCAGGGAGGGAGTTCCACTCCTTTGCTGTGCGCTTTATGAAAAATGTTGACAAGCGCTTGGTGCTTCCTCTGGATGTTCAATGGAAGAAGCAGAATGGCGGTACGAGTACACTCTTCAAAATACAATGGCTTTTTAAAACTTGAATTACCACTCACCCTTGACGGTGTAGAGGGCGTGTAGACCGGTGGTGGAGGGGGTGCGGGTGCGGATGGCGCGGGAGGGGGGAGCCCCGCCTCCCGTTGGAGAGTCGCCGCCGACTCGTGCAAACCCCTCTGAGATAGATGCTCCGCCACCAGCTGGAGTAATTGGCGCTCGTTGTAGTTTATCCTGGTTTGGGCCACCACGTTGGCCTGAAACATTAATTACGAAAGCTACAGCCGTAGAAAAAAAACTTATCTTTGTCATTAGTTGCCTTTATTGTACTCTTAAGTGTGTTAAGTGATTGGGAGTCACCACTGGGGTCCAGTGGTTGGCCCGCTTTAGGCCCCTTCACGACTCGGTGATGCCTGAGTACAGTTCAGGCATCGACCCAGACAGTGGGGTGAGTGCAATGATTCAATCCGTTTGAATTCGAAGTTTGAAGTCATTCCCGGTCCGTTAAAGGCCACCCCATCACCTCTCATTTCCCGGATCCTGACCTCTTCACATGCCCTTCTCCCTGGAAAAGGGTGGAAGTGGACGCCGTACTCGGTCGTTAGGTGGGGCTGGATGCCGTGTGCTACTTGGGCATTCCTCTTCCGTTCGAACTTTTCGGCAGCCTAGCATTACCCTTATAGTGGAATCCGGTTGGCGTACATGCACCGCCTCCTCTCGGTCCTTTTCCTTCTTTGGATCGAATCGATCGAAGCGATCACCTTCTGAAGGATAACTTCTTCGCAGAAGGAGATCGCAGCTTCTCGCAACCTCTCGGTAGCCAGCATGGCCTTAGCCACCCCGGATAGCGAGAGGTCCCTCCCTATGCTTTATAGACCACCAAAAGATAATACTTATATATAAAATGACCTTATTTAACCTATTTTTTAGATGCGTCATCATTACTTTTAGTTTATTTTTAACCCATTTTTATGTATTATTTTCCATGTTAGAATCTTAGAATGACGCAGACGCATATGCTGCGGCAGGGTCCGAATTGGCCTCGCTGTATGTTATGTTATGTAATGTTTAAGTAAATGTACTCTGTGTTTAATGTTGTTTTTTTTTCTCTTAATTGTGTTTTTTTATGTTTTGTGTTGTAACATATATTTTTGCGAAGCCCATAAAGGTGTTTCTTTCTTTCTTTCTTCTTTCTTACCTTATGTATGTTAGCTAGTGACGTTTCGAATTCTGTGCCCATATGTTTACTTTTGCCGGACACTCGCTCTAATAATTCTAGAGCGTACTTCTGGAACATCACGTGCTCTTGCCGCTTCTCTTGTAGGATAGGATCTCTCATTAACACTGAAAAACGAAACATCATTGAAAAACCACATAATCTAATAAAATTATCTAAAAACAAAAAAAAAATTGAATGGGATTTTAAACTTTTTCTTCTAATACATAGAGTTCAAAATAAAATGAAAAAAATCAAAGAAATGATAAACAAGACTTAATTTAAATATTTTTACCATAAAAGTTTAATATAAATTGAAGAAAAAATAATTTCGATGTAAATAAAAAAAAATCCTTGAAAAAACCACACAAACTTAAAAAAAAATAGGATATAAAATACGTATTTAAAAAAACGATCGCGCCTCCGAGCGCTCAGTAGATTTTACGGTGACCAAAAATCACACCTGGGCACAGAACTGGTGACCTCACCTTGCATCTGCGATGTGGTGAACAGCGGTAACTTGGATATAATCTGCCGCACTGTTGGGCATCTCGCCAAACCGGCGAGAGCTCGACACGCCAACCCTCGGAGGCGATCCGCATCCGTTATGGGGGATTTCACCATCATCAAAGATAGCAACACCTGGTGAACAGATTCATATGTAAATAGGTTACATTATGTGAATAAATTGCGGAATTTCTTACAGAGCAAGAAATTACCTGTTAAATTTTCACAATCGTCCATAATAGCTATCGTTTACTTGATTTATATTTATTTATAGTACTTATATAAGAAGAATATATACATATATATATTGATATTTAAATTAGTTTATTCTATGTATTAATATAATAACTCGTAATTTATTCAGTGAGTCAATCAGTATTCGCATTTTTTAGTGCGATCTTATAAGATAAATTAGTTTATAGAAAAATACTAGAAAAAGTCAAGTGAATCTCAGGCGGAATCGAACCCGCAACCTTTGGAAATCCGGTCCAATGCTCTCCCAATTGAGCTACCGAGCCTTGTGAACACTCGTCGAAATTTTCTAGTACCTTTCTGATTTTACGCTGTAAGCCAGCGTTGTTTCATCAATGAGGGGATGATCTCAAGGCAAGTAGCTAAAGAGCCACAACACCCAGACTCGTGCCAATATAGAAAGATTCGATTTCTACATAGAAACGGGCGAGGATCGAACGCGGAGAAGCGTTACAATTAAAACCAATATGCGAGCCGCTCACTTATCACAACAAATTTTGAAATGCAAAGGAGGAGGGTCCATAAGGCGGGTTTTCGGCCCCTTTCATTTTTGAGCTAAAAATTCCAAAAAAGTTTTTTTATTTACTGTATGGACTAACAAATCGATTCCAGCCCAAACGGAACCACCCCCAACCCCCCTCCGTCCTCCCATCCCCCAAGAAGCAGAATAATAATATATGACTTAATACATTTTTTTTTTTTGTGGAGCTACTTATATATGATTATTCTGCTTCTTTGGGGTATGGGAGGGGGGAGGGGACTGGGTGTGGTTTCGTTTGGGGTGGAATCGATTTGTTAGTCCATATCTTTATATATATAATTCTTCTGTGAGTGTGTATGTCACTGAACTCCTCCTAAACGGCTGGACTGATTTGAATGAAATTTTTTGTGTGTGTTCAAGGGGATCTGAGAATGGTTTAGATTCACAAATCAGCCCGGCAGATGGCGCTGCAGACGGTATCTAGGTTATTTATCTATACTGCAAAAATAACAGGCAGGACAACGTCTGTCGGGTCCACTAGTAGTAGATAAAAAAAGTGTTTTGGAATTTTTAGGTCAAACATGAAAGGGGCCGAAAACCCGCCTTATTGACCCTCCTTCTTATCTTATTGACTTGTAAAATAGAACAGATAAAACTCACCATAATACCATTGTTAGTTCTCACACTTTCCCATACTTTTTGTATAACATCTTCATAAGACTTGAGGGCCGTTTTCTTTTTACTCGAACCAGTGATCGAGAATCGGGATGTAGACGAACCTGCCTGCGATAATGTGTCATAATGATTTAGGTGAATTTTGAATTTTACTGTTATTGAAACTCTTGTTTCGATTTTATTATGAATTACTTTATATTTGTTTGCTGAATAAACATGATTTGTAATGACTTTATAAATACAGGTCAGTTAACTAAAGCTGGCACGTTCACAGTACTCACACTTATGCAATTTCACTATACAGTATGTTTAAAAATAAATGATTTTGATTCATAAATGTAGGTAAATTAGAGTTCGTTTTTTAGTAAAATGGGTCGGTTGTAAATAAATTAATACAAATATTCGTGTTACTTGTTTATATTATGATTATTACATTATTGCTTTTAATCAGAATCGTAAATTAAATCTTCTACCCCACTCAAACTGTCATCGCTCGAAGAACTTGATGTTTCGCCGTCGGAATTTCCTACTGTTATTATAAATGAGTCAGTGAAATTATCCACTTTTGGTTCCAGTTCAATATATCGTTCCTCATGTACTCGCGTCTTTCTCCAAATGTCACTAAACATATCCATAGTAATAGAATCGGCTTCTTTTCTAAACAATTCCTCCACAGTTGTCAAGTTAAACTTAACATTTTGTGATGCAACTTTCCCTTTAATAATACCCCACAGTAACTCTATGGGATTCAGTTCTGGGTGGTAGGGTGGTAGGCGTAATACACTGTGTCCGTGATCTTCGAGTATTTTATCAAGTACAAATTGTACATGGCTTGGCTTATTTCTTTTAATAATATCATATATTATAGGTTTTGTGTTTATTTCTGGGTATGATATGTTATATTTATCCAACCAAGCTAACATGTCCCTTTTTTTTGAATTCGAGGTGGGCACTCGATCCGATACGACGTTGTGATACGATGCATTATCGACTACTAAAACTGACTGAGGCGGTAAATTTGGAAGAAGTTTTTCTGTAATCCATTTCTGATAGTTACCAGCATTCATATTACTGTGATAATCTCCCGTTTGCTTTTTTGCTGGATAGATAAGCAAAGCTCTTGGAACGAATCCATGTTCCGAGCAGGCATGAACTATCACTAGCATATCGCCTTTGGAAATAGGTACTTTACAACCTTTGCTCGTTTCGTCGGCCCATGCTCGTGGCAATGTATGCGAGCTGTGTATATAAGTTTCATCCGTATATATTACAGGTCGGCCTTGTGATCTATATTCTTGCAGTTTCGAAAGATATAATGTTCTTTTGAGTCTGATGTGACTTTTTTCAATGAGTATTTTTTTTATTATTTTGTGTCTTTCTCCATCTGAAACCTAGCCTCCGAACGATCTTCCTTAGTGAAGAAACACCACCCTCAAAGTTGATACTTTCTTTCAACACTTCTAATAATTTTTTCAATGTGGGAAATGTATGCTGAACCAGATGGAAGTTATAGATAGTTCGCCTTATGACTTCTTGATCAAAACTATCTACTGTAGATTTTTTTGCTAACCTTGGTCGCTTTTTACCCGGTGTTCTGAAAGTAACTTGATGCGCCAATCTTTTCGGTGCTTGCGGTTCTCCTTCTTTTGAGGTAGATGGTTGAGATGTTGCATCAGCTTTCACAGCCGCTGTTACTTGATTGCGTACTTCACAAACAATTCGTTGAACACTTCTCTGAGAAACACCAGTCGCCTCCGACGTCAAATCGTACAAAGTTTTCATTGGAAGATATCCACCATCACTGTTTTTATTGTGATGCATGAAATAGTTAAAAACATTGTACACGATTTCACGAGATTGTCCCTTCAGAGTTTTTCCGGAACCAATTCTTTCCGAAGACATTTTATTCTAACCTCTAAATAGGTAAATAAACACACGCGCCGCGCACCGATCACACGTGACTAACGCGCTAACATCACGCTGTATTTATAAACAGTAGAAAACCAAAAACAATAACTGTCCCCTTCACGCTCATAAGATAGACCGCGCGCGAAAGAGACGGGCATACTTTTCATGATGCCTATGCAGTACGACGTCACGCCGTACGCTTATTCACAGACGCTACACAAGCGCAATGTGTAAATGTGTTGATCGTGCCAGCTTTAATTAACTGACCTATAGACTAGCGGCCCGTCCCGGCTTCGCACGGATGGACAAAATTCTTTAAATTTTTTCTAGCATTCAATATAGCCTATGACACTCAGCAATAATGTGCCTTCCTATTGGTGAAAGAATTTTTAAAATCGGTTCAGTAGATCCCGAGATTACCCCTTACAATTTAACAAATATACAAACACACAAACTTTACTTCTTTATAATATTAGTATAGATTTAAAACAGCCTTATAAAGATTGCTAGTGAGACATACTTAGTTCTTACACATCAAATATTAAAATAAAATCACTTTAACTGGATAAATTGCGCATAATTCATATTAAGTACTGACGTTTCAACGATGCCATCATAACTGTACTATCTTGATAATATTTTAACCAGGCACGTTTTGGAGTGGAATATGTTTTAAGAATCTTTTATTCCAAGGTTTTTACGCTATATTGTCAGTCACAAAATTGTAATTAAAATATTAATGTAAGGTAAAATTTAAATTTAATTAAATTTAAAAAACTTTACTTTATAAAATATAATAATAAATAATAAACAAACTCACTCTGTGCACTGGAGCACAAACACAGTTGACTAGTACATTCAGGGCAGCTTTTTGTACTTCTGGCTCCGCTACTATCTCGCCGTCCGCTGCACCTGTACCGAATACCATATCGGTTGTTAAAAATCGAGATTTAAGTCATTTCAACTCTCTCACAATCTTTTGATGAAACTAAAGCAAAACTGCTACATGATCTTTGTATGAGCTAACTACGCTCCATACGAGGCGCGCACATTTATACCATATTATTTGTTCCGTTGTGATATCCGGAATCCTTCATGAGTCAAGCATCTGTCCTTTTTCTTGCGATTTCCGGTCAAACGGTTTCCCCCCCTTCGTACTTCCGGCGCTAGTGCTGCCCTCTAGGTTTGATTTTGACGGAAGTGAGCTAGCGCTCGTTACAAAGTTTTTACCTCATTATAGCGTCGTCTTTCGTAGCGTAAGCATCGGTCTAGAAAGTGTACTTTTATTAACGAAATACGAGTACTTTATACCTTTGTACCCCCTTTCGCGATGGAAAATCAAGCAAATAACAGGGAACAAAGTGACGATTATAGGCAAGATGAAGACACTAGAAAACGTCGTCTCAGCTCTTCCAGTTCAGAAAATGAGTCGACATCGAGTGAATCAACTCCGGAAGGATACAGAAGAAAAAGTAAGAGGGTTAAACATCAGGTTAGTGATTTGCAATTTCAGTTTCTTTCACAACAGGTTGCTCTATTGACCAATATGTAATAACTCAAAATAGTTCAAATCAAATGGCGTATCCTAACTTTAATACAATGGTGCCTGAAGCGGATAATTCTCCAACAAATTCAAGCCATTTGCAATTACACCCACCGCTTTTAATTAATGAAGATACCCCACAACAGGTTAAATTATCTGATAATTCAACTAACGTTAGAGATCCAATTTACGGTAAGTCTAAGGATGCTCATGTTGCTAAGTTACGCGAAATGCAACGATTTAATGACATCGAATGGAACGCTATCCGTTTCTATGAAACTCAAAAGAAATACGTTACCATTCCGGGGTTTATAGAGTTAAGTGTTAATGATGAATTAAGGCCAATTGGGTCCGAAACAATGAACGAAGACTCTCGTTTACTACTTTTAGAACGCACTTTTGCTGCCTTGTCGAATGCTTTACTAACACAAAAGGATGAATTGACGAATGTTCTTCAACAGTTGGTGGATTGGTCAAGTGACCATAAAACAACCTTGAACCCTAGAACATTGTTTGATAAAATAGGGTCATTGTTTAATAAAGATTGTCCTTATAATAAAGTAACTGACGATATTTTGCAAATTGTTTGCGGCCGACGCGCGGATTGCATTAACTCTCGTAGAGAGTCTTTAATGAAACGAATTCCACATGAATTTCATTGCAGTGCTTTACAGAAAATCCCTCCATCTTCAGAGCTGTTATTTGAAGATAAAAGCCTAGCTACTTACATCCAAAAAATTGGGGGGGTGGAAAAACTTTTATGTTCACAGACCCCGCTAGCAGGCCCATCAACCTACAATCGCAAACATTCGAGCATTTTAAGCGAATCTTCGAGCACTAAACCGGTCAGTAAACAAAGTAAGAAAAATTTTTTTCGAACTAACGTATCAAGCAGAAAAGGAAAAGGCAAAGGAAAGTCATCAGGAAGGAAATCAATGTACAACAAAAGTCAACAGCAACAGCATAAAGGTAAAAAATCCCGTTCATATTCTCCAAATAAGGCACATCATGCTTGACTGTATACCATTTCGAGGGGGCTGTCTAAGGCAATATATAAATGTATGGAGCAATCTAGGAGCGCCAGAATACATATGCAAAATTTTAACTGGCCTTCGAATTTCTTTTGTAATGAAGCCCCCTCTTGTTATACCCAATCAAACAATTATGAGATGTTTTCAAACCAAAATCAGTTCTCAAATGTCGGAACAAATAGAAAGCATGTTAGATTTGGAGGTATTGGAGATGGCCGAACCGACACCCAGCTTTTTGTCAACATTTTTCCTAATACCCAAGACAGACGGGACGTTTCGGCCAATATTCAATTTAAAACGTCTAAATCATTTCGTCCAAATAAAACCATTTCAACTATTCAGTCATTTCCGCGTGTCGAATTTCTTACAACAGAACGATTGGATGACGAAAATAGACCTGAGCCAAGCCTACTTTCACGTCAGTATCGCCAACGAACACCGCAGGTTCCTAAGGCTCAATTACAACAACCAACTACTCCAGATGACGTGCCTCCCATTCGGGCTGTCATCGGCACCGAGAATTTTCGCAAGTTTGACGAATTGGGTTGCCGAATACCTACGCCGCCACAATATCAGGTGTGTAGTGTATTTAGACGATTTTTTGTTGGTTTGCCAATCCTACGAACTTTTATGCGACCAGATCTCTTTCGTAGTAAGAGTTCTGAAACAGTTGGGCTGGTCTATAAATATCGACAAATCTGTGTTGGTTCCGACACAATGCCTAGAATTTCTGGGTATCACTTGGGACACGAAACTCAACACGAAGTCCTTGTCGGAACCGAAGTGCCTTACGCTCCGCATGGCGCTTCAGCACCTGATGTCGAGAGGCAGTTGGTCCCTAAAGGAATCGCAATCCTTACTAGGCCGACTCAACTTTGCCACGTTCGTGATACCAAGAGGGAGACTACATTGTCGGACAATGCAATACTACAGCCGACAGCTCCCCAAATCACATTGTTACAGACGTGTCAAGATACCCGAAGCTGTTCTGTGCGACATGAGATGGTGGCTCAGTGCTGCTACGGGCTGCCTTCCGATTCATCTGGGCCCAACATCTCATTATCTGACGACGGACGCATCGGATGTCGGCTGGGGAGCGCAGCTGGACGAGTCGAGGGTCTCCGGCCAGTGGACAGCTTCTCAGCAGATGTGGCATGTCAATCTCAAGGAGCTTTATGCAGTCCATGCAGCGATTCAACACGAAAGGTACAGACTTCAGAATGCCAAGATACTTCTGTTGACAGACAATCGCACTGTGGTGTCTTACATCAACAAAGAAGGTGGCACCAAATCCATAGCTCTCCTAGAAATGACGCGCCAGATTGTAGAAACATTGGATTGCCTCAATATTCATCTGTTAGCTCAGTATTTTCAGGGGAGATACAACAGCGAGGTCGATGCACTATCCCGGAAAAAAGCTTGTCCAGAATGGCATCTAATGTCGCAAGCCACTCAGCCGATCTTTGCTCGTTGGGGCACACCAGAAGTGGATCTGTTTGCCTCAAAAACAGCACAAGTGGTACCCAACTATGTCACGTTAGACGTGACGGATCGGAATGCAGTGTACTGCAACGCTTTCAGTCAGTCGTGGAAGAATCGACTAGCTTGGGTTTTCCCACCGCCAAATCTCATTCCACGAGTATTAGCACACCTAAACACCGCAGAAGGCAAATTCATTTTGATCAGTCCCAGATGGAAAAAGGTTTTCTGGGCCGCCGACCTGAAGCGCCGTGCCCTGGAAGGACCTTACTCGATCCCACACCTTCCACAAGTACTAATAGACACAACGACGGGGATGCCTCCTCCAGAGATCCAGGGGATCCAATTGGAAGCTTGGCTGATTTTGGGTGGACAGACTTAATTAGAGATTGGACAAATGAGGAGAGATCGCTACTACTATCAAGTTGGAGAAAATCTACTATGAACACCTATCATTCAGCTTGGAGAAAATGGAAACACTGGTGTGAAAATAGTGAAGTTAATTTTAAAAGTCCTACACCAGTCGAAGTAGCCCGTTATTTAGCATACCTCCACAACCACAAAGGTTTAGCTTATAAAACAATTTTGGTCCATAAATCTGTAATAGCCACCTTTACTAACGTCACAACAAAAATTGACCTTTCGTCAAACTTTTTTGTTAAGCATATTTTGAAAGCCATTTCAGTTGCCAAGGAGAAAAGTGCAGCACCTCCCATTTGGGATCCCCAAGTGATTATAGAACATCTAGAATCAAATGCTCCAGACGAGACAAACCTGTACCAAGTGTCTCAACGAACAGCTATTTTGCTTCTTCTATCCTCTGGACGGCGCGTTCACGACTTGACCCTACTTACGGTTGCAGACGAGAAATATTTAGACGAAGGTAATTCCATAACCTTGTGGCCTAGTTTTGGATCGAAAACAGATAACTTAAATTACAGACAATCAGGTTGGAAATTGCTACAAAATCCTAAAAAATCTCTTGATTGTGTATACTGGATACGTCTGCTAGTTCGCCTTACAGATGAACGCCGAAAGGAAAGAGATAAATTGTTAAGTTTATTTATAACTGTCAGAGGAATACCTAAAGCAGCTTCAAAAACTATAATTGGAGGTTGGATAAAGGCCGTGCTGAAAAACGCAGGTGTGGAAGCTTCTCCAGGATCTGTACGTGCTGCGGTGGCATCCCTCAATTGGTTGGAACAATTTCCCATCGATAAAATTTTAGAAACAGGAAATTGGCGCCGAGAACATACATTCAGAAGATATTACCAAAAAGTTATAAATCGTTCAAATCAAGAAAACTCTGTTTCATTATCTAGATATTTTGATTGTGTTCGATGATTAAGAAATTGATTAACTTATATAAAAGGAGGTTTTATTTTCTTTTTACAATTTAATTCAAACTTCTTAAATTTTAGCATCCTTTAACACATTATAGCATCGTGCATATTACGCTCACCAGGAGATAACAAACACTTCACTCAAGATGGATTCCGGATATCACAACGGAACAAATAATAGAGAGTTTTAACTTACAATAAAACTTACCTATTATTTTTCCTAAAGATATCCGGAATCCAGGCAATCTCTACCTGGTGCATCTCGAGTTATAATGAGGTAAAAACTTTGTAACGAGCGCTAGCTCACTTCCGTCAAAATCAAACCTAGAGGGCAGCACTAGCGCCGGAAGTACGAAGGGGGGGAAACCGTTTGACCGGAAATCGCAAGAAAAAGGACAGATGCTTGACTCAAGATGGATTCCGGATATCTTTAGGAAAAATAATAGGTAAGTTTTATTGTAAGTTAAAACTCTCTATTTTCTTAGATTAATCATTATTTTAAGACTGTCATACCATATACCAATTTTACCATAATTATAATATTATCATTTAACGGGGCAGCCGGAAGATTGATTTAAACGCGGGCAACAAGAAAATTAATAAGTATTTTATTTAATTCTATCCAATAATTTTTGCAATTCCTTGAAATAGTTTTACAATATTGTCACTTAATAACCGTCTTTTGAGGCATTTGCCTTTGAGATATTGCATGATGTTTCCAATAGGGTATTTTGTCATTTTTTATTAATATATATACCAAATTTTTCGTTATAATACATAATAGATTTATCATTTGATTATGTTAATTTCTATATTTTCTGTAAAATTCACCATCAAAGTTTAAATGAGATAAAAGCTCGCCTAAACGCAAAAGATACCATTGTGCAGGTTACTTGAAATTATGACGTCACTTGCTGGTAAACAAATTTAACTATGAATCTCAATACGATTCACCGTACAGAAACTCGACTGACTGATCTTTACTGTAAAGAAGCAAGTGACGTCGTCTCATTTAATCCCATGCATTTTCAATCATGTGGTTGGACATGAAATTATTATTATTATTCTATTAATGAATTCCTATAAAAATCATAGAAATCTTATATAAAAATAATAATATTTATTATGCAAAAAAAATCTTTATTGTATATTTCAAACACAGTCGCTGATTACAAAATTAGCTTGAAATACAGGTGATACCACTACCTCACCAATATATTAATATTTGCCATTTGATACTTGGTACTTGTCACTTGATACCTGTAACTACACTTACCTAATACGATATTGACGCCGGTGGTCAGTTCTGCATCCCTCATATCCACCTTTTCGGTAAGTAACAGTTGTACACGAGGCGCTACGCAGCAAACTGAAATCACGTCTAGCGCTGAACGCACCGTCTCCGATCTGCAAAAACATGTTCACTTTGAAGCAAATTCTTTTAATCAAAGCCAAAAATTATTTAAGAGACGTTAACAGATCTGCAGAATTAATTTCAAGTGTTTTTGATACTAAGTATTGGCATTCCCTAATTTTACAATCAATAAATAAAAAAAATATTATTTATGCAATTTTTGCCTGACGCATGACGCGTGTTCAAAAAATTTATTTCAAGAAGAAATTTCTATGTGTAATTTATGAAGTAAGTTCTTGTTGGAAAGTTCAAATAATAAACAAAAATTATATTTTGTTCCTACTCTTTACTACATAAAGGTAACAGTAAATTATAACTGTTTTAGGAAAATCAAACGAAAGTTACTCAACACGTACCTACTTGCTATCATATATTCACTATACATCTCACAAGTGGCACTCATATTGATTTTTGTCTCAATATCTGCAAATCAATATCTCAATATCTGATGTCTTTCATTTGTCACTAGATACCTAATATTTGTCACTGGATACTTGTCAACTGAAACTGTTACTTGATACCAATCACCTTTTATTTGTCACTAGATACTTGTCAACTGATACTGTTACTTAATCACTTGTTATTTGTCACTTGATACCTGCCATTGAAGTTCCACTCGTACGCGAACCCGACCACCTGCAGCAGCAACGTGACCCCACCGAGCTCCACCAACTCATCCACGGGCGCCCATCGTGACCAAGCAACGCTCGCTAGCAACTCGATCTGCTCTTGGATCTCTTCCGGGGATGATTTTGATGCCTGCAAGTATGGTAAACCAATCAAATCAATTTTTTTATCGTTCTTAATCCCAATCAAGCCGGGGCGCTAAGACAGAATTATTCACCCTATAACCTATTCCTATTCACCCTGACCTGAATACAGATGCAGAGAGGAATTCCACTCCTTCGCTGTGCGTATTAAAAAATGTATATTATGCTGTTGGTGTACTTTATAAAAAAAAAATATGCTAGTTATATTTTGGAATAGTTTACCTTGTATGGCGGTGGTTCGGGCACGATGTCGCCCTGTTGCCGCGCCACCTGTGCTGCTCGCAACTTCAAATGAGCTTCCAGGTACCTGGTTGAACGGTAACAATAATAGTAGTATAATGTCATTGTAATAGAGATCACTACATTTCTAGTTATTAATAATAATGATAATATTTTTACTTTCACACTAATTAGCCTAGTAAGTATGCCCTGCTTGTGGTGTGGATACTAAAATAACGGATATCCATAAATTTTAGACATAAATAATAAGATACAGAAATATTTATATAAATATACCCAATGTGAATTAAAAAAAAACATTACACAAACTCTGTAAATATTTGTGTTTCGATAATACTTGTATAGGGTACTTGGGTACTTAGGGTTCCTATCACCTTGGAATATTATTATAAAACCTAAAAACCACATGGCTGAAAATTTTCGAAATTTTACTTGCATGGAAAAAAGCAAAGCCTATACAAGGTTGGATTTTTGATTTTTTAATAATCTTTTTTGATAGATAATCACGGTCTAGGGTTGCCGCTATGCAGTTTTATATAAAAAGAAATTATTTTTCAGTCAGGCAAGGTTTTTGACTTTACAATGTTAAGTTTATATATAACTTTATATAACTTTCTGAGGTACATACCTTTTGTACCATATTCAAGAACATACACATTTTAAACAATATAAAAAAGAGCCAAAATAGCGATCACTTTTTTCTTTATTTTATTCTTAATTTAATCAATGTCAACCCGCCAAATATGTTACTCTTGTTTTCCCATTGGCTCAATAATTAACATTTACTACTTCATATTTGTCTATGAATATCTGTCACTTAACACCTGCTACTTGATACTTTTCACTTGATATATATCACCCACCTCCTTAACGCGACGCAGACATGTCGTACGATCTGTCGCGCAGCGCACGTCTCGTCGTCCGACACGCGCATCTCTTCGTCATCCGAACCTAGTATTGGTAACGTTGATATCACATTATATAACTTGCGGAGGCCATCCTGTCAAAAACAAAAAAATCACATTAAAACATATATAATAGCTTATTATTCTAGTAGATAGTACTGTTCCAATGATCATAAAGTTTGGTAAGTGATAGGATTTGTTTAAATTGTTTTTTTTTATATAAAAATATTATTTCTTTCTTTCTTTTGTGTTATTATTTTATATTTTTGCTTCTCCACAAGGGAAGTAGTGGTTCATTCCCCACACAAGTCTCAACAATGTGTTGTATAAAAGATTACCGAAATAAAGACATTTTAAAATTTTATTCAATTTTAATTCCTCCTGGCTAGCCACAACCATATTATTTATCGCAATAACAAAATATTTAAAACGTTGAGCGTTTTCCATTAAGAAAAAAAGTCGACACTGTGTTGCACTGTGTTAACTTTTTGTGTGCGTGTGTGTATGTGCCAATAGGTTTTTGCTATAGTATGGTCGACACAGTGCAACATAGTGTCGACAATTTTGTCTAAATGGAAAACGTTCATTGTTATTTTCCTATAGTTAAAGGTGAGATAGTCAGCGTCAGTGTATTCTTTTTTAAATGAGTCAATAAAAATAGGGATTAGGAAAAATAAAATGTTAGCAATTTAGCAATGCTTCTATTAAAATTAATATCTTATTGATTCCATCTAAAGTTTGTAGAATCATGTTTCTGTACATTTTCAAATAAAATACATGGAATAAACCAAAAACGGTTAAAAATAGCACAATCGATTTTAGTCCTTATTGTTCATTATTAAAACCTTTTAGACGTATATCATTGGATCAGCTTCAATGACCCAATGTCTGTTACGCCATAAGTTCCCGAATTCTTAACCGATTTTAATAATTAATGTGTGGAATCGAATCAACACTTTAAGGACCAGATGGTGCGCCGAATTTTGAAATTCGCCATATTAAAAAAGTTATGACCAAGAAACATTAGCTCTATGGGATTTCCCATTGAAACGAAAAGCCCGCGCTTTTTAAAAGTTTTCATTCAACAATTTTAAAATTTATTAAACATTACTAAATTTATTTTATATTTATAGTATTACACTCAGCTCCAATATATGATGCTAGCGAAGCTTTATGCTTAGCGACTGCAACGACCTATAGTCCGTTTTTTTTAGCATTAGAAAGAACAAAGTTTGGGTACTTTATTGTACACATATAATGTAACAAGCAAAACGTAACATCGTGAAAAGTTTACACTAAAATGACTTAAGAAGCAGAAGTTGCAAACTTGTGGAACGAAACGTTTGTCAGTTTGACACGACAAAATTAAAAAGTACATGCCGATGTTGTAATACGTACCATATTAGGTGATTTTTAAAATGGTCGCTTAACATGGCCGCCATTTGCAACAATAGCGGCAAATGTCAACGTCTGCATTTATCTGTTTTAACTATTTATTGTTAAGTTTCTATTGTTTTTGTTGAAGTTTTTTGTTAAAAGTCTTTGTTGTTATTTGTTATTTAATCTGTTCAACATTGGACGAGCCTGAAGCCGGTCAAAGTGGACTCCAGCACAAGGTTAGCCACCACTGCTTCTTTGTTTACATAATTTCTAATGCTTAAAAAAAATGGACTATAGTATGAATGAAAGAGACAGTCACCTGATTGTCGAATTCTTCTAATATAACTCTAAACTGGAAAGAGAGGCCGAAGAACATGGTGGCGTGGCAGCGACCCGAGTCGTGTGAACACTCGAGGAGCCACAAGGCGTATCTGAAAAAAAAATTGTTCAAACTAAAAAAAACTATATATGTTCAAAAAGGTATTTGAGAGTTTAAAGAAATATCTCTTGCTTTAGCTGTCAAATCGTAATACGAAACACCATACAAAAACTTACTGACTTACTAAACAAGCTCACTGCAAATTCAGCCAATTTACTGCATTTTTAATCACGTGGTTGAAAATGAAATTTTAATTATTTAATTTATGATTTCTTATAAAAATCATAAATATTTTTAATAATGCGTTAGTTTATAGGTATAAAAATATTTTTTAATATTTTTTTGGTAAATATGTAAAATTGCATTTTCTGGAAATAAAATAATCCGAATTCAAAAATAATTCAATTTAAAATAAATTAATTAAAAAAAACTTATTTTCTTGTCATTGTTGAATATGTTAAAATACGAGTATAAACACTATTGATATTTTTCATATTGTTAGCTTTGATTTAGATAACATTCTAACGAGTTTAGACGGTTATGCGATTAAGATATGCTTTCTCCTTACATGTTTCCATCCATTGCAAGTTAGTGTCCCTGTAATTGTCGCACACACACGCACTCACACACGCAAGCACGCACTCATGTACGCCCTCATACACGCAAGCACGCACTCATGTACGCCCTCATACACGCAAGCACGCACACAGACTAACCGTACCAATCTATATCTAGATTATAAAAAAAATACGACTTCCGCGGTCGAGTGGCTAGCATATCGGTTTTCATATTAACGCCAATCCTAGGTTCCGGGTTCGATTCTCAGTCGGGTCAAAGTGGAAAACAAACTTTTCTATATTAGCTTGCGTCTGGGTGTTGTGATACCATAAAATAAGTGCTATAGCTACCTAACTTGTTTCAGAACAATGAGAATGATGTCTAATATCTATTTACTGGGCTCAGTACTAGCCCAGTAAATTACTTTTACTTTACTTTATTGTTATTATAAACTAACTTGACAAGATCGGCAAGCGTACGTCTCGGCAGTAGGCAGACGCGTTCCATTGCATCCTCGCAGTAAGCCAAGTAGTACAGACATATGGACACGCCGGTCGCCGCCACAGACGGACGGGGCACTTCCAGGAATTTCTACGATAACATTCATTTTATCGTATTAAAGTAACAAGTGAGAACGTGCAACAACAACCTACTACAAAATATCAGTTGATTTTGAACACTATATAGTTGACTTTAAGTTCAAATTACGGTTTTAGATAGATTGATGGCCTGTTCGCGTCGGTAAGGCGGCTTTTCCAGTAGATGTGTAAGATAGCCAAGCTTAGCGCGAGAATATAATCGACCAATACAATTACGTGAATTTTTCTTCACTTATCGCTTACGTGGAAAAGCAGCCTAAATTTATTTTGATAGTGCTACAAGTTTAAAGGGACTTTTAAATAAAAAAATGGCTAATTTTTTATAGTATTTTATTAGAAAAATACTATAAAAAATCAATCGGCTCACAAGTTAGTCTCGGTCGGGGATTGAACCCGCAACATTTGGATGTCCGATCCGATGCACTCCCAATTGTGCTGCCATTGAGAACATAAACTATTTTATTGTAAAGAAGATGATGTTAACAATTTTCTAAAAAGTAAAAGTCCAAACAAATTTCATCAATCTAAGACATTGATCAGCAAAAATAAAATCATGGGGCGTGGCCTAACTTAAGTAAATACGTAATGAGCGGTTGAAGTATTAAGTAAGCAAATATAGACCTAATTCTAAATGTACTAAGACTCACCTGTAGCCCACCCATATTGATGAAATCTATAGAAAACTTTTTGTGGCAGAGTAATGCGGCTAAGTACTTGAGCGCTTCGAAGGCTAACCGCGAGTCTCTTGACTCGCGAACATTCAGGTAACCGAGTATGAGTCCAAGGGCGTTTTGTTCGAACACGTGGGAAAGAAACTAAGAAAAAAATAAGATTTTAATGAGTTACTTTCAAACTATGTGATAATTGTATTATGTATATATGGGCGCAGTCTTTTAATTTGATTTTTATTTGTTAAATCAGATCATCAATGTGAAAACCTTTTTAAATATAGGCTAACTTAATTACTAATCGTTAAATAAGCATATTTTATTCAAAGCTCTATTATTCAGTGACAGCGCCATCTTGTAGTGGTTGATTGAACTACTAACTACAATATTAATTTAAATGTTAAAATACTTTGTCCAATGTAAGATGATACTTTTGCAGAGTCCTAATAAAATAAAAGAATGTTAATAATCACTTTGTTCAGTCTCGTGATGATTTTACAAATAATTTGTAAATATTTAATAACGTTTAGTTTGATTGTTGCATTTTATTGAGCCACATTCAATGTTAACACTTTTGGCGCTTTTAACTAGTTTCCGTTCATGTGTTTAAGTTAGAAAAATATAAAATATCGGTTATTAATGTGTTTTAATAATGTAGAATTCGTTTAAATTAAGTTTCTTTGCATTTTAAATAATAGGTTATGTAATGATATTATTTTCAAGAGTTTATAAGATTGTAAAAGCATCATTTAGATACATTATTTTTAGGTGTTCCAAAGCGTAAGCTCTCTACTTGTAATGTCGAAAATAAAGCCTGATTTATACAAAGCTGAGTTATAAAGATGAACCCTAACGAGGAACTGACATATACTAAATAATGGATATAAAAATATACAGGAAAATGGAGTGGCGTGGAAGGAGATATGGTGACAAAGATAGATAAAGGGATTCTTAGATGGTTTGGACATGTAGAGAGGATGGACGAAAGGAGATTGACAAAACAAGTTCATGAAGCAAATGTACTATCGAAACCTCTGGCGCCTTATCAGTCCTAAGTCGAAAGTCGCTTGCACACTGCACGATGCCTATCGCTTCAGGCCACGCCCCACTCCATTCATTCAACAATGGCGCGCGTGCGCAAACAAGCAAGTGAGAGCAGATTGACAGTACTGACATCAAGGGCGATTTTAAAACTAGTTGTTTATGATTGCCCGTAGTATAACTAGTAGTAAAATACGAAGCCAATTAAGGATCGTGTGGGCGTGTCCGATGCAATCAATTCAAACGAATATTTCTACAAAGTGGTAAGGCACGAGAGACCTCGATAGTACGTGGGTAATTCGGTACAGGCAGACCAAGGCGAACTTTCAGGGACCAAATAGAAGATGTCCTCAAAAAGAGACAGGCCAAAAGTTCCCTTAACCGAAGAGCTTATATAAAAGGTCTGCTGAGAGTTGAAGAAGAAGGCGTAATTACATGTGGATCTATACAGGGTGGATTTATATGAACTTGACAGTAAAGGTTATAAATTTCTACTCTGAGCCTACCTTGAATTTGACCTTTGATTATATTTTTAATTTATTATGTAATATAACGTTAATCTTTTGTGTTAATCTATAATCTAAGATCACAGTGGTTTGTGTGTTTGTCTGTCCGCTCTTTTTCCATTGTATCAATAACGTTACCGTAGCAACGCATTAACCGCAAGTAATTCGTCTACCGGACGCTACATGGCGCTAACGGAAAAATATTAATAATAAACAAAAATTAAAGAATTTTGTCCACCCGTGCGAAGCCGGGACGGGCCGCTAGTTTAAACTATTAATGTAGCTATTAATTTGATTTTTTAAATATTTTATTTTATTT
Organism: Calamotropha paludella; assembly: GCA_927399485.1. Classification (NCBI taxonomy): domain Eukaryota; kingdom Metazoa; phylum Arthropoda; class Insecta; order Lepidoptera; family Crambidae; genus Calamotropha; species Calamotropha paludella. The sequence continues at coordinate 7,102,067 of OV656831.1, read as the reverse complement.
TATTTTCTTTATTTGGTTTACCAACAATTGTTACAATTATACATTTATTACATAACAGTGAGTAACTCAGTTCTATAGCTAAATGCACAATTAATTAAAGGCAAACACAACATGCTCAGTATATTGTTACGAGTAACATAAAAACGAAATTACAATTGCACTTGAGGATAGAAATAATTCTTAATTACAATAAAACAGTAACAATAATCAAAATCCTATAAATCAACGATGGTTTCTTGCAAATGCTTACGAAATGTATAGAAAGTTACAGCATTTATGACAATAGCATTTCCATAGCAGTTCAGAAGTCTGCTCGCTCTGGGGACAAATGAACTTGAGCCCAATACTGTTGAGCGGAATGGTGGAACTAATGGTGAGATTTGATTTCTAGGCAATTTACGAGGTACTTTGAAAATAAATTTACTCAGTAAGCTAGGACAGTCTATCTTATTGTTAAATAATTTGTTTAAAAATGTCAGATCATTTATGATCCTTCGTTTTTCTAGCGAACTATATTTAAAATATTCTAGTCTATCCCCGTATGAGAACCCTTTCTTACACACGTTGGCTGAATAAGCTAGGTGCCAAAGATATCTCTTTTGAATACGTTCCAACCTCAAAGAATGACATGCACAGTGCGGTCTCCATACAACGCTGCAGTACTCCAGAATGCTTAAGACAAATGAGTTGTATAGCAACCTTTTTGTTTGCAACCTGCGGAGTCCCCTCCCAATTCTAATAATAAATCCGAGCATCTTACAGGCTTTCCTTACAACGCTTTCTATATGGGTAACAAAGGTTAACTTTCTGTCAATTATCACGCCAAGATCCTTTATGTGATTAGCTTCCTGTATTTTTATACCATTAATATAGTAACTAGATTTGAAAGTGTTCAGTTTTCTTGTGAATTTAACATGAAAACATTTATTTATATTTAATTGCATTCCATTCAATTCGCACCAATGATTCAAACCATTGAGATCTTTTTGGAGTAGTACGATATCTACTTCCGTTTTAATTATTCTCAATAACTTCAAATCATCGGCGTACAAGTATGGGATAGAATATGATATATAATCGACAAGGTCATTAATGTAAATATTAAATAAAATATTAATAGCAATAGATACAAAAAAAAGGTTAAAGTATTTATATATATGTCAGAGACAAAAATTAATAGTGGAAATATAAGAAAATGGTACTCACTTCCTGGTATTCCCCCATAGGTGTGAGGTATCGTAGTATGAGCATCTGTTTGGTAGCGTCTGTTGGAGGGTGGATCTGAATATTGCCTGTTAAAAATATTACATTACTCTATAATATGTAAATTTTTTGACAATGATTATTAAATTTAATTACTTGTCAGTCCGCTAGCGCGCGCCCCACCCCTCTCAACAGTCCCAATGCTGCGCGAATTATGAAAAAAATTTAGGAATCTTAGATAGAAATGCATTTTTCTCGCTAAATAATGAAGATAGGACCAAACAAAAATACTACCGTAAAGCTGATTAAATAAAGAATCCACCACAGAATATTTGGATCTGTGTAACTCAAAAATTAATTGTGATTTAAAAAACAACCACGCGGCAATTTGAATATGGTAGCAATTGCTACCGTGGACTGACAAGTGGTTATGTAATGTTTCTTATTTAGCGGGTTTTTTTAACAAAGCAATAAATTACTAATTGTACCTAGTTTTATAAATGCTGTACACTATACTTTGTCCAATGTAGGATGATACTTTTGACAGTTGACACCTATATAGAGGGTATAAAGTTGCTATTGCAATGTCAAGCCAAACATAAGGAAACAAACGCAACCTTAGTACGTAGCAATAAGGAAGTGACACCTGTCAAAAGTATCTTCTACATTGGACAAAGTATACTGATATTGGTGTACAAATCAGATAAAAAACTGTTTTGTTTGTTTCCAATGTGTATTAATGGTTCTAAATGTTGAATGTGACAAACTTTTCTTAACCCCTTAAAACCCGAGAGCATTATATTATGCGCGGGACAACGATACCTAAAATCCGCGAGCATTATATAATGCTCTATAGTGCGCAGTCTGATTAAATCCTTATTACGGCTTTGGTAATGGTTCTTTTTGAATTAATTATATTTTTTCCCCGATCGAGAGATAAATAACGCATTTGACACAAAGCTGGGCTACCACGGGTTAAACAAAACGCCGAAATTCGAGTAAATAATAACAAAATAGTTGTACAGCCAAAACGCCAAGGGCTGTGAAAGGTGATGACACTCCTGTGCGTTCTGCGGCACCGAAATCAGCTACTAATGATAACGTCACCCAACGTCTCAAAAAAAAGAAAACTGTTTCAGATCCTTTGTCTGGGGCTAAAACTAGTGATACAGGTGGTCAAATCACAGTTTCCTCGTTTGATTTGCGCGAGATAATTAGACAGGAAATTGCAGAGTTGCATAAGAGTTTGGAAGCTAGCTTCAAGGATCTATTAAATGCGAAATTTCAGCGAATAGAGGATGAAATGAAGGAAGTTAAGAAGTCTATTTCATTTATAAACGGTAAATATGAAGACTTCAAGAAACCGATGGACATCCAAGAAAAAGCTATAAAATCTGTAGATCTTATATCGACTAATATGGCCCAACTGAAAAGCTCCTATAATAAACTGGAGAGTGAGAGCAATGTAAGAGATCAATGGGCCAGACGTTCGAATATTGAAATATGCGGAATTCCCGAGAAGAAAAATGAGAACTTGATTGTAATTATCGAAAATCTGGCAAAAAAAGCGGGGATATTATTTAATGCTCCCACTGATATGGACTTCGTGACCCGTGTTGCGTCGTTATCAAAAGACAATAAAAAGCCTAAACGTATAGTTGTGCGATTTATGTCTCGATACTTTAAGGATGACTTTTTATGTAGGGTACGTCAGTTGAAAAACTTGAAAGCTAGTGACATTGGGTTTTCCGGCGACAACTCTATGGTTTTCTTTAACGATCATTTAACAACTTCTAATAAATTACTACTTCATAAGGCTAAAGCTAAGGCTAAAGACTGCAAGTACAAATTTGTGTGGGTAAAAAATTGTACTATTATGGTGCGTCAAAGTGAAAGTAGTCCTGTACTACACATTAACTCCACAAATGATTTATTCAAAATAAAATAGGAGCTTTAATTTATCTTTATTTGTTTGAAACTATTTGTTTTGTATATTCTACTCCTAGCTTATATGTTACTAAACGGTCATTGATATTTTGTTATTATTCATGCATCTTTGATTTTCGTATTTTTTATAGTGGTGGTATCGCTTTCTTAGATTCCTTTTGTAAGCCTAAAATTTTAAAATTATATATTGATAATGTACGTTATTATTTTATTAGTTTTATCTATATGAATTATTATATCAAATTGTTTAAAAATGGATAATAAATTGAAAATTTATTACCAAAACGTCAGAGGGTTGCGTACCAAAATAAGCATGTTCTATAAAAACGTGTTACTTAATGAATACGATGTTATTTGTATAACCGAAACATGGCTGCTACCGGGAGTCTTTGATCTGGAATTGTTCGACCAATATAATGTTTACAGATGCGATCGAAACTATGCTGTCAGGGGTGATAGAATGGGGGGTGGTGTTTTAATAGCTGTGCATCGAAAATTTAATGTATGTAATTGTGTAACTGTTCCTGTTCATAATTCGGGTGCTGAAATTGTTTCAGTCACCTTATCCCTAAATGGAATATCAAAAGACATTTATCACTTGTACTCGTGTTATTTTCCGCAATGTAATATTCAAAAAGAAGTTTTACGTAATTTTTATGAACATATCTCTAATAAGGCTCTCAAAGACCAGGGTGAATATTATATTATTTTTGGCGACTTTAACATTCCTCGTGCTGAATGGTTACCTGTTCAAAATGTTTCATTTGCCAATCTTGCTGGTAATTTTAATGTAGACTGTGTAAATGATTTATCAAACTTTATATCCATAAACGACTTTAAACAGTACAATTTGGTTTGCAATGCTAATAATCGAGTGCTTGATTTGGTTATTGCAAACTTGGATTGTAGTGTATTTGCTTCTGAGCCTCTTGTACCTGAGGATAAGCACCACCCAGCTCTTTGTTGTGAAATTTCGATTCGTGAACAGAAATCACTTAACCAAAACACCAAGTCAGTTATGTTGTTTAAGTCAGCTAATTATGATGATATTAACCACGCTCTCTCTAATATAAATTGGGATGAATGTTTTACATCGAATGATATTAACGATAACATTAAAGCTTTTTATAATATAATCAATAATATTATAATTAAGTTTGTTCCTGTTAGAGTTATTCATACCAAAAATAAATATCCTATATGGTTTAATCGAGCACTAATAAAAATAATTAATGAAAAATTAAAATATCACAGGAAATGGAAAATATATGGCCGCGTAAATGATTATAATACATTCAGACTACTCAGGGAACGGCAAAAGGTGTTACAAGAAGAGTGTTTCAATAATTTTATATCCGATGCCGAATCCAAGATCGCTCACAATAGTAAACACTTTTGGGCGTATGTTAAATCAAAAAGAAAAAATTTGAATGATTTACCTGATTCAATGTTTATTGGAGATGTGAGATCATCTAGCGGCGAGGACATTTGTAATTTGTTTAATCGGTATTTCAACTCGGTATTTGAATCCTATAGTCAGTCTAATCATTGTCTTACGGGTGTCAAAGGAGAAAATAACCTGATTAATCTTAACGACATTTTTATTGATAAAGCCAAAATTGAGTCATACCTTAAAAATATCAATATAAATAAAGGCGCTGGTCCCGACGGAGTGCCCCCAATATTTTTAAATTTTTGCTATAAGCAATTATCTGAGCCGCTATTTAGATTGTTTAATCTTTCGTTACGAACGGGAGTGATGCCCTTTGTGTGGAAACAATCCTTTATTACACCTGTGTTTAAGTCAGGTGATAAACATGATATTGGAAATTATCGTCCGATATCCAAGCTTAATACTATACCCAAGCTCTTTGAAAAAATTGTATGCGATGCTATTTACCCCATTATGAGACCCGTTTTGTTAACCCAGCAGCATGGTTTCATGACCAGAAAATCTACAGAGAGCAATTTATGCGAATATATTGATATTCTGTACAAAGCGATGGATGCGGGCTTTCAGGTGGATGCCGTGTACACCGATTATTCCAAAGCTTTCGATAAGATATCACATGAAATCCTTCTCAAAAAATTAGAACACATCGGTGTGCACGGTGACCTCTTGCGTTGGCTTGCATCTTATTTACGTGATCGTACTCAAGCAGTAGCAGTTAAAGGCTACTGTTCTTCGTTTTTACCAGTATCTTCGGGTGTCCCCCAGGGCTCGCACCTCGGTCCTCTTTTATTCAATATATATATAAATGATGTTATTTTGCAGTTTCAACACTCTAACATACTTTTGTTTGCTGATGATAAGAAATTTTTTAAAATTATTAAGAACCAACATGATTGTGAGCTATTACAAGAAGATATTAATAGACTATACTTATATTGTTCAAAAAATCAATTGTTCTTAAATATTAATAAGTGTAATGTTATAACATTTTCCAGGAAAAATAAACCTTTAGAATATAACTATAAAATGAATAATGTGTCGATATGTCGAGTTACCGAGTTGCGAGACCTGGGCGTACATTTGGATCGAAAACTAATTTTTAAATCTCATATTGAGAAAACAGTAGACAAGTCCTATAAGATGCTTGGTTTTATCTTACGAATCACCAAAGACTTTAAAAAACCTTCAACTTTAATTATACTTTATAATTCATTGGTCCGCTCAATATTGGAATATTGCTCAACAGTTTGGAATCCACAGTATAATATTTATGTAGAATCAATAGAAAAAATTCATAATAAATTTTTGAAGCATATCCATTTCAGATCAGCCGGTGATGCCTCCTTTTTGTATCGTTTAGACTCTGACTTAAAATCTCGTCGTACTGTTAGGGATCAGATGTTATTATATAAAATCATACATAATAAGATCGATTCCATACCACTTTTGAGTGAAATAAATTTCCGATGCCAAAGGATAAGTGCTAGAAATAAGTTTTTGTTTTGTACTTCTGCAATGCATACTAATTATGGTAGGAACAACTTTTTAACTCGTGCATGCAAATCTTATAATAGTATTTTTTCTCAGATTGATATATTTGCTTTGTCGTATGGGCAGTTTAAAAGTCAGGTTAAATTAGTTCTAGAAAACAGTCGTAAAATTTGATTACTCTTGTTTATTTTTATTTTTTTGCTTAACTTTCATTGTTAATGTCATAGTATTTCTTGCTAGTGTTTGTTAGTTGTCAATGTGTAAAATATCTGTGGAAACTTAATTGTTATATGTGTATTCAATATGTGTTGTGTATAAGTCTAAAATTATGTATGTTTCCCTTGAAAATAAATAAATAAATAAAAAAATAAAAAAATAAATAAAAAATAATCATAATACCAAAATTGACGTTGGCTTACAGCAATACTTTTTTTTCACATGCCAAACCGATTTTTATACTTAACACAGAATTTCACAGGTCAGTTTGAAATTTATACAATATCTATGATAAGTTACCTCTTTAACCTTAGAAAAAAAAATCTTTCCATTTTTAGATTACACGAGAGATGAGTTTTGATAATAAAAAGACAGATATAGATTTTTAAACTAATTTTGCCAACTAATGCTTTCTTATATTTAACCTGTACAGCAATATACAGGGATGTATCTCAAAATAGTTGGTCAAAATACCTACCGATTTTTAACCCCTTGACGCCCAGCTTTGTGTTAAATGCTTTATTTCTCTCTCTATTGGGGAAAAAATATCATTCAATAAAAAAAACCATTACCAAAGCCGTAATAAGGATTAAATCAGACTGCGCGCTATAGAGCATTCTATAATGCTCGCGGATTTTAGGCGTCGTTGTCGCGCGCATGATATAATGCTCGCGGGTTTTGAGGGGTTAAAATATGTTTGAGAAAAATATATTACTTACTAGTACTCAATCGCTAAAATAATGTCTGTACTTGATTGGTTATCACGTCTACTTTAAAAAGGGTAATTTCTGACTTCCAATGTTAGATAAACCAACTTAATTTTTGTTTAATTTACCTCAGTAAATACCAATTACAGAAAAAAAAAACAATAATATAAACTTTTATAATTTTTATATATTTTATGCATTTTCCAATGCGATCCTATAAGATAAATTATTTTAGTAGAAAAATACTAGAAAAAATCGACTCGGGTCACAAGTGAATTCTCAGACGGGAATCGAACCTTTGGAAATCCGGTCCAATGCTCTCCCAATTGAGCTACAGAGCCTTAAGAACACTCGTCGAAATTTTCTAGAACCTTTTTGATTTCACGCTGTAGGCCAGAGTTGTTTCATCAATGAGAGGAACATCCTCTCGTATTTGAAAGAAACATTTTTACAAATGTTTGGGCAATCGATTAGATGAAACAGCCATTTAGTTTTATAATTTTTTTCATAAATTTTATTCATTTTTCAATGCGATCTTATAATATTTTTTTTATAAATATAACACAATATAGATAACTAAGTAACGGAGTACTAAAACATTACAAATAAAAAAGGGCATGCAAATCTCGACCTTAAGTATAAAATATTACATACCTATAACGTAAGTCTCCATCTCGGCCCAACTGGAATTCGAAGATGTCTCATGGTGTAAGGGGGCAGGGGGTGGTGGAGGACGAGGTGGTGGCGACATCATGCCCCAGTGTTCCGGTGATATGGCGCTACATGCTGCAAACGAAACTAAACTTTAGCAAGTGAGAATAGAGTTCATATTAGAGCAAGCACACGAAAAGTATATTCTCGATTGTAACGAATTTTATATTTACTTGAGCGTAAAATATCAAATTTGAGAATTAGCACAATAATAATAATAATAAAATAAGCTTGAACTAAAATGGTTAGTAACAATGGTACTAATATCTAATATTAGTTTTTAGTATTACAAAGCATAAACATTTTCATGCACATGTCCAGCCTGCTTGTTTAATAGCGTGATTCAGATGGGTACAGCGCCATCTACCGAAAATTAGAGTAAGCAATGTGTTTTACTGTAGTTTGATAAAACACTTTGGCTCCAATGGTCCTACTAATACTCTTATTCCTACCATTCGGCATTTTTTTTAACTAATAAGACAAATTCACTTGATCGGTAAACTTATAAGTTTTAACATAAGTAATTACAAAAAGAAAACTTTTAAATAAAAATTTTATATTTTTATTATATGCATACAGAATTTAAAATCACACACACACATTCATTTTTAGCGGCCAACTTCATCCTGCTGGTTTATTCTATGTCGCTTTTGCAGCCAACTTCAACATGATAATTTTGTGTCACATCTTAAAATTTCACTCTCTTCATTTTTTCATAACGCGCCTAAAGAAGTATAACTTCATAAATTAACCAAATTGCTATGCTATTGTTGTAACATTGAAAGTAAATGCAAATATAAAAGAAACAATTAATCATGAACCTTGCTGGTAATGCAACTTACAGTTGGAGTAGTTCTTCACTGGGGTCTCAGGGTCCTTTCTTGTTTGTGGCGCTTCTTCCACCACCATATCGCCCCCTCCGCCTTCATCTTTCTCTCGATCTTAACAGTCATTATACATAGTTAATACACATCAAAACATAGCTATACAAAAACTGATAATTCATCTCCTGATTTTTTCATTAAAGCAGTGAAAAAAAAGGTTGACCCCAAAAAAACACAAAAAAACACATCAAACTAAAAAAGGAAAAAGTTCGCAAAATTATTTGTTTAATATATACTCTAAAAACACAAATTTGTTGTTTGTGTGTTTGTCTGTCCGCTCTTTTTCCATTGTATACGCGTTACCATAGTGCCTAAGAATAACATTCAAGAAGGCTAAGAACGGTTAGCTATATGTCTAGTCGTAGATCCGAAACTTTAGCACGATTCATTTCGGTACAGCGACATCTATAACTGAGACACAACAACGCGTGGCCGAGTCAGCAGCAACGCGTTAACCGCAAGTAGTTCGTCTAGCGGACGCTAGATGACGCTAACGGAAAAATATTTAATAACAGAAAGAAGTTAATAAAATAATAAATTAAAGAAATTCGTCCACCCGTGCGAAGCCGGGACGGGCCGCTAGTAATAATAATATTTTCTACAGTCACACCAATTAGCCTAGCCCAAAGTAAGCACTATAAGTCTTGTGTTATGGATACTAGGATAACGGATAGACATACATATATCATACATAAATAAATAATATTAATAAAAATATATATAAATACCAGGAACAAATGCTCGTATTCATCACACAGATATCAGCCCCTTCCGGGATTCGAACCCAGGACCGTCGCTGTGAAAGGCAGTAGTACTAGTATTTTTCTATTAAAATAATTTATATTTATGAAGTTTCATATAAATGTACCGTTATAAATTTAAAATGTGAAGCTGTGCTTTTTTTTATTAGGATGAAGTTAAGTTTTGGATTGTGTTATGTGGAAATTCACCTTTCTTGTCTAGGGTGGGACCGTTGGTTTTGAAATCATTATTCCTCTTCTTGTCGAACCGAGCGAAGTGTCGCGTTTGATTTGGCGGCGTCACTGAATTGTTGCTCGATTGCTAGAAATAAAAACAATATGTATAATTAATGGAATAGACACATTTAATTTACAAATTTACATTGCTCAAACATAGAACAATCATTCAAACAATCATCATTATAACATACTATCGAAGGCTCTGGCGCCTTATCAGTCCTAAGTCGAAAGTCGCTTGCACACTGCACGATGCCTATCGCTTCAGGTCACGCCCCGCTCCATTCATTCAACAATGGCGCGCGTGTGCAAACAAGCAGAAAAAGCAGATTGACAGTTGACAGTACTGACATCAAGGGCGATTTTAAAACTAGTTGTTAATGATTGGCCGTAGTATAAATCGTAGTAAAATACGAAGCCAATTAGGGTCGTGTGGGCGTGTCCGATGCGATCAGTTCAAACGAATATTTCTACAAAGTGGTAAGGCATGAGAGACCTCGATAGTACATACATCGTAAAAATCATCGACATATACTTATAACGTGCAGTAATTTCTTGGTTTAAAAAGAATGACGAAGATGGCATTTGCTTTCGGACTAACGCTATCTCTTTCCTTATAGGCGATTGTCTCTCAATTTTCATGACAGGTACGGCATATATTTTTAAAAGTGATAAAGATAGTCCGAAACTTAGTTTTATCTCTTTCTTTCGTAGTGCCACAATTCTCACCGCTAGAGCATGTCCATTATTTTATGTGAATGGTAAAAAATGACCGATATCTTTTTTCTGTTTCACTGAGGGTGACAGGCAAAGGATACAAAGTTCATACAGCCTCCTCTTCAGTATTTTCTTTTGTTAATTTTATAATGACAAGATGAGAGCTTATTTATAAAGGCTGTATGACTAAGGATTGACGAATGGAAAATAAAATACTATCACCTTTGTTATAACCGTTAAAGGATTTTTTTGAGAGAACGCATAAATTAACAATCATCCATTACACCGTATGGTTTCTGGCGGTGTAGAATCGTACCACCCTCACACCACACCACCAGACTAACACACTCGCGCAAGCGCCCTGCTCTGCTTACACGAAACGGCAGGAGCAGGCATACATTTTCGTCGTGCGGTAGAAAGAGAGGGGTATATTACTTCCTCTCCCGCCGGCGGTCTACTCTCCCTCCGTCTTACGAATTTTCGATCAGGTCACGTGTCCTGCCGCGAGTTTAACATTTTTTACCCATCCCAAAAAGTGCACAACGCCCCTTAAGAAGTTTTCACTTCAATAAGCTTGGCAAATAGAAAATAAGCTAAACAATGTTCTCATGTAAGTGACAATATGATGTCTTTATGTGAATAAATATCTTTAAACTGAAACCGAATCATAATACAAATCAGACCAAAAATGAGCAGCAGTTTTTTAAAAATTACTGTCTTTTAATCAAACCTCCAACTTGCCAGGCAAGCGAGAAGCCGCAAGATTATGGCTAAACTCCCTATTTCTGAGGCTGATATGATAATATATCCACCATTATTTTAAATCAGATTTCTGTCAAAATATTCGCAAGAAAAATAAAACAACTGAAATGTCACTTTCTGAACCCGCCATATTATTTGGCAGGCGTCTGAAAAAAAAAATTATATATTACGGCTTACCTTGTCTTCCTGGTTTTTATTTCTTAATTCGTGTAGCCTCTTTAACATGCGCGGGACTAGCATAGCGTTTAAATCTCTGCAACAAAATAATGTTTTATGTCAAACTTCATTCTGATATGTTGTGGCGACATCTATACAGCAAAGCAAATAACACTACACGGATCAAGATTTATGCTTTGTATCACAGATGGCGTTAGCTCCACACTTGAGCGTGTGTACAAAAGTACGAATTGGTATGGAGACCTATTTTTGTCTATTTACAGTTTCTAAAATTCGACCTACATCCGGTGAGACCGCAGATCCCAGGCAAAGATAGGAAAACATTCCTATAGCATTAGATACGTTAATAAAATTAATTAGGTATATATTTGTCATAAATAAAATTTTATGTTGATTTATAGATATTATTGACTGAGACAACTCAGACTTGCCAATTGATCAGATCACAATGACTAGCACTTTGCAAATATATAATAAACCATCAATATGTTTGACATTTTTTTGCTCAAATAATTATTAATATTTAATTCGTACTCAAATTACTCATGGCTTCTACTTACGATAGTTTTTTGACCTTGAAAATACTCTTTTGAATGACCAATCATACCCTTTTAAGACGATGTAACTTAAGTTCAAATGAAGTTTTAAAACACGATGGCGTCATGAATAACATTATTTCGTTTGGTAATTTTAACCGATTCGTTGCTGATGGCACGCCTGTCGTCCCATTACTTTTTTTGCGTGTGGCGTTAGCCACTGAAACAGAGTCATTTTTAAATCGATGATAACTCCTTCAAATAAAGTTTTAGGGAAATCAACCCGGAATAAAACTATCTTCATTTTCACGTAAATCAAGCTCGTAGCCTTCGTTTCTGTAATTGTATGTAGCAACGAATCAGTTAATAATGACAAAATAAAAAAAATATATGAAAGAATTATTTTAAAAACTTTTACTATTGATACGAAGCGTTACCTAAAGTTGGTAGCAATTTCCTGCACCTCCATCGCAGCAGCGAGCAGACCTGTCGCATAACACTGCAGTGGCTCCGGAGAGTTAGTAGCCCAGTTCACCAGCCGATGGATCAACGACTCGTTGTCCTGGAACAATTAAATAAATAAATAATAAATAAATATTTCTTACATTCACACCAATTAGACTAGCCCAAAGTAAGCACTGTAAGGCTTGTGTTATGGATACTAGGGTAACGAATAGACATACATATATGATACATAGATATGTAATATTCATAGAAATATATAAAAACACCCATGACTCAGGTACAAATGTTCGTATTCATCATACTAACATCTGCCCCTTCCGGGATTTGAACCCAGGACCGTCGGTGCGAAAGGCAGTTCATCACTACCGTTGCACCAAACGGTCGTCAATAGATGTATAATAAATCCCGGACAAGTCACAACAAGTTTTGAGCTTATATGCTGAGCATATACTATAGGTACTAAATAATGTATAGAATACAAAAATAAGTATATAAAAATTTTTTGAAGTTATACTTCTTTAGACGCGTTATAAAAAAATTATGAGAGTGAAATTTTAAAATGCATCACTGTAACACAAAAGTAACAGGTTGAAGTTGCCCGCAAAAGCGACATGGAATAAACCAGCAGGATGAAATTGGCCGCTAGTTGGCTCAAGGTTACTCAAATATTTATGAATGTGTGTATGTTTGTGTGTGATTTTATATTATATATGGTTGTTACCAATAATTTATATAATATTATAATAAAAATTTTATATTATTGAAGTAATACTTCTTTAGGCGCGTTATGAAAAAATGTTGAGAGTGAAATTTTACGATGCGCGCGCATCACTGCAACACAAAAGTTACAGTGTGAAGTTGGCCGCAAAAGCGACATAGAATAAACCAGCAGGATGAAGTTGGCCACTAATTATGTATATGTCGGTGTGTGTGTGATTTTAAATTATAAATGGTAGTCAAAAGTAATTTATATAAAATTATAATAACAATCTTATATTATACTAGCTGTCCCGGCCACGCTGTGCTGTGCCGACTGCAGTGCCATCTGCCGGACTGATTTGTGAATCTAAACCATTCTCAGATCCCCTTGAACACACACAAAAAAATTCATTCAAATCGGTCCAGCCGTTTAGAAGGAGTTCAGTGACATACACACTCACAGAAGAATTATATATATAAAGATAATAACAATTTTATTTAAGTGGTTTTTATTTTATAAACTTTTTAAGTGCGTTTATTGATTAGAGGTTAACTGTCGGTATGTATTCTTTTTATTTGTTTATAATATAAATTATTATTATTTTTACATTACTATTGGTTAAACAGTTTATTGTAACGGTTTTTGATATATTACTTGATTCTGTATACAGATATATAGAAAATCTGTTAATCTTTTGACGCTTCTTACTGATCACTATATAATTTATAAATTTATCTTTCTTTTCACATACAAAGAATACGAGCACAGGGGGGGGGGAATTTTTAGTTATCTTTGTTCAGTAACGATAAAGAAGTATAACTTTTTACGTGCGTACGTAACACACAACGGTTTTTTTTATAATAACATTATAACAATTTTATTTAATAGTGGGTTTTATATTATAAACTTTTTTATTTGCGTTTATTGATTTGAGGTTAATTGTCGGTATGTATTCTATTTATTTGTTTATAATATAAATTATGTATAACTTCTCACGCGCACACACGCACCCATTGTTTTTTTTTTTATCAAGACAAAAGGTTGTATGACAACAAATAATACACTTAATATTAAACCTAAAATAGCCCAACATTAAACAATGTTCAGTCAAAATACACATTTTTACGGTTCACTTGTACATTGACATGTATGTAGGTTTATGAATCATACCTACTAATATTACTTTATTTATTAAAAACTTTATAAACAGTTAACATCTGACGTCGCGTCAACCTTTTAAATAAATAATAATAATAATAAATATTTCTTACATTCACACTAATTAGCCTAGCCCAAAGTAAGCACAGTAAGGCTTGTGTTATGCATACTAGGCTAACGGATAGACATACATATATGATACATAGGTATGTAATATTCATAGAAATATATATAAACACCCATGACTTAGGTACAAATACTCGTATTCATCATACAAACATCTGCCCCTTCAGGGATTTGAACCCAGGACCGTCGGTGCGAAAGGCAGGATTGCTACCGTTGCACCAAACGGTCGTCAAATTTGACATTGACATGTATGTAGGTTAATGAATCATACCTACCAATATTACTTTATTTATTAAAAGTTTTATAAACAGTTAACATCTGACGTCGCGTCAACCTCTTAGTAAATAAAAAATATAATGTTTATTCATTTCAATAATTAGTGTATAGAAACAGTTGTTGGCACCTTCTAATAGGTACGAGTACATGAAACACCTGTATCAGAGGGAGCCACTCTTCCATAGCAAAATTGTTTAAAAACTACCTTAAGTTCTAGTGATGTATTGTCATTGTCATTTTTTGAACAATCGCGAATACGAATGCGAATATCTGGTATCGATATTCGCGAATACGAATGCGAATATCTGGTATCGATATTCGCGAATACGAATGCGAATATCTGGTATCGATATTCGCGAATACGAATGCGAATATCTGGTATCGATATTCGTGAATGCGAATATCTGGTATCGATATTCGCGAATACGAATGCGAATATCTGGTATCGATATTGGCGAATGCGAATATCTGGTATCGATATGCGCGAATACGAATGCGAATATCTGGTATCGATATTCGCGAATACGAATGCGAATATCTGGTATCGATATTCGCGAATACGGATGCGAATATCTGGTATCGATATTCGCGAATGCGAATATCTGGTTTCGATATTCGCGAATACGAATGCGAATATCTGGTATCGATATTCACGAATGCGAATATCTGGTATCGATATTCGCGAATACGAATTCGAATATCTGGTATCGATATTCGCGAATGCGAATATTTAGTTTTTGTTCAAAATTGGCGCCAATTGTCTATGGCATGGTGGCTGTCTCGTTCGGATTGCCGAGTTGATATGAATTAACTCATCCGACTGAAGTATCATTCCGCTCGCGCCGGTCTTTTCGTAAAATCTTCAAATTGTTTTTTTCTTATATTTATATTCGCAAAACATTCGCAAAGAATTTGCGAATGGGAATGTGAATGCGAATATGCAAAACTATGCGAATATTCGCGAATGCGAATATTCGTTACATCACCATTAAGTTCTTTTACATAACAGGGTATGAACTAAGATTATTATTGTGAGTTTAGACTAACATGACGACATAAAGAATTTAAATGACAATTTTTTTAAGAAGATACTACATATATAATTAAAGAATAATATTTTTATGGTAATAAGGATTTTTTAAATAAGATTTTATCTAGTTTTTTATTATAATAGACACGTTATTAAATTCATACAATCTAATATTGCAATTTTGTTATCTTCACTAATAATTTTTATTGTAGATCTTTAATATATAGGGGAGAAGGAGGCACATTAGCACATTTTTCATATTTGAAGTCATAAAAAATCAACTGTAAAGAGCAATTAAAAAGACATATTTTTCTTAACTTACTTACTCCTTTGTTAATATAAAAAAAATGAAACGTTTGAATTCGTTGAAAACGTTAAAGAGAGAATAGTGTTTTTTTAAAACTCAAATTTGTTTAAATTTTCCTTCCCATAGGGGCACATTTGAATCGACATGAGGCAGTTTTGAAAAATGGGTTAAAAACCAGAAAAAAGAGATGATAGAGTAATAATTTGTCTTTATTATAATGATATTTATTGTTATTGAAATATAAAATAAATTTATACGAAACTTATAAAGTTAAATCTTGCATTACAGTAACAAAAATAAAAATTATAGTTTTTTATTGTATTTGACTTCCTCCTTGTTAACAAAAAATAATCATATAGCACAAGAGGATTAGTTTTTTGTTATTATAATTATATAATACTGCCTCAGACGCAAAATGAAACATAAAATAAACTTAATATCAAACTTCTAAACTTAATAATAATTTTTAATTTAGTCAGACTTCGACTTTGGTAACAAAAATAATCATGTTGCACAATTATTTTAAAGTAATCATCTTAGGTAGGTCCTGTCTTACCTATCCCATATGAAAAAAAGAAAAATTAAAATTAAAAGAAAACCTTTCTGCAGTTCTGGACGTGCCAGGAGCATTATTAGGTGCTGGTAGTTTCGTTACTATATCCAAAATTGTAACAGACCATCTATCAACTTTTTCAGGAAAGTAAAACACATTTCCTTTTCTCTTCAAGTAATTCACAGTAAAGGTATTTAAGTCCTTTTCGTCAATTCTAGCAACGAAAACCAAAGATGCAATTCGTTTTTCTGAAGGGCATTGAACTAGTACAAAGTCCCCAACATTCACGCTTTGACTAGTAAAAGGAATACTGTCAGCTTGTTCCAGCAGTTCTTCATCTTCATTATGACTGTCACTTGCATCTAAGTCTGAGTCGTAATTCACAGAGATGTTATTGTTATTATTGTCCGACTCAGAGCTTGATGTGAATATGGATCTCTGTTTTGATTTAGATTTACGTTTAGGAAGCTGTTTGCCCTTAAAAAGTTGCTTGCCTTTTGCAACATGCTTCACTGTGGTAAGTGACTTCTCTTTTCTGATACGTGAACGAATAGCAGACTTTTCTAAATTCTTCATTCGAATTAAGTGTGCTGCTTTTATTGCATTTTTCTCTGGGGAGTTAGTTAAGATCCGCGAACTTCTTTTTTTTCGTCCTCTTGCGTCATCTTTACGTGGAGGAGCTTTAGGATACGGTTGTATCATTTCTGGAGTGATGAGATTAGAAACTGCCTCTGGACTGCCGCTCTGAACAGTTTCTTCTGTTCCAGGAGATACAATCTGTGGCATATGTGAAGCTACTATGGGCTGATCAATACCAGGTGTAGGGCTTTTAAGTATACTTGGACTGCCTCTCTGATCAGTTTCCTCTGGTGCGAGAGATGTAGTTTGTGGCATATGTAAACCAGTGATAACATTTGCAGCAGATATGTCAGGTTGAGGACGATTCGTGACTTCTGCACATTGGAAATCATCGTCCGCAAATGCATTACGGTTAAATGGATATATTCCTGGCCGTCTAAAGCCTGATAATATATTTATAGTCGTATGAGATGCATTGTATGCTGGAGTCACAATGGCTGGCAGATCATGTATCGTTATATTTCTACCAGGATGTTCGAGCAACCAATCATTTTCTGCTACTGAAATTTTTTGTTTAAATGGACCATTGACGGCAACATCCAAGGGTTGCATCTGGTGTGTACAATGGGGAGGAAATGTGACAACAACAATACCATTATCTCGACAGTAATTAATTGCATCTAACGTACAGTGGCTTTCATGGTTGTCAAATAATAACAGTATTCTGTCATCTTTGCTACATCTTATGAATTTTTTTATGTGTTGCAGTACCTTAAGAAATAAAGGGCCGGTCATCCATCCGCTCTTTGGGCTATTTGCATAACCAACGCTTCCTGGTGGTGCACCATTAATCATAGCTTCATGAAATCGTGCCCTTGGAAATATAAAAACAGGTGGAACGGTATTACCAGTTGCATTGACTATGACGCACATTGTTATAAGCTGGCCTCTCTCTGCTGACACACATTGACCTACCTGTTTTATACCGGTGTGCGCAATCACGTTAGGTGCTTGCACCACCGTCATGATATTGGTCTCATCCAAATTAAAAATTCGGTCTGGAGTAAAGTGGGTCTTCTGCAGAGCCTTTTCGTAATTATCGTAAAACATTGACACATTATGTTTATTGAAACTTGTGGATCTTGAAAGACTCGTGTTCTCAGGCTTTCGCAAAGATAAGCTTTTGTGCCTCTTCATAAATCCTTTCATCCACTCTATGCCTGCCAGTTTATTTTCAGTCCATTTTATAGGACATTTATTAAGAGCTGTTGCATATTCAAAAGCTAATGATCTTGTACTTTTATAGGTAAGGCCATAGTTCATTTTTGATCTTGTCAAGAGGTAATTTTGAAGCATTTTTTCCTCGTCATTGGTAAATACCTGAGCAACAGTGTATTTACTTGAAAATAGTTCACTTCTTGGAGCTATGTTTTCTTTACATTTTTTAACTCGATAGAAGAGTGTACTCGGTGTCAGTCCATATGCATCTGCAGCTCTTCTAAGTTTCATAGTTCCATTGATGACGCATAAAACAGCATTTTGAACATCATCTTCATTAACTGTACTTTCCCGCTTCTTTTTGTATGTTCTAACCATTCTATAAATAATGAATTAAACTTAGTGATGCATTTAATTACAATTAAGTATTACATTTAGAATACATGTATTAGAGAACATTATTTTGAAGTTTGCATTTAAGCCGGGGGCGGGGCACATTTTAACGTCCCGTTCAAATCAGCCCCATTTGTTTTGATCAAATCTGCCCCATGGTCACTCGGAAGATAAAATATTACAAAAAAAATAATGTGAAATAACTGGCAAGCAAAAACTACCAGGTGGATTTAAAACTAATAAGTACTGCACATTTTTGTGAAAGAATTAATTGGAAACCTTTACTCACGTGATTGTAAATCCCTTACAAAATTTATTTTTATTTTTCACTTTGCCGGTACAAATACGACGATAGGTTATAACTTTTTTTGACAACGAAACACACGCGTTTTGTGACGTGACGTTTGTCACAGTCAGTGTTGCCAATATTAAAATGGAATTGCGGCATAGATTAACATAAAGCTGCGTATAGAAATCAACATATTCAAGTCTGCCCCTGTGCTAAGGTGCCTCCTTCTCCCTAATCTAAGATCACAGTGGTTTGTGTGTTTGTCTGTCCCCTCTTTTTCCCGCTCTTTTTCCATTGTACCAATAACTGTACCATAGCAACGCGTTAACCGCAAGTAGTTCGTCTACCGGACGCTAGATGGCGCTAACGGAAAATATTTAATAATAGAAAAAATTAAAGAATTTTGTCCACCCGTCCGAAGCCGGGACGGGCCGCTAGTGGTTTTATAATATCTTTTTATCATTTAAAATGCAAATAAACTATGATTATGGAAAAACAGGTGATAATTATAGCTGCTGTGCTGTGTGAACAAGCATTAAGACTTACCTGAAAGACAACGCTCATCTCGAGGCCCGGCATTAGGTCCAGTGTGAGACGACATGCTGCCACATTTAATTTGTGCACGTCCCGTCCTGTTATGTTCTGCCGTGAATAGTACGTGTCGCGAACGTAATCGTTTACAAGCTGCAAAATAATTATTTAAATTCAACTTATAGAACCTCAATCATATGCAATATTTGTTATATTCATATAATTAGCCTAGCTCAAAGTAAACACTATAAGGCTTGTGTATGGATACTAGGGTAACGGATAGACATACATATATCATACATATACATGTAATATTTATAGAAATATATATAAATACTCTTGACTCACATACAAATGCTCGTATTCATCACACAAACATCAGCCCCTTCCAGGATTCTGACCCAGAACAGTTGGTCCGAGAGGCATGATCACTACCATTATACAGTCTTCATGAATACAATATAGTAAGTGTTTGTCTGTCCGCTCTTTTTCCATTGTATCAATTAACGTTACCATAGCAACGCGTTACCGGGTCAGCTAGTAATATTTAAAGAATCTTGTCTCAGATGTAAGTATCCTATCCCCTTGCTATCTGGACAAGTACTCTTTCAATTGAGCTGCTGATGTATATAATTTTTGTGTCTATCTTTGACCTTATTGACTATAACATAAATATCACAGCGCTTTTGCGCTATTGGTGTGAATATAAGAAATATTATTGTATTTTTTGTTGTTTATTCATAATTTTTTTATATCTAAAGCAGTTTTACTAGAAAAAATTCAACTTGTCTTAGAAGGAACTCGAATCCGTAGCTTCTAACTATACAGATTAGATACTATCATTATCTTCAATTATGTTTCTAACTAGCTGACCCAGCCACGCGTTGCTGTGGCAAAATAATTTTATTTTTTAAAATAAAAGAATTCTTCTTAAATAAAAATATCCTAAGTTACTCCTTATTACATCAGCTACCTGTCAGTAAAAGTCTCGTCAAACTCGAACCGGCCATTTCAGAGATTAGCCGGACCAAACAGACAGACAAAAATTGTAAAAAATGTTATTTTGGTGTATGTACCGTATATATATTTATATGCATGTAGTAAAAAACAGTTACTTATTACATATTAAAAACAGACACACCAATTTTATTTATATGTATAGATGTTCCGAGTATATATTTATACTTTAAAATTTGTGATGTTGAAAGGACAAAGGAGACTTATTGTTAGCGGAATTAAACATTGTTTCTAAAAATGTAAACATGTTCCATGGCATTCTGTTTTCTCCCACAAGCAATGAAGCCAGATTACTTTATAATTTCATTTTAGATGGTAAAACCTTAAAAAAGTTAAAATAGGCATATAAGGTTACAATGGTGCTGACATAACCTTAGCGTGTTACTTTTAATACACAACCTCTAAATATAAAATGAATAAAAAAAAGGTTTCAATCTAATAAAAATGATGATAATAAGGTTATACCTTGGTCATAAAGTTGTCCTTCTTGAACATAACTTTTAAGGCATGGCCTAGTGCGCACTCCGGGTCAGTGCGAGACGGATGCCTTTCATCAAACGGGTCAGGATCCTTTTTCATGAAATTCTCAGTCTCTGCTTCTATTATTTCTGCTATCCTGTAAACCACAAGGTGGTATATTAGACGTAACATATGATTATAATAAACATAGTTTTAGCATTAAATATGTGAAAACTCTTAGTATAGAATGTGGTTCTCAAATGTGCAGGTCTAACTTAAAAAGGTCGTAGTCTTATTCCATTTCCTTTATTGTTTTTGAGATTATCCCTTTCTATTCAACATAAGGGTACAATAACAGGACAGTTTTAAAAATTGTATATAGTATTGTAAGGTTTAGTTCATATAGTTGTCGTTTATATTTAATTTTTTGCACCTTTGTAATTGGGTACAGGCATGCAGTTAGATTTTTTATATTAGATTACTTTGTATTATATCTGTAATTGTTACATTTTAAATAAACATTACAAAATTTGATATAGGGAAGCTTGTAACAGTGATAAATTATTTTCTGACTACTGAAAACTGCCACTGTGAATTTATGGTTTGGTGATTTAGGGTCAAGCAATCCCATTTTTAATAGTAAAACGAAGTCACAGTCCATGGTAGACTGGAATATATGCACACCATTGTAAGGGTTTCCAGTGGCAGACACATTTTGCTAGATAGATATTAATTTCTTTTGACGTGACGTCTTATAAATTGGTTTGCCGGGTGACACTTCAAGAAACTGCGTTACGATCCGCTCACGTTATGCGCTTACAATGAGAGCGAGTGAGAGGCACGCGTCCCTTCCACTCGGGCATGGTTAGCGCGCCTAAGAGCGAGAGAGACAGACATAAAAAGTGGAAGGGACGCGTGCCTATAAATTAATGTTTTAAATATAATTCTTTGTATAAATAAATGTTTTAAATTGTTACTATTATTTCATCCTTCTTCCTACTATACGAATGAATATTCACATTAAAATTATTTTACCACTCAAAGTCGTTGTCACGTAAAACTTTCGCCTGTATACCGACTTTACAGGCAACCAACCAGTTTTTTCAACATATTTTCTCTACTACTATATAATAATTATTATGTAAAATTTCTGTATAAAAAATTACTATAGAGTATTTACATTGATATTTCATACTTGGATAAAGACATAAAATGCTTTTAAACATGACTTTCGGAATGTTTTAGCATTTATAGAATTTAATTATCCTCATAAAAGAATATTGGCTGAGTATTACTACATTTGTAAGAAGCAAAAATTGTTATTGTTTAATTTTTGTTTTGTGTAGAATAATTAATGATTTTTTTTTGTTCTTTATAAATCCCATAATTATCATTCAACTGACTTGAAACTTTTGTGAGTTCCTATATGCATACCTGTAGTTTATGCATTATAAAGTTCCAAAAAGTTATTATTACTTTAAGAGATTTATTTTATTTTTACCTTTCTATATCTCTATTCATGCATCATGCATCATGCAAAAATTGCTGACCAGATTTTGATGTGGTTTACACAGAATAACCTTCATACATTGTCAAGGTCATTTGAAATCTTTTCATTAACTGCATATTAATATCATAAGGTGGGAGTACATTAACAAAGTAAAAATTGTAATAGTGTAAATTGGGGAACGTCCAGTCGTTTTCTCGGGAATCACTTTAGACTTTCTGTGACAAACCAAATACTACACAGGTTAAATTGGAGGCGGAAGCTATTTAACATATTTGTTTGATGTCATTGACCTACTTAATCCGATCTCTGATTATTATCTAGAGTTCCAAAATGATGAAAAAGGCAATACAGGGTCAGCAAAACAGATTTGTTCATGCAAGACTTCATGCATCGTTCTAATAAGAATAACCATATCATCATTTTTAATACAGTTTATTTTATATGAGTATACATATAATTAATAACACAAGTTTAATTTTTTAGTGAAACACAATTTTTTGCAGTTAACGATATGAATTCTAACGTTATTAACAAATTGGACAAAATTAAGGCTATTTTGATAATTTTGCCAAATGTATGCAAAATACTTAAATAAAACTCACATATTAAATTAAATACCAAAATGTTTGATCAATAAACAAAACGTCTTAAATGATGTAAAAGTTTATTAGATACCAAAGTTTTTTAAAGTTTAATAACTGACAGAATATATTGTAATACATTGCGTTTTTCGAGTGTTTTTAAAATGGTCACAGTAATTATTTACGCAATGTATACGATTCAGCATATTTTCCGGAAGTGGAAAACAAGAATGTGCTAAAGAATTAGATACCTAGTTAGAAAAACTTTTGATTTACCTGGTTAACGTGGGTATTGGGTCGTAATTTGGCGACTGATGTTGCTCCTCCCATTGTCTCAATAGTTCCGTTACTTCTTGAGCCGGTGGCGAATCCATTTTATTAAAAAAACTTTTGCGTTATTTCGTGATATAACCTGTAATCTTACGGTATGAATGTCACTGCCAACCAAAGCCGCTTGTTATTCTCACTTCACACAAGCAATATTTCTTATCAATATTTAAAATTCATTGTGCAATGGGTGTTAAATCATTATATAATTATGTTTTGTTAAATTCATTTAATCAAACGTATTGTCTTTAATGCCGCGCACTCCTCTCCATCATCAATTTTTTTTTTTTTTCGTGACCATGGAATCATCAAATTTTAAGTTAAGGGTGTACACATAATTCGGCTTAAATTCCCTAAACTACAAACAATCCTTGTGTTTGGCAGAAAAAATCGCTTACGAGCGCTTATCAGCGCTGATAAACAAACAATACAGTTTTCAGTCAGGACACGTTTACTAACTTTAGTTGCCCTGACACAATCCGCCATTTTGATTATTATCGCTCAGCGATCGCCATTTTACTTACAAGCGCTTTTTTCCGCCAAACACAGGGAATCAGTAAAAACGTCTAAGCGAATACAATAGATTTCGAAAAAGGAAATGGTAGTTTTAATATTTAAAATAATGCGGCTATCAAAAAATTAATCAATGGGTAGTATTTTGACATATTTTCAGCTTTTATTTATGCCACATTTTCCAGTTACAATGATTCCTACCATTAAAAAGTGAATGCCTCAGCGGTGGCCCTATGAATTTGATAAGAAATATCAATTTTTTATTGAAATCAAACATGCAAATAGTTCATCACCACAGAGTCAACAAATATGTTTATATTTTTATGTTAAAATCGAAACACATTAAGGGTAGTTTAGTAATAAAACATCTAACAGAAGTGACAGAACTCATCGATCATAATCAGCAAAGAAATACTTCGTCAATATCCCATGCCCATGCCATTTATACGTATATAAAAGGAAACTTAATTGAAATGTTCTTAGAATTAAACACTTTTTTATGGATTTTTGCGCATGTTTTATTTTATATTTAATCCTTGACTGACCGTGATCATCCTGTGATCACGGCTCCTGTAAGGGAGTCGAAACGTCAAGATTAAAAATAAAATAAAACATGCGCAAAAATCCGTAAAAAAGTGTTTTATTCTAATGTGTAATGTGCTTGGAAGTGTATGAACTAAATATGAAATGTTCTTATGAACAAGGCGCACCATAAAACCAATTTAAAGAATGCGTTTCTCTCACTTTACCAAGAAAGATTGAATCATTTCATCATAATTTTATTCGTTAATAAATAATAATATAATAAAATAACAGTGGTTACTGTTTAATTTATTAGTCGAAAGTATATTCACGTAATAAAATATTTTATTGTTACTATTTTTATGAATAAAGTATCATTCTAAAAGTTAATAGGTTCAAACAAATATTGTTGCATATATTTAATATTGTTAAATATCTTGCTGCCGAAACTATACTCATTAGGTACCATCACTGTGTGAAACTCTCTCAATCGATATATGCTGGCGTCAAATTTGAAATCTCACAACCCTACCTTTAATTTCCCTTAAATGACTTTAGTGGAAGAATCATTTCTAGCCCACTGTGTTTTACATTCATGTCAATGACTGGTTTGGAGCGTGAGAAATCTATCTTAAATACTAAACGATTATATAGCTATTTACATATTAAAATTTGTATCTAAGTCATAAAAAGAAAATATTTTTTATTCAACATGAGCATAAAAATGCGTGTATTGAACGTCAAAGCTACGTCATGACTTCCTAAATCCTACTTCGGTACCTTGTACCGAGAAGAATTCGCGAAAAACTCGGCAACGGCTGTTTATTTCTCCCTTTTTATGTGTTACTTTACATTTTCTTGTACTATCAAAATGTATAAGAAAAAATTACTATTACAAGGAACGGATTTTATACAATTACCATCTATCAATACCAAATAATAATAAATAGAAGCAAGGCTATTAACTCCATGCATTCTTGTCTTTTAAATAATCACTGATATGGTAATAGCTTTTGTTCATGGGTGCTTTTTAACAACCTTTTTAAAATTTTCAAATTGTAGTTCAATCGGCTTGTGTAGAACTTTGTTACAAAAAGTCAAACCTTTACCAAAAAATGAGCCTCTTGTGTTTTGAAGCCTGAAACTTGGAACAGCAAGTTTATTCTTTTTTTTTATAAAGGTGTCACAGTTTACATACACACATAATTAGCGATGTGCCGAGTACGGCTTGACTCCAGTCAGACTCGAGTCCTGCTTTGGAGTCGCCAATTCGAATACTAATTTATTTTGTTTCGAGTACGCCAGACTCGATTCCGGTACTCGAGTCAGGAAGAATCGATCTTGTACTCGCTGTCTCGAAACTATTATGCGAGTCCAACTGACTCGAGTCTAGTATTCGAGTTAGCTCGACTCGCTCGTACTCGATTGTTTACTTAAGCAATGAAGTGACACCTAAAATATAAGTACATTAATAAAACAAATAGAACTTGATCTCATTAACAGAAATTTTCTGGTTCCTAGATATCTCCTTAGTTTTCTATGTTTTTTTGTTATGTTTAATGTTTAAAAATATTTTTCATTAAAATGTTCGTAGTGTTATTATGCTGAACCTAGATACTGTTTGAAGTTTACTTCTTTCTATTTTTTCCTTTTGTACTTAAATCGGTAACAGACTCGAGTTCTGGACTCAGGTTTTAGACTCGAGTCCAGGACTCGAGTCAAGATTCGAATACCAAACATAGAACTCGAGTACTGGACTCGAATCGCGGAATCGAGTCATGATTCGAATACCGTACAAACTGACTCGAGTCGACTCGATCCTAAAAAAGAACGACTCGGCACATCACTACACATAATATTTTCATAGATATATTGAGGTGTTAATATTTCATTTTCTTTAAAAAATTGTCGAAAAGAATCTCTGGTTGTATATGGCAGCTGAGCCCCACAACAATAGTCCATAAGTCATTAAACTATGAAAATAACCAAAATTAACCATTCTTGCCGTCCCAACATCAGTCATGGATCAGTTTCCTAGTATTATTCATATAAGCCTTTCAATGGTTAGTTTCGGAAATGCTAATTGGCGTAAATGTAAGAAATGATATAATTTTTCCAACACCTTTTGTGTGTGTTCAAATATTTTTACACTTTGATCATTCGCAATTGGCATTGTTACATTTTTTATTATTATTTTTTTTTTTGTTTCTACGGAGTGAATTAATTAAAATTATTTTATAAGTTAACTATATCAACGTCAACGTTTCTATCACTGAATTTTCAATCCATCAAAAATTAATTATTTTTGTGGACTTAGCCGGTAGGGTTTTACTGATTCATGTAATTCCATTAGTTTAAGTTTAAAATATTAATAATGGTAACACTGTTAAAACCAGAAAAATACACAGCTACGTTTAGAAATTTAAATTATTATATCAATTTTAGAAAATTTAGTAGTGCTCCCTTAAAATACTAGGCGATGCAGTCGCTAAGCATAAAGCTACGCTAGCACCATATATTGGAGCGGAGCGTAATACCTAAAAAAAAAATCCGATGGAATTTTTGCGAATTTCCAAATTCGGGCTCCGTCACAATCTGGTCCTAAACCTGTAGATTCGATTCCACACAACAAATATTAAAATCGGTTAAGAATTCGGGAAGTTATGGCGTAACAGACATTGCGCCATTGAAGCTGATCCATGGGACATTCACACCAATTAGCCTAGCCCAAAGTAAGCACTATAAGGCTTGTGTTATGGATACTAGGGTAACGGATAGACATACATATATGATACATAGATATGTAATATTCATAGAAATATATATAAACACCCATGACTCAGGTACAAATGCTCGTATTCATCATAAAAACATCTGCCCCTACCGGGATTCCAATCCAGGACCGTCGGTGCGAAAGGGCGCCATTCATTTATTACGTAAGACCATTTTCGCTAGTTTTTGACCCCCTCCCGCCCTATTGTAAGAAAAAATAAGAATAGGCCGACCCCCTCCCCCCCTATTTAATATTTATTACGTAAGAATCTAAAGGCAAAAATGAATACACTTTTGGTTATTTTTCAAAGTAAAAGTAGTTTTTTGTGAAGTTGCGATGCCTTTTTCGACGCAAAATATTTAGAGCATACCTACAAAACAAATTCTTTCTATTATTTTATTTTATTTTTATTTTATTTTCAAAGGCACAAGAACAGGCATCAGATAGAAAAATATATATATACAAATAAATGCAATAAAAAAGTATATATCTGTGCCCAATTATAATTGTGCACAACATTTTTACAAAGCTTATCAAATTATACTAATAATTTTACTTAATTTAGAGGTTTATTTTGTAAGTTTCAAATTATCTGAACATAGTGTTTAATTTTCCTACAATAATTCTAGAAGTGAACTTTTGAATAAATTAATAGAACAACCAAATATATCAATATTACGGCAAATCTCATTGTAGTAATGGCACATTCTATACAAAGGATTATTTTTTGAAACATTATTTTTACAAAAGGGTATAAAAAATAATTGCGGATTACGCACTGACCGAGTCGGTACCTTAAATGATAACATTTCCAACAATCTCCCACCAGACAGTCCATTGGCAATCTGGTGAAGTGTGAGTAGATCACTCATCCATCTACGCCTCTCCAGGGTTATCATATTAAAATACTTCAGACGATCTGAATAATCAGGTATTTTTCTACGCAGGCCATATTTCATACATAATGCTCTTGCGAACCTGCGTTGAATAGCTTCAAGTCTATTAACATGTACTTCATATATAGGGCACCATATTGAAGAACAATAATCCAACAGGCTTCTCACCAACGATCCATACAGTATCATCCATGATTTTAAATCCTTAAATGGTTTAGCATTTCGGAGAACAAAGCCTAGCATTTGATTTGCCTTAACACAGATATGATCATAGTGAGGTCGAAATGTAAGCGCCGAGTCGAAATACACTCCCAGGTCACGAACTATATTAACTCTGGCAAGACAGGACCCAGATATATTATAATTAAACTGTATGGGAATTATTATATTATGAAAAATAAAGAACTTACAATTATAATAGGAATAATTAATTTTTAACGGATCAGATCCAAACTATCGACATTTTTAATATGTATATGTGAAGATTCCGGATTTTTCCTGACAAAAATACGGCCACCTCGAACCCAGACAAATCGGTAATTCAGCTCCTTGACCTTCTTTCTCGCCGCAGCATGCAAGTGTTTATTAGCGGGAGGCAGATGCTCTGAAACAAACACTGGCCGCGTTTCACCTGCCAGTCCTAGCAGTGACGTATTAAGTTTAGCGTTTGGATTTTCCTTATTGTATCTATATACGGCGGAGTAAAATTCATCACGGCAACCGGTGTTCCTGAACTTCACTATAATTGTCCGAGGATGTCTACTCTCCTTGTTCTGCTTTGCAACTCTAATACAGCTAACAATATCATCGCCTTTAACTCTAGAAGCAACCACCGAGGAGCACTGACCCAAAAGGTTTATCAAATTCTCATTATGGTATTCGGGGACTCCATGAAGTTCCAAGTTATTTTCTCGTAAATATTGTTCAGTACTATTCAAGCGGTCAGATAGTTCTTTCACCGTGGCTTCTAATTTTATAGATAGGTTTTTATATGTCATATTATCCTTTTTTAGCGCATTCAACTCGTTTTTCATCTCATCGTGTTTAGCATTGAAAAAATCAAGCGAAGTACGAAACTCTTGAAGTTCCTTGCGAATAGGTGAAAGTTCTTGTTGAAGTATGGCTGTCAACATTAGTGGCATCTCGGTTTTAATCGAATTCAATACTCTTTCACTAATAGCTGTTATTAAACCCTCATCGAGGTAGGATGGATTTACATTCAATTCAGAACTTGGCGGAGGTGAGTGCATCTGCCTCTGATTGGGTCTACGGCAAGTGACATTATCAGAGCCCACATCAAAATCAAGGGGCAAATTCTCTGATTGTGCTCGTACGGGCGTATTAACATTACTTGTTTTTGGCTGTTTACTTTTGCACTCATGACAATTCCATAGATTTTTATATTCTTTCGTTAAGGTGTTTCGAAAACGTTGTATTGATATACTTGCACACTCGAGATCGTATATTTTGGAGCATTCAGCGCATTTTAAATATTCACTGGTAGTGATTTTTTTACGACATCCACCACAAACAAACTGAATAGGAGCCATATTGCTGTGTCAACCTCTCAGAGAAAACAGCAGTGATAAGTAGTGCACTGTCGCGTCTGAGTTGCTTTATCAATGAGCAGTGCCGAGCCGGTTCTTGTTAATGACCGCGACCAACGGTGTGCGAGCCAAAACAGCACTTATGTCAGGGGCGTAACCGTGAAAGTAGCATAAACGTTACTCACCGTGCCGTCAGGTACTCACATAAGCTAATATTTTAGCGCACCGTTCGTTAAATGTTGTTCAAACCGATCCTTGATATTAAGGTGCTTGAAACAAATAAGTTTTTTGCGTATCACAATCACAACATTTAGAACACTAGTTTAAAATATAATTCGTTACAATCAAAACAAATAATGCATTATTAACAGACAATTTTCACGGAGTGACTATTACGGAGATGTTAATTGTGTGGCGTCAAAGACTAAAATCTCTTATGGCCTGGCTACATTAGCGGGCGAATATTCGTGTCGCGTTGGCGCGCTAAAAACATCGTGTACGGGCCTGCGCGATGTTCTTGTCTACATTAGCGGGCGAATATTCGTGACGCGATACATCATGCCGGGCTGTGTAGTGGTATGCTGTACGGCTGAGAGGTAATTGTCGATAAATTATTATTTAGGTATTACTACTAGTACGAGTATCATTTGCAAAATATTAAAAAAAGAGAAGAAAGAGGAGATGGTTTATGACTACTATTCATAGAAACCGAACGATGTAAGCAGTAAGCAGTATGCACCATAATATAATGATAAAACCTATTTTCTTAATAATGTTCATATTTGGACTATTTATGCATGAAGAATTTAATCAAGGTTGATGAAGCAAGAGATATGTAAGAATGGGAGCCGGTGGAAAGAACTGATCTCTGCTAAACGAATGCAGATGAATATATGTATATCCGTTATTATATTGTTATATATAATAATTTGACTTTATTTTTCTTTTTTTAACCGCCGAGTCTGGCATCGAATTCCCTCGATTTTTACGTATGTCGACGTCTGACTTTGAAATACTACTACAAAAGCTAGCACCATTAACCACTGACCACTCGACCAAGCGGGCTGTCCGAATGAATGTAAACAAACTGTGCACCGACCAACTGAGCTAGCAGCGGGCGGCACGCTTTGTTTGTGCACTACCTACCCGATACATCAGTATTTTTCTAATGTTAGGTACTTACCGGCATAACAAAATAAAATAATTTTCTTGTTGGCTTTATTGACAAGTCGTCTTTGTGTTAAGTAACGCATCGTCGAGAACTTTGCACACTATGCCGCCGCCATAAAAATCAAATATGTATGTGGTCATTAAAACCGATGACGGTGTCAAGGTGTCGATAAACTGTGTCAAGCGAAAGTGAAAACTAAAAAAATAATACTACAAATCTAAGAACTCATTTGCACCGCTATCACAAGGAAACATTCGATAGCGATCAATGCTCAACATCGAAGTCCTCTATAACTTTAGCATAAGAGCAAGAAAGTAGATTTTGATTCGTTAAATGTATTTTTCGATAAGAAATGTTTTCTTAATTATTGTACCTTCCATTTTAACTTCCATTTTTTTTAAAACAAAGTGTTTTTTACTGTTCGAACCAATACTTTTATTTTATTTTAACCTGTTTAAAAAATGGATAAATATCGTATGTATCGATACAAACGATTATTTTGGACATCTCTAATCCCTTTGATGCGCGCTACTTTACCGACACCGCCTCGAAGCGCGCCACTTTACCGACAGTGCAGCGAATACATCGTCTTCGCCCGAATACTTCGCGCTAGAACGATCCACCCGGCCACACTTAAAGCGGTAACACGAACATTCGCCGTAGCCCGCTAATGTAGCCGCAGCATTAGCGCATCTTGTATTGATGGACAGTAAAAATGGTAAGGACCGAACAAGTGACGACTAGTCCACAAGCGGGGAGTTCCCGGGAGGCGTAGTGCGGGTGGCGCAGGTCCGTTGCCATGGAAATGGTACTCGAGCGGTTGCCCGCGCTTTTTCAAAGTATAATTTTAACTTTGCGCATTTTTGTGATCTTACGTAAGAACTATCGAGACTCCCTCCCACCCCCTTGTAAGAAAAAATAAGACATGGTTGACCCCCCACCCTCCCTAAATCGTCTTACGTAATAAATGAATGGCCCCAAGGCAGGATCGCTACCGTTGCACCAAACGGTTGTCATATCTCCAACAAAAAGTTTGAATTCCTGAACGTGTCCTCTTATGTCAAAGGCAAACAATTTTATGGTGATGGTTGTTATGGTTATGGGTTGCTGTTAATTGTTTCATCAGCGCTGTTTATTCTTCAATTCCCTTTTTTGTGTTCTATTACACAAAATATATTTTTTTGATTATTTTATTGGAAAAAGTAATCATGACAACGAGAGGTAGTTTAGGCAGTCACGACAGGAAACTTCGTTACCGAGCATTGCTTGACGATTTATCTACTTTAGGTAAGATTGTATGTTTAATAACTGTGTTTGCATTTCGTAGAACATAAAATACGCAACAGCAGTTCTCTAACGACTGTATTAAATAATAACGAAGAGTATGTGATCACTGCGTTTCAATAACAATACCAAACACAAAAAAAACAAAACACAATTGGTACTTTAGTCAGTTGATTTTTTAAAACAAGCAAACATCCCTTTCCATTATTTCTATATTAATAAATAATGTTCAAGCAGGCTAATTGCATCATTCATTCAATTAATCTCCAACAGCTGTATTTAAACAGAAAAAGCCATAATACAAAAAAAAACTGTATTTTCTTGCAGAAGATGAAAATGATAATAATGTGCAGTGTATGGACAAGACCGAGAATGCTGTGAGAGAAGCGCAGTCCTTGTTAGCTGAGGGTGGTGTTGAGGAGCGTGTTAAACATCCCGGTAAGAGTTGAAAGAATGGAAATAATGAAAAAATATTCATTCTGAGCATAACATACTTATTATTTATATATAGAATTACATTAATAGGTATAAATTATTAATATGCTGCCAAAAGGACCACCACTTAGCATAAGCTGAGTAACATGCCATAGCATGTTATTACCATGGTGCTTGTGTTATGGGAACAGTTAGGGAGGGTTGTATAAAACAATATACCACACTTTAAAAATATTATTACAATAATGAATCAGTAGGAAATATCTATAATTAAATCAGTATATCATCATATCAGCCGTACGACGCCCACTGCTGGACATAGGTATATAAATTGTTGATAATTTTAAGCAATATTTTTAAATTGCATTGCATAGTTGCATGTAATTGTTTAGCTTTAACTTAGGCATTTAATGAGTAATGAATATGGAGAAGATTGTGTTTGTTTACAACTTCAATGAAGTTGAAAATAGCCTTTACAAACTTAACACTGAAGTGTTGAGTTGAGTGTCCTGGATATTGTGAATATGCACCAATACTTAAGCTAACACTCCAGGATCTGATAACTGACTTACCTCTCTTAACTGATTTGTTGTTACATACAATTACCAGAAATGAAGGCTACATTTATTGCTCGAGCTTGATTTACATAAAAATGAAGATAGTTTTATTCTGAAGGATTAATTTGAAGGAGTTATCATCGATTTAAAAATTACATGGCTCCAGTGGCTAGCGCGACACGAAAAAGAAAGTGATGGCACGCCAGATCCGCAACGTATCGGTTAATACATCAGATGGGCATTGGCGACCATCATAGGTCTTACAAGTGTGAATGGTGATACAACCTGTGTTTGGATAGACACATCTAACATGAAAAGGAGGCATTGGACCACAGCTTTGGTTTTTTCTGATAAGTTCTCTATATTGCTTATCTATGTTACAGGTGAGGGCTACCTAGATTCACGGGTGCTCCGTGCAACAAGTGACCTTGCTGTTCGCTGTTCGGAAGCTGTCAGTGGCAATGCCAACACATATGACAAACATGAGCTGGCACAGCATATTGTAAGTATTATCGCACTTCAATAAGGTCTGCTAAGTCTATTCATAGTCATGAACTATAGTTTTAGTATTGTGCTTAGATGATTTCATATGGCTAATCCACATATGTTACCGCCAAGCTGTAGCTTGTTGTTTTTTCCGAGAGGAGGGAAACGCATACCGTCAGTAAGGTTGACGGGCATACCCACTAAAACCCCCCGCTGTACTTCCTTGGGCCTTGTGGGTCCTTTTTTGGGATCACACACTGTCAGTAAGTCAACC
Source organism: Calamotropha paludella (assembly GCA_927399485.1). NCBI lineage: Eukaryota > Metazoa > Arthropoda > Insecta > Lepidoptera > Crambidae > Calamotropha > Calamotropha paludella. Next base: position 7,068,309 of record OV656831.1, on the reverse strand, counting down.
TTGATAAAATAAATAAATATTTCCTACATTCACATCAATTAGCTTAGCCCAAAGTAAGCACTTTAAGGCTTGTGTTATGGATACTAGGGTAACGGATAGACATACATATATCATACATAAATAAGTAATATTCATAGTTATACATACAAATATCCATGACTCAGGTACAAATGCTCGTATTCATCAAAAAAACATCTGCCCCTTCCGGGTTCGAACCCAGGACCTTCGGTGCAAAAGGCAGTATCGCTATTGTTGCACCAAATGGTGGTCAATTTGTTTCATGAAAGAGCTTTACTGCTATAATATTTCCTTAATATGATATCAATAAATAGAAAATCTGCATTTTCTGTTTTGCTCCTTTATTGTCTATAGCTATTCTTCTTTGTTAACAGCGTGAAAATCCCGATTTCTGGGAGTTCTCATTCCCTCGCGAGGTGCCCGTGTTCGCTTACCTGTTCGGCACGTTTGCGCCCACGCCGCCCGAGCAGAGGCCGAAGGCTCCGCGTCGACGCGTCGAGCGTCAACAAATCGCCGCTCTCAAGGCTCCGGAGACCGTTGATAAGTGAGGCTGGTTATAATTATAATATTTCTTACATTCTCACCAATTAGCCTAGCCCAAAGTAAGCACTTTAAGGCTTGTGTTATGGATACTAGGGTTATCAGATAGTATAAATATGTAATAATTATAGCAATATATATATGAATACCCATGACTCATATACAATTGCTCGTATTCATCATACAAACATCTACCCCTTCCGGGATTCGAATCCAGGACAGTAGGTGTGAAAGGCAGGATCGATACAGCAGCATCAAACTGTCGTCAAAATAAACCGTTTATTCTCAACATATAGTTGTTACAGTATTGCATATGCGGACTTATCGCTTAGAGCGATCTCTACCAGACAACCGTTCGGTGGAGGAAAATAATGCAGAAGCTGGAGATCTGTACTGAAGATGAAAAAACAGGTCCATACTATTATGACGTCCTCCGTGGTGGAGTTGGTGGCATACCAGTTTTCATGGTAGAGGCCACTCCGATCCTCAGTCAGTTCAATATGTAATACGAACTTTTCTGTATTAGCTTGGCACTGGGTGTTATGGTACCCTCGTCATTACTGATCACCATAAGTGCATTAGCACTTGGGTTCAGAATCATGTATACCGTCCATTCCATACTGGTTAATATATATACCCTGTAACATATTACAAAATATCTCGTATCCTTCAAGGCTGGAGAAAGTGGAGGAAGGTTCAGAAATGGTGTCCCGAGTGAACCGATACATCCAGAAAGCGTACCGTACAAACTCGCAGCCACTCAGCTACTTCCACCTGGTGTTAGATCCAGACAGCTTTGCGAGGACAGTTGAGAATGTGTACAATATCTCATTCCTCGTCAGGGATGGCATGCTAGCAGTAGAACGAGGTGAGGACTGACTTTTATATCAGATGTAAACGTAGACTTCGCTTTAAACCAAAGCCACCGATTAATTTCCATTAGCCTTGTGCATATTTCATCGAGATATCTTTTTAGTAACAATAGAATTTTGGAAAATGCTGATGCCCCTGCATTTTTATTGGAATGAGTAGAAATTATAATATGAAATTTTTGGTAACTTTTTGATTTTATATTCTTAACCCTTTCTGTGCCAGCTACGAGAATACTCGTAGTTCGTTACAGTAACATGGTGCTGACTATGAGTATGCTCGTGGATTTTTTTGGGCATCCTATACAAAAAAATATTTCTTAGCACCACAAGTAAAATCGGTTTTTTAGAGTTCAGGCATCAGAAATAAAAAAACATGTTAAAATAGTATTTTCGTAGCTGGCACGGAAAGGGTCAACAATAAAAAGTTTAAGTAATCAGATTGAAATATGAAGTGCATTTATAGGTTGAATGAAGATTTTCTACATTAATAGTTATCGCTAGGTGGCGTTTTACCCAAAATCTATACTTTATCAATATTAAATGCATCTATACGTTTATAAAGTATAGAATTATGACAGTTGTGACTCATTCATTTAATACAAAGAACAAACATAGGTGTCCCGAAGAGCAGAATAGAAAAAACTCTTTACAGTTGTGACGTAAAACAAGACTTAGATGAGTGAGATTCGCTGTCACATAGTTTAGCGGGGTTTCTTTCGCACTTAGCCTCTTGGTTGGGCCATTGTGAGTATCTTGGGTTGTCTTTCTACTCCAGCCATCCTAATTCATCCCAGAAGGTAAGCAGCCTTTTTAGGCTGCTGTATGCTTCTGGGAGTGATCTTGGGGACTGGAGAAGCTGTGCCCGTTGATATTCCGTGCTCCTGCATTCTGTAAGCACATGCTGTGGAGTTTCTTCTGCCTCCGTGCAGCCTCTGCACAGGGGGCTGTCAGTCACACCTATTGCGAACAGGTGCTTGTTTAAAGGGCAATGTCCAGTTATTTACTGTTACATATCTCAACATTATTTTGCTAATTGTGGTCTTTTACCATGAACTGTGGTTTCGAAACCTCATTTTTGGGGGAGGCTTTTTTGGTTTAAGACCAGATGGTGACGGAGCCCCAATTTTGAAATTCGCAATAATTCCCATCGAACCAAAAAAATTTTTTAGGTATTACGCTCCGCTCCAATATATGGTGCTAGCGTAGCTTTATGCTTAGCGACTGCATCGCCTAGTTAAATAATGAAACGTCTTTGAACTAAGACAATGAGAACTGACAAGTGTACCCTTTCCTTTTCAGATGAAGATTCTGGCCTCCCGTTCGTGACGCCTTTGTCTGGTAAAGGGGATGGATATCTGACTGATGAGAACCAGTTCATCGTTTCCATAGATATGCACCGCTGGCAGGTAAGTAAGACAACATTATTCAGCCTTCAGACAAAAGACAACAAAAGAGTATAACTCATCTGAGACTCAATATTCTATTGCGAGCTATATAAGTTGGCAAAGGCGAGGAGAACTAGGATAGGAGTATCAAAAGCTAGTATAACCTATCTGGCACTCTAATGCAAGCTTTATATATTAAGTTGGTAAAGGCATGGAGAAACGATGGTAGTTGGAACGGACTTGTCAAAACTTTAACGGATTTCATTGTGGTCAATCACTTAAAACTATTAATTTATTTCAGGAGCTAATAGAAGCATTTGATATTAAGAGACCGATGATGGTGTTGAAGAGAAGATAGTACTCAAATATTACTATATATATATATATTTTTTTTTTAATTTAGTGGTAAAAGTTACTTTAAGTGTTATTGACATGTAAATAAACTTGATTTTTGTACGAGTTTGTCTATTTTCTTGTTTTTTCTTAGGGGGAAGGCAAAGGGTACAAAACTCATACAGCCTCGCTGCATCTGAAGGGCAAATTAACATCCGGTTTGGGTTATACCTATTATCCTTTCCGTGTAGGCACAGTAGTAAAGAAATAAGATCACGATTTTAATTCCACTTTGTAGTGCTTTACAGAAATATCCTGGTATTAAAATAAAAAATACAAATATGATTCTTCAAAATATATTTCACATAACATAACCACGTCGTCACGATAAAATTCGCACTTTACAACAATACAATAATCTCTTATGATAATAATACGGCCATTTATATAACGTATCTACTGTCAATGTCACAAACTTACCCAAAATAGCAAAATTCAATCGATTCTCGACTTTATATTCAAGATTAAGAATTTAAATTTGATTGAGAATATTTAAAATTTTGTGGTAAGTTTGCGTGCTGTTGTTAGTAAATACCTGTCCACCAACATATATAGTATTAATAGACACGAAATTAAAGAAATAACATTCCTAAATAGTAGTGATGTACAACTGTCGATATTTTCTTGAAAATCAGCTATCATCGATTTTACACCTTTATCTAAATTTGATTTGACGACCGTTTGGTGCAACGGTAGCGATCCTGCCTTTCGCACCGACGGTCCGGGTTCGAATCCCGGTAGGGGCAGATGTTTGTATGATGAATACGAGCATTTGTACCTGAGTCATGGATATTTATATATATTTTTATGAATATTACATATCTATTTATTATATATGTATGTTTATCCGTTACCCTAGCATCCATAACACAAGCCTTACAGTGCTTACTTTGGGCTAGGCTAATTGGTGTGAATGTAAAAAATATTTATTTTATTTTATTATTTATAAATAAATATTTTTATAGCTTCTATTGCTTCTAATAAAGTATACATTCATAGGTGTTTTTTTAGTTACATTTTTCCTCTGCACACATGTGTGTACTTAATATGAACACACATCTAATACTATTCAACGTGTTCAAAATACTGTTTATTTAAAAGTCGTATTATATCTTTGATTAATATTTAAATACCGTAAACATATATGCTGGTGAACACTCACACAAATAATACACAAGTAAATATATGAGCTACATAGTAATACATAATCAATTTCATATTCAATTACATAAGTACAGTTTGACCAGTGAAGATCGAGTCCATCAATTGAAAAGTCAGTCCATGTCTTATATAAATGCCCTTAAAATCGTTTTGCCGCTCATTATAATAAACTACCAGTTATTGACTCATTTAAAAAATAATAATCAAGTTACTAAGTGTTTATTTTTTTATATGAAGGTCTTAGGCAGAATAGCTTTTTGTCCCTTTGCTTTAGCAAAAAAAAACGTGACTGACATTACAATGACAATTTTGACTTTTTTACTTATCTGTTAAAGGCGAAGGTAAAAAATTATTCCGCCTCAAGATCCTCACTATAAAAAATACATTATTTAAAAAAAAATAGCGGTTGAAAAAAAAATATTTTTTGTGAATTACAAAAACAAAATTATTTTGTTGGACTGAAAGCTGCATCAATTACGTATTCAAGTTTAACATAATATGTATATTATACATAAATAAAATATAAAGTATCTTTATATTTAAAAGCTAGAGCAATTAAAGAAATAAATAATTAGGAAGTCTGAGGTTTGCCATTTCCAGCAAAAAAATGTGATGTTCCCACAACCGAGTTTCAACTTTAATTCTGACTGATTAGAAATCAATTGTGAAAATTAATCAGTTTTTATATGAATTATTTATACTCTGAACATTTTTCTATTGACAACCTACTAAATAACGAAACTAAATAAACCAACAAAATTACGTATGTCAAAATGAATTATTATTACACTAGATTATAACAAAATTAGGCGGTATGATAAACCATAATCCAAAAATTAAAATTGAATAAATATAGTCCCATACCCAGGACTGGTTTTAGAGGTCTGGAGGCTCTGAGGCAACGTAGGCCTCTAATTATTTCCAAATTCAAATTAATTTATTGCGTATATGGGTGATACAGTTTTGATACTAATCTTAAAGCATTTTATACTTTGCCACCTAAACTTAAAAAAATAACTGAAAAAAAAGCGATAGTTGTCGAAATTTATATATTTTTTATATTTTGTGAAGGCCCCAGGGCAGTAGCCCGACCTGCCCTCCCCCCAAATCTAGCCCTACCCATACCTGATGATTAAGAATGAGGCAATATGCCTAAAGACAAGTTCCAAATACAGTGAAACCTGTTTAACGGGGATCTCAAGGGACCTAGAAAATTATTTATCTTTTCATTTACTCATTCCCAAATATGCAGGTTAACGTGACAGTTATAGACGGGGGACACTCTTCTATCCACTAAGCCCCACTATTACCTATTAACGTAACTTCCACTGTTGAAGAGAGACGCCACTATAGAGTATAGCGGTATCTCACTTTGACTTTCGAACTTGCAACGCGTTTTCGTGGCCAACGCACCTGTTGCGTCATGAAGAAACCTTTAGGAAGGCCAATGACGCACAAACGCGTCATTTGAATTTTTTTGTAAACACTTAGGGATTTCCTCGAATGGACACAGTTAACAAGAAAATGAAAAAAACATTGCCAGGGGCCCTTGCCGCGAAAGCGCGTCAACTTTCAGCTGGGCCAATGACGCGATAGCGCGTCATTCGATTATTGTAAGGGCCTGAGGGTGGCAATGAATCGGTTAAGAGATAATAGGAAGGCCTCAGATCAGTACGAAATTGTAGCTTAGTCTTACTTGTATAAATTGCCATCTACGCTTTTGAAAGCGTTTCAAAATGAGAGCTGTAAAAGTCGCTTATTAAAACCAGTTTTTATTTTATTGCGTGAACACAGATTTAGTAAATGAGAAATGTATCTATCTGCTTGAATGTTTGTTAATATAAATTAGTTGAATTTGTAACTATTATAGATAATTTTTATTAATTTCAACTATGATTTTTGCGTGACATTTAATCTCTAACAATAACTAATGTCATAAGATTTAATATGCTATTAAAAAAAATCATAGTTAAAGCCCTCAGGTGGGATACTCGTGAATCAACCCGAGGGCTCGGAGATGTAATTGTTTTTTTATTTATAAGCACATTTAAAGTTATAGAAATATGGCATTGTCAATGCTTAATAATAATAAATAGATTACAACTAATGTTTTTGAAAATAAATAATTGATTTATAGTCTCTGCTTCATCAGAGTCTGCGTCAACCAATCCTATAGTCCTTTTCACAGAGTACAGAAACTTTGTCCAATGTAGGATGATACTTTTGACAGTTGACACCTATATAGAGGGTATAAAGTTGCTATTGCAATGTCAAGCCAAACACAAGGAAACAAACGCAACCTTAGTACGTAGCAATAAGGTAGTGACACCTGTCAAAAGTATCATCCTACATTGGACAAAGTATACCCATTTTACGCAGATATATTTAGTCATACCGTAATTTCCTTATCTTAGAACAACACTCAGTTTAGTTAGTTTTTTCCGAGTTATGGTTCTTTACTGGTATCTCAAATCAGTCTGTCATGTGTTAAAGGTTATGGTCCATTTTTGGGGGCCTCCATCCACCAATGGTTGTCTATGGAATTAAATGATAATTAACGTCAAAATAAACATCTTGAAATGCTACTGACTGTTCAAAATTAGATTTTTGTCATTTTTTAATAATAGCATTATCCTAAATCAATTAAGGATTAATAAGATTGAGATGACTTTTTTAATAATCAAACAAAGCCGTTCAGAAAAATTCTTCCTACAAAACTAAAAATCATATTCTTTTTCATACACTGGAATGTTCGTATCGTGAAATTTAATTTTCAATAAATACATAATAACACAACATTTTTACATTTTTATTTTACCTAAAAAGTAAAGAACACATATTCAAATACTAAAATAAATATGAGACCAGATTATATAAGACGTTTTTATACTTTCTTGTCATAATAAACACGTTTAAAAATGATTTGACATAATTTTTTGTCTTTGTCGCTCTTATAAGATTAGAACAAGAGACAGATATTTATTACTATCTTAATAACAACTCTCTGTGGACAAAGCACAGTTCATAAATTTGTTTAAGTTACGTCATGGTTACTACATATAATAGTTTCTAGGAACATTCTAAATGGGATATTTACACTGGACACGATTATGACAACGGTACATAAAAATATATTCAATTTTGCTCAGAAATTTTAAAATGCATTTGATTCTGCACCTTATTTAAACTATTTAAGCGCCAATTTTAAAACATGCAATACTTGTTTGATATTTGTAGAACAGTGATTCGCAAAGTTATATCAATTAACCCCCTGGTGTAAATGAATACCAAATTGTCGTTCTACATTAGATATTAACGAATTTGAAAAGCCATACTTTAAATGATGAAGCCATCGGGAAAACAAATATGTGATATCAATTGTGTTGTATTTTGTTATTTTGAATGGGTTCACTCTTGATCCCAATCAAGCCCGGGGGCAAAGGCAGGATCCAGGATGGAACGAGCTAACCCAGAAGGTTCCTATTCACTCTGGCTTTAATAACGGACGCTTGTATTGTTTTTATGAAAAACTAAACGGTGTCAAATTCAAGCCACCGTGTCATTATTTAAATATTGATCTACCTTAAACGGACAAAATATTTCAGGGGGTCTACATAAAAAAGGTTTGGGAAGAAGTGTCATATGATTTTTATTTTTAGAGTTATGCCGATAATCCACCCATTTGATGAACATTGCCCACCTATTTTTCATCTTATTATCATAGACTTAAGGAATATACTTGAATATTTATAATTACCCATTTAATTGTTTACGGGAAACATGACAATGGAGTCCGAATGCAAGAGACAAATGTTTAATTATTCATAAAAATCTTTATGAACATCTAAGAATTATTATTTTTTAATTACAACTAGGCGAGGAATTGTATCATATTTAGTTGTAAGAAGGTATCTGTTACGAACAAGTAAACAGGCGAGAATAATTTTTTTATTTATCTTATTTTTAGTTTTATTAATTCTTCCATCTTTCACTGAACAATGGATGAATTTTTTTTGGATATATTAGTGAAATAACTATTTATGTTTGAGTTGTCAATATCATGTCCATAACCTAAAATGATAAAATAAAATCAATGTAAAAGAACGACATCTACAGGAAAATAATAGTAGTATTTGACACAAGAAATGCTATAGACAATATAAGTGTAATCAGATGATAGTGAAAATACCTAAATTGATTGTTTTCAGTCAGTTAACCTTGTTCGCTTCTGTGGATTTCTGTTGTTCTTTTAGCCTTGAGATTTCGGCTCCAAGCGTGTCCATGTTTTCCTGAAATTTAATATTTATTACGATTAAAATGTATTTTAAATCATATATTCTATATTGTCAACTGAAATAGTGTTGTTACCATTAAAAAAAAGTGATAGACATTTGAATTGTAAAGCTATTTTCTCTCATAAGATTCCATAGTGAAGCGAGATCAGAGATTGGGACTACTGTGGCCGTGATTTACGCACGTGATTGGGATATTCTTCGACAGTTTAAGAGTTAGAAATTACTAACAACTATGGGAATTTTATTGGACGACTGAGTAAATTAAACTGATTATTTTTGTTTTGACTATCCAATACACACAGCAAGTAAAGAAAGAAAAAAATCGGAGCGTACACTTATCATCAATATGTAAAAGTACATTTTAATAAGTAAACTTTATTAATATGCTACCGAAAGGGCCATGCCATGGTTATTACCATGATGTTGATATTATGTGGAACTAGTAATAGAAGGTATATAAAACACAATATACCAACATTGACCCTTTTACAATATTGATATTTCGGTGTGAACGTCAGGATTTCGGTCCGAACATTCCGTTATCATATGGGCAGAGTTAGAAATCGTACACTGAGAAGATGTTGTAATTTTTGAACACAGTATTAAGAACCACGCTGCACGTAACAAACTTGTTATAATAAGGCACTTAGCGAAACGTAGGACAGTTCCGTGTCGACGTCTACACTTGATGGCGACTCGATCGAAAGTGAATCGGAGCTCGCATGTTGACAGCATCACGACTCTGTCGAAGCGCGGGAAATCGTAGTTTCTTATGTTTGCCGGCTAGGGGGCGCGCTTGCGTTTCATTTAGTGTCCGTACTCATGACCGGATCCGACAGATATAAATATTAATATTGATAATGATGAAGCAGTGAGAATTATCTTTGAATATGTAGGTATCTAAATCGTTCAATAATTTCATTTTACAATTTTCTTATTGTTGATTAATTAATAATAAAGATAAATATTTAAAGTACGGGGAATATTTTTAGCTGCTATCTTTGTTGTAAATAGCCACCAAATGAGGCCACAAAGCATCCACGTAAATACTATTGAATGGACCGCATGAGATTTGGTATCTATGGTACTTTTTATTTTTTTTATTCGCTGCTCCATTAACATGGTGGTCAGAGTTCTTATTAACATAATGTTTATTTCTTCACGTAAATACCAGTAGCCGCTGCTGTGCTCCTCGCACTTCCATTCCCCATACTATTCTTTCTCGTATACATCTCTTTATTTATGGTCTGGGATTGTCTCCTATAGTCATTTTATTTCTATCGGGTAATAAACACATGTGCGAATTTTTTACGAGATAAGGTATCATAACTCGATAAACGCCGGCTGCATGCACGAAAAAGTGTAACGTTCCACCTGAGCCGAGCGTGCAAGCGAGAGCGCAGAACAAGCGATAAAGAGGCACGATCGGCCTAAGCGTTCGGGTCGTGACGCATCTATCTCTCTTCCACTTCATGAAGAGAAAAATTAATGTCGTTTTCATTGTTTATTACAATAACTAAATGTAAATTTATGGAAAAAAAATAATTTTCGATTAACAAAAAATATATTATTCTTAATTCATAAAAGTATGCAATTTTTCATCAATGTTTTCTTATGACGCTATCACGTAAAATTATCGTCCGTAAACTGACTTTACAGACAACATTTTTTTTTTTAAGATAGATATCGTTTATTGCGTCATGTGGTACAGAAGATCTTTAATACTAGTTACATGTAACAAAACACAAAAGTTATATAATTTTCCATTTCCTTTTACTTCTTCTATCCAGTTCTATTAAGACTCTAGCCAGTAAAGAGGTTGCAAAGCATCCACTTAAATACTGTTGACCGAACGGCATGAGATTTGGCATTCATAGGTATTTAATCACGATAAATATTTTAATAGTGTTAGCATGCGTTATCATTCTAGTATGATTTGTTAAAAGTTATTGTTAAATAACTTAATCAGTAGTTCATTCAAATCAATCAATCCTTTAATTCACTCGGTCATTCCAATCACTCATTCATTTAACTGACTCTTTTATTCAATTTCGTTCATTCGTTCTGAGAAATTGTGGTATCAATTCACGTGGGTTTTGTACAAGATCAGCTATAGAAGCAAACGGACGTCTTTAGAATTGAAAATTATTTGGTTATATCCGCATTAAACAATTCAAATTACAATTGGAGTTTATCTGCTACACCTCTGGCTTGCTGAAAATAGTTACTAACTAGCGGCCCGTCCCGGCTTCGCACGGGTGGACAAAAAGCGACATTGGGTCCGATTGCGTTTCTCTCCGAACCTAATTAGTGATGGACTAAAATTTTACTAATTATGTCCATGTCTTTATCTAAGAGCTATTACGTTTCTGTTAAATTACGTCCATGTCACTAAATTTTAACTTACTGCTGTGTCTATGGTTTTGAACCTAATTTAGTTCGTTTCTGCGCCGAAAATGACAACATCTGCGTCGAATGACAAAAAAAACGTCGAACTTACGCTGTTATCGCGCGTGTGCATTGTTTGTGGAGAGAAAACTTGTGTTGTTTTATTTATTTAGGACTATCGGAACGTATAGTTTTATTGGATTGAAAATGGAGACAAAAAATATTACGTGCTGCATTTGCCGGATGAAGACATTACTAATAAAAAATAGTTTAAAAATATGTTGAAATAATTTTCAAAAATTCTAAAATAAAAATATAGTTATGGAAAGAAAATTAATTTCATTGTAAAAAAAGCGTGGGGTGCTTTTTATATATCAAATTTCTATACTAACTTTATGTTTACAAATGATTTAATTATATATTTACAAAAGTCAATATCGAGCACCCCACGCTTTTTTACAATGAAATTAATTTTCTTTTCATAACTTTATATTTATTTTATAATTTTTGAAAATTATTTAAACATATTGAGTTAGTATACTTTTTATAACAGTCGAATAAAATATAAATTAAAAGTTATTTTCTGATTTTTACTTTCTTTCTTATTATTTACTTCAGAAATTAATTTACGTACGGACTAATTAAGAGCGACCTTAAACAAGTTCACTGCCTAAAAAAATAGGTTCATTTAACAACGACCAACTGTCAAATTGTCAGAAACGGAATAGCAATAGACATACGGTAGACTAAAATAGGTTCAAAATCGTCATAAATAGTGTTGTGAACCTAATTCGTCTACAAACGAAATACGTATGTGAACTAAACATTTTAGTACGAATTTTAAACTAAATTAAGTACATTATACGGCATTAAATAAGTGCGACGAAGAAACGCAATCGGACCCATTTAAGCTGAAGGACGGCAGTATTTTTTTTTTTTCAATCAAGGGACCAAGACTGGTTCTACGATGGAACGAGCTAGGATAGTTCCACTCGTTTGCTGTGCGCATTATATATACCTTAAGTGTAATATTCTTGAGGAGGGCATCTTCCAGCACAGCTTGCAGCCGCTTGTTCATCTCCAGCGATAACTCCAGGGTCATCCCGGTGGGATCCCCACCCCATACAGCCGCCATCGCCCCACCACCGAGTCGCGCTATCTCTTTCTGTCATAATAATAATAAATTTCTAAAATCATCAATGTAATTCAATGAAATTCACACATTGAACATGTTCACACATTTGTTAATAGAATAAAATAACATTTTTTTTTAATTTATAAAAATTTAATTTAATTCTTCTTATATATTTTTTTAATAGTGAAAAAGTTTGACATGCGCTGGTTATTCTTTACAAACTTTAGTTTTTATTCTATACTATTCAGGTATAAGAACAAAACATTACCTTCGTCAACGGTCGTCCAAGCTATCAATGCAGCATAAGCAAACAAGAAAATACATTGAATTATGTGCATCTGCACCGAGTGTTCTTTTTTTTCAACTTTTAGTAAAAGAAGAGAGATTTATAGGAAATATAGTAAAAAATAGTAAAAACTTATAGCATGGGGTCACAAATTTCTAAAACTTGAGTTAAATTTGTTATGACCAAAAAACTGGAACACTCCATCCAGACATGTCAATAAATTTGCATAGTCTAAATCTCAGAAAGTACTAACTCTGTGATAACAATTATTATTAATAAAGAATTTCTTAAATCTTTTAAGAAATTGCCAGTTCGCTAGGATGTCGTATTTTGCAGATTAATGGCGGTTTAAACGGATCACTCAATTCATTAGTTGTCTGAACGGAGTGGGTCTACAAAATGTGCGTATAATCGAAGAATTACTTAAATATAACATTTTTATCTTGTAGTTTGACTCTTTCGCGAATTCGTAAAATAGAAATAACGGCTCAAAAAGCTTAACCTTCAAAAATAAACGAAAGGAGATTTTTTGAAACGTTTGAACTGAGTGTTCCTTATATGCGGCTTTTCAGATTGATATAAACCTCTTCCTTTGAAGCAATTTAGATCAATGTTTTTTACAATTTTTTAATTAAAACATGAAATATCGTCCGTTTCTATAAACTATATACTTTAAGAGAAAATCCATTTAGATTTTTTTAAAGGAGGTAATGTTGTAGGGTGACCAGAATTTATCATATTTAATAAAAGACCGTTATTTAAATTAGAAAATGTGTTTTATTCAAGTACTTACATTAAAATAAATGAAAAGTAATAATAAAGTGAAAATATGTTTGTATTTCGCTTATAATTTTATTATTACATTCGAATATTTTTTGTTAAAATTGCTTTACGATTGTCTATTTACAAGATTAGAATTACTAATTTCATATGACAAGGTATGGATATTAATGGGTTCTTATCTACCATAATAATTTTTTTGCATTATATCGTCATAGCAATTCATACGGTTGTTTATAAAACCATGCCCCCTATAATGACCGAGATTAGCTGGCAACTTCGCTAGAACAAATTCAGTGACACCTAACAACTTGTAACATTTGTTTTTTAAATTAATTGTTGCGGGTAAATCCCTTAAATTAAGTTCTGCTGTCCCATTTAGATCGAATGAGATGAGCATAGAAAGCTCGTAACAAATGGCTTCCTGATTAGAATTGCAAGAGGCACACATTTTTTTTTTCATCACTAATACAAATTGCGTCTTCTAAACTGGAAATTTAGAATATTTTGATCATATCCATATTAACTGACAGAAATATCAACTCTCTAGAAATCTTGGTTAACGTGCACAATTCGTTTAAACATTGTTTTGTAGAAACTGCACGGGAGATAGTATTTAATAAAACATGTTCAAATATCTAATCTAATTTAAATAACGGTCTTTTATTAAACATGATAAATTCTGGTCACCCTACAACATTACCTCCTTTAAAAAAATCTAAATGGATTTTCTCTTAAAGTATATAGTTTATAGCAACGGACGAAATTTTATGTTTTAATAAAAAAATTGTAAAAAACATTGATCTAAATTGTTTCAAAGGAAGAGGTTTACATCAATCTGTAAAGCTTCATATAAGGAACACTCAGTTCAAACGTTTCAAAAAATCTCCTTTCGTTTATTTTTGAAGGTAAAGTTTTTTGAGCCGTTATTTCTATTTTACGAATTCGCGAAAGAGTCAATCTACAAGATAAAAATGTTATATTTAAGTAATTCTTCGATCATACGCACATTTTGTAGACCACTCCGTTCAGACAACTAATGAATTGAGTGATCCGTTTAAACCGCCATTAATCTGCAAAATATGACATCCTAGCGAACTGGCAATTTCTTAAAAGATTTAAGAAATTCTTTATTAATAATAATTGTTATCACAGAGTTAGTACTTTCTGAGATTTAGACTATGCAAATTTATTGACATGTCTGGATGGAGTGTTCCAGTTTTTTGGTCATAACAAATTTAACTCAAGTTTTAGAAATTTGTGACCCCATGCTATAAGTTTTTACTATTTTTTACTATATTTCCTATAAATCTCTCTTCTTTTACTAAAAGTTGAAAAAAAGAACACTCGGTGCAGATGCACATCATTGAATTCATAAGATAGATAACTTTCAAAGAGGTGTTAGGTTAGCGTTTTTGGTCTAAAAGTACTGAAGTTAATTTATCTTTCGAAAGGGGCCGTTCATCGGATAGCTGACCAAGTAAATAAACATAATAATAAATGAATATTACAAAACATCACAATCATTGTTTCAGAACTAGTAGCTAAAGAATTGTTAATTATTAAAGGTTGTTACTTGTTTATTTAATTTTATAGTTAATTGTTAAAGGTTTATATTTTTAATGTCACTCTAATTAAAATGTATTGTTTTTGTTTATATGATTTTATTGCCTGTTTTATTATTGTATGTATTATTCTAAGTTTTAGTATTCTATATAATGATATTTTGGATGCCTATTTAAAAAATGTATGCGGTGGCGACCCCTCATTAAAATGGCACCTAATTAGTACTGGAGAATGTTTATGAATGTTGTAATGGTGTATATTTTGTTGGTTGTCCTTAAAAATAAATAAAGAACACCCATAATCGAACTAATATAAAAAAGTTCTTTTATATCTACTTTTATAGGGCCGGGATCGAACCCAGAAATTCGAAAGTGGCGTCATCATGAAACCTGCTAAGTGAACCACTCAAACACGTTGTTTGCTACAAACACGGTATAATTAAGATGGAACGTAATATTCAATTTTACAAGTTTCGCCTATTTCTAAGCATAAAAAATTAAACAGACTTGTTAAAATTACAATGTCAAACAAGATTATTGAACATATGCTGTAAGTATGAAAAAAGGATATTAAATTACACACATATTAAGTTACACTTGATACCGCCACACATAACCGCTCGAAAACGAATCAAAAGATTGACACTTCGCATAACAGATGGCGCTTACTCCAAGTAAGCACATTAGTTTTAGTATAGAAACCTACATCGCGTAATAAGAGTTTATATCATGGCTCTGGTACAGGAGTCGTAACGTCAAGATTCTTAATACAACCCGGTTACAATATCTGTGGACCTGATGACGTCACGTCAGCGCTTAGGTACGGTGCACAAAACAAGCATCATGGAAAATGAAAATAACTTTATTCAAATGCACTTAAAAATAAGTACAGATAGCGCTCGAGTTGAATGCCGAGCTCAGGAATGAGATAGTGCAGTGACCTAATTAGAATTTATGATGACAATATGTCGATAAATTTCAACATTGTTTTAAGTGTAACGTTTTAAGTTTAGAAAAAACAAGGTAATAATTATCACACATTTTTTATTATTTTACACATCAAAATCAATTAAAAAAAAAAATATATGCAGCATCAGATTCTGAAATGGCAGACTTGGTTGAATCGGTGTCACTATCCTCACCATCGCTGACCTCAATTACGAATCGATCTATGGTATCTTCCATTAATCCATCTCTTTGCCAATAATTTTCTTCTAAAATTATGACGTGATCGTCGAAGCCACGCCAATCTTCCTCTGTGACCTGAGAGAGAGCCAGCTCCGTAACTTCTTTTAACCTTTTTAGGGAGAAATCAGAAGTAACATTGTGATGCCTTACAATTCTTTTTACTTTTGCCCAAGCCAACTCAATAGGGTTGAGGTCGCACATGTACGGTGGTAGTCTTACTACGATATGGCCTTGACTTCTGCTGAATTCATCGATTTTGTAAGATTTTTCCGTAGGTTTATGTAACTGAACCAAGTGAAACAGCTGATCTTTTCTCATAGTAAGTGAAGCTTCGATATTGTTCTTCGTTAACCATTCCAACATTACTGATTTAGTGCTGGACTTTGTTGGGACTTTATTTTCTTGTACACTATGATACGGTGCGTTGTCTATCACAACAACGCTGGATTGTGGTAGATTAGGGATTAACATATCAGTGGCCCACTTCTCAAAATTAACACTGTTCATCTGTCCGTGATAATCACCTGACGTAGTACCAGCCTTAAAAAGTAACTTTGCACCATTTAAAAACCCTCCTCTCGATCCTGCGTGGACAAGAATGAGCCTGTTCGTGGAGCTTGTATCCGTCAACACAGCGTCGATAATTTCATTTCTCCAGCATTTTTTAAATGTGAGGTTGTTGTCTACCCATGTTTCATCGAGAAAAAAAATATTTCGATCTTCTTGCCTAAATTGACGAATTTTCCGCAAATAAATTGACCGTGCATATGCGACAGCTGGCCTCTTCACCAAAATTCTACGTTTATTATGACATTTAAGCCATCTATATCCCATGTCTTTTAACAATTTTCTTAAACTCGTCACTCCCCATGGAAACTCGATTTTTTCTCGAATAGCTGCGAGGAGTTTAATGCAGGTCGGAACAATTTTTTTAGGTTAAATAAAATTCTTCAATAATTCTGTGTATAACACCTCGATCAAAATCATCGACGTTTAAATTTGTCTTCTTGTTACACTGTCTTTTCTTTTTAGAAGGCGAACAAAGAGGCCCTTTTTTGGCTTCATTTTGAATTGCAGACAATGTTCTCTTCGAAAGTCCAGTGTAACGGCTTGCGCGATCGTAAGCATTATTTAATGTGAATGTTAAATTGTTGTTCTGCCTTTCTTCAACACACATGTCTAGAACATTTTTCGCCATTTCCCGTGCTTGGCGATGAATAAAAACTCATTTTTTTGTAACAGAACTTGACGTACACGGATCAGACATAATTAAAAACAAAAATAACACGCGGCTGCAACTTTATATTAACACGATAACAAAGTAAGCGTATGATAGTTGTCAAGGACAGCACAGCACTACACTGCAGGCGCGCGAGATGCGGCGTGCGGATGGCGGGGGGAGATGCTCCCGCTCTTCACCTCAGGCCCCGACGGCATTCAACTCGCGCGCTATCTGTAGTTTGAATCGTCAAACATTTTTACGTACCACCCATTCAGGACGTCTTTTAACTGACAAGAAGAATGGGCGCAAGAAACTCGTCAGCTTTAACAGAAGTAACGACATTTACAATTTAATACGTCGTCACCATACACAATCCACAAAAAAAAAAACAAAATTATTTTGTTATGACAATACTAATAGTGTTATGATATCATTATTTCGTTGATTACAACAAAGTCAACACTGTACTGTACTTACTTAAAGTAAGTATCCCTGAATATTGCAATAACAATAACTGGAGGGAGACTCTGTACCAGGGTCGTCTGCTTAGGTACCTCCGTCTTACCTATTTCTGCCGCAAAGCAGCAGTGCTTGCATTGCTGTGTTCCGGTTTGAAGGGTAAGATATGGCAGTGAAATTACTGGGTACAGTGACTTTACATCTTGTGTCACAAGTTGGCAACGTACACTCTGGTTCTTGTGGGGGTTGCAGTTTTGCTGCGAATCTCACAAGAGCCACATGTATTATAGGTGACTGTTACCACTTACCATCAGGTGGGCAGTTTGCTTGTTTGCCAACTATCAGCAATAAAAAAAAAATAACATACAGGGAATAAACGACAAAATTAAGAAAGCAACAAGATTTATGTTTAGTATTAGTCAATAATACTGAAGGTTAAAGCAGACCCATTTCCCAAGGCAGCACCCGTTCACGAGCATGACGCATGATACAGCCATCGCTTCGCTCAACCATATCTTAGGGAACGCAACGATCCGCACCACATGCCACCACCCAAGAAATGGGGTGGGGTATTCAATACTATCCCCATGGGAAAAACCCATGGGGATAGTATTGTAAACAATAATAATTATGAACTATAAATAAAATATACTTCTACTCATTTTATTTTTTTATTCCTTTATAAGAGAACGGGGAGGGGGCTTGACATTCCAGCGAGGTCCACAGATATTGTAACCGAGTTGTAAAAATTTTCACCGTCAATGCGCCAAAGAAGTACTTCAAACAAAATAAACGCTTCATCAATCCAGTAAATTTAGTTTTAGTTAAATGAATAAGGCGGTGTATTATTGGAGCGGAGCTCCCATGGATCAGCTTCAATGACGAAATGTCTTTTTACGCCATAACTTCCCGAGTTTTTAACCGATTTTAATATTTTTTGTGTGGAATCGAATCAACAGGTTTAGAACCAGATTGTGCCAGAGCCCGAATTTTAAAATTCGCAAAAACTCCCATCGAAAAACGTTTTTTTTTCTTTTTTTAGGTATTACGCTTCGCTCCAATATATGGTGCTAGCTTATGCTTAGCGACTTCATCGCCTAGTAGCTCCTAAGGATCAGCTTCAATGACGCAATGTCCGTTACGCCATAACTTGCCGAGTTCTTAACCGATTTTAATATTTTTTGTGTGGATTCGAACCAACATATTAGTACCAGATTGGAGAACCGGGTTCGCAAAAATAAAAAAGTTATGACCAAAAAACAGTGGCTCTATGGGATTTACTATTGAACGTTTTCATTCTTATGGAATTTAAAATTGACTAAACATTATTGATTTTAATTTTTTCCGTATTACTCCTTTTAGCTTTATGCTTACTGCATCGATCTAGCATGATAAACGTACCTTATTAGCATCCCGGTCTTGAGAAGCCACTGCCCCGGCAGGCATCGAGCACAATAAGTGCCGCAACAACTTCGCCTTCGCTCTCAATTCCCCAGTCAATTGCCGGGAATGTTCCTCCAGGAATTCGCATCTCTCAGAGCGTCGCGCCGCCGCGCGTTGTAGCGACACTATCCTTTCTATCAACGCCTGTCTGTCTGGTTCGCGAACCTAATTCATTGTACATTATAAACTTTATACAATCATAATCAGCTGAAACATAGCTTATTATCGTGATTAAAAGTAATTTATAAATATCGTTAAATAACGTTATTTTCATAACGTTAATGCTTGTAAAGGTAATGTTATTTATAACGTTAGCATTTTAACGTTACTTATAGCATTACTGACGTTATGAGCAAGAAACACAATATCATAAAAAGAAAGAAAGAGACAGCCTAGAAAATAACGCTAAGTACCGAAAGTCTAAGTGTGAATTTGGTAACGTTAACAAGATAAAATTACGGTAAACATTACAAATTACTAAAACGTTAAAAAAATTACAAGAAGAAGGTCCCCCAAGTAATGTTACCAAGCATAACGTTCTCTTCTCTTTTATTGTTCTCTTCCTAAGATGGGAATAACGTTAACTATTTTTAACTTTATTGCAAGCCCTGATCTGAGCTTTAAGAGTTGGTAAAAATATTTATACTGACTAGCGGCCCGTCCCGGCTTCGCACGGGTGGACAAAATTCTTTAAATTTTTGTATTATTAAATATTTTCCGTTAGCGCCATCTAGCGTCCGGTAGACGAACTACTTGCAGTTTACGCGTTGCTATGATAACGTTATTGATACAATGGAAAAAGGGCGGGAAAAAGAACGGACAGATGAACAACAAATTTGTGATATTAGATTATAGATAGAATTAGAAAACCATTTTCAACTACTAAAATGGACGGAGTAGTTTCTCATTTGTAAAATAGTAGATGATTATTTCTTCATTACAATAATCAGTAAATCACTGATGTTGCCTATGACAATTAGTCATATAAGGCAAAAATTCACGTTTACTAAATTATGTAAGTCTGTTTCTCTGTTTTATATAAAAGTGAGATCTTCTTTTTTCTCTTTTTGCTTTTCTAAATTAGCAATGTTTATTACGCTTTTCACTATATTAACAATTTTAATATATATATATATATTAACACCTGAGTGATCGAGTTAGTAATAAACTAAGACTAAATACTAACTTCTAACCTTTGGAAAGAACTTTTCAAAAACATTCTGATGTCTTATCTGAAAGGTGCAAATTAATTTATGAGAGTAACTATTAAAATAGTAACAAAGAAAAGCTATGGCGTATTATTCTTTGAAACACTACTTTAGATCTCTATGAGCATATTATATTCGCAAAAAATTAGAAATAAGGAGACGATCTCCGTAAAGATAAATTATTACAGAATTTAGATTTTGTCAATTGATTTTGAACTCTAAATGTAGGGATTTTAAGATGGAAATTCGGTTGACATTTTGTATCTTAATTATATCATTAATTAATGGAGATTTTATTTTGATTTTACATAGAGAGCTTATTATTTTGCGAATAATATGCTCAGAAAATTTTTACATAACTATCACGTACAGTCAACTGCAAAAGTTAATAATTAAAACATTATTATAATAGAAAAATACTAGAAAAAATCGACTCGGGTCACAAGTGAGTCTCAGGCGGGAAGAAGGCAGAAGGCAGTTCCCGCCTGAGACTCACTTGTCGTTATCTTAAAGTTATCTTAAAGTCGTTATCTTAAAGAACGCTTCCATTTCCTTCAGTGTGGAAACTCTTATCTCCTTCGGTCATCAGAAAATCTAAGCCTCCTAACCCCATCACATAGTACTACCTTTTATAACTGTTCTTTTACTGTGCAAGCTATTCGTCTCTGGAATTCACTCCCAGTTTCGATCAAGCGAGCTCAGTCAATAACTACTTTCAAAGATCAAGTTAAAAAGTTTTATCTGTCCCAATAACTGCTAAGCTGCTTGTTTGTAAATTTAGCTTATTGGATATTTGTGTATGTATTATTATTTATTCTGATTTATATACTTGGGTATTTATTTAGGTATATTTTAGATATTGTATTTTTTATAGTTATTTTCAAAATCCTATATATATATTTATATTCTTTTCTTTTGTTGCATCATACCCCTGTCCTTAATAGCTTTATTTCCCTCCACCCAAAGGTTGTCTGGTAGAGATCGCTCTAAGCGATAAGACCGCCTATTGTAGCACCCTTTCGTTCTATATATATATATTGTTTTAAGCTATTTGTATATTTTTGTGTGTAACAATAAAGTATTTTTCATTCATTTCATTCATTCATTCATTCACTTGTGACCCGAGTCGATTTTTTCTAGTATTTTTCTATTATAATAATTTATCTTATAAGATCGCATTGAAAATGCATAAAATATATAAAAATTATAAAAAAAAACATTGTTTAATAATAGTTAAAATAATAATTAAGAGAATAAAATAAATGTTAAAAATAATTGTCTCGTTTACCTTTCTAGCAATTTCAAGTGTCAAAGCAAAAGTAAAACGTATATTCAAAGCGATATCTATTTTGAGAGAGTTAACTCGAAATTTGAACGAGATAACTTTTGACGTTAACTGTACTAACTTAACGAATTAATATGAAAATTGCTCACGACTGTACAGTTAACAGCACATTAACCTATACAAAACTGATTAACTTCTCCATTCGATTTTCAACTTTATATCCAATACATAGATTTCAATATCAATTAATACATACGACATAATTTGACGACCGTTTGGTGCAACGGTAGCGATCCTGCCTTTCGCACCGACAGTCCTGGGTTCAAATCCCGGTAGGGGCAGATGTTTGTATGATGAATACCAGCATTTGTACCTGAGTCATGGATGTTTGTATATATTTCTATGTATATTACTTATTTATGTATGATATATGTATGTCTATCCGTTACCCTAGTATCCATAATACAAGCCTTACGGTGCTTACTTTGTGCTAGGTTAATTGGTGTGAATGTAGGAAAGATTTATTTATTTATTTATTAATTAGAAAATTGTGTAAAGTTGAAGTGCTGTAGTTTGTACATTAGCAATATTTTTTGTAGTTTTGTATACATACCACAGCAGATTTCGCTTGTTCCTAAGTATAGCATGAAAAAAATTTTTTTGTTATTTTATACGACTCAATTAAGAACCCAAAAGAGGATGCTGATTAATTGATAGGGAATGAGGAATTTCTGTTTTTTATATCAAAAATTCTCAATATCTAACTACTTCTTGAAAATGTCTTATTTAACGACAGCAGAATTTTAATAATTATACTAGATTTAAAAAATCTAAAAATCCCACGTTTTTCAATGTCCTAAAAAGAATAAAATAACCCTGCGGGGCAAAGCGAGGGGCCACTCAAAACGTGGGGGCGCATATTACTAAGAGGAGATTTTAAAGAGATGAATGACATGCATTGATGCCGATTATTGTAAAGATGCGCCCCCACGTTTTGAGTGGCCCCTCGCTTTGCCCCGCAGGGTTATTTTATTCTTTTTAGGACATTGAAAAACGTGGGATTTTTAGATTTTTTAAATCTAGTATAATTATTTTATTCTTTTTAATTATTAACTCAACGAAGTAACCATGTGTTACGCAACAATCGGATAAGCCCCATACAAAAGTGAAAGTTGCCGAAAGTGGACCTGAAAGTGCATCTGGAAAGTGAAAGTTGCTTTAGAGTGCATTGTCATCGGGTTCTGAACTATCCTGAAAGTTTCAGCTTTCTAGCTTATCGGAAAGTGCCTCAAATTTAAGTTGCAAGATTTTGCCCGGACAGACAAACAAATAAGAAAAGTGAGATAAGAAAAACGTGGTAAGTAAAATAATGTCGATTACAAACTAGAGAACTTCAGGAAAAAATTCACTAGAGACTCGTCTGAAATTAAATTAAAATAGTTTTGGCTTTATATAATTAATTCTGAAAGTCAAATCTGTGCCATGAATTTATAAACCTTGTATTAAGTAGAACCTCAACAAATATACTTCTTTGATACCACATAATTTTTTAGTTGCTGGGTGACATAAGAAATTTTTTTTTTTTTACATTTTATGACCTGTATATTAATAGTACATATATACATACTTGTATGTCCGGCACTGCGTCCGTATGTCCGTTGGTTAGTCGATCTTCTTGGGGGGCGCTGTCAACGCTACTTAGTGACGTCACTGAACCTACCACAGACAATAAAGATTCATATTTAATATAAATTTCGGCGAAACTTAGTACATGATATTATTAAAATCATAATAAAATAAAATTATATATATATATATATATATTAGGGGTTAAAGTATGAAATTGCCGATTTGTACTGAAAATCTATATTGTTTATTTTTTAAATTTTTAACAAATTTATTTAATCAAAATAGTTGCCATTATTATCTATACATTGCTGCCATCTAATGGGAAGGTCATTAATGCCTTTGCGATAGAATTCCGACGATCTAGACTGCACAAACTGTGTGAAAGCATTTTGTACTGCCTCCTGGGAAGAAAACTTCTTGTCACGTAGATAATTGTCCAAATCACGAAAAAAATGGTAGTCCGTTGGAGCAAGGTCTGGTGAATACGGAGGATGACGAATGGTTTCTAACTGCAGTTCCTGAAGGGTCAAAATGGTTTCTCGTGCTGTGTGAGGTCTCGCGTTGTCGTGGAGCAATAATGGTGAAGATCGATTCATGAGTCGGGGCTGTTTTACTGCTAGTTTTGTCAACATGGTTCGGAGTTCGGCACAATAGACATCTGCCGTTATTGCTTGACCAGATCGGAGAAAACTATAGTGAATAACACCATGCTGAGACCACCAAACAGTTACCATTACCTTTTTATTGGTAAGTTTTGCTTTAGGACACTGTTGTGGCATTTGACCTGGGGTCAGCCATTGCATTTTTCTTTTCCGGTTATCATAAAGAATCCACTTTTCATCACATGTTACAATTCGATCCAATATTCCTTCATTTCTGTACCGGTTCAACAAGGCAACACAAGTTTCAACACGCGTTTCTTTCTGCAGATCAGTCAAATCATGAGGCACCCATTTTTCGTATTTTTTTATTTTATTGATTTGACGCAAGTGAGTCAATATTGTGGGTAAGGTAACGTTAAACCATGCCGCTAATTCCTGGGTACTTTGACTAGGATCGGCTTCCACTATCTCTCTTAATTCATCGTTATTTACCTGTGTGGGCGGTCTTCCTCGTGGCTCGTTCTTTAAGTCGAAATTTCCATCACGAAAGCGTTTAAACCAAAATCGCACGGTGCGTTCATTAGTAGACCCCTCTCCAAACGCAGCATTGATATTGCGGGCTGTTTCTGCCGCGTTAGTTCCGCGTCGGAACTCGTATTCAAAAATAACTCGAATTTTCGCAGTATCCATCTTTCTTGTCTAAATTGAATAACAAAAACAATTGAAAGTCGATATTCAAATGTTTTACATTTTTTAAAAAAAGAACATCATAGAAACCATTTAAAAAAAGTTTCATTCGAAAACCTCAAACCATGAAGATTCTATGTCAATTCAAAGAACCTATTGCAATAAAACGGCAATTTCATACTTTAACCCCTATTATATATAGTATATGTATACAAATTTTACAAATTTTCGATTAAGATGGAACCAGCTATAATAATGTATTTAATATTAATTTTTCACTAAGGTTAACTCTGAGCCCTCAGGTAGGACCATCCTACCTGAGGGCTCGGAGGCATGGTCGTTTTTTACAAGCGTATTTCATATCTATACTAATATTATAAAGCTGAAGAGTTTATTTGTTTGATCGCGCTAATTTCAGGAACTACTGGTTTGAATTGAACAAATATTTTTGTGTTGGATAGTCCATTTATCGAGGAAGGCTTTAGGCTGTATAATATCACGCTGCGACCAATAGGAGCGAAACATAAGTGAAAAATCATAATAACAGAAATTAACGCGGACGAAGTCGCGGGCAACAGCTAGTCTTATAGAAATATGGCATTGTGAATGCAAAAAATAAAGTTAAATATTTTAAGTCCTTGGCTGTAGCCAAACGTAATGCGTTCACCATCTTTTATTCACATTGTGGTATGCAATAATTGATGGTATGTTAAATTATTTACCAGTTCGCGTGGAGGGGGCGTCGGGTGGTGGCAACTTGGCTTCCAACTGTTCACATCGCTTCAATGCGCGTTGCAACTCCCGGTTCAATTCCTACAACACAAATTATTTTATACATTTTTTTAGGACTCAATATTTCACTAGCAATCCTACTTATTTTTTTATGAAAATATACAGCGTTAAATGAGTTATTGTTAATAAATTGTTTATAAAATTGTCTTAAAAATTATTAGAAGAAACAGGTGCAAGGGAGGATTCGAACCCATATATACTCCTCCTTATGCGGGCGAGTACTTTTTCAGTTAACCTACCGACACCTTGATCTCTAAGCTGATGCTTTTAGCTCCAATTGAGTAATTAAATTACAATGATTTTTTTTGCTTTAATTACAATGATATGTCCTAAGTGGGAACAAATTCAGAAAAAACATCAAAATTGGTTGTGTAGTTTCGGAGTTCATCGTGGTCAAACACTGTGACAGGTAATTTTTATATATATACTAGCTGACTCGGCCACGCGTTGCTGTGTTATAAATTAAATTAAAACCTATATCTATCTTTTAAGTTAGATCAAATAACAGATAGTTATGAAGTTTGACCAAAATCGGTTAAGTAGTTTAGGAGTCCAGCGCGGACAAACAACGTGACACGTAATTTATATATATTAAAATACTAGCGGACCCGGCTATACCTCGCTGTGGTTCGTTATTATAAATATTATTAATTAAAATGAAGCCTTTATGTGCTAAGTTGGAACAAATCAAGCAAAATCATAAAATCGGTTGAGTAGTTTCTAAGTTCATCGTTTGACATTTTGATCTTAATTTAAAATATAATAATCTTGAATTTTATTTCGATATTAATGTTTAGAATATATAAAGTTTTTAGTTTTTGTAACAAATTGATTATGAATGTGTAAATTATTGATTTCTCGACAGTAATTCTAAAAATTGTTAGCGCTGCATATGTGTAATTGGCGCGAGTCTGGGTGTAGTGGTACCATCGTTATTTTCTGAATTCCATAACGCGTTACGTCGTTACGCGTGCTAAGTGTTAACTACTAACTTTTGTTACATACAAAGTATGTTATGGCTTCTAATATTATAAGTCTATAAGTCTGAAATAATATTTTCAATAAGATATAAAATACACTGTTATATTGTTTTTTACATGCGTATTTTATATCTTATAAATATATGGCATTGTGAATGCAAACAAGAAACTGTTGACGTGTCTTCTGTATATAAATTAAATAAACTCACTTTTATGGCACTAGCATGTTTCTTCCTCAAAACTCCGTTCTCTCCTTTCTCCCATTCCAGTTTTTTATTGGCGTCCGCTACTTCTTCTGTCAACTCTGCCACCTGTACGTCATAAAGACAATGTTGAGTTGAATGTATAAAAATAAACAAACTGATAATTGAAAAGTTTTAATACAAAGTTCGTAAATATCTATCAGATAAAACCCTTAAGTGAACATGTCTGTATAATAAAATTACTGTCATTATTAAAAAAGTTTTATTAAAATATTAATAGCTATAATAAATTTTGTCAGTAATACATATTTTAAGATAAATTAGTTTAAAAGAAAAATACTAGAAAAAAATCGACTCGGCTCACAAGTGAATTCTCAGGCGGCAATCGAACCTAAAACCTTAGGAAGTTCGGTCCAATGCTCTCCCAAATGAGCTGCCAAGCCTTGTGAACATTCGTCGAAATTTTCTAGTACCTTTCTTATTTTACGCTGCACGCCAGCGTTGTCTCATCAATGAGAGGAACGTATTCGAAAGAAACATTTTTGCAAATGTTTGGACATTCGATTAAGATGAAACAGCCCTTTGGTTTTATAAAGTTTATATACATGTTTTGCATTTATTCTATTAAAATAATTTATCTTATAAGAAAGCATTGAAAAAGTGCAAAAAAAAAAAATATGAAATATATAATTTTTTTACAGTGTTGACATTTCGATAATAACAAGTTTGTGACGTATCTGCCTTTAAATTTGCTAATTTTATTTGGACCGATACGGCACCTTCAAAGAAGGGCAACTCGAATATTTTACTTCCACAACATAAATTTAGTGTAAAAATTAATAATTTTGACTTTTAACGAGTTAGTTGCGCATTTAATTTTTTTTATATTCAAACAATTATATTTGTTTGTTAAATGTTGAGAATATGCCCAATTAAAATATTGTGAAGGTATTAGCACATGTATTCCGACAATTAGCCTAGTCATCATATGAACACGATTCCTGTAAATAAAGGAGTCGAAACGCCAGGATTCAATATAATTATATATAAAAAGTGACTGGCGTGGATGTATAAATTAGAAAGAGATGAAAAGACACACACACTTACATGAGAGAAAGCGAGACAGAAGGCCACGCAAACTAAGCTGGTGAGGCAGCTGGCTCCTAATATATCATGCAACGGTACTAAATCTGACGCTCTCGTGTAACGGTAAAATCTGACGCTTTGCACGGATACGCTTTGTTTCAAAAATGCGCAACTAATTCGATAAAAGTTGTTTCATTTAACTAGATAAATTAAAAACGCCAGCATACTCACCTTCCTGGCGAGTACTTTGTTCTCCTTGTTCCGTCTATCAGTTTCCTCCGTCAAAGCTGTTTGTAATTTAGAACACTCTTCTTCCAGGGTTGTGATGCGTTCACGGAGCGATGCATTATCCACCGTCAGGGCTTGCACCTGATGTAAAAATATTAGATAAATGATAACTTCGAAAATGTAATAGTAGTTTATGATACTGTTGCATAATAAGGGTTCTTATAACATGAGTGTGTTTTAAAAAAACGAGCCGTAGGCGAGTTTTTTTATAGTATCACACGAGTGTTATAAGACCAAGTTATGTACAGTGTCATACACTACTTTATCTACTCTCATACTATATTACGTAAAACAATGTTGCAAACAAAACCAAACTTTGTTTAAATATTGAAAAGATTTTTTAAATGTCAAATGTTGGCGCCAAGGTGCAAACATCGATTGTGAATGCGTGTTGCGTCGTCGCGGACTCGTTCATTGAAACCTTTTTAAAGTAGAGGTTCAACCTCCTTGGTCCAGCTGGAGGTTGTATAGGTGTATCGTTATGATTAAAAAGTTATATTATGATACAGGTGTCCATACAAGACCTGTATCGTAATTAAACTTTTTTTTTTATTATTTTTGGCCTGTACGTAATGTTTGTCATAAGCATTTTGTTTTCAGTTTTAGAATCTTTGTATTATAGTATCAGAGTAGATAAATATATAAAGCACATGTGCTTAACGAAATAAAAACTACAGTTGTAGTAGTAGTATTAACAAGACTCTTCATTAAGCTGATGTACTTTTAAGAAGATAATAGTGTCATATAATTATTACGATTACGCCACGACTGAAGATGTACTACAGGACTGACTTAAACATTTATCATATAAAGACACTGATTCCCTTTTGAATTTAACGATACACCACATTCAAACTATCAGAATGTTCGTACATAAAAGTCGCATATGCACACACGGGGCACATATCGCATCTTTAATACTATAGGGGCACAATTCGAAAAAGATGATTGTTGGAAAAACACCTTTAAAGATTTTTGAGCCCCTGTATTGTCACAAAATCGGTCATAAGTAAATTAAACTATTGAAAGCAAAATCATAAAACATCAGAAGAGCATGTTCACTAAGCATGAAATATTGATCGAATATTAAATTTATCCTAGTACTAGTTTATTTTACTAATTTACTTATGACCGATTTTGTGACAATACAGGGGCTCAAAAATCTTTAAAGGTGTTTTTCCAACAATCATTTTTTTCGAATTGTGCCCCTATAGTATTAAAGCTGCGATATATCTTTCTCTCTCTTTCTGTCACACACAAACACACACACGCACACACGCATTAACGTACGCACACACAATCACGTTCTCCACACACTATGTCTTATATGTGGCGGCTAAGTCATATTGTTTCTCGCAACATGTTGGTTACATAAGCTGTTACAAAACAAAATAATACTTTTAAGGTGACCCTGTAAGGGTATTGCATTATAAACGTAGACCTTATTAACTTACAACAAAATAAATCTAGGTTTTTAGCTACGTAACAGAAACTATAATTTAAAAACCAAATTTAACCAAAATTTAATATTGTTTTATTATGTACAGCATTATTTAGAGTTACATTTGAATATAAAAGAGAACTTGTAAAATGTGTCTCATAAAATTATGTAAATGCCTGTAATAAACCGCGAAGAGGTCTCCATACCTCTTACGAGGGATGGCACAGAGTTGTGACGTCACCCACTTCACCCCACCCCGTACCTCATGGGCGTGGTGGCACACCGCTGTTACGTAATCCACTGTATCAGCTCACCCTACCCCGTACCTTGTGCGCGTGCGCGTGGTGGTCGGCGCGTCGCTGCACGTGCCGCGCAGTCAATTTGGCCGCGTGCTCGAGCGCGGCCGCCTCTCTTCTAGCGCACGTCTCCGCAACAGCGCGCGCCTCGCTCAGCGAAGCCTCTGCGCGGGCGCAACGTTCCGTCTCACTGGCCAAATCGAACCATTACTTGATTTAATGTTGTTTTTGATTTTATTCTTTGCATTCACAATGCCATATTTCTATAAGATATATAGAAATATGGCATTATGCCTCCGAGCCCTCAGGTAGGACCATCCTACCTGAGGGATCAGAGGCGTGGTCGTTTTTTTACATGCGTATTTTATATATAATTTTTTTTTTTTTGTCTTTTAGTAGCAGTTCTTTATTCATTTATTTAGTATACCAAACAGCATTCATTATTTTAAAATCCTAATAATTACAATAAGTAAGGCTATAGAATAACTCCAGACCATTATCCACAAATTAATTTGTGAAACTCATTAACTTATAACACACAAAATATAAATAAAGCTAGAAATTGTAGCAAAAAAGTGAAGCATAAATTTACTAAACAAAGAGTCACATTCGAAACTTGTCAAAAAAAGAAGATAATTATTTTGGTATTTCAGCAAAAACTTCCAAAATCTTTTTTCATCTGTACTCCGAATCTGCGAATATATTGAGATTTGGGAAAACTTTTCTGTAAGTTACATTAGTATTAAAACCGTATCATTACGTCTTTTTATATTTTTGGGGCTTCGATATTTAGGCGCATTTGCCTGCACCATCTACTTCTGTGGTAAAAAACATGGTAACAATTCCTTATCAATTATATATTCTACTCATTTATTTTTATCTTTTTATTATGTTTGTCAGATTCGTCAAAACTTTTTACATTTAAAACTATACACAATATATTAAAAAAGAACTTCCGACAAACACAACTTGAACCTTAATATCTACTTGAAATAGGTAACAACCAATAAGCACCCATGCCAGATTTAAGACTTCGTAATGCTTACAGCTAGAATATTAACACCTAGAAGTCAACTTAAACCCAGCCATAAAAATTTAGACTTTTTAATGCTCAAAATAGTGTTATATCGAGCACTGCTCCTGAAATTTTAATTATAAATGACGATTTGTGGAGAGAACGAATGTACTACCGAGGCCTCTGGCGCCTTATGAGTCCTAAGTCGAAAGTCGCTAGCACACTGCACGATGCCTATCGCTTCAGGCCACGCCCCGCTCCATTCGTTCAACAATGGCGCGCGTGCGCAAACAAGCAATTCACGAACGCGTAAAGCAGATTGACAGTTGACAGTACTGACATCAAGGGCGATTTTAAAACTAGTTGTTTATGTGTCGTGTGTCGTCGTGTCGTGTCGTCGTGTGTGTGTGTCCGATGCGATCAGTTCAAACGAATATTTCTACAAAGTGGTAGGCGCGAGAGACCTCGATAGTACATCGAAGAAACACAAAAAACCGGCCAAGTGCGAGTCGGACCCGCGCAAGAAGGGTTCCGTATTGACTAGGTAAACAACAGTAGGTACACAAATTTCATATTTTTTATTATTAAAGTATTTTGTGAATATTTCAAGTGCTTACCTGTTGCCATTATTGATATCGAGCAAAAAAGGGCAAAAAAAAACGCGTTTATTGTATGGGAGCACCCCTTAAATATTTATTTTGTTTTGTTTTTAGTATTTGTTGTTATAGCGAAAACAGAAATACATAATTTGTGAAAATTTCAACTGTCTAGCTATCGCGGTTCTTGTGACAGACATATGGACGAACAGACATCGAAGTATTAGTAATAGGGTCCCGTTTTACCCTTTGGGTACGGAACCCTAAAAAAAGACAGGCTTGAAAACGGGCCAAGAAAATATTCAAAAATGAATTTTATATAACCGGTTGTTGTTAGAACAAAATCTTTAAAAAGATGGAATTTATTCCAAATTCATTACAAAAACTTTAGTGACTATTGTATAACAAAGTTATGCGCCTTATAAAATGTAAAATTAAGTGAGAACGTAATATATCAATTTACCGCTGCAATTGTGCACTGAGAGTGTCGGCGAGTGCAGCTTGCGCCCTTAAAGCGGCTAACTCCGCTGCCTCTTCTTCTAAACGCAGATTGCTCGCTTTGAGTTGTTCCACCTGGAACAAACAAGAACATTTTCTTCAGACACATGTCATTTATACATCGCTAAGCTTAAAAATTAGCGGTCTACGAGTTCAGTTGTTATAAATTTATAAAATAATACTTATACCCCGGTAGATAACTAAGGCTTGTAAACGTGGCGGTCTTTCTCCGTTATGCAGATCTTCAGATTTTGGTTGATCTACCAAATCCGCTTCAGTGGAGACATAGCTGAGCAGCGATACTGAGTGGTGGAACGTGGCACTATCTTTCTTCCTATTGCAGGTTTCCATATATTGGCTAGTTGACCTAATATACTACAGTGAATACAAACTTGATCAGTAGCATCAAATATTACATCATGGCGCTGCCTTTATCCCTCGTGGAAGTCTCTAGATATAGGCTGATCGCTCAAACCCGCTACAGTGGTAAAACTGTAAGTAGGTAGTGCAGCGTGTTTTCTCTTGTTCCCTCATGCAGGTCTCCAAACAATGGCTAGTTGACCTAATCCGCTACAGTAGATATAAAGCTGAGTAGCAGTAAAACGTGGCCTTGTCTGTCTATCCTTGCAGGTTTCCAGATGTTGGCTATTTGCTCTAATCCGTTACAGTGAATACATACCTGAGCAGTAGCATCGAGTAGTGCAGCAGTTGCGCTGTCTCGCTCCCTCGTGCAGGTCTCCAGCTGTTGACTGGTCGATGTGAACCGTTTCTCCATCTCTTGCTTTTCGTGGCGACATAAAATGAGGGCCGCTTGGCTCTCCTTTAATTCCGCTTCTGTAATTAATAAACGCAAATTTATGATTCCATTTGGAGAAGCTTCCAACCTCTGACCCGCATATCAGACAAGGGACAGACGGACACGTGAGTGACTGCAATAGGGAACCCTTAAAATCACGGAAGTGACACTTACAGTAATGTTATAATGTCAAATTCAGCTTAATAGAATTTAATTAATTTTTTGGTCACCCATCAAATTTCGTGCCAATTGATAGAGAAGGATAGATATTATTGTTAAGTAATGTGGGTATTGGACAGTTAAATAAAAAAGGAACTTATTCCGATATTTAATTACCTAAATAACCAAAATAAATTCAGTTGTCCAATAAACTTATTGAGGTTTTCAGAGTAACACTTAGTTTCATTGCAGAATATCCAAATCGTGTGGGTAAACCACGGTCACAGTGCTCGAAAAGTTCTCTGAAGTCGCTTTTTAAATCCCTCTTTACTCTCCGAAGATTACTTTCAATTCAAATCGATTATTACCAAAATCGGAACTATCCTACTACCTTCTAGGCGAAGCGGATGAGTTAGCTCTTGATCCCAATCAAGCCAGGAGGCCAAGACAGAATCCATGACGGAATGAGCTAACCCAGAAGGTGCCTAATCACCCTGGCTTTGAAAATGGACCGGTTATAAGTTCTCGGAAATACAGACGCAGGGAGGGAGTTCCATTCCTTTGCTGTGGGCATTATGAAGGATGTTGAAAATACTAATCGCGTCATAAATCTCGACCAAAGCTCACGATCCATCTCGCTATCTCTTTCTCTTTTGTCTACTACTATTATTTTATCTGAAATGCTACAGCCCTCTTTCGTAATAATTGTGATGTTTATGAGTAACTAGCTTCCACCTTCATGAGATAGAACTTCTATACCTAGCTGTTTGGCCTTGGCCGTGTCTTCGGCATGTCCCGCAGCAGCGTCTTTTGCTGCTTCCAGCTCCGATACCTGCTGGGACAGCTTCTCAACACGCTCGGCGCTATCCTGGTAGACAACCATAAACAAAATCAAAATCATAACAATCGAAAACTCTAGGCTGATCATATAAATTCGCGAATAGCAAATATCTTAACCACAAAACTACTGCAATGACATTGATCAGTATTAGAAAATAATTTATAATCTTAGATCACAATGGTTTGTGTGTTTGTCTGTCCGCTCTTTTTCCATTGTATCAATAACGTTACCATAGCAAAGCGTTTACCGCAAGTAGTTTGTCTACCGGACGCTAGATGGCGCTACCGGAAAAATATTTAATAATAGAAAAAAAATTAAAGAATTTTGTCCACCCGTGCGAAGCCGGGACGGGCTGCTAGTTTAAAACAATAATAATATTTTTTACAATCACACCAATTAGCCTAGCCTAAAGTAAGCATTGTAAATTGTGTTTTGGATATTAGGGTAACGGATAGACATATATATCTACATAAATAAGTAATATTTATAGAAATAAATAACAATACCTATGACTCAGGTACAAATGCTCGTATTCATCACACAAACATCTGCGCTTTCTAGGACTCAAACCTAGGACCGTCGGTGCAAAAGGCGGAATCACTACAGGTGCACCAAATAGTCGCCAAAATACATTTTTATACTATACATATTAATTAAATTTAAAGTAACAGCCAACAGAAAGAATACATCTACGGTACTTATAAAATAAATACTCTTTGGTCTGGTTGTTTAATTTGGCTTCTATAAAACGGCTGGACCGATTTTAATGGGACTTCCACTAGGAAATAACGGATATTATAAGGAGTAACTGAGGTTATTTTTTAATGTACGGTCAGCAAAAAAGGAAAGCACGCCGGCCAGAGCTAGTTCGCCCGAAGAAGGAAGTATAATATTATTAATAACTATAAATTACTAAGAAAATATAGAGATGTTACAATCCTTGTGTTTGGCAGAAAAAATCGCTTGGAACCGCTTGTAAACAAAATGGCGATCGTAAGCGGTAAGCGCTGTCAAAAAGTAAATAGCTATTTCCTCTAGGAAGCAAACTTAGTGGTCACTGGGGAACATAACCTCAATTAAATATACTTTTAGCAAATGCAGTGAAAAGTTTTAAACTATGAATAATATATTGAATAATTTAGTGAATGACAATATTGAAGAAGACGAGTTTACTACTATTATTTTTATGATTTCACAAAACCACCGGTTAACTTAGGTTTGTAAACAAACTTATCTAAGCAAAATGGCGGATTGCGTCAGCGCTACTGAAGTTAGCAAACGTTTCCTTGCCGAAAACTGACAGTTTGTTTCTCAGCGCCGGTAACACAAGGAATGTTTAAGTATTTATTCATTGATTCAGTATAAATTGTCGTACCTTGTAAGCATCCATTTCCATTCGCAACTTGCTCTGAGTCCACTTCAGTCGCCCTTCTAGTTCGCGCAACTCTTCGCGTACCTTAGCCACTTCACGCTCGCTGTTTGCCAGCTCATGGCACTGGAACAAAATGTAAAGATTCTCTACCGACAACTACTGTAATTGTTATATCACTATATGTTTAGCTATCTGAAATTATTGATAAAAAAAAAAAACTTGATGCTGTTACTACACAAATTGAGACAAACCCCAACTTTAAGGACACGACCCAAAAAAATATATCTTGACTCTTTTAAATGTGGAAAGACTGCAGTCATTACAGGCAAGACAAGACAAAAATAATTCAAATATTTTACTAAAAGACTCACGGCTTAAAATCGAATTAAAAAAAAAATGACTTGTCCGCATCTATCAGAACGGAATCGCATTTGTTTATGCTCTATCCTTTTCAGTCACTCAGGAACGTCATCTGCTAGAGCGAGATAGATAGACTGAGGGCTAACGCGTAGCATCGACAATGAGTCCGACATATTTCTCTTTTAAAACAATGTCATGCTTGAATTCCACCGTGAATACTAACAAAGTATTTTTTAATTCAGCTGTAACAGCTTCTGTTGTATATAGTTCACTAAGTGATAATAGTAACATAGCTCTTACTCACCTTGTCATCATACAATTGACATATCCTATGCTTCTCTCCGTGCGCGGACTTGAGTTTGCTGTTCAGCAACTCCACTTCAGTTAACGCTGCCTTTTCAGCGGCGGCTGCTTTATCGGCCGCACGCCTCGCCTCTATTCCCATACACTCCACGCTCGCGTACCGCATCACTGCTGCGTCTTTTTCACGCTCCGCTTGTTCAACACGCTTTCCCATCTACAAGCAATAATAAAGATAATAAATTCATTTTATTTTCCACCAAAATACATGCGTTACAATTAAGGTACAACAATTTTGGACTTAGATACTAAAATACGATTTAAAGGTATATAAAGTAACACTAGATATTATAAAATTAGGATTAAATACGCATGGTATTTGGGAGGACTGGAGCCCAATATGATCACCCCATATTTCGGGACTCCAAATAATATTTGGAAATAATTTTAATATTATACTAGCGGCCCGTTACGGCTTCGCACGGGTGGACAAAATTCTTTAATTTTTTCTATTTTTTTTTTCGTTAGCGCCATCTATCGTCCGGTAGACGAACTACTTGCGGTTAACGCGTTGCTATGGTAACGCATATACAATGGAAAAAGAGCGGACAGACAAACAACTTTGTGATCTTAGATTATAGATTACATTATGCAAACAGATTGCAATAATTAAGTAATGTACTAATATGCACTAACGTATGTTTCAAAAGCCCGAAGACAATTTCAATAATTGAATGAATGAATTGTTCGAGAGAAAAGTCGGTATATGCAAATACATAGGAAAGAAAGAGAGATCATGCGCGATATCGCGCAGGTAGCCTGAGTCACATGCATCGTGGTATGTATGGGCTCGACACTTTTCGCGACTATATAATTTTGTTCTGCACGCATGAATAAAGTGGTGCGTGACCGCGTAAATGGGCAATAACTTAACTGCCCATTTACGCGAAGTAACTTAACTGGACGACCACAGCGAGTATTTCGTTGCAGAGAGTCCCGCAGTGATTGTTATATTCAGTGATGGTTAAAAAAATAATTTCTAATTACTAGTGCAAGTTTATTGGACGACTGTGTTAATAAGCGTACTTTTTATTAATGTGTAAATAAATTCTGTATTAAATTAATTGTTACGTGTTGATTATTCAATACCTACAGCACATTACAATAATATAGAAATAGATTTTTTTGTTTTTATGAATGGATGTAGACCTACCCCAAATGACGACTGATTTTATCAAATAATAATGTAATTTGTTCTTAGAATAAAGTCTATAATACAAAACTAGCAAATTCAACTGAGTTGCCTTGCTTGCTGACTGTGCTATCATCCACATCAAGCTCCTCCAATGTACACATATAGATGTGTTAGTGTTTCCATAATAGGACCCCAGATCAATCATACATAACCAAATAAATTATTTAAGTTTTATTGTATTGTTTTAGGATATCATGAATAGACCATTATTCAATAAATTATAGTCTTATGTCAATTCAGCACCTTTTAATAGGGCTGAGAATAGCATATCAGTCAATGTAACATTATAAAAGCCCACTAAGTACTATCGAAGCCTCTGGCGCCTTATCAGTCCTAAGTCGAAAGTCGCTTGCACACTGCACGATGCCTATCGCTTCAGGCCACGCCCCGCTCCATTCACTCAACAATGGCGCGCGTGCGCAAACAAGCATTTCACGAACGCGTAAAGCATATTGACAGTTGACAGTACTGACATCAAGGGCGATTTTAAAACTAGTTGTTTATGATTGGCCGTAGTATAAATCGTAGTAAAATACGAAGCCAATTAGGGTCGCGTGGGCGTGTCCGATGCGATCAGTTCAAACGAATATTTCTACAAAGTGGTAAGGCACGAGAGACCTCAATAGTACATAAAACTTTGTGGCATAATGAGTTAAAATATCAGTAAATAACAATTCATTGCACTGTAATAAATAGATATAACTTTTTGAAAAAATATCAATATGGCGACTGTTTGGCATTATGGGTACCAAATCGAATGCCTTGATGAACACATTCCATTACTATCCAATTTATATGCATAAATTTGGATAGGTAGGGTGTACATGCAAAACAAACTTTGCATCTTTGGCTGCAAACATTTTTAACAAGTTTAAAATTAAATAAAATGATAAAAAAACTGAAATCCATGACTGTTTTCTAATTAAATGAGATCTGAACTTAATATTTTTAAGTCTATGGGCAAACAAGTTCCTTCAGCTGCTTTCCCCTAACTATGCCCATGTCTATAGATGAAAATACCATAGGAAGATTGAGTTGAATCATGCTATATGTGGTTTCTGCTGTGTTAACCAATCTGAAATAATGATTATGATGAGTTACATTAACTTACCAAATCTAGCTTAGCTTCCAAATCTTTGAACAAATGATCTTTCTCCTGGAGCTCATCCAAATGTTGTTTGATGCGGTCTCTTAACGTTGCATTCTCCTTCCTCAGTTCAGCTAGAGATTGTTCCAAGGTCTCTACCTGCATCTTCAAAAGGTCCTTCTTTGAGTCTACTTCAGTCTCATTCTCAGTGTCTTTTCTTAACTCGAAATTTGTAATTGAAGTAACATCAACACTGTCATTTATTTTTTCATCACTGTTTGGTTTTTCAGTGTCCCATTTCTCTTCAACTTCTTCTTCAAAAATATAGTTCATTACTTTACCATTAGGTACTGGTTTTGTAATATTTTTAGTTGGTGCTTTTTGCATAGACATGCGGTGTGTATTATTGTAAGCATTCTTTAAGCTTCCGCTGACAGTAGAAAAAATACCATGGACATTTTTAACAATACTACCCAAGTCTTGAGGGATTAACTCTTTTGGTAATCTAGTGTACCTCAAATCGAGGTTACCTTGAATATTTGGCTCAGGTATCTTTTGAGTTGCTGTAACTTTACCTTTCTTGTTTGTGAAGTCCGCTAATATCCGATCAGCATTAATTTCCTCTGTAGAGGACTTTTTATCACTTAGATTTTGATCTACGGTTGATATGTTTTCAGCGCTCTTGCTGTATGGCGATTTTGACATTGTGAAGTTAATGGAAGGCATATTTTCATTTAAACTAGTTGTGGACAATGTTAGAGCACTATTATGTACACTTTTAAAATCTGTATTGTTATTGTAACAAGGTACAGTAGCAGCATTTTCGATAAGTTTATTGTTAAATAAATCAGGTACCGTTGTAGTGTTTTCGGTTTCAATAACAGTATTATGGCAAACTACATTTATTTCTTTGGCTGGAGAGTTTTCTGACTCAGAGCAGGTGTCTTCAGTTGATGATGACGGTTTTTCAGATGAGGTATTATCTGTGTGTTCATTATCATCTGGAGATATTGATACAGGGCTCGATAGCAAAGAATCACTGCCATTGTCAGTTGTGTCACAGTTGATGTTTTTTTCACCATTTTCTGAAGATTTGGTTGGGGAAACTTCAGATGTTATAGTTGTAGTAAATGAATTGGAATCGAAATCGTGAGTTGAAGCGCCTGAATCAATTGTTATTTCACACACAGAACCATTTTCTTTAGTTTCTCTGTTGACGTCAACGTTATCAATATGGATCAATTTATCATTACACTCTGAAGACATTTTGCACTTTTATGGCTCTTAATTGGAACTAAAGTTTTATTGATTTCATTTCAAATATCAAAAAAGCCATGGAAGAAAAGGACAAATAAGTTTTCAATTAAAAATAAACATCGGCTGGTTTTGACGTCTGGTATTCGAGTCGATTTTTTTGACATAAGCTAGGTACTTTTAAAGTGAAATATATTACGTATAAAATAATAATTTAAAAAATATATTTTTTAAACAGAAATTAGTTTTTTATTTTCTTATTACCCAACCAATTATGGTTCGATTATATTTTCAAATAACTTATCTAATTTTTTCCATTCCCATCATAAAGAACCTAGTCGTTATGACGGTGCTTACAGTAATAATATTTGTGTCACTCTTAGTAGTTAACACGGCACCAATAAGAAAGAATTGATTATGACCACTTATATTATAAATACAGATGTGGGAATATTTATTTGTATTTCTTACTTATTATCTTTTGGATTCGTTTTACCCTTAAACATATCATCGTTCATGAAGGAAAACCACAAATATGTAACGGGCGATTTGGCTTAACATACAAAAAAATATATAATTGCACCAAAGTACAACAATTACAGCAGTAACATATAAAATTAAGTATGTATAGTATAAAGGTATTAAACCTTTATTTAAATTATGAATGTATAAGTACAGTCAAAGGTAAGATTTTTGAAGATCGTAAATGATTTAGCTTTTTTGATAGGCACCGGCAACGCATTATGAAGGCGGAACGCACAATTTACGGGTGTCTTCAGCTGGAAAGTGGAGGTTTTGTTATATGTAGCAATTCAAAATATAATATAAGGTGTGAGGGATGACTTGTTAAAATATTGTACAGGAGATAAAGGATATTAGTATTTCGCCGAAGATTAATGGGAAGCCATTCCAACTATTTACGATAGACAGATATGTGATTATAATTACAAAGGCCATAGACGAACCAAATACAAAGATTTAAGTTAATTTAAGAAAGTTAAAGATGTACAAGCTTATGGAACTGTTATTTTATTTAAATTAAGGTAAGAAACGCTAGTATAATCAAGTATGAGGGGAAAAAGAGAGTACGGAAGTGCAATCGTGGATATTGGTATCATAACCTTACTAATGAAGTTATAGATACGAATAAAGAGGATGAGTACAAACTGAAACATCAAAATCAGGGGTTTGTGAATGTTTTTACAATATCTCTTATCTAAATATTGCAACGACAAAGAATTATTTGCTGGACTAGAGATAAAAGTACCTAGTTGACTTTAGATACTAACCTAGAGCTACCAATCTCTACACCTCGATTTTTAGCGGTACTCAAACAAATGCCATACAGCTTTCTTATTGTGTGTGTGTGTGTGTGTGTGTGTGTAAATTTGTAGAGTACCAGCATATAGGTCGTAGAAAGAAGAAGGTTGCAAGAAATCGAATAATAAAATCAAAAAATAGGCATTACAAAGAAGAAGTACTAAACGACCATATTAATCATAGGACGAAAATTATCGACAAGGATCGA
The DNA here is from genome assembly GCA_927399485.1 of Calamotropha paludella. Lineage (NCBI taxonomy): Eukaryota > Metazoa > Arthropoda > Insecta > Lepidoptera > Crambidae > Calamotropha > Calamotropha paludella. Next base: position 7,027,621 of record OV656831.1, on the reverse strand, counting down.
AGGATGAGCCCGCTGCAGGGGCTGTGAGCTTGTCACGTCTGTCGTAGAACCGACAATCATTGGAGCAGATGAGTCCTAAAGTGGAAACTGCATTTGGGCAAGCGTAACGTGATATGGTCTGCAACCCGTTGGGCTAATAAAAAAGGAGGACTGCTGACTGCAGCTACATGGAGCCGACTGCAGCTTAGAACTGAGATCTATAGCGTAGTATGAAAGAGGTGTACGTACAGCAGTGTTTGATTAATCAAATGCATATTTATACCTATATGGGTATAAATATACATTTTATTAACTAACATTTAGATAACGTAAACTGAGTTTAACTTATATAAGTTAAACTCAGTTTACGTTATCTAAATATACACCAAAAACTTATAGGGTATATTTTTTCAAATTCAGCTTGGCAACATTAACCGAAAATGTCACGTCATTTCCATTTCGCTCTCAAAGGAAATTGAAACGGGAAAAGTAGGTCGTCAGTATTGATTTTTCCAATATTCGGCAAACAAAAGACGTAACTCTTTGTGTCACACAGTAGAATAAATGTTCTCGTGATCCGGACCACCGGGAGCTCAAAAAAATGCCTGTAAGTGATTATCTTGACCATGTGCTTCCCGGAAATGTGAATCAGTTGTTTCATAATCATTTCCTTTCTAGAAATATAGTAATTGCTTTACTGTGATAATCACAACGCTTTTTTCGCCGTCCGTTTCATATAATTTGTTAGGGAGTTTGTAATTTTGTGCAATTTTCTTGAGCATATTGAAAAAAACTATGAGTGAGTCATTTCTTCAGGGTCACGTTTCAACTACCAGTGCCCGCGTTTTGCTGATGCGTAGTTATAGTAGGTGCTCGCCTATTCGACACGACGACACGTAAATTTCCTTACCTTTCATTTTATTAATACGCTATGCTAGAAATAATAGAGGTTATTTAGGCATATTCTTTCGATTTTATTTGGGGTTCTCACGGTACTAAAGAATTGTGGTGGATTGCGTTCGTTACGCCAACATTGCGTATACCTACCTACGTGATTAGTTACACAATTGCCGTGTTCAAGGTTGTGCTTCTTACTAGATTTTAAACTTTTGTGAAAAGTAAGAACAGTTTTTGCAAAATTTTTATTGTTACTGCTCCTTATCGTGGTCTTCATAATTTTTTTCGTCAAATAAGTATCCATTTTTAACATATCAATACCTACACTTCTGAGAACATTACTCATTTTAATAAAACAGCTTTTTAACTGATATTTGTGCATGCTTTACATTTAATCTTGACGTTTCACTCCTTTGCAGTAGCTGTGATCAAAGGAAGACTAAGATATTGGTTGCCATACGTGTTTATTAGTTACATTTTTATATTTTATATTAACTATAATTTTTATTTTGCATTTTAAATAAGAAAAATATTAATAACTAAATATTAGTGAAATAAAACAGTTTTGATATTATTCAAGTTTTCAGTTAGGATACAATTACTCCTAACTGAAAATATTGTGTACAACCATTACCTTAGTCATCCTGTGATCATAGCTCCTGTAATGTTGTAAAAAACTTTAATTTATGTGCAATATCCATTAAAAAGTTTTTATTTAAATATCAATTATATGTTATATATACCCTATATATATTATTTTCAATAGAACACCAAAACAAAAGACAGTTTTCAAGTTTAAAAAGTCTCTATACAGAATTAAACATTTCTATCTAAGGACGCAGAGCTAGCTGCATCAACAGTAGAAAATGTCCGTGTGGTGGTTCGTGTCCGTCCAATGGACCAGCGGGAAAAGCTGGAGGGGTCTCCAAACTGCGTGTCCGTGGATCCAGTTAACAACACTGTTGCTGTCACCAGGAATAACGTGATTCCCCCAGAACCACCTAGGATTTACGCTTACGATGCTGTCTTTGACAGCAACACTAGTCAGGTAAGTTAGTAAAATTTTTGCTACATTAAGATGGTGTACAAGCATTTACCTATCTATACTTAAAAATTTATCAACATTCATAAAAAGGCATTTCTATTATTGAATAGTGTAATATATGGCAAATTACATAATGTTATAAAATACCCTCAAAAAGCAAATTTAGTGTTGAAAAAGCAATAATTCAAAAATTTTATAACAAATAAATTCAAACTAATTGTTTAAACAAAAGTGTCCTAATACATATAGATATTTTCATCAAAATATAAAAAAGAAAAGATGAAAAAGGTCTTTTTTTAAAATTCAACAAAAAATTTTTTAAATGCATTTGAATGAAATATATTGGCTAAAATTTCCAATATGGACCGTTGATTTAAATGCCCATATTTTTTTTGTAGTTAGTACTCACTAAAAGAAAGCATTTTGCAAAGTATTAGGTTACGAAAACTTATGGTTCATGAGATATATTTTTTTAAACTTTCCGTACAAATTGGCAAATAACACGCAATTACACAATAAATTTGACAAATAATAGATGTCAATCACTTCACGTACTAGCATGTATTCATTACTATGACAATTAGTTTTCGTTACTATCATATTGTTAATCGTTACTTCAGTTACTGAGTATCTTATAACATGCTATGTTATGTATATTAGAACAACGTACTGCGTACGCGTACAGTATGACGTCGCGGCGTTCCAACATTCGTGATTTGTAGAAAACATACTTATACATTACATACCCAGCTGCGTCAGATATTTTTTTTCACTTTTCTTTATTTTGAACCAGACTTTTAATAATTAACAGCTTTTGTTAACCAAGAAACAATTAAATCTCATTAGAGCTCATTTAGACACATCTCTTTTAAGATAAGAACGAAAAAACCGTGAAAATACGCGATAATAAAAAAAAACATATTTCTAATTTGTAAAAATTACTTTCTTACCTTGTTTCTGTTACAATCTCAAACTTTGTATACATACATAATACTACAATAGTAATCAGTATTATATACATTAATTTTGGTTTGGTTAGGTTAGGTTAGAACTGTGACCACAACGCACGAGCCGAGCGAGCGAAGCGAGCGTGCCGCGGCAGCGGCCGGCGAAGTGCCAGAACCGAATCGGTCCTATAGTTATTGGTTTAGGTACGGTTAAAACTAAATAGCGCTATTCTAACCTTAAAACTTTAACCATGAATATCTCAATAACCATGGGGTTCCGCAGGGTGGGGATGGCACGGGGGGATAGCCCTAACCCCCCCTCCCCCCTTCAACCCCTCAAACCTCATATATTGACGGTCCATATTGTGTTATTTGCCAATTTGTACGAAAAGTTTAAAAAAATATATCTCATGAACCGTAAATTTTCGTAACCTAATACTTTGCAAAACGCTTTCTTTTAGTGAGTACTATCTACAAAAAAAATATGGGCATTTAAATCGACGGTCCATATTGGAAATTTTAACCAATATATTTTTTTTTATTTTTTTTATAGTTTTAAATACAAATTATTCGAAAATATAACATTTAAAGACTTAATTAATACTCAAAAGCCTTGCCTTTTACTGTCCTCTTTTTTTACATCAAACAAAGCATATTAAAATAATTCAATTTTAGTTATTCTAATAAAGTGTAAAATTAAAGATTTTTATCATATTTCGTTAATACAGCAAAATAGCTACTACAGTTTTGTCATGTCTATATGTTAGTGTCTTCTTTGTGTAATCGAAACTTCTGATATAATCTGATATGTAATTTTTTCAAAGTAAAACAATAATTTGATCTGTTTCCTGATTTCTGTGGATTCCTCTTTGCTTTTTCTAGGTGTTAACATTTCTATTCTCCCATCCCTTGGTGTGAGAACAGGTTTGAATCGTTATTAAAAAAAAATGTGTAATTATAAAAGTGTATGTTTATATAGATATATATAAATTCTAGGACATATTTTTGAAGGTACTCATATCTTAATAGTATAAAATTGTTACTACACTACAATAAATTGAGGAAGAGTTATAATTTTTTTATAACAAAGCCACTGAACTTTATTTTGAAAAGTTTAAAAATACACTCCTGAGTGAAGGCCATTACAACAATATGGGCTATTATTTAAAAGACAAGAATGTGTGGAGCATATCTTAAAATACACACTAGACTTGACCTGTGGCTCATTATCCCACAGTAATATTATTCATTGGTTAGCTGTGTGCCCCAGCTGTGGGAATGTGATTAGGCCCATGCTAAAATTTCATTATATTTGACAGTATAAATTTATGAAATGTGACATAACTTATGAATGCCCTAATTATTCTTATCCCAATTACCTATATATTTATATTTTCAGTAATTAAATAAGGTTTTCAGGTGATCAAGATTGATTTTCATAATATTCTCTTCCTTTTTTAATCTAATTTCACCCAAGGTGGGAAGATATATCTTTTAAGCAATAAAGCCACATAACTGTACTTTGTTCTTTGTATTGTAATAGTGCCCTCATATCTATCATAAAATAATTTGTTATTTTTATTATTAATTATATGGATTTTACTTTTATTAGGCAAGACAATAAAAAGTATATTTTATATACTTTTAAAATGCACACATATTACTGATTATAAATATGTTTATTTCTGCCTTGTGTTCATTTGAATAAGGTTTTGTACAGAAGACATTTCAATGGCATAAAGTAGGTCCAATAGTCAAATTTAAGGGCTTGATTTATCCGCCATAAACACTAAAGGAAGAACCGAAGTCGACTCAACAAATTTATCAATAAAACATTTAACACCGAATGAAGAAAGAAGATCATTTAAATATCCTGGTCTCACCCATCATTCGTCTCGACTAACGCCGCTTGAGCCTCAGTCTTGTCGAATGGTGGGTCAGCTCAGGGTGGCAGCATCATGAGAAGATATGAAGATATACTTTGGCATATTTAATTAATTATTGACTAAATCTAACTATAGTAACTTAGGAATGTTGAAAATAGTGTTGCATAATTTAGAATGCATCTTGATATATCGATTTATTAATATTGTGGAGGATATTTTTAATATAAAGTGTTTAGTTCTAATATACTCATATTTGTTAGCCATAATCTTTGTTGTCATAATAAGTCATAATTGTAGTTTTACATTGTCTTCTTTATACATAACAATTAGATACTTTAGTGTAACAATGTGTAACAAAAAATTAGTACGTATTCATTTTAGGAGTATATTTTATGAGACTAAACAAGGAAACTTTTTTGGGTGTGATCCACTAAACTTGGACGGCAAAGATATATAGCTATGCGTATACGCATAATAATGCTATGCGTAACCAGAATTGACATAAAAACTACAACAAATGTATGTTTCGTTGAAGGAAATAATTATTCTCGCACCTTTGAATTGTTTAAAACTTGTTAATATTATAACTTATGTCATCTTCATTGTTTAAAAAAGATGTACTATTGTCAGCTCTACAATCGACAGCACAAGCTAAACAATCTAAAATAGAATGATCTCTTAAAATAGCTCAAGGCGCGTTTATACATTAAACAAGCTATTGTCATGTCCGTCTTCTACAATAGAATTGTTTGTAAATTTTAAAAATATCTAGCCCAGATTACTTTTGTTTAAATACCGAAAGATTTGCTTTAGCGAAAGTACTATTATAATAATATTTAAATAACTGTTTATTAGTGATGCGCAATTATCGACGATTTCTATATCGATAGTTGAATTTAAATTTAAAAATCAGGCAGGCTAGGTATCACTAGCGTCATTGATGTTGTCTATAAACATAATTATACTGTCGTTAGAATAGTTTGTGTATGGCAACATAATTTTGTTTTACTTAATACCACTTAATTGTAATTTAGAATATTAATTAGTTATTAAAATGATTGACTTTACCGATTGTTTTTCCTCTCCTTAAATAGAGTTGAAAAAAGTATTGTTCTTTGGCTGGTAGTGTGAATATGGCGAAACATGTAGTAGTAGTCATGGGGTATCTTGAGGTAATTTTATGGATAACGAATAAAAATGAAACAAGGAATATGGATAAAATAAAAGAGATGAAATGTACTTATCAGTTTTATGTTGTTAAGTATTTTTGTTTCATCACCAGAATAATATGACACCGTGAATTTACAGTTTTTATGAAAACCGATAATGAAAATATATTTTTTCAAATCCATATACTCTGCTATCTGTTTAAATTTTTCTACTGATATATAAAATGAGTTGACTAAAACAACACTAGTTTTCTATTGTTAATTAGTCAGAAAATACATAAAAGTAATAGAGGGCTTACTTTTTTACCTCACGATACCAGTCAAAGGTTAACATGTAGTTTATAATTTGTGATTAATAAAACCTATACTGTTACAATTCATCAAATACCTTAGTGCAAGTTCACGATATTCGTTATCAAGTGCTATACAGATTTTAATGAAATTTCTTAGGTCTTAGATAGTTATGAGTGCTCATGTATAAATAACCCATGCTAATATTTTGCGCAGATTTAAAACACTGACGCATAAACTCACAATAAGGACTGAGATGTTATGTACACATCTATCGATGTTCGATATTAGCACTTACGAGTAGCATCACTAGTTTAGGATTTACAAATTTGGCATTAAGGCCTATGCAGACGACCAACTTTTTATCCGTTTCAAATCTATTTACTGCCATGTAAATTTCAACCTTAAGCAACTGATAAAGAACATAACAACTGATGAGGACAAAAAGTTCGTAGTTTGGCGCTTGAATTGAGCAACCGTGTTATTCCCCAGCCATCTCCAATGGCGTAACATTCTAAACGCATCTTGCGTTTCGTTACGGCCTCGGCCATTGCGTCGCAAGACATTAAGGTACTTAGTGCTCAATGCGTCTGGAATGTTACGCCACTATCACACGTCATCACGAAGACAAAAGAAGATACTAGTTTTTAATTTATAATTATTTATTATATGTAGATATAGAAATACTTAATAAAGATTTGAATTTAGCTGTGTTTTTCCAAGGCAAATACATTTAAGTACAGTTTAATACATCAATGAAAATCTTTAATTGTAAATGGTACTTATGAAGAAGTATATTTTGTTAATTAGATTATTTAATTATCTTATTGTCAATATTCAATCATTCAAGCGCTGCATCATCAATGAGAGGAATATCAGTCAATTTTAGGAGTTCGAGTCTGTGAATAAAGTTGTGAACCGATTTTTTTCTAGTATTTTTCTATTTTAATAATTTATAATATGAAATAGCATTGAAAATGCAAAAATATAAAACCATAATTTGCTTGTTGTTAAATATTAAGCGTGTTTGCCGATAATTTTCTGAAATAAGTATTTTGTTTTTCTTAGTAACTAAGTTAATATGTATTCAATATTTTGTTTACTATATGATCCTTGATTATGTCGCTTTTAGTAAAAGAGGTTATAGGTCAGTATTATGCATAGTGATGAGATTTTATACTTGACTCTAATGTTTTTAAATATTGCTACGTATTACGTGCGTCAAGACATTTCTGTACTAAAAAAATATTAGAAATAGAAAGTGTATTCTTAAACTGCACATACCTAAACCCACTTAAATTAGCTACTATAGCGACCTACATTTGCTCGCCCGCGGTTTACATAATTGATTTATACTTTTCGACTGAGTTTTACCCACTGTCATAAAGAATGAATTAGCCACTATACTTAAGTATTATTTGCCTATTTTATTATATGTTGGTTACATAATTCCTCTGTACTTTTTTTTTCTATTTATTTAGTATACCAACGATTGCTACAGTCATAAAACAATTGAATACATAGAATTAAACTTAAACTAAATGCACAATCAATTACAGGTATACATCACATGCACAACAAAAAGCTTGCTAGAAAAACAAAGTAAATAAATAATTATATTAACATACAAGACATACAGTGGAGCCCCGGTAATCCGGCCCCTGGCTTATGCGGCACCCCCTATAATCCGACATCGTCTATTACATACAAGTATTCGCTAATTCACGATTGAACAAGTTACAACTTGTACGCACCATCAGAGTGCAAGATGCAATTAACGCCTTTGAGTTGGGTTTGCAATGGGCTGAAGAAAATGGTGCATCCTACAACGAACTTCTACTTTTAAGAAGACTGAGGGACAAAGCTTTAATTTCGCGACTCAACAATGTTAAACAAAAAACATTTTCATGCTTCTGAAATTGATTGATTCATAAAGTTTGATTATTTTAGTACATATGTACATTTGTTTGTACACAATTATTTCCTAATGTAAAGTTATTGCATATTTTTTTGTAAATTCTATAGCATTAATGATATTATTTTTATAATAAAACGTAATCTTTCCATTGTGTTGTTAAATTTACTAAATTTGACATACATAACGAAGTATGATTTGTAATCTTTTCATTGTATCTGTAATTTGTCGGATTACAAGGTACTTTTTTGTAAAAAAATTCGGACTACAGGGAGTCTTAGGCAGTACTCTATAATCCGACAAATTCGATAGTTCGACACTGCCCTGCAAAATGTTTGTCGGACTACCGGGGATCCACTGTATATAGACAACAATAACACAAGATCCAAGTAAGACAGAACTTAACAATAGACTCAGAGGTACTCTAACAGTATACGCTTGAACGTAGGAAGGGACATTAAATGTACATCCACGGATCGACTATTCGCGTTGTACAATTTGCCAATTCTTGATACCGGAGAGTTATCACCCAGAACAGTTCTGCGGATTGGACGCATAATTGGTTCGATTGGTTTTCTAGGTATCCGGTAGGGTATCTTAAAGTTGAACATTTCCAGTAAAGTGGGGCAACGTATTTGATGTCTCATTATTTTGAAAAAGAATGTTAGGTCCAATAAGTTTCTACGTTGTTTACGTCGTTACTTCAACAATATCGAACCGTCCGTTAACTAGAAAGCTGTTTAGTCTAATGGGGTCGATTTTCAGTTAAAATGCCAGCACATGTAAAAAAGAAAAATCTCTTTCGATAAAATCATTTTATTCTGAAAGTAATATAGTACAATCAACAAATGTTAATACAGATACACACACCAAATATTTGGCAAGCAGAATTTATAAAATTACTCATTAACTTTAATAACTTAATTCAAACCCTTATTTTCTTAATTTAATAACATTTTATTCCAAATAAATTTCAATATCTGTTTATAGTATAGTCATGGAGCTGAAACTAGCGGCATAATAATTATACTGAAACAATTTCTGTACAGGTTGATTCTATGAGATTTAGTTTTTTTTGGGTTAAAAAAATGTGTAAGTATGATTTAGGAGAAGAATCAATAAACTTCGAGCATGCCTTCTATTTCGTTCGACTGATACCTATCGCCGCTAGTTTCAGCTCCATAGTACAGTCGAGTCTAGTATGTATGTATGTAATGTTACGGAGAAAAATAAAATATAATGTGAACAATATAAAATTTAAATCATGTCCTAAATTCAAAGTATTCTTTAATTGAGTAGACGCATTTATTTATTAACCTTTTGTCTTTTTTTTTAAATAACATTGTTGGTACCTCTCGTATTTTTAGGGACGTGCTTTGTAAATTAACAATTACATAACATTAGTTTGTTTTTTTTACTTTACTTGCTTCTACAGTAAGAAATCTTAATTTTAATTGGATCCCTCTGCGTGTAAATCACTAAAGTGAGAAGACTGCAAACATATGAGGATGTTTTTTTTTCAAAACAGCCTACTTCCACTATATACAAGGTGGTGTGTCAATAATTACTGTTCTTTAAAAATGGTGTACAACTATCTGTATAGGAATCATGTTATTATTTGTAGTTTTTGAAAAAGTTCTAATAAAAACATTATTTTTAGTTAACTTCCGCCCACATTACACATTTAAATAATACTACTTTTTTACGGATTATACGCATAATTTATTTTATATTTAACCTTGACGTTTCGACTCCTTTACAGGAGCCGTGATCACAGGATGCCTAACGCAAAGGTCGTCATATAATTTCTACTACCTTCACAATATTAATTTAAAAATAAAATCCGAGCTTTTCGCTCAAATTTCAAAAAGTGATTGGCTAAACGAGGTTTTTGCTAACTGACGGCAGTACCATTGACATTTCCATGTACAGTTGTCATCCTTTGCAAGAAAAAAAGATTAAAAAAAGACGTATATTTCTCTGTGCAACTGTACTCTTCAATGTCACAACACACAGTATTAACTGTCTCAGCAAGGTTGCAGCGACCTCGTCGCGTTTTATGATAAAATGAACACAACTCAGGCCGTAAACTAATGCAAATATATTGCTTTACGGATTCGATCTTGGGACTTTCCTTACACAGTTGATAATCGAAATAATTATTTTCATTCATTTCATAAACACCTGCTTTTATTGATTCATAACAACATAACCGTTTAGAAATAAGAAAGATTATACAATACCTAGACCCGAACTAGTTTTGAAAAGTTCTATTTCCGGGAATTGAAACCGGGACTTCGAAGTGTCGTGACCATGAAAACCGGTACAGTAGCCACTAGACCATAGGTAAATACAAATTCTATAATTATGATAAAAACTTAAGACAGAAAGAAGATTTCTTGACACGTTCCTGAGAAAAGATTATGTCATACTTGTCAAAGTAATGTCTGAGGTTAATTTGTAGTTTTAACTTTGTCATATACTTCAAATTTTATAGAAGCCGCTTACAACGATGTGCAATTAAAACTGATATAAAAATATCTTAATATCACAGATTAATAAAAAAACTATTAGATTTGTACTTATTTAATGATTTTATTAAAGGTTCACTCCGTAGTTCCATGCGTTTCAGTATTTAAGTATATTCAAGTATCTCTAAACAAGTGATGTGTGGTGTGCTGTCGATTGTACATAAATAAAATTAGTCTTATTATATTGATTGTATCAATTTAGTAGCTGCATAATAATTCATTACATTTTTTTGTATTTGTTGGTATCTAGACTCCAAAAGAGTCATAATCCACTCTGGACAAATCTCAAATTCATTTCAAAATACTATTATTATTAAACTATTTATTTGAAATCAGTTTAGAACAAAGAACTTTACGAAAACCGATACCAAATCTTACCAAATCTTTGATCCGCTTCTTATCTACTACTACACTGTTCTCTTTATTTCATTTTGTTATACGTTAAAAAAGTAAATAACGTCAAAAATGTATCAAAACATTATTTCTGCGAAACCAAAAATAAGATGTGCTTTTATTTTATCATTAAAAAAAACTCCATTGTTTATGGAAATACTTTAAAAATATAGTCTGGATTCCAAACTGATTACACAAAATAAAACTATTGTGTAACAGAAGTTATGTGCATACAAATGTGTGCAAAAAATCGTAACTATAGTATTGTGTTTAGTATAGATACCGCTGTGGGTTGCCATATGCCTCAATGCCACATACAACTGATTGTTGCGGCAAGGTTACCGCGACCTCGTCTATGGCGTAATGTAGATATGTACAGTCAATATCATAGAAACAACTAATATTAGTTTATATGAGTTTCTTTCGTCAATTCTCGGAAGGGCCTCACATTTTTCTGAATTAGTAGCAGTACAGTAATCATAGATATAATAAAACTACCCTCCAATATTTTGGTCATCACGTGATCACGGCTCCTGGAAATGAGTCGAAACGTGAGGATTAATTATAAAAAAGAGAATTTAATGCGCAATTAATGTGGTAAGAATGGTAGAACTGTGCCATAGAAAATATTGGTTTCTATATTGACCTAGCCGGGACAAAAAATGGGAAAACGGTGTTTAGTGACCATGAAAATCACGATCACCATTTAATAAACAAACAGTCTATATCCGTAAAATTGTCTTTATTTCGAAGTGTTGACGCGAAAGTGTGAATAATATATAACTTATTTTTATTTGAAAAATTAATAACTAATTAATATAAATGTTACACAAATTAATAAATGGGTAAAAAAAAATTCTTTAGTTTTCCAACCCATTCCTTGCGCTATATTCCATCGGTTGAGATGTCAGCTTTAAAACCAAACCAAGCAAGTAACAACCATTAAGCACAACTTACAACTTAGCAAAAGTGGTCAGAGGATGCCCGCAAGGGGGCGTTCTATCACCACTTCTATGGAACTTAGTAGTGGACAGCCTTATCTAAAAACTAAACGAATAAGGCTACGCTACTAACTATCGGTTATGCCGACGACCTCACTATACTGATAAGCGGGAACGCAGAAAATGTTCTATGAAAGGTAATGCGTTCAGCTCTCCACCAGTTGTCAGTAAACTCGAGAAAAAGAGAACTCATCCTTTTCACCCACAAAAGGAAGTTACTGCAACTTATACTACCCAATTTATTCACACCAAGCTCTCCCTATCAACACGAGTCAAATATCTGGGCGTTATCCTTGACAACAAATTCAATTGAGCGTTGAGAGTCATAACAAAAATAAAACAAAGAAGGCCTTTATAGCTTTTTATCAGTGTAAGAGACTAATTGCTAAGAAATGGGGTCTCAACTCAAAATAACACTGTCTGGATACTTCAGTTATCAGACCATGCTTTACCTACGGTTCAGTTGTGTGGTGGCCCAGAATACAGTTGGCCACAGTAAAAACGAAACTCCAAAGCCTACAACGCTTAGCAAGCATTGCAACAACTGGATTCATGAGAACCATTCTATTAGCCGTTCTCAAATACCTGCTTAATCTAAGATTCCTACACCTTGCTACACAAGAAGAGGCACAGGCGGTTGCACTAAGATTAAGAGCAAACGGACTATGGAAACAATTAAGAAACACCACACTCAACCTTCGTAAAGGAAATCATAAAAGAAAACCCACTCCTTGAGGCACCTACGGGCAGGATACAGTTTCATCATGTTTTTAATCGAAAATACTATATCCAACTTACAGCAGAAAAGGAAGATAACTCTGGCATCAACGAAGTAAGGATATATACAGACGACTCTTAAACCACACAGGGTACTGGAGCCGATGTCTTCTCGAATGACTTAAACATTAAAATCTCGACTACCTTAGAAACTCAACACTATATTCCAAGCAGAATGTATAGGTGTCACCAAAGTAGCACAGGCGGTTGTAGCGAAAGATGTCAGAGATCATAACCTTAAAATAGTCTCCGACAGTGCATCCGTACTTCATGCTCTACAAAACAGTCCTAGTGTCCTAGTACTGGAATATCATCACACACTCCAGTCCATTGCAAACACAAACAGTGTAACTGCAATGGATCAAAGACATAGCAAATCAATAGGTAACGACTCGGCTGATGAACTGGCCAAAAGGGGTTCAAGAATGACGGTATATGGACCCGATCCTTTACGGCACAAATCAGAACATGGCTGCGTAAAAAACAGAAGAAAACCACCAAAAAGAATAGAACAACAGTGTAGGTTGCAGGCAAACAAAGAATACCATTCCGGTGGCTTCAAAAAAGCTTGCCCGCAACCTCACTAGACTAAACAGGGACACAATCCGTAAAGTACTCGGTATGATAACCGGACACTGTCCTCTGAACAAACATCTATTTACTATAGGTGCGACAGACACCGCTCTATGCAGACTGCATGGAGGCGGAAGAAACGCCACATCACGTGCTCTTGGAGTGCAGGAGCATGACAGATCAACGGGCACAAATTCAAGATTCAGATCACGGGGACAAGAAAAGGCTACTCACTCGCCTTCTGGGATGGGCTGGGATGGCTGGAGTAAAAGAAGAAAACCTAATCACGTACAATGTCCAAATCAAGAGGCTAAGTGCGGAAAATGCCCCGTAAAACTAATTGATTATATTGGCTCAAGTCGTCAATGTTTTATAGACTTGTCAAATATTAGATCTTTAACTGTCGATTTTATTTCACACGCTGCGCATGCGCATAGCTCTTGTAAGGCAATACTTATTTCAGTTTGTGTTAATTAATTAAAAATCCAGACTATATTTTTGAAGTCAAAATATATATGATACTGTCGAAAACAGTAGTGGAATATTTTATAATGAGTTTTGAGATAATAATCAATTAAAAAAATGAGTTAAAAATAGTACAGATGTATGTTTACTTTCATTGAAATTATGAGAAATTTTTGAATTCTTCCATTACTGTTTCCGACCGACGTTATTTGCAAAGAACAAATAACTCATGATCTTAATGATGATAAGGTTATAATCGCTATTCCGTTAATAAACGTTAACATGCAAAACAAAGAGTAGTTCTTAAAATAGTTTATGCCAAAAAACTCTTTTATTAACCACTAAAGTAGCTTTCTGGTCACTAGTGTTGTTGGTCTGTATTTAAATTGATATGAACTAGCTGACCCGGTAACGCGTTGCTATGGTAACTTTAATTGATACGATGGAAAAAGACCGGGAAAAAGAGCGGACAGACAAACAAACAACAAATTTGTGTTTTTAGAAGCTGACCCGATAACGCGTTGCTATGGTAACGTTAATTGATACAATGGAAAAAGAGCGGACAGACAAACACACAACAAATTTGTGTTTTTAGAATATATACTAGCTGACCCGATAACGCGTCGCTATGGTAACGTTAATTGATACAATGGAAAAAGAGCGGACAGACAAACACACAAACAAATTTGTGTTTTTAGAGTATATACTAGCTGACCCGATAACTCATTGCTATGGTAATGTTAATTGATACAATGGAAAATGAGCGGGCAGACAAACACACAAACAACAAATTTGTGTATTTAGAGTATATAATTGGTTCTACCTTTAACTCAACTGTAAAAAAGTTGAGATTTTTATGCCGTTGATTTGATATTCTTACCTAGATAACCACCAACCAATGAAACATATTCCTGTTATGATTAAGATTTTAGAAGTTATAGTAAAAAGCAAAAATTTTTTTATAAAATATTCACATAAACAAGCAATTACATATATAATCATCTACTAGTAAGGAGTTAGTTTTGTATAGGACCCTCAACATGTATATTAAAAAAATGAAACTTAATATCAGCAGTTTTCAATTATGAATGCTATAATTTTAGTACAAACTAAAAATACGAATGGTTTGACGACTGTGATAAGATAACACTCACAGATTAGGTGTAAAGACACCGTCACAAACGTGACCTCATTCTGTTTACTTTCTGATCTTAAATGTGTTTTAACTGAAACTTTAAATAATTATTTCATAATAATACGTAGGTACTATTTTATGAATAAGCTCATCAACAATAATTTTCATTTCTGAAATCATATTTTTTCTTTTATTTTAAACAGCTACAGTATAGGTAGAATATGAAGTATTTCCTTTGCGTTTATGAAAACATGAGCTGCAAATTACATAAATCTATAGGATTCCAAAAGGGTTGGCACCTTTTAAATGTCTTTCCAAAAAAAGGTGCAAAAATATAGTAGGTACTTTTGGGAAATGCAGGGATATAATGAAATGAAAATGAAATGAAAAATGTTTTATTTCAATTACAAACCATTTGTTTACAATAGTTTTGTGGTAACATTCCTTGTAAGTATATGAGATACCTGTATTAGGAAGTTACCGCTCTTCCTTTCCGGTTTAACTAGGGTAAGTATGTAAGTAAAAATACAAAATTTTATTAGAAAGTAAAAGTACATGTTAAATTAATTAAATGTGTAGTATTTTTAACCTTTGTGTTTTATATAAACACATTTATTTTTAACCTTTGTGTACTTTTTTATGTATATTTGTTAATGCTCTTCGCTTTGGCCATCAATCATCGGTACACCATCTAGTTCCATGTTCTTTTTTTATAACAGCAGAAAATGAACACTTCTATAAAAATCGGGCAGCATTCATCGAGAAATTATTGCCAGTTGACGATTAGTAGTCGTGAATGCGTTTTTTTCTGATATTCCCTGTGCTGCGCGGCGGGTGCGTTCCAGACCAGTCACGGTCAATATAAAAAGCTCATTAAATTAGGGATAAAAATACAGTATTTTTCTTGTTATATTATTTTTCTACAATATATATTACAACTGATTATTTGACCAGGCCAGGCGTTGCTGTGTTATAAATTAAAATGAAATCCTATGTCTTAAGTCGCAACAAATGCAGCAAAATGAAAAGAAAAACATCAAAATCGGTTGAGTACTTTCGGAGTTCATTGCGGTCAAACACTGACTACGAATTTTTCTATTACTAGGTTGACTGAAATTAAAGTATGATATTATGTATTATAAGTATGGGTGGCAACCCTAGTTTCTAACCACTAAGCAGTATTTAGGTCACAGCTCCATTTAGCGCGAGGTCGCCTCACACTCTGATTGGTAGGTCATGGACTACTCGAGTTACTATCGTGAAATACCGACCTGAAAGACACGCATAGATACACGAGAATTTATACAAAAAAATGGTCGCGTTAGAATATTCTTTGATTGAAAACTTTAACTGGCTGAAATTAAAAATAAAAATCGTTTCGCATTACAATGACGCAAGTGCAAAAAAGATTGTGAAACTGATTTAACTATGACGAATATTTTATAAAGTAACAAACAGACAGATCTACTTGTATTTTTTTTTTTCATTATTTCAATGGAACAATGACCTTACTGTAGTTAAATAATTAAAGTTAAATAATTGTGATAATAAAATAAAAAAAATCTAAAACAAAACATCGTATGTCAATATTAAAGTAAATATAACCAAAAATTTGTTGAAGTAAAAATTATTTTTTTTTCCAAAATAATGATGATTGATAAGAGAGAAAACGAAAAGTTACAAGTGCATTTTTCCCAAAGGTATGGTGTATGCAGTTATACGTCAACAAATGTGTACGCACTCCTAGTTTGTGAGCTAACATTTTTGTTATCGTGCCAATATTGGAGGTAGAAGAATTAATAAAGTACAGTACAATACTTCCTATATTTGTTAGATATTTATGAGATTAAATCTACGTTAATATTATAAACAGGAAAGATTTGTATTTTTGTATGTTTGCAATGAATAAACTTAAAAACTACTAAGCTGATTTAAAAATTCTTTCACCATTGGAAAGCTACATTAACGCTGAGTAACATAGGCTATATTTAATGCTAAAAAAATTTAAAGAATTTTTCCTCCCCTTTGATTATAAACATGTTTATAATCAAAGTTCCTCCCTTGCGAAGTCGGGACGGGCCGCTAGTCTTAATATATATAAATTAGGTGTACGTTGTTTGTCCGCGATGGACTCCTAAACTACTTAACCAATTTTGATCAAACTTCGTAACTATCTGTTATTTGATCTAACTTAAAAGATAGGATAGAGGTGATTTTAATTTATAACACAGCAACGCGTGGCTGGGTCAGCTATTAGGTAATATAGCTAATACTTAAGGAGTTAACTTGGATGGATACCAGTGCTTCGTAAATCCTAAATAGGTTTATAAAGCACAGTAAATACATAACAAAGTTTTTTATTTGTTTAAATAAAATGTTCGCCATTGTTATTTTAAAGCTGCGATTTAGAAAAATAGATATCACATGTGCAACATTAATAATTTGACAGTTGTTTAAAAATGTTAAAATATTGCTATGTATATTCGGCATTGTATAATGTTTATGGCAAAAACTTTCTTAATCGTGTATTCAAATCTTATAATATTTTTTCATATATCGTCATATTTGCTTTGTTATATGGCCAGTTTAAAAAGAAACAATAGTTGTACCTATATTGGAATGGTTTGAAATGTAGGATGGACGATAGACGATTGACAAGTTTATGAAGATAATGTGCAAGGGGGAGTCCGTAAAGAGAGAGAGAGTAAAGAGAGAGAAGTTTCAGGGATTAAATAGGAGATGTCCTGAAAAAAAGGACAGGTCAAAAGTACCCTTAACCTATGAGCTTATATAAAAGGTCTGATGACAGTTGAAGAAGCAAGATGTGGTCAGAATCGTGGACAGTCGAAATCTGTGATCATTGCCAACCTCTCTAAAAGACGTGATTGCATTTATGTATGTTAGTAATGGGAGAGAGACAAATATTATGTTTGATCCTTTTATTATCATTATTTATTATTATTTATTTATCTTCCGGAAAAACGCCAAACGTCTTGCTTGTGTTTATTGGTTGGCATTGTGTTATTTCGCACTTCCTTCTGGCAAACCTGTCCACACATCGCTCCGACTTATTCACTCTTTTTACTTCATTTGCTTACTGCTAATATAAAGTAAGTACTCTAACCACATTAAATTGTTAACAACAAAAAAGTTTAATGATTTTTTTTTCATTAAGGAATATTTTAACCCTCATATTGACACTAAAATAATATTGAAATCAGAATTAATGAGTATAATTGATATAGGAACAAATTATGAGTAAAAATTTTCAATTTTATAGAATAGATCAAACATCTATAAATAAAATGCCGCCTTAGAACAACTTGTGAGGCGAGTCAATTTTTCTAGTATTTCTTCAATAAAAATTATCTCTTAAGTTAGCATTGAAAATGCAAAATATAATACTCGTAAATTATGAGTATGTATGTCTAGTGGTAATGTCATTTATTAAATATAATATTCACATGACCTGCGTTTATCAAAATGGACGACCAAGATTGTACTTATACCAACAATGAACCACTATTATACGTAAATAAAATGTTTCATATCAATTTTTTACGTTTAAAGCTAAAGAAGCTTCTGTGGGCTTCATTCATTAAAGAAACTAAGTTGCATTATTTATATATACTAGCTGATCCGGCCACGCGTTGTTGTGTCTCAGTTATAGATGTCGCTGTACCGAAATGAATCGCGCTAACGTTTCGGTTCTACGACTACACATATAGCTAACCGTTCTTAGCATTCTTGGATGTTAATCTTAGGCGCTATGGTAACGCGTATACAATGGGAAAAGAACGGACAGACAAACACACAAACAACTGTGATCTTCTAGATTTTATTTATTTAGTTTTAAGACAGCATGAAACCTATTTAACAATTAAAGCTAACTTATATTGTCTGTTGCATATAATTAGGGCTAGCTTTTACGCGCGGCTTCACTCGCTTAATTTAAGACTACTTTTTTATCTATTACTAGCTGACCTGGCGAACTTCGTACCGCCTTAGCGTAGCTTTGAATTGAATGACGTTGACATTTGTCAGCGCGGTTATCGATGTGGTGTCACAGATTACCACAGATTTTTTGTTTTAAATTGAATGACGTTGACATTCGTTACGTTATATTTTTCAATCTTTCTGAGAGATTTTCTTTATATTTTTTTCCGTAAGAACCTTGTACAGAGTATTAGAAAACTACAAAAAAAAAATCAGCCAAATCGGTCAAGCCGTTTTCATGTTATGTCGTGACAACGGAAAACGGGTTTCATTTTTATATATATAGATGACACATCAACATCATACACGGTGTCCCAGAAGCCGACGTCAAGCCGAAAGCGGGTGATAGACTAACTCATATAAGTTATCAGAAAAATATAAAAAAATGTAAGTCATACATTTAAAAAAATCTAGCATTTAAAAAAATTGGTAAAATTTACACCCTGTGACGGTTTTTTCACTCTTCTTGCTACAAATCTTGACTTTTCTAAACATTTTCTTTTGTTTTGTAATTCTGAATAATGCTTCTGTATTCGCTGTGTGCGCGATGACAGCGCCTCTAGTGACCACAATTATTGTGGACTTGAGTTCTGTCAAATAATGGCAACTGGATTGTTTGATAACGATTTCCGGATTGTTTTTCAGCGAAATTAAATAAAAATATCTAAAAAAGTTGGTGCATATTAATAACCGATTTTCCTACCTTAACAAAAAAATGGTATGTTATAATACGTACGGGATTTGAATCGCTAGAACATGATATATATTTCCAACCTCAAACTATGCAAAAAGGAAAAAATAGTATTAGAACAGCATGTGAGAAACGTTGAAGAGCTTAGAACCAACGGACAAAGCTACTTAATATAAGCTCTGATAGACAAACGTCTTTACTGTTACACATAATCCCTTCGAAACATCATTTAAAGTGAGTTCATATCTACTTATTGAAATTGTATTTTTGACATTTCAATAAAACACTTTTTTCCGGATTTTGCGCATATTTTATTTTATTTTATATTTAATCCTTAAAATAATTATTAAATTCTCACTATGATTACATTGTATACTACTCGGAAATTGGGGCCCTTCCGAGAAGAACTGGCGAAAGAAACTCGGGCAGGGGGACCAACCTCCATCTTACTGTTATTATTTGCAAAAAGAGCTAACTTCATCATCAGGTCTTGCAATGTGTGTAATTTACACACATTGTTACTCAGTTACATACAATATAATCGTAGTGAGAATTTAATAACTAAATAAAATGTAAAAATAAAACAATTTGATATGCATAAAACAATTTTAACAATTAGGAACGTGCTCGATTAAAATATTGTGAACATGACAACCATTATAAAAAATATGTGCAAAATCCGTAAAAAGTGTTTTATGCAAATGCGTAATGTGCGCGGAAGTGTACGAACTAAGTATTGTATTTTTGAGTTAGTGCACCTCAACTTATATTAATTAATTTAATGTTAATTTTAATTCCAGATAAATGATGAACGTGTCGTTACGAATGTTAAGTGCGAGAGTGTTTATATTCAAAGTGGCAAGTGCAAACATATTGCTGCTTTGATACATTATATCAACACAGAAGAAAGTTTATCAAAAACAAGTAGCGAACAACAATGGGAAAAACTTTTCCCGCCTGTTTCTACACTTTATAACACTGTGACCCATATCGCGAATTTTAACGTTTTTTCTCAAAAATTCTTAATAGCGTTAGTATGAAATTGTATGAAAATATTGCAATTTGATACATGACAGTCCAGAGTTATTTCACATTTCTGTCACATCGCGCGCTGCGATCGATTTGACGGTCCCCACCACCCACTTTGCACATAGCGAATACTCTAATCTAAAATTTAAAGCCAGCTGCTCCAGATTAGAAGAATATGCCATTTTTATCTAAATTAAATATTCAAAATTAATTTTTGCATAGATTTAACAAGCTGTACTGAAAAAAAATGTACTATGCGAGTTTGGCAAGTAACTGCAAAAGTTGGCGCATTTAATAAGGATTCTAAAATGGTATGATTCTTGCTAGAAAATTTCTTCAATTGAGGACAATTTTTTTTCCCAAAAACAGGTAGTTTTTAATAAATTTTTCTTACGTACTTAAAAATTATTCTATTGTTCCCATGGTTTGCTTTAAGACCGTAACTTTAACATTCTAGTTTGAGTGAGACTGGGAGAGTTATTTTACGAAGTGTGAGAGAGACAGATAGTGTAATAAATTAAATACACAAAAATTGTTTTTAATATAATTTATTTAAATGTCAAGATTTACAGCAAGTGTTCAAACTGTCTTCCTTCAGCCCTAATGCTCCTTTTAAAAGATCGGGCTATCCGCAGTGTTACCAACTCTTAAAAATACTTAACCCGAAATTAAATTCATTAACCCCTAAAACTGCCCTAATTACTCGGAAATCCCCCTAATAATAAAATTATATGCTATAATTTTGTTAATTTTTTATTTTTAAAAATAAATTATATTTATTACATCAAATATTATTTCATTTTCTTCTGACGAATCAGATTTTATAAAGTCATACATGTTGACTTTGAATAAGCCTAATATTTTAGGAGATGGGTTGAATATTGTACAAGATCATTTCATCCACCATTTCGATTGAAAATTCCAAGTGCTGGACTTGGATTTTAAATACACTAGATGTCACCAAAGTCCGAGGTCGCTAGGTAAAAAATAAGTTTGATTAGCTAGTTAAGACTGTCCCACGGCCTTTACTTTACATCTTTATTTTTCTCGATAAATATAATTAAAAACAAATATAAAGGTTCACAAAAACCCTAAAAATAACCCTAAACATATAACACCCTTAAAAATTCCCATTCACTTATTTACCCCCTAAATTTAGGGGGAAAACCCCCTAAGTTGGTAATCCTGGGTATCCGATACATGAACCTACACAACTTACACGAGTGTCATATTAAAAATCCTCCTTTGATCAGTCAAGACAGATCATAATATCCATTTAAAGTGGATATGTGGACCGGAATTTTAAATGGACAATGGATCGATGATGGTGAATTATTAACCACGAAGTGTTTGTGAACATACAAGAGTGTTGGCAAGTTTAACTAAGCAGCGGAAGTTGTCTGCTCTCTCAAGAAGTCCACGGGGAAGTTTCAGTAAAACCCTACACATTTACTGAAATCTTAGGGGGAAAAATATATTTTACTGTTCTTTTATCATTATCAAATTAAGAAAAGAAATTACTGAAGAACTGGCAATTATGCTTACTTTTTTTGCACATTAGTCACGACCACGATGTGAGTTTTGGCGCCAATTTTCATCAATGTAGTATCAGCGGTGTGGCTGTGATCAGCTTTTGATTTTTTCTTTCGGTGATTATTCCTCCATGGTAAAGTCTTTATTTTTGTTACATAGCCTATGTCCGTCAGGTTATCATCATGTATGTTCATACCAAAATTCGTTCGAATCGGTTGAACCGTTAAGTAGCAGGAGAGAAACGAAATTTGTGAGTTGTATAAAAGACAGCTTCGCTCAATAAATAAATAAATTCAGGCCGTATCGTATTTAGGTCACAGCTCCATATAGAGCGAGGTCGCATATCGCTGTATAGTTGATTAGTAGGTTATCGATTACTTGAGATCAAGCAGGCTGGATTATAGATAAAACGGAATTGAATTAGAAAAAAAATATATTCCAAGTTATTTGTTCCAATGAGGTTTGTTATATGTATAGAGGTTAGATTGGCCTACGATTCGTTTTGACTGAGTATGAAAACCTTTACTAACATAAAGATTACGTAGGTACTCATCTGCTTACCCCGTTATATCAAACGATTTCCACTTATAAATCTATAATCTAAGATCACAGTGGTTTGTGTGTTTGTCTGTCCGCTCTTTTTCCATTGTATCAATAACGTTACCATAGCAACGAGTAAACCGCAAGTAGTTCGTCTACCGGACGCTAGATGGCGCTAACGGAAAAATATTTAATAATAGAAAAAAATTAAAGAATTTTGTCCACCCGTGCGAAACCGGGACGGGCCGCTAGTCTATAATCTAAGAACACAAATTTGTTGTTTGTTTGTTTGTCTGTCTGTCCGCTCTTTTCCAATGTATACGCGTTACCATAGCAAGGCGTTATCGGGTCAGCTAGTGGAAACTTATTTTTATAAAGTATACGCCTATTAAGAATACACCTTTTTAGTTTTAAAAAGTAAAAACAGTGTCAAACAGCGGTGTTTACGTCAGTAAGCATTCTTTGCTCGCATGGTCTTTATACCAGAGACGAGACTAAAAGATAATTATGAAAAAAATATATGGTTCATTAAAATAATACAACTTATTCAGAGTTTTCTGCTCGTAAATTATGTTTAATCCTGGTTTTGACCCGTTAACACGAGCCATGATCACAGGATGACTAAAGCAATGGTCGTCATATAATTTCTACTACTTGCTCAATATTTTAATCGGGCATGTTTCTAACTGTTAAAATTTATATAAATCAAAATTGTTCTATTTTGCGTATTGAAGGTGATCTGAAGCCCTAATATCATCTCTTATTGCGATTCAAGTTAAGCTGTTGAAGAGAGACGCCGCTATAGATCATGTATAGCGTTGTCTGACTTTGACAATCAAACTTGAGACGCGCTAAGAGGTCATGGTAGGCCCTCTGGTTCCTGTAAAGGAGTATGAACGTCTGGATTAAATATAAATTATGCGCAGAAAAATCTGTTTTATTTCAATGTGCGTGGAGTGGAAGTAAGTGTAAGAACTAGATAGATGAGTTTTATTTTATAACAAAAATATATTAAAAGGCATGTACAAAAAAATCAATCGGTTTTGACTCAAAACTAGAGTATAATAATTACTCAAATAGTTCTATTGTCTATGGTTGTAATCTTTCAAACTACCCTCGATTGCCGAACTTGTATAAAAGATAAGATGAGAGTGGAAGAAGCGTGAGATGTATGTGAGAAATGTAGAAAGTGGAAATCTGTGATCTCTGCCTACTGTTTGATGTATGCCTAATATCACAAATTTGTTGTTTGTTTGTCCGCTCTTTTATCATTGTATCAATAACGTTACCATAGCAACGCGTTAACCGCAAGTAGTTCGTCTACCGGACGCTAGATGGCGCTAACGGAAAATATTAAATAGTAGAAAAAAAATAAAGAATTTTTCCATCCGTGCGAAGCCGGGACGGGCCGCTAGTTTTATACATATCCTACTACTATTATAAAGGCGAAAGTTTGTAAGTATGGATGTATGGATGTTTGTTACTCTTTCACGTAAAAACTACTGAATGGATTTGAATGAAACTTTACCACAATATAGCTTATACATCAGAATAACACATAGGCTACAATTTATAAACATATTGTTCGAAATACTAATCCTGCGCAGACGAAGTCGCGGGCACCAGCTAGTAAAAATATACATTACTGCATTAAACAGATTGTTTCCTAAGTTAGATTTGTGTGACATAGTAACTTATCAACAAGTTACAAAACGCTGCCAATTTTGTCGTTAACGCGATAAGCTTTTCATGCTTCGGTATAGCAAATGTGTACCTATAGCAAATTATAATGTGCGATAAATATCGCAATGTTTTATAAAACTACCAAAGTTTTTAATTTTTATTTTTTATAGAAACGTATCAGATTATATCAGGAAACGTATCAGATAATATCAGGAGACGTATCAGATAATATCAGAAAACGTATCAGATAATGTCAAAAGAGGTAACCGATAATATCAGGAGACGTTGCAGATAATATCAGAACATTTAAAAAAAATATTTTTAGAAATTATTATCTTTCCCGGTTTGAACTTATCTTGTGGGTGGAGACATGCTGACTTAATACAGGTTTTATTACCAACCACAGGCATCAGCGATCCGCATCCAAATTTATTGTATTATTATTAGTATTGTATTGATTATGTATGTATGTATTTAATTATATATATGGAAAACCTATAATTATCCTTACTTATAGATGTAAGCAAGAAAAAAAACTATTTATAGCGCTGTGGGTTTATAAAAAAATAAAAAAGCTGTCAATGATACATATTCGGTGTGAGATGCTCGCTCGGCGGTTAGAACTCGCTGAGCGACTTTCAGCAGTCATACTCTACTCCACTCGCGCACTAGTTTATACGCTAGCGACAAAACTATCGGAATTACACTCTGGTTTGTTGCTTCTCGCCAAATCTTTTTTTTGTATAAAAAGCTCAAAAGCCTTGACCATAGACGGAAGGTGGCTAGTCTATTCGTTTTTTATAGGATACATTTCGGAGATGTGCAGCAGAATTGCACAGCCTTAACTTTAACCAAACTTAATAATAGGCGTCACCGTACCGCTAAATAATGAAACTCTTTGCCTGAGAGTGTGTTAGGGAGCTGCATGTGCTCATACCGCCATTACCATTTTTCCATCGGACATCTAGACTCACTGCGGGCTACCACCCTTCCTTGGTTGCTATTCCTACCTGTCGCACCAAGCGCTTCTCAACATACAACAACTTTCGTAATGCGCACAGCAAACGAGTGGAACTCCCTTCCTGCGTCTGTATTTCCGAGTACTTTTAACCCGTCTGTTTTTAAAGCCAGGGTGAATAGGCACTTTGTGAGCTCGTTCCATCCATCGTTGACCCTGTCTTGGGCCCCGGTCTTGATTGAGATAAAGAACGAACCCATTCGAAATATATAAAGGAGTTTGTTTCCTGACAAATACAATTTAGGGTTCTTCAAATCACGAGTGGATCACATCCTAGATCGCATCGTCGCTCAGCATCAGGCGAGATAGCGGTCAAGCGCTTAGCTTTTTACTTAAAAAAACTCGTTTCTTTTTCTAGCTATAGGTACTTGCTTCTCGTTCATAGTCGGTGGTGGAACATGTGCCAAACGCCGTAACGAAAGGAGATTCGTTAACGTGATGTGGCCATGTGGCGTCCGACTGATAAAAATAGTACTAACCCTAAGCTAGTCGTAAAAAACGACTAATGAAACTGGAGGCAATCTCCACACATCTCCGGTAGTACAATATGGGCAGCGTTTTCCGAATATGGTATATACTCCGGTCTCCGACCCGCTTGTTAACCGTAAAGATTAAGGCCAACAAACTGGGTCCTTAATTTTTTAGAGAAGGCTCGAATGAGATGATAAGTTGTAATAATAAGGATGAGTTGTTATCGTATTATTCATAAAAATTCAACTGCGAAATAAACCTATTTTAGGTATTGAAATGTTTTGCCCTTTTCTATAAAGTTTAACTTTAACTTGATGGAAAGAGACGAAACAGTTCATTGGTTAAAATAAGTTTAATAGGCGGTTGGTATTCCTCTTCTCTCTTTCTTTCCTTTTTTTGCTTTCTCTATTTCTTCTCTCTGTCTTTCCCTTGATTCGTTTCGCTCTTGGGTAAGCGGTATCCCTTGCCGCATCCCTGGTTGCGAGTACGCAATAAACAACAACTACCCGCTCCTGCATAAATATATCACAAATATTACTCAGTCATCACTTGAACTAACAAAAAAAATTAATAAAAAATAGTCGGGTGGTGTTTTTATCTATATCATGGTTAGTCTTTAACACACAGTCTTAAGTTTATGAATAAACTTAAAGATGAAATTGAAATCGAGCAATAAGATGTATGTGTATACACTGTACAATTAAGTTACATTACATCAAATATTTATTTTTATATGGTTGTCTCTTTGCACTTGGGCAATTTAGTATAATAATAATAATTTACTGCAAAAAAAAGGAAAGTAAAGGTGTAATAAATACATAGTTCGGTCCTGCTCTTCGCACCGACGGTCCTGGGTTTGAATCCCGGTAGTGAGTCATGGGTGTTTATATATATTTATATGAATATTACATGTCTATGTATCATATACGTACGTCTATCCGTTACCCTAGTATCAATTACACAAGCCTTACAGTGCTTTATTTGGGCTAGGCTAATTGGTGTGAAAGTAGAAAATATGTATTTACTAGCTGGTGCCCGCGACTTCGTCTGCGCAGGATTAGTATTTCGAACAATATGTTTATAAATTGTAGCCTATGTGTTATATATGTTTATTAATTGTAGCCTATGTGTTATTCTGATGTATAAGCTATATTGTGGTAAAGTTTCATTCAAATCCATTCAGTAGTTTTTACGTGAAAGAGTAACAAACATCCATACTTACAAACTTTCGCCTTTATAATAGTAGTAGGATTTATATAATTTGGCAAATTGAGTCAATACTTTTAACAGAGGTCCTTAAACTACAGCGCCTGTATCTTGGCAGACCAGTTAACCGATTACTTGGCCTTGCGACACCAATTCCCAATACCTATAGAAAAAGATAATGAGAAAAAAAAACAACTCGGATACAAATATAAAAAAAATAACTATGGAAAAGCAAAAATCAAAGTGAAATTTGAATATAACAAAAAAAATATTGAAAATTACGGTTCATTTTAAACAAAACGTATGCCATGGTACTACGGTGTAAACATCTTATTGCTCGTACCTGTATTAAAAAAAATACGTTTGCCGACCTCTGTGGTCTTGCATGACGGTTCTCATGGTTACGCCATTTCGCGGTTCGCTTCAGGTGTAGAAAGCAAAAGTGTTCTATTTGGCTTTGGTCTGGGTATTATGGTATTGTCATTGTTTGTGATTTTTATAACACAAGTGCTTTAACTGCTTAAGTCTTGTGTAAAAGAATAATATTTCTTGCGTTCAAATTAATAAATCTTAACTCAAAATAGGCACTAGAGTAATGGATTGATTGTATATGATACATAGATAAGTAATTTTTATAGACATGTATATAATGTTGTCTTATTGGAGCAGAGCTCCCATGGATCAGCTTCAATGACGCCATGTCTGTTACGCCATAACTTCCCGATTTCTTAACCGATTTAATTGTGGAATCAAATCAACACATTTAGGACCTGAGCGTGACGGAGCTCGAATTTTGAAATTCACAAAAATAAAAAAGTTATGCCCAAAAACATTGTTTATGGAATTTCCCATTGAAACCAAAAGCGCGCGCTTTTTGAAAGTTTTGATTCTTATGAAATTTAAAAATTTACTAAGCATTGAATTTAATTTTTTTTATATTACGCTCCGCTCCAATAAATGGAAGCGAAGCTAGTGATGGTCAACTCGAGTAACTAACTCGAGTAAACTCGAGTTGGACTTAACTCGAACTAAGTCGAGTTGAATTCTCTCTGACTCGAGTTTAAAAACTGAAGGAAACCGACATGAAGCGAAGTTTGCTATCATTTGAGACTATATTCATTCATAACAAACAAGTTCTGTTTTTGAAAAATGCCGGGTCCTAAAAGAAAATCTTTGGTTTGGGATGTATTAAATGTATTAAAGATTCTTTCAAATATAATGGAAATACGACCACATTATTAAACCACATTAAAAATAAGCATCCAAATGTTACCGTCGAAGAAATAAAAATATAATTTGTCTGTTCAAATTTTTTTTACAATTAATGCGAAGGTCAGGGAATAAATTGGTAAAAAAAAAAACAACTCTTCCACCTAGTTAACTCGAGTTACGTAACTCGAGTTCAACCCGAGTTACGTGAATTTTAACTCGGGGTAAATCGAGTTTTGTTTTTTCCGAGTTGGCACATCACTAAGCGAAGCTTAATCTTTGCAACTGCATCGCCTAGTTTCTTTATATGACAGAAAAATTCTTAAGTTTCTTTGGTAAAATATCTTATATTTTATTCTGTTTAGCAAGTTGCATGTTCGCTGAGAATTTCAATGAATTTCGTGTGACCAAAATCACAATGCACATGGTTTAAGCTGAAAACTTGTACTCAATAGTCAGATGTCATTTAATCTAAATGTAATAAAGTCTATTTTCCTATAGCAAAGCCTCAACAGCGCCCTCCACAACGTGCATTACAATCTTTGTAGTGTGCTGTCTGCTTTGCCCTCTCTCTCTAGTCTACCCGTCTCTTTCGCGCTGATCGATACTCTTATTGCGAAGTGCCACACAAAGTTTGATTGTAAACTTTATGTTCTTGTCATTAGAGTCGCATATCTAACCAATTATCTTGTTTTGTCACTATTTTCGTTATCAGTAGTTCTATGAAATGTAAATTTTCACTGTCTTTGTATTTCAATAGTTTGAACACAGCGGTTTTTGTTGTTTTGAATTATTTTACTGCAAATGAAATTTTCAGGAATAGGTATAGTTGGAGTAATGCTTGTTAAGCAATTTTTTATTTTTATTTATCATATAAATGGTTATATAATGAGATTTATTCACTATAACTTATATATGTGTCAGAATTTAACGTAGAGAATCTCAATGAATTACAAAAATAATTGGATATAGCTAACGTAATAATAAGTTGTTCAGCTTCATTATGATATTTTTTTTAGAAATTTCGAGTATTTTCTCTATTAAAATATGTTATAATATGATACCATTGAATATGCAAAATATAAAAATCAAATCGGAACAGCTTCATATAAAAGAAATAAAGAAATAATGTGACCAAATCAAACACATCTACACTAATATTATAAAGAGGAAAGATTTGTATTTTTGTATGATTGCAATAAATAAACTCAAAAACTTTTAAGCCGATTTCAGAAATTCTTTCACCATTGGAAAGCTACATTCACGATGAGTAACATAGGCTATATTTAATGCTAGAAAAAGAATTTTGTCCACCCGTGCGAAGCCGGGACGGGCCGCTAGTAATTAATATTTCGTCAACACGTGGATAGCCAAACGTTGAAGTACAGTCGACAACAGACGCCTAAGTCTATGTTTTTAATGTGCAAATGTTACCAAAGTATTTCATTTAGTATAAGTACGAAAGATCTTAACATTAAAGAAAAAAGACTAAGTTTAAATATAAGTTAAATTAATTTAAATTAAAATATAATAATATCATTCTAATAATATTTTATTGCATTTAAAATGCAATGAATTTAGTTTATATAATTAAATTGTTAATTTCTATTACTATATTATTATAAGTTAATTTAAATATTCTGCCTGTTAATAATTTGGCTTGCCTATTGTAGAAATGCGTGTAGTGACGATTTGTAATTAATGCAAATAAAAAGTTATTATTATTATTAAAATAGCATCTTAGTATTAATCTGAATTTAAAATCTTAAACACGCTTTGGAATTTGGATGACGTTTATTCCATTGTAATAGAGTTTATTTTTAAATGTACTCCTTTAAGAGTTTGGTATGCTGTTTACTATACTGCACAGAGTGTATTAACCGACTTCAATTTGACCCGTATGTACAATTTTGTATGTGTAAGTCTATACCAGCTTCTATACATGTTTCATACCTATGTATATTTGTCCTCGAATACCTCAAAAACTATAAGTCAGATTGCAAAATATCTTTGTTATACTTTGTCCAATGTAGGATGATACTTTTGACAGTTGACACCTATATAGAGGGTATAAAGTTGCTATTGCAATGTCAAGCCAAACATAAGGAAACAAACGCAACCTTAGTACGTAGCAATAGTACTAAGGTAAGGTAAGGGAAGTGACACCTGTCAAAAGTATCATCCTACATTGGACAAAGTATAGTTGGACTAGGTATAATCTAAGGAAATTGTGCAAGTTTCATCAAAACTTGTTTGTCTGTCTGTCTGTCTGTGCAGTTGGATTCTTGCAACTCAATTTTGAGGCACTTCCCGGCCACCTAGCGAGCTGAAATTTTTGGAGCAAGTCAGAACCCGATGACAATGCATCCTAAAACAACTTTCAACTTTCTAGGTGCACTTTCAGGTCAACTTTCGGCAACTTTCACTTTTGTATGGGGCTTATCCGATTGTTGCGTAACACATGGTTACTTCGTTAAGTTAATAATTAAAAAGAATAAAATAATAACACTAGATTTAAAAATCTAAATAAAATCCCACGTTTTTCAGTGACCAAAAAATAATAAAATAACCCGGCGGGGCCAAGCGAGGGGCCACTCAAAACGTGGAGGCGCATCTTTACAAATACTCTCAACGTCTATGCAGATCATACATCTCATTACATCTCCATAAGTAACATGCGCCCCCATGTTTTGAGTGGCCCCTCGCTTGGCCCCGCCGGATTATTTTATTATATTTTGGTCACTGAAAAACGTGGGATTTTATTTAGATTTTTAAATCTAGTATTATTATTTAGAATAAACTTTGCCACTTCGTAGGCATCTACCTAAAAATAAGAGATTTTTAATAAAGCAACACTCATTTTTTCCTTTATAGTTATTAATTTAACAAATAACACATTGGAAGTCTGTTTAATTTTTGATGAATCAGTATTTTACGATACCTTCCCAAGCCCTGCTCTGTGGCATTTCTCTTCTAAATTAATTTAACAGTTTTAACGTAATTTGAGTTACACGCAAATATTTAAGCATATAATCTTTCACATTTATAATTATACTAGACTTTATATGTTTCCAGTTTTATGAATGTCTGTCACGTAATATATGATGCTGACCTTACCGTAGTTATTATAAATATTAATTTAAAGTACCGAGCGACCGTGGTCTGCTCTCACCAGAATATCTCGACCAAGTTAGATCTTTTTTGTCAGAGTTATTTTTAAGTTTATCTATTGTATGATATCATAAAAGTTTTGATTATTTTATTATCCGAACCATTCTTATGATTAGAAATGTTTATTTATAGGAATAAGTTCTTTACTATAATTTTTTCCATTCTCACTGTCGTGAAGTCGTATTCTTACTATTTTTAAATAATAAAATTCGCATTTCAAAAAACATCAGGAAATCTGAATAAAAAATTATTTCACTGACTAAATGATAAAGTGTAAACTAAGTATTTATTGTGCTAGGTTTTCCAACAAGGGAAAGCAAAGGGTCCAAAAGCCATACAGCCTTTTTTTCAGTAATATCGTTTCCTAATTATATGACGAAGAGAGCTTTTTCATCTACGAAGGATGATGAAATAATTAAAAAATAATATAAACTTAAACGAAAACACCAGAACTACTAAAGTGACGTTTTGCCCTCCCGCTAAAAAGTACCAAGTATTTTTGTATTTTCTAACCGAAAATTTCTTTTTGACACGTCGTAACCATACACCTCTTTTCATAAAGGTACGTAAAAGCTTCCTTGTCCCCCAAAAGGGTTGGTGTTCTCTTTTTTCGCTGTCAGAAAAGCAAAACACTTTTGTTGTAATCACTCAAAATTGTCATTGTCATGTAAAGGTGCGTGTCTTTGGCTGAGACAAAGGAAAGAAAACTGATTCAGCCAAAAGGTCTGCCAATATTTTTTTAGTTTATTTGTATTTAATTTTTCATATGCCTCTGTCAAGAAACCAAAAAACTTCTGTCAACGTATCAGTCAAAATTGCCGTTGCAATGTGATGACAATTAAACTAATCAAGACAAATGAAACAAAACTGATTCTGTCTAATGATTTGCAAATAGATAATTAAAAGCCAATAACATAAGAACAAAAATGATAAAATAAGCAAAATTAAATCAATATTGACGTAAATATAATTTGTGGATTGTGAGCTTCTTCTAATGGATCCTTTGGTCTGTAGTTGACCCGCCCTCTGCCCACTCGCGCAACGGGATCAATCATGCCATTTAATAAACTGAAAGGCCGCAGACAGGAGGGGGAAAGGGGGGGGGGGGGGGTTTACATATTTTGAATATATTTACATAAATTTTAGAAGGGTGATTTAATTTCAATTCCATTGGAGTACAGGTATTCAAATTTACTATAGTATTAAATAACAATTATTATTTTGTAATTGACAACAAAAGTATAGATTTGTGATAATTTTGTTCACGTAGATTTAATAGTAAAGCGTGTCCAAATAGATGTCCTGAAAAAGTCTTGTTTTATTGTAGCATTACGACAGACGTTAGCGTTTAATCAAAATGTTGTCAGTAAGACGGAAATACCAAAAATAAAAATAAGAAAATAAAAGGCGCTCGTTGCCCATCGCCTAAGATGTAAGCTTATATCGAAACAAGTTCGATCCTTTGCCGATTTGCCGATTTACTACAAACGTGAACCTACTTACCACGAGGGTGTTAACAGGAATATTAATGATGTGTTCCTTGCATTGTTGTTTTTTTTTTTAAATGTAACAAAAAAATGTAACTTGCAGACTGTCAGTCTTGAATACCTTTCAGCTTATTAAGGTAGACGCGCATGTCATCTCATACAAAAACCCAAGTAACCCAATACTCTAAAATAAAGTAATTTATTCTTATGTTTAAAATAATATGAGAAGAAAAGTTATATATTTTTTTTACAAATAATACATACAAATATTTTTTTTTACTTAAGGAAGTCTTAAGTCTACTCTTATTTTAAATATAATCTTATCTAAAATGTTTTCTACTCACTTTAAAGAATTATGTATCTTGAAGCATATACAATGTGTCCCGTTACCAGTGTCGGAGCCTTTAATGGTGTGAAATATGGCATTTTTATCGACAGTGCCTTTTAAATTTTGTTTTTCTCTTACGGTTATAAAATGGTCGCCATTTTGTTTTCTTGGTAACCAAGACCTGGGCTCTCATACTAATTCGACCACCACTACTAATGTAAATGTCCTATCAATATTAAAAAGGTGTCATTTGATAGCTAAACGTGTAGACAACAGTTACACAGACATCATGTTTCAATTGTCATGGAATAAAAAAATAGGAAAAAATAATTAAAGAAAAACAAATAGATTCTCTTTTGAGTATTTTTTAATTATTGGATTTCAGAGAAAAGCCAAATTTGAGGGCGAATTTGTCGATGAAAAAATGCTACATTTCACACCATTAAAGGCTTCGACACTGGTGACGGGACAGATTGTATAATGTCATACGAATCAGTTTCGTAATTTTAAAATACATATTTAGACTTGAAAGTTTGTAACTCTGACCTCCCTGCCGTAGTAGGCATTTAATTAATAAAAACATCAAAGAAAGAATGGCTCATGTCATAACCTTCACGCGGGCCCAATGAGGATAAATAATGCATTTGCAACTGGGAATAACAGTCTAACGTACCTGATGCACACAGCAGGTCGAGATTAGATTTTTTTGTCTTTGGTCAAGGTTTGATGAAGTCCATCACTCTTTCCCTTGTGATGTTATTTTAAAGGAGTTATGAAAGTTTTTATATATTTTATCAAGTTTCGATTTAGAAAATGCCTGTAAAGTGTTCAGTACTCTTGCCTGTGACTTAGTTCCGTGGCTGTATAAAATGTTATCTCATTGACAAGACATAAGAAATATGTTAATTATTTTCAATTTACCAAAAAGAGTCTCGGTGGCTCCGCGTGTTATGGGACTAAATCGATTTCGAAATCCGTCGAGAGATATTTCACCACTTACACAAAAGGAGATCGCAGAAAGAAAAATGCTTTCAGAGAACTACCCTCCTTTTTGTGTATACCCGCTTGTTTTTGTGTTTTTCCACCTTCATAGTGTTTTCCGGCAATTACGTCATATCGCACAAAAGTATGGTGCGTTTCCATTGCGACACAAACAAAGGTGGCGGAATGGGGCGTGGCGAGGCCCATTTCTGGGTCATCGGGACGCGGGGTGCTGCAGTATTGATCCCGCGCGGTGCAGTGGGCGTGTCTCTACATCACTGAATTCTTGACAGAAAATGAAATAATCTTGATTAAGGCTAAGAATAAAGATAGGTTTCTTCAATGAATCATGAGAGCTATTTGTAAGTTAACAAGACAACTGGCATGCTTCGCTGGTAGATATGAGTTGTCAAGTTTTAATAACATATTTTTGGATATCTATAAAAAATCAAAAGAATAGTAAAATCTAATTAACAGCTCGTTATTAAGGAGTTGCGATTGTGGTTACTTGTACATCATCAAAAATTGTTCAATTTTGTCTATTAGTATTAAACCCTTTGAAATAAACTTGAGGTTGAAAATCGGTTGCTGAAATACATTTTTTTTGTGTAACATATTTATTTAGTAAAAACTTTACGTCGCAAATGGTGTCCCGAAAAATGGGGTGGAAAGTTGAGAGAGGCAGAGCATTATTCATAATAATGAATGTCTTCATATTCGGTAATTTCTTTTCTTCGTTAGATGATGATGAATGACAGTCGATCCATGATGATCAGTGACTTATGAATAAAAAAGAACCCCTTTCCCGATGTTTAAGTAAAGATATGGGGTTTTACTGAAGCCTCCCCGTGGACTTCTTGAGAGAGCAGGAAAACACAACTCCCTTGCCAACTTTAGTGGTTGTTAATTCACCATTTTTACGCACTAATATCCACCACAACGCAAATTTTAACAAGAAAATCAAAACCACTAAAGTTACGCTTCCCGCTCCCGCCAAAAAGTGCTAAAATAGTTTTTATTTTTCATTTATTTATTTCACAAACAAAGTCTAATTTGTCTTTGAACTTTTAATCTGCTATAAATGTTTAACTTCAGTTTCATTGAAGTTTACAGATCGGTAAGATGCCTGTGAAAGGCTAATTAAACATTCTATGCGGTAAATTATTTCAGCTATTTTCCTCCAGTTAACATTTTTATTAATCATATTTACAAAGAAAATATGTTTAAAAGAAAATTAACAGCCACTTTTACTTTCTATCTCTGGCCACGTGAAACCATAAACACTAAAAGAAAAAGTATGTATTTTATATACAGACAGGCGTCTTTAAAAAAAATAACGTTTTCTTTACTTCTTTTTAATTGGGTGTGGATCCTTTTTTCTTTTTTTACTGTATACAGTGAATAATATAAGTATAGGGCGGTTTGTGCCCCAAGTATTATTTCATTTTGGTCGCCTACTGGCAGCGTTGCCAGACGTCCCGATTTTGGCGGGACGTCCCGATTTTTAAATCAAAATTAAATGTCCCGCGCGGGACAGACTCAGTCCCGCTTTTCGGGAATAACTCGGCCAGAGGATAACTGTCAGGCTTTTGTTTAAAACACAACATTTTTTTACTTCGATTTTTGTTTTTTATTATCTTTTATTCAAAAGACGAAGATGGCTATTTTATCTATCATTATGTAAACATAATAAAAACTCAAATAAAAAGATAAATATTTTAAAACATCTGATTTTATACGTCTTTTTACTATGTCCCGCTTTCGACGAAAGAATTCCGCTTTTTTCACTTAAAAAGTTTCAAAATTCCGACTAGCCAAATCATAAATCTGGCAACGCTGCCTACTGGCGTTATTCAATGTACTTCAGTCAGTCACGATTCTTTTCACAGCATATTAAGATAAGCCTCACGAGTGGTTGGAAAACGACATAAGTTAGATACGCTGCTATAATAATAATATTTATCTACTCTAATACTATAATACAAAGATTCTAAAACTGAAAACAAAATGCTTATGACAAACATTACGTACACGCCAAAAATAATAAAAAAAAAGTTTCATTACGATACAGGTCTTGTATGGACACCTGTAACATAATATAACTTTTTTATCATAACGATACACCTATACAACCTCCAGCTGGACCAAGGAGGTTGAACCTCTACTTTAAAAAGGTTTCAATGAACGAGTCCTCGACGACCGACGCAACACGCATGCGCAATTGATGTTTGCACCTTGGCGCCAACATTTGACATTTAAATAAATTTGTTGTTATATTCAGCGTTTTATTTGCAATATTGTTTTACATATTATAGTATGAGAGTAGATAAAGTAGTGTATGACACTGTACATAACTTGGTCTTATAACACTCGTGTGATGCTATAAAAAAACTCGCCTACGGCTCGTTTTTTTAAAACACACTCATGTTATAAGAACCCTTATTATGCAACAGTATCATAAACTACTATTATTACATTCACAGCGATTAACCTAGCTCAAAGTAAACACTGTAAGGCTTGTGTTATGAATACTAGACTAACAGATAGATTTACATTTACTATACATCGATATGTATACATCGATATGTAATATAAAAATACCCTTGACTCAGGTATAAACGTTCGTATTTATCATACAAACATCTGTCCCTTTCCGGACTCGAACCCAGGACCGTTGCTGCGAAAGGCAGGATTGCTGCCGTTGCAACCAAACATTCGTCACTCATTAACTCAACTTTGGTGAATTAAAGCATAAAAAGACGAAAATTTTGATTATATTCAAGTCATTTTAGACTTTTACGAGATACGCCTGTATGAGGTTTTAATAAGCTGATTATAAAGACTAGCTGACCCGGCCACGCGTTGTTGTGTCTCAGTTATAGATGTCGCTGTACCGAAATGAATCGCGCTAACGTTTCGGTTCTACGACTACACATAGCTAACTGTTCGTAGCCTTCTTGAATGTTATTCTTAGGCACTATGGTAACGCGTATACAATGGAAAAAGAGCGGACAGACAAAAACACAAACCACTGTGATCTTAGATTATAGATTTCAAATAGTACTATTTTTAATGGAGAGGCTGAATGCATGGCGTAGATGTTGACGTTCAATACATGCATTGTAAATAATCATGTCTTTTGATGAATTTTACGCGAGTGTAATTTGAAGCATGAAAGACAAGTTTATGAGGCAAATGCGTTGGGAACTTTCTGAGACCAAATGGAAGATGTCCTGGAAAAAGTCGGTTTTTTTTTTTTTTTTTTTTTTTTTTTTTTTTTTTTTTTTTTTTTTTTTTTTTTTTTGCCTGTAAAGTCGGTTTTACGGGCGAAGATTTTACGTGACAACGTCTTTTTCTCGGTAGAATATTTATTGATATGAATATAATTAAATTGCACAATGCGCGCGGCAGACCGATCATAGTTGAGTGGGAGAGAGACGCAAGGCATTCGGCGGGCCTCTCTCTCGTTCGGTGACTCATCGTAACGTTACCGAGCGTTACACTTTTTCATAAGTGACTCCCAGCCGCAACCAATTTATAAGACGTTATCACGTCAAAAGGACAGGTCAAAAGCACCCTTCACTTAAGAGAAGATAATTCCCATCTTGGAAATAGAAAAGGTTTTTAAAATGGTCAACCGTTACGTTCACAGCTAAATGAAAATAATAGTGTCTGTGTTTTTTTAAGTCTCTTTGAAATGTTACATCAAACAAAGACAATACAAATTGGATAGACACAAAGAAAATCCAGCGTTTGTCATCGTGTGTTGTGTCTCGTATTCGAAAGAACATTTTTACAAATGGACAATCGATTAAGATAAAACAGCCATATATTTATTGAATTTTTCAATGCTATCTTATAGATTACTAGCGGCCCGTCCCGGTTTCGCACGGGTAGACAAAATTCTTTAATTTTTTTCTATTACTAAATATTTTTCCGTTAGCGCCATCTAGCGTCCGTTAGGTCCGTCTAACGAACTACTTGCGGTTAACGTGTTGTTATGGTAACGTTATTGGTACAATGGAAAAAGAGCGGGGAAAAGAGCGGACAGACAAAAAACAAATTTGTAATCTTAGATTATAGATTTTAATAGAATAAAATGTTTCTTTCAAATACGAGAGGATGTTTCTCTCATTGATGAGACAACGCTGGCCTTACATCGTAAAATTAGAAAGGCACTAGAAAATTTCGACGGTGTTCGCAAGGCTCGGCATCTCAATTGGGAGAGCATTGGACCGGACTTCCAAAGGTTGCGGGTACGATTCCCGGAGAATTCACTTGTGAGCCGAGTCGGTTTTTTCTAGATCACAAATTTGTTGTTTGTCTGTCCGCTCTTTTCCCCGCTCTTTTTACATTGTCTATGCGTTACCATAGCAACGCGTAAATCGCAAGTAGTTCGTTTACCGGCTAGATAGCGCTAACGGAAAAATATTTAATAATAGAAAAAATTTAAAGAATTTTCTCCACCCGTGCGAAGATGGGACGGGCCGCTAGTATTTTTCAATTCAAATAATTTATCTTATAAATACAGTATATAGATACTACATACTATGACGCCTTCTTCTCGTAGGTGTAGGCACAGATTAAATAATTAAATAAATAAATATTTCTTACATTCACACCAATTAGCCTAGCCCAAAGTAAGCACTGTTAGGCTTGTGTTATGGATACTAGGCTAACGGATAGACATACATATATGATACATAAATATGTAATATTCATAGAAATATATAAAAACACCCATGACTCAGGTACAAATGCTCGTATTCATCATACAAACATCTGTCCCTTCCGGGATTCGAACCCAGGACCGTCGGTGCGAAAGGCAGGATCGCTACCGTTGCACCAAACGGTCGTCACAGAGATCACAGATTTTTACTTTCCATGATTCTAACATCTCTTGCTTTTTCAACTCTCATCAGACCTTTTACACAAGCTCGTCGGTTAAGGGTGTTTTTGACCTGGCCTTTTCAGGATATCTTCTATTTGGTCATTAAAAGTTCACCTTGGTCGGCTTTCACAGACTTGCCCATGCATATTTGCCTCGTAAACTTGTTTTATCCATCAATATGATCTTAATACCTTGTCACAGTGTTTCACCGCGATTAACTCTCAACCGATTTTGATGTATTTTTTTTTTCATTTTGCTGTTTTTTTTGGACAAAGTCAGGTTTAATTATAATTTATAACATAGCAACGCATGGCCAGGTCAGCTAGAATATATATCTATATCTAATATATAAAATACTCGTGTCACGCTGCGTAATTGAACTACTCCGAAACAGCTCTACCGATTTTCGTGAATCATAGCGTGCATATCGGCTACGGTGGAGAATTTGACACCATCTTTTTTTCATCCCCCTAAATGTTAAGGGTGGTCCACCCTTAATTCTTTTATTATTTTGGACAAAATTTTTTGTTTTATTTTTTTATAAAAAAATATTTTCTTTTACATACAAAAACACATTTCATTAAATACATTTAATACAAAAATACATACAACGCTAAATTTTCACCCCTCTACGATCAACCCCTATTTTTTATTTATTTATTAAAACTTTTAGAATTATTTTTTTAATATACATGGCAAAACGACGTTTGCTGGGTCAGCTAGTATATAATTAAAACACCTTGTCACAGTGTTTGACCACGATGAACTCTGAAACCACTAAACCGATTTTGATGTTTTTTTTCATTTTGCTGAATGTTTTTCGACATAGGATAGGTTTAATTATAATTTATAACATAGCAACGCGTGGCCGGATCAGCTAGTATATCTATCTAGTATCTAGCAGTAGTAATTCAATTGGTTTTGTAATTATTTCCAGATGGACATCTACGTTCAAACAGCGAATCCTATCGTAGAAGAGGTTCTTCGAGGATACAATGGTACCATATTCGCTTACGGGCAGACCGGCACTGGCAAAACTTACACCATGGCGGGCGCCAACTCTGCACCGGAGCTTCGAGGCATCATACCCAACTCCTTTGCCCATATATTCAGCCACATCGCTAAAGCTAAAGATGATGAGAAGTGAGTAATTTCAGGGTCTTGACACTGTTGGGGTGTGAAGGAATAAATTTTCTTTTTCTTTTGAAAAAGATACAATTTTGGATCTTATAATAATTTTCTGCTAACAATAATAATAATATAATAAAAATAATTACACCATTTTTTTACCCTAGCCTGTAAATACTGTAAGGCTTGTATTATGAATACTAGGGTTACGGATAGACATACATATTTATACATAGATATGTAAAATGCAAACAAAAACAATCAAAATATTTCCATTATTATTTTTTACTTACCGATTTAAAGATACTAACATGTACTAACAAAGGATAAGATTTGATCATTGTTAATAACACGATATGTATTTTTCCCGAAATAAATGTTTTTTTCAAAAATTTTTCATCGGCTGATTGCGGGAAAAACCGATCTTCTTATAAAACATAGTCATCACTTATTAGCACACATTTTGTTTGTTTTTGCACTATTATGACGTGAATGAGATTGCGTCAGGTGATAAGCTGCAATAAATTCCTCCTTAATAAACGCACACACCTGCTAAAATGCACCGACCAAAACGACAAGGTAATTCCCCGTTTCGTTCGTTAGTATCTGGGTTCCTAAACTTACTTTTTTATTGGTTTTCTTTACTTAAAAACAAGTTTTGTCGTTTGGTTTGTAATGGGGGTTGTGGGCCCTTTGTATCCAGTGGGCCCTGGGCTGAAGCCCAAAAAGCCTGTTGACAGATCCGCCCCTGTTGTATCACTCAAATTATAAGTTAATTTTGATGATGTTGCTATTTTATATTTTTTATTGTGTTCTTATCAGGTTTTTGGTCTGCGTTACCTACTTGGAGATATACAACGAGGAGGTGCGGGACTTACTCGGCAACAACCCTCATCAGAGTCTGGAAGTTAAGGAGCGACCAGACATTGGCGTTTTCGTCAAGGATCTTACAGGTAACATTACAATAACTTTGTCTTTTTTCCATAAAATCTTGATAAGATTAAATACGCCCATTAAAAACAACGACATCTCCAAGCCCTCAGATGCGATTGGAATCCACGACCTTTCGCTGTCGAGTCAAGTGCTCTGTGAGTGAGCCACCGATTCACTGGCATCGAAATTTACAAGCGTATTTTAATTTCAACTATAAGCTAATATAGTTCCATCAATGTTAAGGGTTAAGCTTTATAGGAGTATTTAATATTATAGAAATTGTCATTGCGAATGCTAAATTATTAATAAATACATAAAGTCTTGATGTTTGACATTTCACAAACATCCATTGTGACGTCACAGGGTAGAATGACGATTATTGTCAAACAATAAAACTGTTAAGCTCGAAAAAAAAATTCCTTAATTTCTCATGGTAACAAGGATTTACTTTGACAAAAGGGACCCTATAGCGAAGACTTAAAGGTGTTGAAAACCTCCTGACATAATGAAATGCTATTCCAAATATATTAATTCTATTGAAGAAAGTTTGCGTAAGGATATGAGGGGTTTTTGGGCTTTTGTTAATAGTCGTAAACAGTCATCAGGTATACCTAACACCATGAGTTATGAAGATAAAGTGTCTAACGATCCGGAGGAGATAAGCAACTACTTTTCAAGTTTCTTTAGTTCTGTCTTTGAACGGAGTCAGCCAAATAATTTTGATATTAAAGATCTTCCATCTAAATCCTGCGCCTCTGAATGTTTATCTGATTTAAATGTCACCTCTGATCGTGTTGCAAAGGAGCTGAAACGTCTAGACATTACTAAAGGGGGAGGACCTGATGGTCTTCCACCCATTTTTCTTAAATTTTGTGCGAGCACTATTAGCATCCCTGTTGCAATTCTATTCAATAAAAGTCTTCAAGAAGGCTTTCTCCCTCAAATCTGGAAATTGGCCAATATAACTCCAATTCATAAAAGCGGTCCTAAAGATGATGTAACCAATTATCGTCCAATTTCCCTACTAGCTACATTATCAAAGACTTTAGAGAGAATAATACATGACTTTATCTATCCAACACTACATAATATTATTATACCTGAACAACATGGTTTTGTGACGAACCGATCGACTGTAACCAATCTCTTACTTTATACTATCTTTTTGAGAGTATTGACGATCGCAAACAAATTGATTCTATATTTACTGATTTTCGCAAGGCCTTTGATAAGGTGGATCACTTTATTTTACTCAGAAAACTTGCGTATAATGGTATAAAAGGAAACCTTTTAAAATGGTTTCAGTCATATGTTGAAAATCGAACACAAAAGGTGGTGGTTAATGGTTTCTCATCTAGTGCAGTAAATATTACATCGGGCGTACCTCAAGGCTCAATTCTTGGTCCATTGCTATTTGTTTCATTCATAAATAACATAAACAATTGTTTTAAATATAGTAAATTTCTTTTGTATGCCGATGATCTAAAAATTTATATGAATATTAATACATCTGATGATTGTTTAAAACTTCAAAGTGATTTGGACCGTCTTTCTGCCTACTGCACTGAAAATAAATTACAACTTAATTTAAATAAATGTAAGGTGATTACTTTTACTAAGAAAAATAACCCTGTTACTCATGATTATAGTTTATGCTCCAGCGTACTAGAGCGCGTATCAATGGTCAGAGATTTGGGCTTACTGATTGACTCGAAGTTGCATTTCGATACTCACATAGAAGAAATTACTAATAAGGCATTTCAAATGTACGGTTTTGTGGCACGAACTTGCAAACCATTTCAGAGATTTGAAAGTTATTTGTTACTTTTTAAGTCTCTTATTAGATCACACCTGGAATACAGTTCTGTGATTTGGAATCCCTTTTATGCAAAATACGGTGATCGCATTGAACGGGTTCAACGAAAATTTCTCCGATTAGTCAATTACAGATGTTTTCGCGCAAAACGATCTTATGAACATTCTTTACACAAATATTCACTTTTATCTCTTGAAAAAAGAAGATTACTTGCTGACCTGACAATCTTATACAATATTTGCCATAATAAATACGATTGTATTGATCTAATTAGTCAGATATACTTTAAAGTACCCAATAGACTTCCCCGTAGGGCTAACACCAAAACATACCATTTCTTCTCCCCGCGAACTTCTAAAACTAATGCAGGCATGCGAGCTCCTTTGAGGCGTCTTATGCACGCATATAACGGACTATCTTACGATCTAGATATCATGTATGATACGTCCTCAAATGTTTTTAAAAGAAATATCTTGCGTATTATTAATGATTAAAGAAATAATAGGAATGTACTGAAAACATAACTCAATGTTTTTAAATTTGTATGTTAAAGGTTAACTTCATGTAAATGTTTGTGGATAACGTTGTTGACTGTTCAACTACTATAAGAATGTGATGTTATTGTTTGTATGTAATCTCTTTGATCAGTTGTTGGTTGACCTAAATAAAAAAAAAAATAAAAAAAAAAAATACCTCAATAATTAAAAACAATTGCAAACAATATTTTTTAAATATTTTAGGGTATTAAATTAATTTTTCAAAGGGCAAATTCAATGCAAGTTTTGTTTATTCACTAATTAAGCTAAGTACACACTGTTCCACTATATACTCATATTAAAATGGCATAAGGACAATAGCATAAAAAATAGACGCCCGTCTAGTCGGAACCTCATTAAAGCAATAATAATATGAACATTTACTTAAAATTTGAAAACACATTATTCATACAAGCACCGAAATTACAACGGTTTTCCCTAATCTATAAATTTAATTACTTTTATATTAGAATATCGCGTGTTCGACTTCAGTATAAGAATTATAATATTATGTTATTGGAAGTTTGAGTTTGTGGTTTTGAAAAGCTGTAAAGTTT
The DNA here is from genome assembly GCA_927399485.1 of Calamotropha paludella. Lineage (NCBI taxonomy): Eukaryota > Metazoa > Arthropoda > Insecta > Lepidoptera > Crambidae > Calamotropha > Calamotropha paludella. The sequence goes on along the minus strand of OV656831.1, from coordinate 6,983,413 downwards.
GCAATAAATAATTAAATAAAACATAAAATTGGTCCTTCGAGCTGGATTAACGTATGAACCCTTATCTTTTTAGGATACGTGGTCCACAACGCAGATGAACTTGAGAAAATTATGGCAGTTGGCAATAAGAACCGTCACATAGGTGCAACTGCGATGAACACAGAGAGTTCGAGATCGCACGCCATTTTCAGCATCACCGTGGAGTCAAGCAAGAAAGGGAGTGACGGGAAAATGCACGTGAAGATGGGGAAATTGCATCTTGTTGATTTGGCTGTAAGGTTCATTTTCCGATTACTTATTGATTGAAACAAATTTTTTTTCACACCAGTATATTAACGATAAGATATATGTTTATAAATATTATGACAATACTTTGTGTGTGTACCATATTGTCAGTAAAAGCCTAAGAATAACATTCAAGTAGGCTAATAACGGTTAGCTTTAAGTGTAGTCGTAGAACCGAAAAGTTAGCGCGATTCATTTCGATACAGCGACATCTAGTGTTTAATAAAAAATAACCACATTAGCTTCAAAATTAATTAAACTAAGTAATTAAGAAACAAAAATATTAAAGTATAACCATCCTTACTTCCCTACTAATATTATAAATGTGATTGTAAGTTTGTTTGTTATGCTTTCACGCAAAAACTACTAAACCGATCATCATGAAACTTCGTACATATATTCTTGGGGGTATTAAAAGTAACATAGGATACTTTTTATTGAAAAGAAATTTTAAAAAAATGCGGGCGAAGCCGCTGGTAAAAGCTAGTATATTATAAATAATTACTCTGCCAGGGGTACAGAAAAGGACATAGGATACCTTTCATCTAGAAAACAGTTCCTGACGGATATAAATATAACTTTAAATCGCTAGTCTACATCAACGCTAGCTACGCCGCGGTTAAAAGCTAGACAGTTCTAAATTACTGTCAATCTTTATTGATTAGTATGGCTTATCGTCATGAGATATTCAAAACTCATATTTTTTATTAATTTATTCATAAGTTGTCATTTTCTAAAATTATTGAATTTGATTGAAATTTTGAAGTGAATGGAAATTATGAAAAACAAAATAGAGGAAAAATTTACATCAGTGCCGACTATAATGATTTCTGTGCATTTAAAAATATGGACTTTTGAATGAGATAGAGATTTTTTTTTGTTCCATCGCTTTTTAGGTATAATATACACATGATGTGTTTTATTAAATCTTTGAAATAAACATATTTTAATTTATTTATCTGTATACTATTTTTAATCACAGAAGTTTTAATTACGAAATTGTGATTTAGCGTGATAATGGTAAGGAGACGGGGGGCCGAACCGTAAAATTCCATTGTTGTTTTTATAGACGACCCCTAATACTAGGCGATGCAGTTGCTAAGCATAAAGCTATGCTGGCACCATGTATTGGAGCGGGGGGGGGGGGCGTAATACCTAAAAAAATGATTTTTTTTTTTGTTTCGATGGGATTTTTTGTGAATTCTGGAATTTGGATCACATCTGGTCCTAAACTTGTTGAGTCGATTCCACACAAAAAATATTAAAATCGGTTAAGAACTCGGGAAGTTATGGCGTAACAGACATTGCGCCATTAAAGTTATGCAAATTGATAGGCAACCTTTCTTTCATAGGGCTCCGAGCGTCAGAGCAAGACCCAAGCCACTGGAACTCGCCTTAAAGAAGCAACCAAGATAAACCAGTCTCTCTCGGTGTTGGGCAACGTGATATCAGCTTTGGTAGATGGCAAGTCCACGCACATCCCCTATCGAAACTCCAAGCTGACGCGTCTTCTTCAAGATTCACTTGGTGGCAACTCTAAGACCGTCATGGTAAGCCATAATTATTGGACTACATTATGCGCGGTATATTACTGACATTCATACCAATAAGCCTGGACCAAAAAGAGCACTGTAAGGATATTGGAAATTTATACAATGTGTCCCGTCACCAGTGTCGGAGCCTTTAATGGTGTGAAATATGGCATTTTTTGTCGACAAATTGCCCCTCAAATTTGGTTTTTCTCAAAAAAGCCAATAATTAAAAAATACACAAAAAAGAATCTATTTGTTTTTCTTTAATTATTTTTTTCTATTTTTTAATCCATGACAATTGAAACATGATGGCTGTGTAACTGTTGTCTACATGTTTAGCTATCAAATGACACCTTTTTAATGTTGATAGGACATTTACATGAGTAGTGGTGGTCGAATTTGTATGAGAGCCCAGGTCTTGGTTACCAAGAAAACAAAATGGCGGCTGTAGAGAAAAACAAAATTTGATGGGCAATTTGTCGATAAAAAATGCCATATTTCACACCATTAAAGGCTCCGACACTGGTGACGGGACACATTGTATAAGTACCTACGACTCGGTACGATTGCTCGTTTTGCATGTACTCTCCTTCCGGGACTCGAACTCAGGACCGTTGGTGCAAAAGGCAGGATCGCTAGTGTTGCACCAATCGATCGTTATATTTCTTAGACGTAGGATTACCGAAAAAATCGGGTGATTGCGAAAATCCTTGGACTGTTGCAAAGCAGCAAATAATTCCAAGGTCTAACCATTTTTAGAATTATTGTAGAAATTTGTTTGCAAAAATATTTGTTGTTTGTTTACAATAATATTTAGAACTAGGCGATGCAGTCGCTAAGCATAAAGCTACGCTAGCACCATATATTGGAGCGGAGCGTAATACCTAAAAAAAGAAAAAAGAAATTTTTGTTTCGAAGGGAATTTTTGTGAATTTCAAAATTCGGATTCGTCACAATCTGGTCACACAAAAAATATTAAAATTGGTTAAGAACTCGGGAAGTTATGGTGTAACAGACATTGCGCCATTTAAGCTGATCCATGGGAGCTTCGCTCGCTCCGCTCCAATGAATGCTTAACCTTTATTTGCGACTTTGTACTCAAAATAATAACAGTTCAACGAGAAAAATCTAATTTATTTCAACCCATCATTTGTATTTATTTGTATCTCAAGCCTTATTAATATTTATATTCGTAATATTTCTCGTATAAATTTACAGTATCATTAATTTATTTTATGGCGCTATCTTTGTGATTACACATGATATTTACACGTGTTTGTGGAGATGTTACAATTTATTGATCTATTCCCTATAAGTGTTCATTGTTGTGACTCTGTTCTGTGTAGAAATAAAATAAAAGCAAATAAAAATAAAATTTCATAATTTGTATCATGCAAATATTTATCACATAGTAAAACTTCTATGCTAATTACGTAATCTAAGAGTCCTTTCATAACACATTTATTGTATATTTATAACACATACATAAATTTTATTAGGATGGACGATTGAAAAAATCTGTCTTAGTCTATGCACACATTTTTTAAACGTGCATTAGACGCGCGCTTGTTTCGATACAAACACGATACTCAGGCGAGTCCAAGCCAGCTTGACTATGATTTTATGTACGAGGGGCAAGTAAATAATAAGGTTCCCACATTAGGTGTAAGGCATTTTTTATTGCAATAAATAAGTATACCATCTGAAAACTTGTACTATAAGCTATTTTTCTAAATAGTCGCCAGATTTTTCTACGCATTTTTCCTGATGAGTTATCCACTTCTGAAAACCCGCTTCGAAGAACTCCGCCGCTGAACTTGGTGACCGCTTCCTTCTTCCTTACTTCCTTACTCTCTGATCCTCAAGGAGAATGCGCTCAATCTTCGCCACGAGTTCGCCGGATACCGATGGCCTTCTATTCCTTTGCGTGGACGTCTGTGCGTCCTTCGAAGAACTCCCTGCACCATTTGCGGACGTATTGGACGGTGATGCAAGCTTTACCATAAACTTCTTCCAACTGTCTATGAATTTCAATAGGTTTAGGCTTCTTGGCGTTTAAAAATCGAATCACTCAACGGATTTCACACCTGGCGGTGACGGCGATAGCGGGCTCCATCGCGGATGGCTGTTAGACTGAGCTTCGCAGCGATCGCTCCCGGTAGTGGGATCGGAGTGGGGGGACCAAAAATCAAGGCGGTGTTACCGGATTTCGCCTAGCATCTCGCGCGGCAATTGTATAGCATTGGGAACCTTATTTGTTACTTGCCCCACGTAAGTGTTCAAAGTTCTAACTTTGAATACCTGCAAATATTCAGTCTTGCACTTGAATCGGTAACTGTATCGATATTGTATCCATACAAACGCATTTTACATGCAAAAATTGCAGTGAAGAATAAAAAGAAACGCGCTACCGTTACTAAAATGTACGTAGATAGCGCGTTAAAAAAACACAGTGTGTATAGGATCTTATACTCCAATTATCCTTTTCAATTATTCCCGTTTACATGATTTCCCTTCTCATTTATTCGTTTTAATTTTAATTTGTTTGACATAATGGAACCGAGTTAACCCAATTACATAATATAAATTAATTTTATAGGAAAAACTAGTAAAAATCGACTCGGCTCACAATTCTCAGGCGGAAATCGAACCCGCAACCATTGGAAGAACGGACCAGTGGTCTCCTTATTGAGCTACCGAGCCTTGTGTACACCCTCAAAATTTTCTAGTACCTTTCTAATTTTACGCTTTAGGCCAGTGTCGTCTCATTAATGGGAAAAAAACATTTTTACATTTTTTTACAGAAATGCAATCAAATGAGATGAAACAGCCATTTAGTTTATTTTTTTTTGCATTTTTTAAATGCTATCTTCTAAGATAAATTATTTCTGCTGCTGTGCTCCAGGGCTCCCAATCTCGGGGCCTTTAGACCCTGACCAAGAAGAATAATGATCTCGTATAAAAAAAAACTACAGATACTAATAAAAAGAAATTTTTTTTTAACGTCACAGTTTTTATTTTATTTTATAAAAAGTAGCCATTTAGATTCCATTCGAGTTTGAGAAAATAAAATTTAAAACATTTTAGATACATAATCACTGCTTCAGAGCATGTAGCAATAATAGCTTGGTTTGTGTCTTTAAATTATTTATAATTCCACTTGATAAAACAAAAAGAGTTTAATTACAGCCTGAGTTTTACACCAAGACCTTTGATTATCTACTTACACCGCTGATGATCCAACGACTCGAGGCTTTCTTGCATCAAAAAACTCGCTAGTACTTCGAGCGATTAGGGTCCTCGCATTATAGTGATGGAAGAAAATAATACTTCTTACAATCGAGTCTTGGATACTTGTAGACATACATATATCATGATTCATAGATGTTTAAAATTGATGGAAATAATCTATGACTCAAATACAAATACTCGTATACATCACACACTACCGGTATTCGAATCTGGAACACCTGACCATCAAAATAATAAACCAAAATGTACCCAAATATTTAATGTTGACAGAAATATAGTTTGTTGGTCACCCTACCTGTTACTTTGCACCACATCACCCTAAGGTTGACCGGGAAAAAATGTCTAAGGCCTTAAGTCCGTCTTTGTATAATTGCTGCATAAAGTATAAACAAATAAATAAAAAATATAGCAATATCTTTTTTACAATCACACCAATTAGACTTTCCATAAGGTTAACAAGGGTATTAAATGTTCCTTCTCGTCACACAAACATCAGCCTCTCCCGAGACTCGAATCCGGGGCGTTAGGTTACAAGAATAGGATCACTCTTGCTCATCCAAACCGGAATCTACAATGCGTTTGTTAAGGTTTTTGAATTTCGCGCGCAACTAGCATATTGAACAAAACGCAGGAACTTCACGTTTATGCTATTTTTTTAGTTCCATCTAGAAACTTCCTTGCAGGGTTCCCAACTTAGGGGTTTTCCCCCTAAATCTAGGGGGTAAATAAATGAGATGGGATTTTTTTAGGGGTGTTATATGTTTAGGATTATTTTTAGGGTTTTTGTGAACCTTCATATTTTTTTATATTTTATTTATCGAGAAAAATAAAAATGTAAAGTATAGGCCCTGGGACAGTCTTTACTAGCTTATCAAATTTATTTTCTACCTAGCGATCTCGGACTAAATGACATCTAGTGTACTTAAAATCCAAGTACAGTGTTTGGAATTTTAAATCGAAATGGTGGATGAAATGATCTTGTTCAATATTCAACCCATCTCCTAAAGTATTAGGCTTATTCAAAGTCAACATGTATGACTTTATAAAATCTGATTCGTCAGAAGAAAATGACATAATATTTGACGTAATAAATATAATTTGTTTTTATAAATAAAAAATTAACAAAATTATATCATATAATTTTTTTTAGGGGGATTTCCAAGTAATTAGTGCAATTTTAGGGGGTTTTGAATTTAATTTAGGGTTAAATATTTTAAAGAGTTGGTAACACTGCTTCCTTGTTAAAATCACATTTTGTCTGGCGGTCGGATCGTGTCTACGTGTTCATAACCATGTCATTGGCAACGCTCATAGCCCTTCGAAAAAGGTATAGCAGTTCCCTGATTGCCAACGGAAACCAGCAAGGTAAGTGTAATTATCTAGTTTGAACAAACGAGTGTTGATTTTGTTTTCGGAATGAAAAATATCTGGACAGTTGGTTAGGTGTAAAATATTATACCTAGGTTAATCGTAGAAATCCTACATACTTTTTGGTATTTCGGTTTGGATTAAGATCGGAAGTTTATTTAATCATTTTTCACCGTTTTTTTATATAGTAGTGAATTTACGACGTAAGTGTAGTACTACTACCAAATATAGTGTAGTACTGTAGTGATATCCTCTACCTGCTGGTTTATTTAATACATAATTGGTATTAATATTAATGCATAATTCTGTTAAATTCATCAAAATATGATTAGACTTATAATAATATACAGTTTCGTTATTAATTTGATATATTTCTTAGTAATTTACAAAAAAATGCGCTTCGATATCAACTTACCCTCGCATGAGAATTTGTGCATTGTCTCGTAAATCTTTGTAGAACCGAATTGTTTGCAATATATTTGAACATGAAAATTACATTTATACACATTAAAGATTTATTATTTTATAATGTTTATTGTGTATAAAATAAAGGAGATTGCTCAGCTTCCATACATGTTTGGCCTAAAGACCAATAATCATATAAACTTATTTCCTAGTTTCGAAATTATGTATAAATGACTGTAGAAACAAATATTATTGACGGACACCCCTAAGAACTTCTATAAACCATATACACTGAATGATTTTGAGGTTATGTTTGCAAACCTCAAAAGGTACCTCACCTACATAGGTATCAAAATAATAAAAAACAAATAAGTAAACTAGGGCAATCAAGAAAAGGTACCGAAATTACGTGGGTATTACATTATATATAGATCATGTAGATTAACAGATAGTTGCCTGTTTTTAAAATTAATGCACAAGAGTAATATTTAAAATCAGGTAAGTATGTCATGTGATTGCGATTTTCAGAAGCAACCTGGCTTGTTTCATTTAGAAATTGTAATTAAATAGAGCAAATTGTTTAGAAGTGTCTAACAAAAAATGCATGTCAAGGAACTAGTAGGTACTTACTTATGAAATGATAAACAACTTCGATCAGTCTTTGGCTGTATGTTACTACACCCATAGCCATTAAAAATGATTCGTTCGTATGTTTTCCAAACCGGTAAAGTGAAAGTCCTTTTTAAAATGAATATATTATACAGAAGTGTCCGTTAAAATCTAATGACTGGAAAATAAAGTATAAATTACGCCAAGATTTACCGTATAAGTCAATTTTTTTTTTTCATTTGGGCCAATTTGAGCAATCTCCTTTATTTTATTTTACTAGGTACGAATTCTAACAGGTTCTAACAGGTAGTTCTAAGTATTGATCGAAGATACTTTTAGTCGTATTTACTATTAATACTTTTATTATTTGATATTTGTAACCAATAATTAATAAACCCGCGTTTATTCGTCATTGATATCTATGCTAAATGATGCATGAGTGCAAAATAGGATAACATGCCGCGTGCCTCGTGGCTGTAAGCGTGTATGTACTTAAAATTAATCTTTTGTTCTTTTGTTTTAATAGTCTTATAAGAATAATGTATAAATATTCTTATATCAATTTATTCCAAATAGATTTGTTTAAAGGCAAATCATTGCCAACTTTCAGAAGACTTTTTATACAGAAAACTAAGTTGATAACAGGTTAGGTAGGTTTACAATCAAAAGACAAAAATTGTAAATCGACAAATATATATGTGCTCTTATTAATTTTTAATATAATAATCATAATATATTATATTGAAAATTAATTAATTTTTGTTTTTTTTTTGAAAACCTACCTACCTCTTTTTGTAGTTTATAAAGATTTGTTCTAGAACATTCCATTATTCATCATTTATAATTATGCCACTTACGTCTGGATGCTATTGTAGGTAGTCGTTTTTTTAGTATTCATTGTACTATCGGGCGAGTTTTTATAAATCTACCCTCTTTTTTTAAATAAGTCTAGTTGTTTAGTGTCGCATAAATTTAGAGAACAAATAGGTCTTAGTGTATAAATAAATTTAAAGTTTAGATTTAAAAATATATTATTTGTTAATTTATATTATATGCCAGTTAACAGATAAAATATCGTATGTTTTAGTGGAGGGTGTCTCCGTAACAACTGAGTGTAATATTAATTAAAACGGGCATTTCACCACGTTTATTTTTATATTTGAGGGTCCTATACATATTTCGGCGCACTGGCATATTCAGTTGGATTCATCCGTAAAAATAATTTCGTAGACATACGTGAACACTAAGTCTGTATGAGTTTGCCATTTAATTTAATGAACTGTCTGTTTTTCTTATTAACATTTATTTCAGAAAGTTTATAGTGTATCATATTATGTGTTAGTATATATATTCTTGTCCTGATTTTTTTTGTTTTTTTCTGTATATTTTTTCATACGCTCATTTATATACGGATATATATTTGTAAGTTAATTTGATTTTCTTTTTTGTTTTGTTACATCGCTCGTTTTATCTATACACCCTTACCCATTAATAAGTGAAGAGAGAGAATTCCACAAGGAATTAAGTCTCCCTTTTGCTGTATTTTTAGCAATAAAGAATAAAAAAAATAAATTAGCATCATAGTTTTCGCCGTTCCTGGTATTTTCTGTGTTCTAGTAATATTTTGAGAGTAAATTTGGAATAATTAGTCAATTAGTGGCCCGTCCTGGCTTCACGCGGGTGGACAAAACACTTTAATTTTGTTCTAGCATTAAATATAGCCTATGTCAATGGTGAAAGAATTTTTGAAATCCGCTTAGTAGTTTTTGAGTTTATTCATGCAAACATACAAATCTTTACTCTTTACTATATTAGTGTATAGTCAATAAGTCTCAAATGAAACGGCTTTCTAGTTCATTATCTTCTACCACTGACAAATTCATCTGATTTAGTAAAATTAAACGAACGTGGAACCGTGTGGGACCGTTTGGTGCATTAGTAGCAATCCTGCCTTACGCACCGACGACGGAGGTTTGAGTTCCGAAAGAGGCAGACATTTGTTGATGAATACGAGAATTCTTACCGGAGTCATGGGTAATATTACGTATCTATGTATTACATGTATAGGTCTATCTGTTACCCTGGTATTATCCATAACACAACACTGACTCTCTCTGTCTCAAATAAAAAATATGGGTACTTAATATCTACTCCTATTCAAATCAAGTCGATTACATCTGCATGGTTACAAAAAATATTTTTAATCAACTATCTCAAATTTGATCTGAGGTCCATGATATCTTATCGGGATGCATGTTCGATTGTCAAAGAGAGACACCGATATACGGCGTCTATATAGGCATCTCTCTTCAATAGTGTTACTTGTATCGCATTAAGAGGTTATAGGTCGGGTCTCTGTTGTCTAATGGTAATTCCACTTGCAGATAGCGACAATTGGCCCAGCGGAGACCAACTATGTGGAAACGATCAGCACCCTGCGGTACGCCAACCGCGCCAAGAATATTGAGAACAAGACCCATGTGAACAACGAGCCTGGAGATGCGCTCCTCACAAGGTAAGCAGCTCAGTTTGGTCGTAATCTCCTCGTATGACAAGGCACTTGAGGATTTGTGGCGACTGCTACAAACAGACCCACTGAACCTCAGATAGGAGTTGTTTGGGTAATCCGCCTACGCTTCGTGTTTGTTACTGTACACATTCACATCTCATAAATATGACATTACTGGTTGCTTATTTTTTTTTATTGAATAAGGTTTAATGATTTTAATTGTTTGATTTCTCTTTCGTTATTTATTTATTATTAGAAAAAACAAAATTAGAACTTTTTTTTTTACATTAACAGTGCTGTATAAACCTGTTTAGGTTTTACCAAGCACTGGTATCCATCCATGTTAATTCTAAAAGAATTAGCTTTATAACTTATGTAACCACGACATTTCAACAAATGTTGTAAGGTAATTAGGTAGTTTCTTTACTTTTTTAAATGTACTACCTCCTATATTGGCCCGATGTCAAATATGTTAGTTTACGGACTACGAGTGGGTACGCACGAGTGAGTACACACGGGCGGATTCTCAATCGGTATTTTTATTTTTTTCTTTTTTATTTTATTATATTTTATATTGATTTAGAAGATTAATAGTTGATATAGTATTATTTAATGTTTAATAATGATAAATAATGATTTTTTAGTATTTCTTTAATATTAGTTGTATTGATTTCTATTTTACATGGAATCGGTAATTCATTAATTAATTTGGGTATCTGGAATTGTAGTAATTGCATACCATAAAGGTTATTGTATCGTGGAATGATTAGTTTAGGATCTGACGCACTACGTGTGAGTTTGTTATAATGTACGTATGCAACGTACACTGTGGTTCTTGTAGGGGTTGCAGTTTTGCTGCGAATCTCACAAGAGCCACATGTATTATAGGTGACTGTTACCACTTACCATCAGGTGGGCAGTTTGCTTGTTTGCCAAATTTCAGCAATAAAAAAATAAAAAAAGTTTTCTATAGCGGTAATTATCATTGAAATAGTTTTCGGTGAGAAGATTAAATTTTACTTGTTCATGTACGGGTAATATGTTACAGTGGTAAAAGTGTTTATCAATGTTGTCCTTGAATTGCATTTTAATTTTATCTGGTACAATAGCTTTTAAGATTCTTATTTGCAACTTGTATATTGCGTCCAAATGAGACTTACCTGTTCTTCCATAACTGCTAATACCATAGTTTATTATGGTTTCTCCCAGTGCCTTATACAATTGCAGACGTATTGAGTACGGAATTTTGTTTTTGACCAACACAAATTTGGATAGAATCGCTCGTAACTTGTAACATACATAGTGAATATGTTCGTCCCATTTCAATCGATCGTCGAGTATTAATCCTAGATACTTCTGTTTATTAACTACTTCGATGGGACTACATCTACAATTCTGAAGATTCTTATGTAAGCATTTGTGACTGTGTGCTATTCGTTCGATTTCTTTGTTTTTTCTATTCTGGCTACTACTAAGGTACATGAAAAACGTTAACATTTTTTATAATAATTTAATTAAATTATATATGTGTCTATCAATGACCTTGTAATTTATGATGTCCCTTCAATTGTTAAATAATAAATTACATTAAATTGAGGGATAAAAGACACAAACAAAATTGATAAAACGATGAATAAAGAGATGATAAGAAGGAGGAATGCAGGTATTGCAGCAGCAAGAAGGGTCAAAGCTGGGTGTGTAATTTTTGACGGTCGGCAAAACACCCATTTTCAGCCGTCACCCAAAGATAAATAGATGAATCGCGGGTACTAACAACTGCGCTGTCAGGTCAAGAAATAGTTTGTGTGTGAAAGATATAAAATTAGAATAATATTGTTGATCAAAAAACATTTCTTGATTAATTAGTAATAATATTGAATATAAATTGCTAACCGGAACAAAGTAGGATTATTGCTGTAAAAGACTTGTTCACCCATTGTGGTGATCTAAATGCTTGTGTTACGAGTGGGTCTACCTCTGTAGTTCATTGGGGAGGATAGATCTTCGACCGGTTGCGTTAAAGCTAATATTTCAAGAGTAAAACCTTTATCTCTAATTGTTCGCAGATTCCAACAAGAGATCGACCAGCTTAAAAAACAATTGGAAGAAACTGCAAACGGTATAGATTGCTATATTATTAAATTTTCATGGTAACTAGCATAAGTTTCATTGAAAAGAAAAAAATTTCATGTTTTTTTATATTTTTTGATCTCTGCCATTGCCATGGAAAAACTGAATTTATTAATTTACTAGCTTTTAACTGCAGCTTCGATCTGGTTAAATGCTGATTTTAAATTACATTCATAAAAAATGTTATCTTGTCATGAAATCATGGTTGAAGGTTGAAGGTGTTTTGACCTTATTTGAAGTAAATATTTTTTTCTTCGGGGATAGTTTAAAGGAAAACGTGACTTATTTGTTACTCCCAGATACAAGTTTAATATAAATAGTAAATACATTTATTTTATAAGCATTTCAATCTAGACTTAATATTACTGTAAAACTCACACCAGTCCAGTATTATCTCCATCCATTAGAGTAAAATACTGTTATTTACAAAACCCTGCTGCCCATTTTGTGAGCTACGGCAGGTATACCATTTTCTCCATGTTGCACTTGTCTCCTCGACACCTTTAAGTACGAAGGGTTGATGTCATTCTACTTAGCGAGCGCCACACGACTATAAATGAGTAACTCAGCTCTGAACCCGTTCAAATATTCAGATTAAATAGATTTGAACTGTTGATATGCAGCTTAATTACAAAACAAACAGCTCACGGCTCACTAGGTATTCTTTTTTTTCCGTAACAAGGTCCTTACTAGCGATGTGCCGAGTACGGCTTGACTCGAGTCAGACTCGATTCCTGCTTTGGACTCACCAATTCGAATACCAATTTATTTTGATTCGAGTACGCCGGACTCGATTCCGGTACTCGAGTCAGAAAGAATCGATCTTGTACTCTCTGTCTCGAAACTATTAGGCGAGTCCAACTGACTCGAGTCTAGTATTCGAGTTAGCTCGACTCGCTCGTACTCGTTTTCTGTTTACTTAAACAATGAAGTGACACCTAAAATATAAGTACATTAATAAAACAAATAGAACTTGATCTCATTAACAGAAATTTTCTGGTTCCTAGATATCTCCTTAGTTTTCTATGTTTATTTGTTATGTTTAATGTTTAAAAATATTTTTCATTAAAATGTTCGTAGTATTATTATGCTAAACCTAGATACTGTTTGAAGTTTACTTCTTTCTAATTTTTCCTTTTGTACTTAAATCGGTAACAGACTCGAGTTCTGGACTCGAATTCCCAGATTGAGGTTCTAGACTCGAGTCCAGGACTCGAGTCAAGATTCGAATACCAAACATAGAACTCGAGTACTGGACTCGAATCGCGGAATCGAGTCATGATTCGAATACCGTACAAACTGACTCGAGTCGACTCGATCCTAAAAAACAACGACTCGGCACATCACTAGTCCTTACTTACGATATGCAGGCGAACAGTTCCGTATTTATTTACTTGGGTACTTTTGTTGTTTTTATTAGTTTTATAATTTAAATGAACATATTTTACTATTTTTTAGTCATACGGAAAGATGTTTTTGATTTTAATGGGTTGTAGGTTAGTTAATTTGTGTTAATTGTTTTATTAATGGGTGACTAGACAACTTGGATGTTCAGGTAATGCCGTAGTCAATTCTTTCCTCCAATTTAGAAAGGTAATTGTTTCTAATACGTAAGGTATAGGTATTCACCCGAAGATGCTGATCTCGAGCTGATCTGTGGACCGGTTCGCAGGTCCAGCTCACATATGAGAACCTTGATCTGATCTGCGGCTCACAGTTTTTTTGTTGAGTTACCCATGTTTACACAAGACGGTTCTGCAGGATTCTGGTATCAATACAGAGCATACCAAGTTAGTGGCAGTAAAAGATGGTATACGCAATTAAAACATCTATTTACTCCGACACGGGTTTACACAATACGCGCGGCGACGACTGGTCGTCGTACAAAACTAGACATTAATGTGAAACCAGTGGGAAGGTAACAGACACCGCTTCCCTATAGTTTCATAGACGGATACGTTACGTTTTTCGAGAACTTATAACCCGTCCATTTTCAAAGCCAAGGTGAATGGCACCTTCTGGGTTAGCTCGTTCCATCATGAATTCTGTCTTGGCCCACGGGCTTGATTGGGATCAAGTGCGAACCCTAAAATTTCTTCAATGCAATGAACCCTTCTAAATAATATAATAATAATTTATTATGACAACCCATTATTACCCCATTTTTGGCAACAATAAACAATTTAAATTGGTTTATTTAATTTTCAATTTAATAGCAAATATTCCCAATAAAATATGATGTTAATATTAAATAGAAATCGAAGAAGACGAAGAAGAGGTAGAGAAATCGGAAGCAGAGTTGTCTGATGACACCATCACTGATCCGGAGCTGGACAGCCTCGACCCGGAGGAAAAGAAGATCCGCCGGAAGATAAGACGAGAGGAGAAGGTACGTAGTATAGCCAATACATACAAATTGTTGCTGCGTCACCTGAAGACAGACCCCTCTTTCCCACTAAGCACTCTGGGCAAATGCCCAGGACCCCGCGATCGATAAGGGCCCCCTAGTTCCTGCCAGATAACAAAACCAATACCGACATTTATTACTGAAAAACTTATTTGATTAGAGTAAATCGAACCTCAATTGGGGACTATATTATCGACTTGCTTATTAGCTTTTGTATGTACGAAGCTTCTCTACCCTACTTTCAGCATGCTTAGATAAGTTTAAGTATTTGAGAATCGCCCCCTTTAAATTAAAGATTATATATTCATCTATTGACTGTCAATAAAAAAATCTGAAACCTTGTTTATCTACTTTCATTGTCCATTCTAGTAATAAAAAAGTGTTCTGTCAAAGTCATAGGGGTCCCATTATTCTTATATGACCAGGGCCTCCAATAGGTTGTTGGCTCTGCCTGAAGAGGTCAAAATCGATAACTCAGAAGTATGAAACTCCTCTAAGATCTGTGTTATATATTTGTTATATACAAATTTAGTATATTATTTATCAATAAATATATCTACATACATAATATGTATGAGTAATGTTTTTGTAAGCTTGTTATTATTTTGGTTTTTTTTAATCTTAATATCTTTATATATATAATTCTTCTGTGAGTGTGTATGTCACTGAACTCCTCCTAAACGGCTGGACCGATTTGAATGAATTTTTTTGTGTGTGTGTGTTAAAGGGGATCTGAGAATGGTTTAGATTCACAAATCAGTCCGGCAGATGGCACTGCAGTCGGCACAGCAACGCGTGGCCGGGACAGCTAGTTTTTTATATATTAACGATGGATGAATATTAACGGTGAAAAAAGCAAAGTGGAAGAATTTCACGAGACAAGGGAATAATATGTCTATTTCAAAAAAATATCATAAGGAGATTAAATAATATCCAATACAGTAATTTAAAATTAATGAATTAGAGAATATTATGAGAATATTATTATATTAGTATTGCAAAGTAAAAGTGCATTATATTTGGCGACAATCGAAATTTTTGTTCAAAGAAAATACTAATATAAGAAGGAAATTTTACATACACTCATTTGCAAAAAAAACGGGCGGTTTTGATTTTCATTCATCTTTAAAGAGATACAATACAAAAAAGGTTTCAATCGTTTGTACACGTTACTGGCCGGTTTTAAAAATGCCGTGGTATTTAAAAAAGTACATTCTAAATTCAAATTTTCATTTGATGCTCATTTTTACAGAAAACCCCTTTTTATCCTACATTTTTGGCGCGATGTTCCAGAAGTAAACATCGACTTTCATAACTTTTATTAAATTTTCATCGATTAATTTCATATCCTTGACTGTCAAAGCTTTATTTATTGCTGTTTGGCTGTATCGAAAATGTTAGATAAAGTGGTAAAAGCTACCAAAATTATCGCACTGCTTGAAGATGGTTGCAGCCAATGCTTCGTGGCTAGGAGGCTGAATGTTAGTCGCTCGACGGTCCAAAGGACTTGGCACCGATATCAGGAGACTGGTTCCGTCGGGAGAAGGCCTGGTTCTGGAAGAAAACCATGTACCCAACCACGGGATGATCGTTTTCTTGTGAGTCGCGCATTGAGAAATCGCAAATGTTCGTATGTGGATCTGAAGAACATTCTCCAAGAAGTAAGAAATGTGCATATTAGTCTATGGACGGTCAGGAGGAGGCTTCTCGCTGCCAATATACGCAGTCACCGCCCGGCCCGCGGCCCCAAATTACTCCGTGAGCACCGAGTTCACAGGCTTAGGTTCGCTAGAAATTGTGAATCATGGACTTATGAAGATTGGAATAGGGTTTTTTTTCTCTGATGAAGCCAGGATATCTCTGTTCGGTGAAGATCGACGTCGGCGAGTGCTAAGAAGACAAGGAGAACGCTTTGCAGAGGCATGTTTCGAAGAAATCACACCTTATGGTGGGGGCTCTGTTATGTTTTGGGCAGGAATAAATTCAATGGATCGTACAGAGTTAGTCTTCATTGAAAACGGCTCACTGACTGGGCATCGATACATAACGGAAGTTCTAATTCCTCATGCACAACCCGCATTGGCCGCTCTAGGTGAAGACTCCATTTTTATGGACGACAATGCTCGCGCCCACCGATCTCGCGATGTTAAAGCGTATGTGCAAGAGGTCGGCATTCGTCATTTGGATTGGCCAGCTCGAAGTCCCGACCTCAATCCCATAGAGCATGTCTGGGACGTTCTGAAACGGCGTGTGAGATCAGTACAACCGGCTCCGCAGACCATCAGAGAGCTGAAGAATGTGATTACTGCGGAGTGGGAACGTATTCCGCAATCAAGTATCCGGGATATACTCGCTAGCATGCCCAGACGAATTCAAGCTGTGATTTTAGCTAGAGGGGGTCACACTCGGTACTAAACATTTATCTGCTTTTACTTTATTAAAGAAAAACAAACAAAAAAACTTTTTTATTTTTACTCCATGAGCATATGCACTACTAGCGAACATACACTACTAGTGAGGTTTAGCATTATTTCCCATAAATTGTATCAAAATTTTATGAAATACTAATGAAAACAATTATTTTCTTATTAATATACCAAATTGTGAGGATATAACTACCTATAATTATCAAACAAAGCAATATTAACATTTGAAATGGTTCATTGCTTAGGTGCCCGTTTTTTTTGCAAATGAGTTTATTATATACCGCATATTAATACTTACACACTACTAGGACAGCGGCTTCCCCTACAGATAAAAACAGGATTCCTTACTTTCGCATTATATTTTCATTCTTTATTTATTTTGGAATAAAATCAACAGGCATAAATTTATATGCATTCTAAGTTAAAGCCTGTTCACGTCATTTTTTTTAAAAGCGTCGTCGACGCCCTCTTGTATCGAATACGCAACTTGAATATGAATTTATGTAGGTGTTCGAAGATTTACCTTTGAATACCTACATAAACTCAGTCTCATGATAACGCGCGTCTGAATCGCGTTTAAAACGCTGTGTGCATAGGTTACTTTTTTTTTATTACCAGCTACTAAGTTATATCAAAGGGACCCAATGAAAAACACCGAAGGGAGAATATAGCCGCGCGGGCCAAGTGCGGTTTTTGGGGTTCAAATTATATATAATTAACCTAAAATTCAAATACGCAGGAAAAATTAAACCGTGAGAAGGCGCACCAGGCGAGGAAAGTTCTGGAAGAAAAGAAAGCTGAACTCCAAAGAACGAAGTGAGTAAAAACTTGCGTTGAATTAAGTCCTAATTGGCATAGCTTAAGAAATACTAGGAAAATTTTGTGGGTTAGTCTAGCTCTCGGTAGCTTAATTATACATTTTGATAATTTTTCATTAATGCTGTATATAAAAATATTTAAACGCGTCATTAACACATTGCTTGCGGGTCCCGAGTTATCTCGTCATATCGCTTTTTATACCAATGCGCGGGAAACGAGTTAACTCGTTTTGTTTCGCTAAGTGGTGGGACGCGGAAAACTTGTAATCAAGGGCGCCAAACGGGTGACGGACTACGCATTTTCTATTGTCAGTGGTACCCTATGCGTCTACCTGTCGATACAAGTAATTTGGGACCGGAGCGATTTGGCGAGAAAATGACCGCTTACAAAGTGTCAATACGGGACTCAATAATATAATTCTAGTCTATTTCTGCCGGTACAGTGACTTTACATCTTATGTCACAAGTTGGCAACGTACACTGTAGTTCTTGTGGGGGTTGCAGTTTTGCTGCGAATCTCACAAGAGTCACATGTATTATAGGTGACTGTTACCACTTACCATCAGGTGGGCAGTTTGCTTGTTTACCAACATTCTGCAATAAAAAAAAATAATAATAATATAAACTAATATAACAATTTAATACGTTGAAATATTTGCTCAGGAAACAACAAGAAGAACTCAAAGAGAAGCTCCAGCGGCTCGAATCGAAAGTACTGGTCGGTGGAGAGAACCTTCTAGATAAAGCCGACACACAGAGGCGACTGCTGGAGCAAGCTGCCAGCGAACTGGAGCAAAGAAGGCTCAACGAACTCAGATTACAACAGGACTTGCAGAAGAAAGAGGTGAGATTATTTTAGTGGAGAATATGCTTACTTTGTGACGCCTACAGGTGTTTATTGTATTTAGAAATCGGTCTTATGTTAGTTTTTGACATTAGCAAATAAATTAGTATTATAATACTTACTTTCCTATCATGGTAAAAAAAGGCACAACACAACCATAGAAGTTCAAAGAGTTAATTATTAAAGCTATTTTGACAACTATTGACAGAAAAAAAACAATTTTGTATTTTAATTATTATTTTTTCTTTATTATACCAATAGCAAAGAAAATAACTAATTATATACAATAAATTTTGTTGAAACAAAAACAACCAATATAAAATCCATTACCAATCGGAAAATCCCGCATCCCACAAGTCTAAAATTCCCTTTAAAAAAAAATCTTTTTCTTGACTCTCCAAAAAAGCCTTTACAGCGGCCATCACTTCGCTATGCCTCGGGGGTGTTCCTTGAGGCGAGGAAAGAGATAGAAGTCGCTGGGAGTCAGATCTGGCGAATAGGGAGGGTGTTCGACCAATTCAAATCCCATTTCTTGAATGGCAGCTCTGGCGGCTCTAATTTTTTTTTTCCATTTTTGTTCTTTCTCCGACAACTCGTATTCAAATGAATGTAGCGCCCAGAAATCGTGGCCTATTGATATGTTTTTTCTAGCCTGAACTTGTGGGTAGTATAGCAATATATACCTATATATATTGGATTTTTATGTGCACTGGAAATAACCGATTATCATTACTTTTGGATCACCCCTCGTATATTGTATGATTTAAAAATATTTTTTATTGCAGGCTGAACGCTTGGACCTAGAAGAGCGTTACTCTAGCTTGCAAGAAGAAAATGCAGCCAAAACTAGGAAGCTTAAACGCGCAGTCCAACTCTTGAACTCTGCTAAAGCAGAATTAGCTGATCAACAAAGAGAACAGCAGAGAGAAATGGAGGGAATACTGGATAGCGTTAGAGCTCTGAAGAGGGAAATTCAGCTGGCTGACTTAGTGCTGGATTCATATATACCTAAGGAGTACCAGGTTAGCTTTTAAACACGCTTTTTTAACTTCACCTTTGTTTGGTTGTACCGGAATCTTCTACACCTATAAATTTTAATTACCATAAAAAATGGAATGCCAAATTTAAGAAAGCATCAATATTATAAATATGCGAAGAATTTTTTTTTTTTAGTAATAATAGTAAAGTTATTCAGTTTTTAAAATTGCGGAAAATATCGCCAAATTTACAGACACAATACATTGTATTCAATGAACTTCCGTCAATGAAAACGTATCACACCATCTCAAGTGAAAATGAACTTACTGTACATGGCAATAAGGTAGAATATATGCTAGCAAGCCGCCCCACTCCCGCTCAAGAACCAAAAAGCACCGATAGGTAAATACTCAATTAATAAATCAAACTTATCTTTCATACTTTATTGGGCGTAGAACCGACAAAATTACGTTTAGATAGGTATTAAGTTAACAAAATAACATACAAATTTTTTTTAACCAAAATGCAAATAGGTCATTAAATTATTCACGAGTAATTTTGGCGTATTAACATAGTTAGAATTAGCATATGTAAAAAGATTATTGTTATGTACATTACCTGTTCACATTAAAGTCACTGTCTTACAAATATTTCATTAATTGTTCAAAGTGTCCTCCTCCATTTTCAACACACACACTAGCCCGTTTTAACAAATTTCCTTTTAAAGAAATTAATACGTTTCTTTGCATTTTCACTTCATTAAAAGCGTCTATTATTCGCTGTTTTAGCACTTCAATAGTGTCAGGTTCACTTACATACACTCTACGCTTTATTTCACTCCATAGGAAAAAGTCTAAAGGTGTAAGGTCTGGTGAGCGCGCGGGCCACGGCACCGGGCCGCCGCGGCCGATCCATCGGTCACCGAACTCTTCGGTGAGGTACTCTCTCACAGCACGATGGTAATGTGGAGGTGCACCGTCTTGTTGAAACCACAACCCTCTCAAGTTCGCCAGTGGAATGTCATCCAACATAGTCGAAACCATCGTGCGGAGTAGATTTAAATAGGTTTCGCCCGTGAGTCGGCTCTCAATAAAATATGGACCGATGATTTCATCGTTCAATATGCCGGCCCAAACGTTTACACTAAACCTATGTTGAAACGAATGCTCTCGCGTGAGCATAGGATTCCTGTATGACCACCAATGTTCATTATGATGGTTAAACAATCCTATTCTGGTGAAAAGGCACTCGTCGGAGAAAAGCACGTTGGCGTTTGGATTACTTATTACCCAACGACAAAAAGTAATCCTCGGCTCTCGGTCAACGGTCGTAAGTTCTTGAACTTTACGATAATGGTACGGATGCATACCAGCCGAGTTTTTTATCTTCCAAGCCGAATATTGATTAATACCAAATCGTCGAGCAGCATCATGGGTGCTTCTTCGTGGATCTTCCTCAAAGTACGTCACCACGTCGTCATACAAGTTCTGAGAGATCGGTGGTCTCCCTCTTCCTTGCGCGTGCGATGGCACGTAAAATGAGCCATGGTCTAGGAGCCGTTGATAAGCACTTAACACTGTACTGTAGTTTGGCTGTCGAGCATTCGGGTACAGCTCTCGGTACATCCGTAAAGCCGCCGACACGTTTTCACCGCTCAAAAAATAAGCACGAACCATCATGACATATTCACGAGATGTAAACTGATAAGCCATGATTTTATTATGTACTTAACGAGTGTAACTGATCGATCACAAAAGCGTATGCGCACAGGCCGACTGACGAATGGTAACTAAGTAATTAGGTCAAGGTCAAAGAAATGGTTATGTTCCCGGCATTTACGTCATCAAATCACGTGACATGCGCAGTAGCAAGTTTAGGTACATTATTTACTACTGCGCATGACACGTGATTTCAAAATGCCGGGATTATACACGTGCAGAGTGGTGCGGGTTAGGGATATTCGATATACATCGATGCATTGAAAACATCGATGTTTACAATGCGATGCATCGAATCGATCCAATGTTTTGAAATGCTTTCGATATACTCGATGTATCGATGTTTTTTGCATTCACAATGCAATATTTCTATAAGATATAAAATACGTGTGTAAAAAACAACTACGCCTCTGAGCCCTCAGATGGGATACGAACCCACGACCTTTCGCTATCCGGGTGTCTGCTCTGACCGCTGAGCTACCGAGACGCTGGCAAACGTGTCGAATTTTACAAATGTATTTCAACTTCTACTATGAGCTAGTATCGTTCCACCAATGTTGAATGCTAACTACCTTCAACATCGAAAGGAATATTTTTTACAAATATTTAACAATCGATTAAGATGGAACCAGCTATAATTATGTTTTTAATTTAATTTTTTGCATTCACAATGCAATATTTCTATAAGATATAAATTCAAATCCCATCTGAGGGCTTGGAGGCGTAGTTGTTGTTTACACACGTATTTTTTATCTTACCAATGAATTTCATAAAAACTCAAGTTTAACCACTAAAATTCTGCCTAATATTTTTTTCCCTATTTGTTTAATTAAAAAAGAAAAGTTGATGATTCAATAGTGGACTGGCATGAGATACAGGCTGGTGACAATCGGACAGCGAAATCTTAGTAATAGGGTTCCATTTTTCCACATGTCAGTCCGTTACCGCGCCTTACCCCTCTCAACAGTCCCAGTACAGTGCGAATTATGAAAACGATGTCGGATTCTTAGATAAAAATGCCTATTTCTCGCTTAATAATTAAGCCAGGACCAATCAAAAAATACTACCATAAAGCTGATTAATACAGAATCCACCACAGAATATTAAGATCTGTGTACCTTTAGGATGGTTCCGTCCAATATCAACTCCAGACGCTGGAGTCGAAGGCGAAGAAACTCATCGGCAATAACGAACTTTTTAATAATAAGCTGAAGGGCCTTGAACATTGACGGAAGTTAGCTAGCCTATCCGTTTTTTATAGGATACATTTCCGAGGGTGTGCAGCAGAATTGCACAGCCTTGTTCCGCCGTCCCCATTTTTTCATCGGACAACCAGACTTACGAATTGGCTTTATTTGTTTGATATACCAAAGAGTCGCACTAAGATTTTTGGTTCCAATTTTGTAATACGTACCGCTAAAGAGCGGAACTCTTTGCCTGATAAATACAATTTAGGATCTTCAAGTCACTAGTGAATAGGTTTCTTCTAGGCAAGCGCGTTACATCCTAGATCGCATCGTCACTTACCATCAGGCGTGATGGCGGTCAAGCGCTTTCCTATTCACGATAAATAAAAACTCAAAAATAAATCGTAATTTAAAGCCACACGGTAATTTGAATATGGTAGCAATTGCTACCAGGACTGATGAGGGATGTTGACTGGCAATTACTACCGTGGCTTGACAAGTAGTTATACCCTTTGGGTATGGAACCCTAAAAAAGTACTCGATGCGTACAAAATATCGCTGTTTACACCTGATACATCGAAAGACATCGATGTACAGTTCTGATTTATCGAATCGAGAAAAACATCGATGTTTTTCCAAAACGGACACCCCTAGTGCGGGGGAAGGGAGCAGCGGGGGAGGGGCGCAGCGGGGAAGGGCGCGGCGGCGGGGGTTTTATGTTTGCACGCGCCAGGATTGGGTCATTGCGCACCGATACATACCTATGTGTAAGTTACGTATTCAATAAGATAGTAAAGTCGTAGTAAATATTTGAGATAGACCATTTTTTAAGTTTTTTAAGGATAAATTAGTTCATGTTTTTTTTTGCGCTTAAACCTAGGTCTATAGTATCAGTAGTCGATACTGATAACGCAGTTTAATTTTTTATGGTAATTATATTTTAATCGTGTATACTTTGTCCAATGTAGGATGATACTTTTGACAGTTGACACCTATATAGAGGGTATAAGGTTGCTATTTCAATGTCAAGCCAAACATAAGGAAACAAACGCAACCTTAGTACGTAGCAATAAGTGACACCTGTCAAAAGTATCATCCTACATTGGACAAAGTATAATATGATTTTTACTCACTTCAAAATATCAGGTTAATTTATAATTCTGCACATTTATCAAGAGACCGATGGCAAAACAATAATAATAAAAAACGGAAAAAAGATCATTAGAGAAATTTGGGAAAATGTTTCAAATTACGAAGACCTAAAAAATTGTAATAAATGACATGGATTATAAAAGAAAACACGCTTATATAGTAGTTCGATCTAAAAATTAAAGATAAATTATAGTTAAAAAACCCTTCAAACACGCTTTTATGGTAAACTAAAATAAAAAGTAAAAAATAAACTTTAATATAACAATTAAGTCAGAGAAATCTGAAGAATGAAAAACATAGTAATGATCATGTTTTAATTTAAACTAATTTAAGTTACCATAAAAGTTTGAAACAACATATAACAAAGAACTATTAAGCAATCACATAGCATTCACAATATTTTTATTCTTAATTTGATGGTGATGAATGGTATTGAAAAATGATTTATAAATGATAGATGTATTTAAAAAGGTAATGATTACTATCTTTGTTATATAAGATACAAAACTATACCACAACCTATCACGGATTTGACGAACCGATAAATACTTTACTGATTATACTTTGTCCAATGTAGGATGATACTTTTGACAGTTGACACCTATATAGAGGGTATAAAGTTGCTATTGCAATGTCAAGCCAAATATAAGGAAAGAAACGCAACCTTAGTACGTAGCAGGGATGTTGCGGATGCGTTTTTTTTTCACATCCGTGGATGCGGATGCGGATTTTAAGAGGCTCACATCCGCGGATGCGGATGCGGATCTGTACAAAAACCTAAGTGTTGGTTTGGTAGGGTAAAAAAACCCAGTAAAATTTATCCTTTCTTTATTTAATAATAAGTAAAGCGTTTAAATGACGCATCTCCGTCTCACTGTGTGGCGTCACTATCTGTCTCGCTCGCTCATGGCAAACATGTCCACTATCCATCTCTCTCATCATTTTGCCGTAAAATTAAGAACCTACCAAGAGCTTGTGCGAATAGTAAACATTTGAACTGAGTAAAATGGGTTAGCAAAAATCGGGTTACTTGAGGTTTTTATTTTTTTACTCGTTTTTTTTTAATATGAAACTAACTAGTATTGTACCATTTTACAATCCTGATTAAATGCGCGAACTTTTGATGGCACTTGTCAAGGCACATGAGTACATTTTTTTAAAGAAGGGCCTTTCAAAGTCGATAAATTTTAAATTCATAGTTTAACAAATAGTCATAATTCTTTTCATCATTTTGACTGTGGTTCTAGAAATGTTTTTTAGGGTTACGGTTTCAAAGTTTAAATGAACAAAAATAATAAAAATTAACCGCAATAACAGAAAAATGGTTACAGTTTGACCAAATTTCTAGGTTTTTCTTAAATGCCTATAATTTTCAAACTACATAGGATAGATTTTTTTTTATTTTTCTCATGATGGTTACAACTAATCTTGACACCCCGTTTCGGCTTGACGTTGAGTTCCGGGACACCTTGTATTTAATGAAAAGTAGAATGGCCGCCTTTTCGGACTCCAGTCTGTTTCGCAAGGGTTCGTATATTAAACCTGCGCTACTAAATAACTGTTCACTAGGACCACTGGCTGGTGGCGCTAATAAGAATTTGCTCGCTTTTTTAGATAACAGTTTAAATTTACTTTGATTAACACTCCATCATTTAAGAGGACTCTCATTTAAATTAATTCACTTTTTATTGCGGAAAGTAAGTAATTCCTTCTTGAGAATTGCGTCAGAGCTGACGATTTCTGGTGTTTCCTGACTCTCCTCAACATCACTTGATGAATCGAGCATCATGGCAAGATCACTAATTAAACAGCACTGAGGTCCTGTACCTGAGCTCCCTGGTCGTTCTGTATCTGTTTCTCATTTTCTTCGCTCTTTCGGTACTTGGAGATATTGTTCGAGAAGCCAAGATGTCTTCGGTGTTTCTGCTAATCTTTAATATATCTTCTTTAATCTTTTACTCGGTCGACACGCGCCACTCGCCGGCCCCTCCCCTTTCTTTCTTGTCGCGACCTGCTGCACATCCGCATCCGCATTAGCTCCGCATCGATTTATACGGATGCGGATGCAGATGCGGATGTCTAAAACGATGCGGATGCGGATGCGAATATTCGCAACATCACTGGTACGTAGCAATAAGGAAGTGACACCTGTCAAAAGTATCATCCTACACACATAGTAAAAAAACCATTCAGCCGTTGTGATGCTTCGGAGACACAAGGAATTATATATAAATTAAAATAAAACCACTTTAACCGAACTAACCACTTATTTACTTCGTTTTTTTATATAAAAACAGCTTATTACCATTATATTAGTCATCCTGTAAAGGATTAGAACCGTTAGGATTAAATATAAAAAACAAAATTAAGCGTTAATTTTTTTTAATTTGACATAAATATGATATATTGTTTATGGTGTTTTTTTATGTAGGCATTAATCGAGCAATACGTGCACTGGAACGAGCAGTTGGGCGAATGGCAAGTCCGCTGCGTGGCGTACACCGGCAACAATATGAGCACCGTGCAACACGATCCGCCACCCAAACACGTACGTATATACACAGTTGCCATACATATTATTTATACACACGGTCGACACAAAACGCACGACACGTATTCACACATATATACAATATATATATTTTATTGAACTGCTAGATTTTTATATGTAAGCAACTTTTTTCTATCATTAAAGTGCTTATATAACAAAAATATAATAAATAACATACGAGTTTTTCCTTAATCGATTGTTTGATAATTATAAAAGTATAACAATCGATGTTATTTTGTAGTAGTTTCCTGCAACTCGAATAGATGGCGCTGGTATTCAGTTTAAGTCTAGGCAAGTTTCATCGGGCCTGCCAAGGTTTCGGTAGCTCAATTGAATGAGCCGACGCCCGGATAGTTAATTTTTTTACAGTAAAAATTCGTGTACACACGCCTACGTTCACACATACACGCGCGCATAAATGAGCGCACACAAATGCTCGCACACACAGAGAGACACATTAACTATTATTTATGCAATAGTCGTGTTCGTTACATTTTTTGTGCGCATGTGCGGGATTTTGCACATGCGCAATGAATAAAATCAGTTGAACGCATGCGTTCTCATGACATTACCTGCAATTTTTAAATTCCATAATGACAGTTTTTCATGCTTTCTCATGACTAAAGGACAATGCCCATACCCCGTACCAGACTGCGTCATAGATATATTAACACCAAAAATAATGTTTTATTTATGTGTATTATGTACTGACTTTTAACAGTTTTTTTTGACCACTTTTAGAAAATTCATATAAAAGATGCTAAATAATTAGCAATTACTTCCGCAAAAAATTACATCAAATCACGAAATCTTGCACGTTCCGATAACAGTTGTCCGTTTTTTCCGAGGTTTAACAATGAACATAAAAATCTTTGATCGCCTTATTAGCTTCAGCCGTTGTATAAGTAAATAAGATTTTAAAGTAGAAAATAAAATATGTAATTCTTTTACATCATTTTATACTATCTTACCATTTCATAAAGTAAACATTGCGTATTTTCGAAACTCAAAACATACATTCATGGCGATTCGGAACGCTTAATTACAGAACTGTCAGTGTCAATGTCAATTTCGTTTTTGTTCTGAATATGTTTGTTTGATCGATGTTTTTCTTGTTGCGTTTGAGTTGATCTGGTAGTTTTATCCTTTAATTAAATCACCACGTCTATAATAAGTATTGACAGTGTTGACACTGACACTCTTTGTGTGGATTATCGAGATAGTGACTTTGAAGTGCCTCGTCGAGACAGTGACTCTGTAGACGCCAGCCGGCGTTCATGGTGCTTGGCTAGTAAAAATGGATCGAAGAGACAGTGTCTCTAGAGAGTAGTCGTCCGCGGTGTATCAAATGTGCGATACCAAGGAACACACTGATACATTTGGTGGGAAGTGTTCACGCCAGCATACGCGAAATATTGACCTCATGGGTTACACCTACTTGGGTAAGTTTTTTCATTAAACATTCGTAAACGCATTCATGATGTTATTATATTTGGTAGTTTATAATGAGCCACTAGTATTCCAGTATGACAAAACCACTCTGTACAATCTTTTTGATTGCCTTGCACATCTAATAAATGTCACAGCTGTGGAGGTCCTTTTTATAAATCCCAGTCCCAGCCGAAAATGTAGCCAATAAGTTCAACTAACTGTAAAATATTTTTAGTGACATTTTGGAGTATAAAAGAGTAACTTAATAAAGTGCATAAATTGTTTTAGCGACTGATTATTCCCTGCTATCCTATTAGACTATGACATATTTGCACATACATTTATGTAAGTGCTATAATTATTTACTGTATGTATAGTTGATAAGGCTTTTTTGTGGTTGGCCTCCACAGTCAAAAGTTCAACTAGGTGCACTATTTTTTCCACCACAGGAGATAATAATTCTGCGGCCTAGTATGATAATAATTATACATAAATCGTCATAATTATATAACATGCATATGTCAGTGTATTGAATAATGAAATACATATACTGTATTTTACAAGTTTTTCTTTTTCAGGTTACTCCGGATCATATTATATGCCACAATTGCTACTTGTTGATCCAAGAAGGAACAATTGGCAGCCCAGAAGTTGGTCATCAAAGTGTTTGTTTCGCTTGTGTTGTCTCATTATTACGCACTAGTGGAAGAAGAACCTACCAAATAAGGCCTGATTCTTTACAGTGAGATGTGATTTTACAATGGACCCCACTTCATCTTGTAAGTACAATATTTACACAAATTAAAATACAGTGAATACTTTATCTATCTTATTTCTAGTATGTTCCTAGATATTCATCTAATTTAAATTATTTTAGGTCTCTAGACTTGAGAGAGCATGTGCTGCTTGCTGGAGGGCGGCTACTAGGATAGTCAACAGACAACAGCAACATGATCTTCATAGGCCAATTGGAAGTGAAGAAATTGTAACAACTGATGAGCCGCCATCTAGAATTACCTCTTCTATACAGGGCGTCCTAAACTTATGGGACATGAAGGGGAAGTACCTTAAATATCGTAGATAGTGAAATTTGCTCAAAGAAGACTTTATGTTATTTTTAAAAGTTAGTAATTCTGCATTTATAGATTTTCTAAAAATTACTTGCTTCGTCTGGGAATCGAACCGACTTAAATGTCAAAAAAAATCACCCTACTTTTATGATGCCAATCGAAAGAATAGCTAAAAAATAATAACTATGCTTAAGTTACATGGTTTTTTAAAAGAAAGGAACAACGTGAAATTAATATTTTAATCAAATTAAAAACATACATGAAACTGCCGTAGTCAATTAAGTAGGTATTTTATTGTAAATTAATTAATTAAATGCTCAAAATGTGATCCCTCTTGTCTTACGCAAATCTCCAATCTTTTAATGAGTCCGCTGCCTGTTGATTTTCTTATCATTTTATGGTGAACACTCGATGTGATATGGCACAATTCTGTTTGCAACTCGCCCACGTTCTCGTATCGCTTTTTGTATAGCATATCTTTCACGTATCCCCAAAAGAAGAAATCTAATGGTGTAAGGTCCGGGGATCTGGCCGGCCATCTAATCGGTCCATTTGTACCAATCCATGTAGGAAAACATTCATTTAGAAAATCTGCTGCTCTCCGACTATTATGAGCCGGAGCTCCATCTTGTTGGAAAATTAAGTTTTCTTGCTCCGCCGCGGAAAGATTTCTTATCTTATCCCTTAAAATTTGAAGTATTCCTAAATACTTTTCCGTGTTCAAGGTTCCTTGGTAAAAATGGATTAAGAAAACCCGGTTTTTTAAAAGTCCGCACCAACAGTTGAGTGAAAAACGCACTTGGTTATTCGTTTCAGTGACTCGTAGGGGATTTTCTTTAGACCAAATACGATTATTGTTGCGGTTATACATACCGTTATTGCTAAAGTTAGATTCGTCTGTCCAAATAATATTATCCAAAAAATTTGGATTTTCGAGCAAGCGTGCCTGGATATCAAGACAGAAATTTCTTCTCCTTTCTGTATCGCCCGGAAGTAATTTTTGAACCAATCGTCCTTCAACATAACTCTTAAAACCGTGTTTTTTTAATACACGGTGTATTTTGCTTTTCGAAACTCCAATTTCATGTTCTCCTTCTCTCACCGATGCTTTCGGAAAAGCCGAAAAGTAAATTAAAATACCAAGTTCTTCGTCGTTGATCGTACGGTTTTCTTGCTGTGGTTCTCTTGGGCGTTTATCGAAACTTCCCAGAGTTTTCAAATTGTTCACAAGCCTTTTCAAAACTTTACGAGACGGTAATTGTCTATCAGGATATTTTACGCTATACCACCGCAGACTTCTAGAGATATCTTTATCATTCAAAAAATATGCTTCCATTAGATCAAAACTTACTTGATATGCCATGTTCGCAATAAATTAACACAATAACACTTGTGTAAGTGAATTAAGACTAAACAGATCAATATCCGAAAAATAAACGCTCGCACAGACTGTTCCATTTTCAAATTTAAGAACAACATTATTTTCGTTTTAAATTTGCCTTCAACGCTCGCACAGACTGTTCCATTTTCAAATTTTAGAACTACATTAATTTATTATTTTTAGCTATTCTTTCGATTGGCATCATAAAAGTAGGGTGATTTTTTTTTTTGACATTTAAGTTGGTTCGATTCCCAGACGAAGCAAGTAATTTTTAGAAAATCTATGAATGCAGAATTACTAACTTTTAAAAATAACATAAAGTCTTCTTTGAGCAAAATTCACTATCTACGATATTTAAGGTACTTCCCCTTCATGTCCCATAAGTTTGGGACGCCCTGTATACAGACGAGCAGCGAGTACCGCTAATCACTGTTTATACATGAACTGTACTGGACCTGAATGTTTTTATTGTAGCCGGCAAACTTCTTAAACATGATTTTGAAATCACGTGACATGCGCAGTAGCAAGTTTAGGTACATTATTCACTACTGCACATGTCACGTGATTACAAAACCATGTTCAAGAAGTTTGCCGGCTACAATAATACCTCTCTCAATACGGGAAACAGTACTTGAAAATCACCGATTTTATAAACCAGCGTTGGCTCGAATTTGCCAACAACATTAAGACAATGGATGGGGGTGACGCTCCTGTAAAGGAATCGAAACGTCAGGATTAAATATAAAATATGCGCAAAAATCCGTAAAAAGTGTTTTATTCTAATGAATATAATACATTGATTGTGTAATATTTATCATAATATATTCTATAATGTACCTAACAGTAAATGGTTTATCTGGCTATGTAAGAAAATAATTGTTGAATCTGACATCACAAATTATTAATTTGTGTTACCTTGTTGGTATGTAAATGATTTAGTTTAATTTTACCAATCCAACTAAAACATGCAGAAGTTTTGATAACTTATTATAGTATAAATAAGTAAAGGACTCAATTATGACTACTTTTAACAGTCTTAAAATCATATTCTCCAAGGTAAGCCTAGTCATAACGTAAATATACCAACCATGCGCGACCTGAGCGTTAAGTCAACTCACAGTTATAAGCGGGTGAAGGCGTCGTCTGGGCCCAAATTATTGAGCTAGTGTAGTATCTACAATATGCAATGCGCTACTCAGTAATGCGGCCTAAAACGCATACGCACTTTATCTATGTCGCAGGTATATTGTCAAAACCATTAAATTATAATCTGCCATAGTGAAATTATAATAACACTGCTGACCTAATTATAATTTAGCTAGTGATACTATAATACCACGGCTCTTACAATGTACCTGCGACATCTATAATAATCACGCTGATTCAAAAATGTTATCAGGCGTTTTATTTTAGAGAAACTTATGTCAATTTCTCTAAAATGTGGTTAAATATTGACAAAATATTTTTGATAGTAAAAAGTTAGATAAAAACTAAACTCTTGAGAGTAAATTTGGTTTGATGCAAGTTGGTACCGATCCCCATACAAAAATGGGCATTGTCCTTTATTATTTAAAAAAAACTGTCATTATGAAATTTAAAAATGGCAGGTAATGTCATAAGATTTCATTCATTGCGCATGTGCAAAATCCTGCACATGCGCAGAAAATATGTAACGACGAACACGAGTAATATCTTGTCGTATGTACACGATTTTGGGTAATGATCTACTTTCGAATCACTTATTTGTTTTTTTTAACGATTGTCACTTGTAATAAAGCAAATAAATATGTATATGACGTTACAGATGGAGCCACCGGACCTGGCGAACCGCTACCTATCGTACGCCACCGTGAACAGTAGACCAGCCACTCGATTAGCGCGTCCACACACCGCTGTGCCAAGACCGCACACCGGACTTAGGCAAAGGCAATAGACCGTTCATATCGGTCATTACACTTTCATAATCCAAAAAACCTGGTCTAATAATTACCTAGGCTCTTAGTGTTTTCTTCTACGGGATTTTAGTCAACTCCTGACCGGACAGGACAACTTTTGCAGTACCTTAGTACTAACAAATAAATACTTGTCTATATGTCTATTTCATCATTAGAAAGTAATTTAAACCGTTTATATGTAATTTGTTTGAAGTAATTCACAAAATCAATTTCCACTGAAAATGTTTCCAATATTTATTTTTCAGTGATAGTTAAACCACCGTATTTTTCCATCGCATATTTGATTTTACAAAACTTACTAAATCTTTCTATAATAATAAATGCCGTCAAAATGGCGGCATTGAGGTTTTGTTAACGTTGGTAACGTTATGCGATGGTAGCAAAATCTGTGCCGAGCCTGCCGTGACTCCTATTTAATGGCTGGTAAAAATTAAAAACATACCTAACCTAATCTGCAATATTATATATATGTCTTTTGATTTTATGCTAAAGTAAATAAGAAATAAAACATTTTATAATGAAAAAAGGAATTACATACAGAGATGTTAAGGGTGCCAGTCCCATCCGATAACAAAAAAAATATGGTTTTTTTTTATTAGAAATTTAGCAGTGAAGAGCTTACGTACCCAAAAGAAGCAATTAATTTATTTAGTTTTATGCAACAAAGGTTTACCTAACACCATTTTCTAACTTTTTCATCGGTTAAATTAAATTATCTATCCTCAGTAGGTATAGAATCGCATAATCGCAGGAGGTCACCGCCTCCTAGGAGCCATGTGTCACGTCACTCCCAATCGCCGCGACAAGATTGCCGCGTTGAGGAGACCACGCCGTACACACCTCTAGGGTGTGCTGGGTGGTGTCCTTCGCATCGCCGCAATGGTGGCACGTCAGGGTCGGCTCCCTTCTAATCCGGTACAGTTATTTACCGAAACACCCGTGCCCGGTAAATACTGAAGCCAGCCTGAAGGTCACCGACCCTTGGTGCCTAGCACACCACTCTCGAAGCACGGGCTTCAGTGCTTCTCCGTGGCTGGAGCCTGGCTCTTGAGCTTCTTCCTGACCATCTGGTAGGGGCCTGGAACGGATCCCTGTCGACAGGAACCCGTTCCAGGCCGCGCCCTTCGCTTGTAGTAAGGCCAGGTTGAGCCGCTTCTTCTTTTAACATGAAACATTAGGATACAATAGCATTATGAACTTATTTGCCTCCCTGTAACTGGTGTCCAGGGCCTTTTCCTCGCCCTCCACCCTCCTCCGTCGCCGACGGCATCTCTGTAATGCCCTCCGTGCCCGAACACAGGCTGTCCTGAGCGACGCGATCTGATCGAACCACCAGTATACGGCGGTCTTATCGGGTCGCCCAGTCACCTTCGGCATGGGGGCATCACAGATTGCCGTGAAGGTCTCCCATAACCTCCCCGCCCGCTCCTCGACCGACCATCCCTCACGATCCTCGTCCTGCAGCCGCTAGACCTCCACAACTGCCGCCTCCTCCGCCAGGTCCCTGTTCAACCTGGTGGCCCATCTGGGAAAACGTGACTGTGTTCCATCTCTCAGTACATTTCCGGTCACTAATCAGCATTGCCCTTTTAGTGCTTTTTTTCAACTGTCAAAGAAAATATGATTAACACCATCTAACGTTAAAAATATGAACTACAGTACTTTGTAGTAGATAACGATTTTAGGTGCAGTTTGTTGGTTTTGTTACATAATCGACGTTAGAAATATCTCTCAATTAATTATTTATAATTTGACATATATTATAACAAACCATCACTTTGTCATAGAACTTAAATTTTTACCCCGTGGAACAGTATTTACGTGCGTGACAGACTGAAAAGGACTGAACGCTCTTTCTCATTTTAACCTTCTTAACTTTTCTTTTTTTTTTGTGTTTGTTGATATTATTTTTCAGTCTATAGTAATTGTTATCATTCGTTACAGACTGAATAATATTTTTCACTCATAACATTTTTTTTTTTTTTTTGTTTATTTTTAATGTAGTTTAGTTTTTATTTATTACTATAGTGCTTGTATATAATTTTCGTTGTTATTTTCTTTCCATTTTTTTCTTTTAACGTGATATTAGCTAATAACGTCGTTTTAGTCTAGTTCCTCACCAAAAATTATAGAGTTAATAATATGAACTACAAAGTACTGGTAATAATATTATATTAAAAAACTGTTTTTTTGTTATTCTTACATAATTAACGTTAGAATATATCTTTTAATTAATTTGTTATAACTTAAACAATTAATTATATGATAACAAACCATCAGCCTGCCATAGAACTTATAAATTTTTAACCCCGTGGAACTGTTATTACGCGCGTGACAGACTGAAAAGAAGTTGACGCTCTTTTTATTTCAACTTCCTTGTCTTTTCTTCTTTTTTGTTTGTTTATTTGTTTTAATTATGGTTTTAGTTATCGCTCGTTATAGACTGAATAATATTTTTCACTCATAACCTGTCTTTCATTATTTTGTGTATATTTAATATAGTTTAGTTTTTTTAATTACTATAGTTGTTATTTTCTTTCCTGTTTTATTTTATTTTAACGTTGTATTAGCTCGTTTTAGTCTTTAGTTCCACACAAAAAATAATAGAGTTAATAACGTGAACTACAAAGTACTTGTAGGTTTGTTGTTATTCTTACATAATTGGCGTTAGAAATATATATCCCTTAATTAATTTTGTTATACTTAAAGAATTATGTGGTAACAAACCATCAGATTGCCATAAAACTTATAAATTTTTAACCCCGTGGAACTGTTTTTACGCGCGTGACAGACTGAAAAGGACTAAACGCTCTTTCTATTTCAACCTTCTTAATTTTTCTTTTTCTTGTTTGTTGATATTTTTTTCTTTAGTCTATGGTTATTGTTGGTTATTGTTATGGTTATTGTTACGGTTATTGTTATTGTTATGGTTATTGTTGGTTATTGTTATGGTTATAGTTGGTTATTGTTACGGTTATTGTTATTGTTATGGTTATTGTTACGGTTATTGTTGGTTATTGTTATGGTTATTGTTTTAAAAAATTGTTAACTGTTTTTTTGTTGTTATTATTTGTTTTAGTTTATGGTTATTGTTATCGTTTATTTTGATTGTTATTTTTCTCTTCACTTTTTTTTATGTTATATTAACTATTATGTCTCAAAGATTCTAGTTCTTCACCAAAAACCGTTTTATTTTTTTATATCACTTTTCATTTAATTTCTTTGTATTTCAGTACTGTCGCGCGTTACAGACTGAAAAGGACTTTATGCTTTTACATGATTATTGAGATCTGGGTGTTGGGGTACCTTTGTTGCATTTCCTAATAGAACATATTTGATTTCATAATTTAATCAATAGTTACTTGTCATAATTTTTGTAATTAAAATATGTAAACACTTTTATTACTAATCAGAAAAAAAACATTTATGTGTAGAAACGCTTTTGAGATTGATTTTACAGTTGAATTTATAAAAATGCATACTTTTGGTTACTCAAGGCTTTGTACTACCTTTTTTTAATAGTCGCTGACAGTCAAAAATTCGCTCTGTCCTTTATACCTATATTTTTGAATTTGTATCTGAATTCTTTATAATTTTTCATGTTGAACAATATACATATTTATGTCATACAAACGACCTGCAAGATATATGATTGATAAATTGGGAATACTAAAAAATATCCCTTAATTTAACAACTCGGTATATTCTCAATGAAAAAATACGTAGAGTCGTCGATATTAGTTTTTAATTAATTAACGATCTCACATAAATAATAAAAAAAATAACTAAACCAAAAAAATACTCTTACACTTTGCAAATGATTGTAGCTTAATTATATTTAGTTAAGGCTATTTTATTAGATTTAGATTTTAATTAAACCAAGACATGTTTATTATGAACTCTTGCAAAAAAAAGGGAGTGGCTAATAACCAAATTTGTTGTTAGTTAATTCTGCTCTTTTTCACTGTTCTTTGGTGAAAACTAGCCAATTGGCTATTTGACAGTTCTCAGAAATAAATTTTGTGATAATAGCGTAGGTTTATTTTATCCATTATTATATTATTTTTTTCCCAGAATAGCCTTTTTTATAAGGAAAAAAATATGTTTTTAGTAAATTATTATTATTTGTATAATTATTATTATTCACTTTATAAGTCACCTCAATTCCATACATCCCAACATATTATCCAGTTTAAGTTTCATATTTTTCATTACAACTGTCAGATAGACAATTCCAGTTATTTACTCTTACTGTTCAGAATCGTATAGTCAACTGAACATCAGTCTATACAAAATTGTCAAATTTCTGCATTCTATTTTCACCTTTATATACTTACACCCTTTAGGTTCATTATATATATTGTGTATGTTATTTACTGATTTATATTTTATGTATGCTGTATGCTAGTCACATTCCAGTGATTTTTGTGATTTGTCAGTATTCAAAGACTTTGTGAGTATTTTTATACAGGGTGTCCCAAAAACGACACGTCACAGTGACACTGGGGTTAGGCCAGCACAAGAGGCATCGAATAAGCCTAACATGACCTCAGTAAAAGTTGCTCGGTTTTCAAGATATTGTCAATTTAAACTTTTTCAAAATTTTCACGTTTTTTAACGTGTTCAGTGCTAGCATTACGTTAGATAGCCCTCAGGTTTCGATTTTTCTTTTGTACTCTTGTTGCGAATAGTTGCTTAAGATGATAGAAGTGTTATTTCGTTGATAACTAATGTAAAATGTGGAAAAATACTGGATTGAACTTGAAAAAATTGAACAACGAAAAATTACTTTCAACTTTGATCACTTGCCGTGAAAAAAAATTCAAAGAAACTAAATGAGCAAATAACGTTAAAAACTTGCATGTCTTATGCTTATTCCAAAATGGTATAACACATGTGTCTTATTTTAATATTATACGATTTTTTAATGCTTCACTAATACTAGGAACCCCGGAAGC
This sequence comes from Calamotropha paludella, assembly GCA_927399485.1. Classification (NCBI taxonomy): domain Eukaryota; kingdom Metazoa; phylum Arthropoda; class Insecta; order Lepidoptera; family Crambidae; genus Calamotropha; species Calamotropha paludella. Next base: position 6,946,447 of record OV656831.1, on the reverse strand, counting down.
TACCGCTAGCAGGTAAAAAAATAATGTCACGCGCAACGATAAGGCATTGTTATTGTTATCTATTAGCTTTTTTGTTTGTCAAATGCATGAGAATGAAAGATAAGGATAGTTTATTACCCTTTTGTCGGCTAGATATTGTAAGCAAATAGCTTTGTTTTTGACGTACGTGTCGTTATCATCTTTTCAAAGAAATGGAGAAGAAAGAGGGGTTGTAGTTTTAATTCTTATGGCCCTGCACTGCAAATCAAGTTGTTACGACAGTTCGTTACCTTGCGTTTCGTACGACAACCGTGTTAATCTCTGCGTTCCTTGTTTCCGTGTATTCCTTAATTTAAATCGACTTGGCTTTTCTCTGGACTCTGATTTCTGTTTTGAACGACAACTCGGCGCTCTGTTGGACACTGATATTGCTTTACGGAACTGTCTTATTAACGATGGCAAATCGTGGTACCCAATACACTCACCGTGACTACTCGGACATGCACTTGATTTACGGCGAAACCAGGCAGGTTTCCAATCGAGGCAATGTTTCGTACAACGCAAGATTGGCTGCAAGATTATACTCCGAAAGATATCCAATCCGTAATCCGACGACTTACGAAGTGATCTTAAGAGTTGTGAACGCTTATCGTGATGGCAGATTACCTGGAGTGAGTCACTCAGAAGGAAGACCTCGGACTGTTGACGACAACGTGGTGTTAGAGCAAGTACGAGAGGAGCCAGGAACTTCAGTGCGAATTATTGAACGCCGCACTGGTGTTCCCAAATCTTCGGCACATCGAATTTTAAAACGCCACAAATACCATCCCTACCATATCCAACGCGTCCAAACACTGCTTCCGGCGGACTACGCTGCGCGTGTCCAGTTTTGCCGGACAATGATTCAGAAATGGAGAGAAAATCCAAATTTCTTCAATGAAGTGTTATGGAGCGACGAATCAGCCTGCAAAAGGGATGGGTATATCAATTTGCACAACATCCATAGCTGGCAATTAGACAACCCACATGAAAAAAGAGAAGACCGATCACAGTACCAATTTAAAATTAATCTGTGGACGGGAATTTTCAACGGTCAAATATTGGGACCGGTCGAGTTGCCGCCTGTTCTGAATGGACAAAATTATTTAGAACATTTGCGAAACAACCTTCCTGTATTATTGGAAGATACTCCGTTGGCGCTGAGACGAAGGATGTGGTTCCAACAAGATGGCTGCCCAGCACACTATGCCTTACCAGTACGTCAGTACCTAAGCAACGCATTCCCCGAAAGATGGATTGGGCGACAGGGGCCAATTTCATGGCCACCGCGTTCCCCGGATCTAAATCCCTTAGATTTCTTTTATTGGGGTTGTCTAAAAGACAAAGTTTATGCGAAACCAATAAGATCCGAAGAAGAGTTACGGCGACGTGTATTCGATGCAGCTCGCACCATATCAGAAATCAGCTTAAGAACATTGAGCCGTAATTTTATTAGGCGATGTCACTTATGTATTAGAGTTCAAGGGAGACAGTTCGAGCATTTACTGTAAACTTATTAAACCAATAAGATACATGTGTTATACCATTTTGGAATTGGCATAACACATGCAAGTTTTTAAAGTTATTTGCTCATTTAGTTTCTTTGAAATTTTTTTCACGGCAAGTGATCAAAGTTGAAAGTTATTTTTCGTTGTTCAATTTTTTTCAAGTTCAATCCAGTATTTTTCCACATTTTACATAAGTTGTCAACGAAATAACACTTCTATCATCTTAAGCAACTATTCGCAACAAGAGTGCAAAAGAAAAATGGAAACCTGAGGGCTATCTAACATAATGCTAGCACTGAACATGTTAAGAAACTTGAAAATTTAGAAAAAGTTTAAATTGGAAATATCTTGAAAACCGAGCAACTTTTACTGAGGTCATGTTAGGCTTGTTCGATGCCTCTTGTGCTGGCCTAACTCCAGTGTCACTGTGACGTGTCGTTTTTGGGACACCCTGTATATTATGAGTGTTTTCGTGCAATATTGTAAATAAAGGATTTTGTGCGCAATACTTTTATTTTTTATTGTGGTAATCATTAATAAGCAGACCTCTCTTTCCCACTGGGCACTCTGGGCAAATGCCCATGGCCCCGCGACCCCCCTATCGGTCGCGGGGCCCTGGGCATTTGCCCCCCCCTAGTTCCTGCCAGATAACTAAACCAATACCGACATTTATTACTGAAAAACTTATTTAATTAGAGTAAATCAAACCTCAATTAGGGACTATATTATCGACTTGTTTATTAGCTTTTGCATACGCGAAACTACTCTACTGTCGTTCAAAATAAGGCTACCGAATTTCGGCATGCTTAAATAATTTTTAATATATGAAAATTGCCCCCATTTAAATTAAAGATTTATCTTTTCATATACTGTCAATAAAAAATTAAACTGTTTATCTACCTTCATTATCTATTCTAATAATAAAAGTGTTCTGTCAAAGTCATAGGGGCCCCCGTTATGCTTATATGCCCAGGGCATCCAATAGGTTAAAGACAGCCCTGTTAATAGGTTTTAGTTTGGCCAACCTTTCGTGAACATCAGGATGACGGGTGGATGTCAATAAACAGTGATTCTATACACATGAAAGCAATGTTATACCAAAGTGCTTTTAAAAAACCAGAGTTATTTCAGAAAGTTAGTGAGCCGCCAGCCTATCATCAAAATGAAGGCTATATTTTTAATAAGAGCAAATTACTCACTATCTAAGGATGAAAACATAAGCAATGTTCCGGCAATATGTTCGAACGTACCAAAAGCAGAATGAGATGCGGTGAAAGGTTTAAAGGTACTTTTGAAAATAAAAATTTTAAATTTCAACGCCTGCTGATTTTATACAGGCAATCCTGTAGGAAACTCCTGTGTCATGTTTCTTTACAATATTCGTCGGATTGCCTGTATGAAATCAGCAGGCGTTAAAATTTAGACGCGCAAGCGAAAGTTACGTATAGTAAGCGTTGTAAGGTCATTCTATTCAAAATATATAGGGAAGCGAAATAGAGGCAAACAGTTAGCCTTACAATGCTAGGATGTTCATATTGATGGCCATTATAGCGAAATAAAATAATACTTTGTTTTAAATGAACTCTTGCCTGTTATAATTTTTATATTTTATGCATTTTTTGAATGCTATTTTATAAGATAAATGATTATAATAATAGATACCAGAAAAAATCAACTCGGCTAACAAGTGAATTCTAAGGCGGGAATCGAACCCGCAACCTTTGGATTACTTAAAGGTACTAGAAAATTTCGACGAGTGTTCACAAGGCTCTGTAGCTCAATTGGGAGAGCATAGGACCGGACGTCTAAAGGTTGCGGGTTCGATTCCCGCTTGAGAATTCACATGTGAGCGGAGTCGATCTTTTCTAATATTTTTCTATTATAATAATTTATCTGAACTCTTTCCTTTAGGTTGCTATTAATAAAGTCTGAAGATGGAGTGCATTTTGATTTTTCTCCACTCCAGACAACATTTGCAAAAACCTTCTTACGAATAAATACTTACCTATATCTATTTCATAGTCAGAGAAAGCCATAGAGATTTTAATGTCAAGATGTAATTTGTTTACTTAATTTTTTTATTCGTTGGATGGTTTCGTAAAATTCTCGAACTAAATTTCCAGTAATAATGACTTTAGTGGGTGCAATATTGCAAAAAGTGAAATCAAATGCTAGTGTCAATAAGAAGTATTTTTCTCCGCCACCGGAAACTAACGATATCGAAGTTAAGAAAAAGACTCGGAAAAAACCGATCGACAGAGTAAGCCAAGAGTTTCTTTCAAATAACTACCGATAGAAATGAAATTGATTGTCCACAGCTACTCCATAAATTTAAATTTAGAATACCGTATAGAATAGATATCCCAGATCGACTATAAAACCGTTTTGTCTTCCAATACGCCGAACTATATTTGGAGAAAATTCACCAGTCCCACGGTTAGGTAGGCTTTATAATAGCATCAGTGATGATGATATAGATATAAATAGGCATTCTAAAATAAAATTTAAAAAGCATCTTTATAAATTATAGATATATAGCAGATAGGTTTAAGTTTTAGTGTTTTAAGGTGGATGGCATGCTGTATTTACCTATAAGTGTCTTTGCATTTATTGAATGTATATTTTTTTCTTTAACTGCTCATGTAAAAATGTACAAGACGTTAGAATAAATAAATAGATTAGCTTTTGAATTAACAGCTCAGCCTGTTAAATTTTCCATAACATTTTATGCTCTGAATGCTTGTCATTAAAGTCATATCTTCATATTAGGTAATTTCTTTTCTTATTTATTTAATTACAAATGAATAATGAAATACTTACCCATTTCTCTAGGTTTCGAAAGGTGGGGTTTTATTTACTGAAACACCGTGGTATTCTTAAAAAAGCAGGAAAAGGCATCTCCCGCTGCTTAGTTTCACTTACAAACACTCGTGCATGTTCACAAACACTTATTGGTAAATAATCCACCATTAATTCGCAATAATAATCACTACCGCACAAATTTTAACAAGAAAACCAAAACTAAAGAAACAATTACTGCTCCCGCCAAAAATTCTTCTTCTCTCAATCTTTTTACTCGACGGCGCTGTAGAGCCAAGGGCCGAAATGACATTCAGCCATTCAAGTAAACTTTTAGGCAAACAAGGTTGTTTAATATTAAACGACTTACCGAGCCGCGACATTAAAATTTCATTTCATTTTCTGTCTCGCCTTACCTGGTAGTATTACCAAAACTATTAAAAGCGGCATTATTTATAAAAGTTTACCAAATATGATAAAAAAGATGGTTGTGGTGAAAGATACGTTTTTTTAGTTTTTGGTGTTAAATATTTTTTAAAGAAAGTATCTTTTTCTAGAAACAACCTAAGGAATGTAAATTAAGTGATTTATGTATTACACGCATTTACTTAATGTTATTCAGACCGCTCCTGGTTGAACGGCGTCGTTTAATTAAAAAGCGTTAATTGAAAAGCTAAGTTAGTTGATTGGAACATATACATATAACCCCCGACGCCTAAAAGTGGGATGTTATAAGTTTTTATTTTTTTAATTAATTTTATATAAAATCACTACTTCACGTTACAAAAAATTGTAATCAAAAAGTGCGATATAGTTTAACGTGGACAGTTGGATTCAAGTGAGTAGATATAGATTAAAGAGATCAAAAAAATAAACTAAGGTAAACTAAATATTCCCTTTGTTTTTAGGGTTCCGTTCCTCGAAAGGAAAAAACGGAACCCTTATAGGATCACTTTGTTGTCTGTCCGTCCTTCTGTCAAGACCCTTTTTCTCAGGAACAAGTGGACGTATCAAGCTGAAATTTATATCAAATACTCAGGTCTACTGTCCCTTGGAGCTGTGAAAAACTCAAACTTCTAAGCCAACGCAATCAAAAGATACTGCCGTTTATGCCGCAAAATTCCGCAAATTTTCGACGATCGCAAGGAAATCAAAACCTACAGGATAGTTCGCGTGAACTCAGAATCTTGAAATTTGGTACAAAGCAACGTCTTATAGCACAGATAAAGGAAAAATTGCGAAAACCGTAAATTTTTAGTTATAATTTTGGATTAAAATTATATGAATAATTAAAATATTTTACGGAACCCTCGGTGCGCGAGTTCGACTCGCACTTGGCCGGTTTTTTTTTTAAATTGATTCCTGTTTTATTCGTTTCCCAGTTTCCCCATGTACGGGCGAAAGTGGATACATCCGCCCCACCATTGGATACTACGTTATGGTTCCGCAATCTGCCGGAACACCGAAACAGGATATTGAGGATCAACTACAAGAATATGGAATTACTTACAGCTATCAAGCGAGCACACTTAAACAGAGTATGCGTTTAATTATTTCGCTATTGCTTCCATCAGCATCAAAGTGTTTATCACGCTTCCCCAGGAAACATTAAAATTTTCCGATATAATATCCAATTTTTTAATCCATAAACTATCTGTGTACTAAATTAAATTGAATAACAAACATCCAAACAAACGAGGGTGGGTCAAAAGTTCGCGGAATTGAGGGTAAAAAGTAAGAAATAAAACACAAAATTATTTTTCCTTCTCAATGTATTCCCCCTTAACTCTAATACATTTATTGGACCTATCAATTAATTTATTAATACCTTCGAAATAAAAATGATTTCTCTTTGTCGTCAAAATAGGCCGAAACTGCGCTCTTCACTTCTTCATCGCTGGAAAATTTCTTCCCTCGAAGCTCTTTTTTCATTTTTGGGAACAAATAATAATCACTTGGGGCTAAATCTGGGCAAGATGTCGAAGCCCACTCTTTGAACAGCACTAATTTTCTGAGAACCTCAATTTTCTCCATGTTGCAAATTTTCTTCCGAATTGACTTGTTGATTGATGTCTGGTAATGATGACCTATTTTTTTAAACTTAGTATTTATACTCTTAATGAGCAGGTAGTCCCCTTTCCCCCTCCATGCCCCTCATTCCGCGAACTTTTTGACCCGCCCTCGTACGTAAAAAGTTTTGAAGTTATAATTTTAGTACGATAGACTGGGGCAAGAGCTTTTCGTTGAGACAGACATATATTGGTCTTACTTTCATGCCTGTAGATTTCTCGTTTTATAATATTTCTGCTGTCGAGTAAATTCAAATAATTGTACATAGTTAATAAGGCAGACGGGATTTTAGTTAAATACTAGCTGACCCGGTAATGTGTTGCTATGGTAACGCGTTGCTATGGTAACGTTAATTGATACAATGGGAAAAGAGCGGGAACAGGAGCGGACAGACAAACACCCAAACAACAAATTTGTGTTCTTAGAGTATATACTAGCTGACCCGGTAACGCGTTGCTATAGTAACGGGTTTACAATGGAAAAAGAGCGGGAAAAAGAGAGGACAGACAAACACACAAACAACAAAATTGTGTTTTTAGAGTATAGATTGGTAAGACGTTGTGTCTGTTGTAAAAGGGCAAGGTGGATTGTCGATGGAAGAAATATCCAGAGGTACAAATGGTTTCATATTACAACAGAGTGAACTTCTTCAAGCAACTGTGCAGAGACAATCAGAAGATTTACAACATGATACTGGCTAAGGTAAGGTAATAGGTAATTAGTTACTCAAGCTAATGTCGTTTTATACACAATTTCTAACAATTTAAAGAGGTAAGAAATATTAAAATACTATAAGGCATTATGGAGGTAATCATAAGAATTAACGTAAAAAAAGTTGTGCTTTTTTTAAATATTTTTTTGCATTCACAATGCAATATTTCGATAAGATATATAATACGCGTCTAAAAGACAACTACGCCTCCGCGCCCTGGTGGGATTCCACCGGAGGCGTAGTTGCTTTTTAGACGCGTATTTTATATCTTGTAAAAAAAGTTATCTGTGTAAGTCTGTGATTGTGCGATTTGTATTGTAAAGTATTGCATCATTTCATATTTTGTAAGAGATTATTTTATAACGTTAAATGAAATACTAAACCATCTTAGTAATAGGACTGTCATGGGTTCAAGTCCCAGAAGGGGGAATTATTTGTGTGATGAATACGAGCATATTTACCTGAGTCATGGATATTTATACATATATTTATTTAAATATCTAATATCTATGCAGGTATCTTATATATATTATATCTATGCCTTGTATCCATAACTCAAGCCTTACAGTGCCTACTTTGGGCTAAGCTTAGGCAATATGACATGATCATTGACAAAGAAAGCAAATGAGAATCACAATTTTGTCTAAAACGTAAAAAAGAATCGAACAGAATGCATACCTTGCCTGCTGTGAGGATAAAAATGACTTCGTTTATAACCACTTAAAGCTTACTTTTTACTTTTTTAGGAGCCTAAGTTGGTTCCTCGCGTTTGGTATCTTTTTCAGGGTCCTAAAGTGGTCACGACGGCAGATTTACGTCGTGATTGGGTGCAGAACCGGCGGAAGATCATAGAGTGTGCTCAGGCTAAGTTCGTTCTGTTTCCACCAGTACCGAAAGAGATCTTAGAGGATGAAGCGTTTGCGACGCCCCCGGGGGTAACAAGACCTAGGTATGTCAGTATATTTCTATAATTTTATGTTTGTTTTGACGTAGCTAAACGATTTGCCCACAAAAGTAGCTTAATAATGAAAGTTAAACTTAAAACATACCACAGTTTTTGTTTTCAAACAATAAAAAAATATTTAAAGTTTCAAAAGGAACAATAGTAAGGCGTACATTCCCAATGTAACATGTGTACATTTTAGTGTTTACATTTTTGAGTTACGATTATAACGTTATTAACAGTTTTTTAACTTTTGACGTGACAACGTCTTATAAATTGGTTTGCCGGGTGACACTTCAAGAAACTGCGTTACGCTCCGCTCACGTTATGCGCTTACAATGAGAGCGAGTGAGAGGCACGCGTCCCTTCCACTCGGGCATGGTTAGCCCGCCTAAGAGCGAGAGAGACAGACATAAAAAGTGGAAGGGACGCGTGCCTATAAATTAATGTTTTAAATATAATTCTTTGTATAAATAAATGTTTTAAATTGTTACTATTATTTCATCCTTCTTCCTACTATACGAATGAATATTCACATTAAAATTATTTTACCACTCAAAGTCGTTGTCACGTAAAACTTTCGCCCGTATACCGACTTTACAGGCAACCAAACAGTTTTTTTTTTTTTGTTTTTCTTTTTTTGATTTCTGCCTAAGAATTCACTTATGACGGTTCACAAGTCGAGATTTTCTAGTATTTTTTTATTAAAATTAATTTATGTTATTTAGAGTGTATATAACTCTCCGCATCCACAATTGGGCAGAGATGGGGGAGCTTACTGTGGAGCTGTTCACGGACGTGTGTCCAGATACTTGCGGTTTGTTCCTGGACCTTCTGGACGGCGACGGACTCGGCTTCGGCTATGTCGGCACTTGCTTCTTCAGGTTAGTCGTTCGTATGGCGATGGCTAGATGGCGCTTTTTTGCATTTTAACTTTAACGTAAATCACGACCCGAACGAAAGTTGCCGCTTATTCATAGGACAAGTGAATGGTTTTTTATCATTATTCTTTATATAAAGTAAAATCATCAAATTAATTTTGTAATACATTTTAACGGCTGTGGTCTTTGTAAATTATTAAATTAAGATAAAAGATAATTTATTTGCAAATAAATGACCAATGTATGACAAACCAACATAACAAACAGCATTTTTGCAAAATTATTTTTGACCTTGTTCCTTTGTCTTTGTCAGAAAAGCAAAGAAAACTTTCGGAACTGTCATTTTCTTGTCAAAGTGACGTTTCTCTGACTGAGACAAATGAAAAATTCCTCGCAATGATTTCAATAAGCAAGAAAATCAAAATATTTTTTTGCTACACTACGTCAATATGCACATGGTGCAGGTATATAAAGATATTTCTACGTAGAAAAAAATTACCGGGTCTCATGTGTCAAGCGGAACTCGAACCCAGAGCCACTAGCTATTCAGGCGAGTGCTTTGAGACCTCGACAGACCTGTTAAGCTTTTCCTTGTTTCTTAAATTGAATACTAGCGCCATCTTTTTATTTTCTGGGTCAACTACGTACAACAACGAATATAATACTTTTACCTATAGATATAGGTATCAAACATTACCGCACTTACATTTCTGCGCCTAACCACAAAGTAGATAATATACAGAGACACCACTTAGTACAAGAAAATGGTTACACCCTAAAACTGGTTATTCAACTGGCTATATTGCTTTCCTTCTATTTTACGATAGATGACACTAGTGAGAACACAAATAACACGATACGTATTGCCATCTAGTGAGACACTAAGAATACGGTTATCGCTTGTTGTTGTTAGATGGCGCTTCGTTATAGCCTACTCACAGACGTTGGTGGATGCGTAATCAATCGAAGTTTCGTATGTCAGTAACAGTACCTACATTAAAATATCTTTATTCACGGTCGCGGGGTTTAACGTTCCAAAAATATGCCGCGAATATAGAAACTGTGAATATGGAATGGTAATTAGTATGGAATCATAGGGGATGCGTTACAAGTTACAAAATAAAACGAATATTTATAAAAATAAAATCAATTTGAGCTGTAGCATTATAAATTTACCTTTTAAGAGTAAGGCTCCTTTCCATAGATCGATCAGCTTTCATGATCACAAAGTTAATTTTCGTATTTTTTTTTTATTTTTTTTTTTATTGCTGAATGTTGGCAAACAAGCAAACTGCCCACCTGATGGTAAGTGGTAACAGTCACCTATAATACATGTGGCTCTTGTGAGATTCGCAGCAAAACTGCAACCCCCACAAGAACCACAGTGTACGTTGCCAACTTGTGACACAAGATGTAAAGTCACTGTACCCAGTAATTTCACTGCCATATCTTACCCTTCAAACCGGAACACAGCAATGCAAGCACTGCTGCTTTGCGGCAGAAATAGGTAAGACGGAGGTACCTAAGCAGACGACCCTGGTACAGAGTCTCCCTCCAGTAAAAAAACCTTCACTATAAACCTTCATAAAAACCTTCACTCAGACTTTTTAAATTTAATGTAGGTATTCCTTACCAAGCGGACCTATGAGTAGTTCGAACCTCGTCGATGTACTACGAACGTAGAACTACTCTATTACCACGAGGGGTAATATTCTTTTTTTAACTTGCTTTTGTATTGTGACGGTAAGGTTTGTTTTTATTGACTTGGTCAAATCTTTCATGAAAGCCGCCTGGGCATATACCAGAACTGAAATAATGCCGCTAACTGGGTTGCAATTTTTTCTCCCTCGGATAAGGAAACCGTGAAAGGGGAACTTTTACTGTATTGACGGAACATTGCGAACAATTTTAGGAAACCACTTTCTTAACTATTGTAACTATGTATTTTTACTCATGTTTGGTTCAGGTTTACGAACGTGTCGCGTATTATACCTATTTGGAAAATTGTTTTTTTTTTTGTTTCAAATGAAACACTTTCTAGTTTATCCCTTTGTTATCAGGTCAGGGCCAGGTGACGTGATCCTGGAGAAATCGAGAGAAATAAAATATTAGAGGCACACCTATCGAGATTTAGGTATTTTAAATAGTTACTGGTGCAGTTGTTACTGAAAACACCCGTGGCCGTAATAGGTATGGTTGCATTTTATTGATGGACAAAACATTTGTCACTATCACATATACACCTACACAGTTATTTTATTCGTCGATAAAATGTCAACCATCTTAAAGGGTTTCAGGATTTCATACCTAACCACCTAACATAGCACAGTGTTTTATGGAACTAAAACAATTGACACCTTCCGGTTTTTACATTAATATATTATTTATACCCTAAAAAGTTATAAGTTCAATTCCCAAAAGTCTAACTCAAATACTTTTTGAGAAAAAAAATCATGAACTTATCGTGACCTTTGACCTATGAAATCTAAAATATTTTTTTATAAAATGAATAGAAAGTGAATAGAATAGTAGTTTATGAAACTGGTACATAATGAGGGGTACCTACTATACACGAGTGTGAGTTTTTTAAAAGCAACACACGAGTGTGGAATACCTAGTTATGTGCACTTTATCTAATCTCATACATTAAATAAAAGATAGAGATTGATACAGTTTATTTATTGGTTATTGTAAGTGTTGGCATTTTGTATATTACAATGACTTTACTGGAAGTAGATTAAGACTGACTGCTTCCGCAGTCTCTAAAATGTCGGGCGGCGTTAAATTTTCTTCGCTTTCACTATCAGACATTTTAATAAACAATAATAATTATCCAACGAATTGCAAGTAAACGTAAAATGGCGCCAAAATTCCCGGTATTACCGCGCATGCGCCAAAGCGCGTGCAGCCACAAATAAAAATGAAATAGTGCTATACGAATTGGCGCAGTATTGTATCAATGGTCTGTAATCGAAACGTAATGAAAAAAAATATTATAACATTATTTTGTTAGAGAAATAGTGTTATATTGAATATAATATAATTATATTGTTAGTGTTATATAATATAATTTCATTTCGATATATTATTTGTAAAGTTCGTCAATATAAAGTCGTTTTGAGTTTTATATTTTTAATTTTACGATGTGAGAGTAGATAAAAAAAACAACAAATAAATATGTGTCAATCGGATATAATCCCACGCATAAAACCCGTTTTTTTTAGCTTAAAAATGCTTTGGTTTGGGAGCAGCATTTTTTTTGTATTTCGTATTTATTATTTTTCTCCCTAAAAACGAAAAAGTGGAACCTACAACTTAGATAGAAATACAAATAAAAAAATATATACATAAATCAGCCACGTCACACTATTGCGGCGATTAGAAACAATTCATTTTTAATTTTTATGCTAGGGTTGTCACCAACCTTGATCTCGAACGAAAATTTTTATAATATTTATTTGTGTATTATTTTTTAACGAGAACATCGATTTCGTTTCCGACCCAATTAGACACAAGTTCATGCCTGCTTACTTCTAAGTTTTTTTTGTTACAAAAATAGGTTCATACCTGATTTATGTCCACGACTTTGTACTTTGCTTTTTTTTTAAAGATGCGACCAACTGATTAGATTGATTTGTATGAGAAAATACTTTTTCGCGGGGTCACAAACCCATGGCACCGTATTGCCTCAGCAGGGGCTTACCCAACCTACTGAGAGCCATAGCCAAAGACTATACCTCACCGGGCCCATTTCAGCCACTGGTAAAATTGTTAAAGCTTTCGCCACTAGTATTTTTTTGAGCGATGTAGAAAGGCACATTAAGCCTACTCCTAAAGCGGCAAAGCCACAACCTTATACGCCTAAAGAAAGCTCTTATTATGATAATAGATTGACAGTTAAGTGACGAAACATGTAAACAAATAAGGGCAGATCTTAATAGGAGAGGATACCCAGCCTATCCACCTCAGTACCAGGCGACTGAGTCCTGAAATAAATTCTGGCGTCCAAACAGAGAGCATCATTGCCGCAAATGAATAGAAGAACCGCAATGACGGACCTCTTTCACCATGCCCTAGAATCGACAGAGTCGTTTATTTCTATGGCAAAAAACATTCTAAGCGATTTCCCTTCAGATGTTTGCGAGATCTAACAACCAATTGATGCAGATCGATTGCTGTTTTCGAAGCAGAAGAAGATCCTGAAGATGGAGATTTTTTGAACGTCTCAAATGAAAGTAACCTGGAATTATTAAACGAAAATGATTTATTTGTATAAAAGTTAAAGTAGACGTGCTGCACACAGAAGGTGCCGGCAGGTGATGAGATTTACCCAGATTGATTTTAAATGTGAATGAATTTCTAAATCTAAAATTTCATCACAATCGTTAAACCCGTTTCCGAGAAACCAATTACATACCAATATATTTATATAGGTACATGCAAGAATTGCTCGCTTAAAGTATAGGATGTGTGTATGTGTGTTAAATTATTTCAATCATAGTTTATTTTTTCGACCGTTTGGCGTGTAAGGTACAAAATGTGGTCGAACATACATAAAGTATTCCTACATTTCATTCATTATCACATCTACATTAAGTAGGTAGTATAGGTAAGTATATTGTATTCGTCTATAAGTGTTGTTAATTTATTCAATTGATTGACGGTATCAATTAACAAACAAAAAATGAAACATTTTCATTTAACACATAGTTGATCTTTGTGACAACCCTAGATCATGAAAGTTGACCTTTATGTAAATTCTATCATAACTTCTTAAAACCGCAAAAGTGGGACTTGATTTTTTATTGGTGATAGAATTTGGCTTTAAGAACCTTTCTATGCTAAATCCAGGTTTCAATTTTGCCGATTTCTGGATTTTGAAAATAAAATTTAAAAAAATATATATTACTCAGATAGTAGTACACTTATAAATAAAATAAAATTGCGAAATTATGCCTTCAATAAATCCTTATCAAGTGGCAAATATCTCATGGACAGAGATGGAACCGTCTTTTGAAGAAATTAAATTGTTAATTTTTTTTTATGCGCGAATTTTAAAAACTTTACTACTTCATATAGTTTTTTACTGAAAAAAGTCATCCGGAAATTGAACTCTTGCTTTTATTAGGGTATAAATAATCGATTTATGCAAAAACCTTAAGGGGTAATTTTTTTTGTTTCCTTAACACTTAAATAAAAAACTGAATGTAAAAGCTGAATTAATTTGAAACATTCAACTTTTAAGCAAGCCAACTGAGCCTACATGATGTATCTGTGTTATTTACGTCGTTAGAAGAGAATGGGATGCTTCTCTCAAATAGTTTCGACGAATGTGTGCAAGCCGCGCGCCAATCGCATTTCGGTTAAGCGCCATCTAGTGTCACCAATGCAAAACACTTTGTAAGCCTCATAGCTAAAATGTAGTCACATGTGGCCTATGCTTTCGTATTCTCAATTGATTTATTTATGGTGTTTCTTATCTTCAAATTTAGGAGTCGAATTAAGGTTGATGTGAAGTTGTACATATAAAATATGCTAGTCTTTATTTTAATCTTAATATTTCTACTTAATTCGTCTTATTTCTAAACATGTGAAATGTTATAATTTACAAATGTTAATGGTAGTGACATCTGTTGCGGTTTTTTAGAATTAAAAATCTCTTGTATGAAATGGTAACCCATGGCCTAACACACTTTTAAATAAAGCTAAATTAAACGCGTCATAAATCCGATAAAAGTGATTTAATTCAAATTACCGTACTTGTGCTATATACTAATATAATTATACTAGGTCTGCAATGCATGCTTCTGTTTGCAAATACTGAGCGAAACACCACCTTACCTTCGTATGTGAGTTTTGGCGCGTCATCAATATAGTCTCAGCGGTTTGGCTGTGATTAGCTTTTGAATTTTTCTTTCGGTTATTAATCCTCCATGGTAAAGTCTATATTTTTTTTACATAGCCTATGTCCGTCAGGTTATAATCATGGATGTTCATGCCAAAATTCGTTCGAATGGGTTGAACCGTTAAGTAGCAGGAGGGACACAAGCGAAATTTGTGAGTTGCCTAAAAGAGAGCTTCGCTCAATAATCCAATATTAAAAAAAATACTAAAAACGGCTTAAAATATTATAAAAATAATAGCTCATAATTTCCAAAAAGTTCCTTTAATTATTTTTAACCTGTTTTCACACATTAAATACCAAAGATTAAAATGTGATTTACGAAACATAACTCCCTTGTCAAATAACGTCAAATCTTTTTACGCATAAGAGTATGGTCAAACTCATATGGTTTTTTACATTTTTCTTCACCAGTATTTTTCTTTTTCTATTGTTAATTCATGTGAAAGTAATAAATTTGGACCGTTTGACTGCTCACAAACACATCGAAGCAGAAGAAGAAGACTATGCTCCTTTCAGAGTCCGGTTTTAATCCCGCAGGGGAGTTGCTCATAAAAGTTGTTAGCCCTGAAGGCCAAACCTTCAGTGCTTACTTCTCAGAAGACACTCTCATAGAAGAAGTGAAGAATAGAGCTATTGATTTTTTCTACCCTAGTGGGGAGACAGGTTCTAGTCGCTATAAAATTGTTAGAGTATTTGATACGAGTACCTTACATGATTTTTTGACACTAGCTCAGGAACAAGTGATGATGCAAGAAGAATTCCTCTTAGTTGAAAGGAGGACACCTGAAGCGGGAACCTTATGGGATTTGGGAGCTGTCCGTGCTCCACAGCAAGGAACAATTGCTGCAGCAACAGCGTCACTGCCAGCACCACAAAACACCATGAGGCAGCCGAATCTTCAGTCATTATTGTCCACAAATGAGCTGTCATATGAACTGAGAAAGATCCTGATTTCTCTTATCGAGGCTGGAGCTAGGTTAGCCGCAGGCGGTAGAAATTACGAGATGACTTTAGCACAGTTGTCAGCAGCGTTAGACGAACCTCAACGCATTTATCAAAATGTAATACAAGTCATCACTCCCGAGGAGATCGCGTCGCGATTCAATGCAGCAGACATCGAGAGCGTTTCGGAGGAAGCTACAACTGCCGCGAAGGCTGATAGGGATCTGTTCAAGCGAGCTGAGCATTTGCAGAGGTTTTTGGAGAAATTTCGCGCGTGGAGACATAAGATAGCTCAGGCGCCGAACATTGAAGCAGTTTCCGCTTTGAAAGATTTAGGGTTTTCGTCTACAGAGGCGGATGAAGCTCTTCGGCAAACTGGTTGTAATGTCCCAGCGGCTGCCTCTTGGTTGATTGGTGAACGAGGATCTAGCATATTCGAACTCATCAACGGGCTCCCAGATGGCATGATATTACAAACGTTACTAAAGCAGCCCCAGATTCAACGGGGTCTTTTGAATACTAGGATGTTAATTGCTTTTATTGCCATGGTTGGGCAGACGGGTAGTGCATCTTTGTGGCTAAACTCCCCTCATGGAAGCCCATTGCTGTCTCAAATATCGCGAACTTATCATTCAGAGAAGTACTGTCTTGCTGTTAATCAGTTCTCTGAAGAAAGAAGAGAGAGGAACACATCCATGCCCTCCACTTCAAAACAAAGATAGCAGCTACGGATGTAATTTTAAAATTCTTTTCCATGAATTAATATTTTTGAGTTATAGTTTTTAAATTGTAGATTTAATAAAGATTTTTATTTATATTTTTGTCATTGATTATTGTTTTTCAATTTTAGATTTTTTTGCGTTTAAAGCTTGATAAAAGAAAGTGAAGCTTAAGTTTTTTAGGAGTGCCAATTGCTTACGATCTGGTCTTTTACTTTAAGTTATTGTTAGCTATATTAACATAAGTACCAGTTGTTGATGCGTTTCGATATATATCTATGGCGTCTGGAGAAGGCGCGGGTTCGATTCCCGTCTGAGGATTTTATAACGTTTTATTTTCTTCAAATATGTTATCTTTTTAAAGCAAAATTGCGACGGGTTTGTGTAAATATGCAAAAATTTCAAAATTACAAGATCGATGACCAGAAATTTAGATTGGTTAGTCCCAAATTCATTAATTAGCACCCACCAATCCATTTTTTATGCTAGGTGATCTTAGCTTAAGAACCGTGGTCCCACAGATGTAAAGACACGCAATAAGATGTTTACACCGTAGAACCATGTCGCAATAAATCGGCCGAAAGTAAAGAGACAACGGTATAGAAATAAATAATTGATGTAATAAGACGTGGTTCTACGATGTAAACATTATTGTTCGTTACTGTAATTGACGTGTTCGAATTATATT
The DNA here is from genome assembly GCA_927399485.1 of Calamotropha paludella. Classification (NCBI taxonomy): domain Eukaryota; kingdom Metazoa; phylum Arthropoda; class Insecta; order Lepidoptera; family Crambidae; genus Calamotropha; species Calamotropha paludella. Next base: position 6,929,262 of record OV656831.1, on the reverse strand, counting down.
TAGTGGACTTGCCTTGGCATTCAAAATGGCGTATGCGCGATGTAGATTTCCATACTAAATCACTTTTTACTCAATCTTGCGGTAACACGTACGTATAAGTGTCACCACTAGAAACCTATTCAAGCCACATGAATAATTATTACAGTGGAGGCAGTCAACAGTAGATAAAATACCTCGTAAGATACGTAAGTGATGTACATTTCCACCTCACTCCTACTTTCAGAGGTACATCTGTACCTGTGACCGACAGCCTCGAGCTTCTTGGCATGGAGTTGTCTTCAGACCTCATCTTCAGCGCCAATATCGAATCCAAAGCTCAAATTGCAGCCAAAAAACTGGGCGTCCTAAATAAGGGCACGCGATATTTCACGCCGGGACAGCTTTTAACTCTCTATAAAGCTCAAGTCCGATCTTGCATGGAATATTGCAGCCACCTTTGGGATGGCTCAGAAAAATACCAACTTGCTGCACTGGACACGATTCAGCGCAGAGCTAAGAGGCTCATTGGTGACAGCAAATTGGTGAAGAGCAAGCTATACACCTTAGCTCATCGCCGCAAAGTAGCCTGTCTGTCGGTCTTCTACAGACTGTACTTTGGAGAGTGTGCTCAAGAGCTGCATTTGCTCATACCGCCATCTCCTTTTTTCCATCGGACATCCAGAGGCACTGCAGGCTACCACTCTTTTTTGGTTGCTATTTATACCTACCATCGCACCAAGCGCTTTACAACAGCCTTCATAATGCGCACAGCAAAGGAGTGAAACTCCCTCCCTGCGTCTGTATTTCCGAGAACTTATAACACGTCCATTTTCAAAGCCAGGGAATAGTCTTGGCCCCCGGGCTTGATTAGGATCAAGGCAAACCCATCCTAAATAAAAAAAAAACATATTCGAAACTGTCGGTATCTCTTAAGAAAAATTACATGTCGGGGGTTTCGAAAGATGGAGAATTAGCAGATTGGTGTCCAGCAGAGCAGAATAATGGTAACCCTTCACACTTAGGAGTGTCATCTATTTCTAAAATCTATTCTGTGATATCACGAGATAACCTCAAAATCTATTTAAAAGCATGCACAGCGCCCTCTTGCGGATAGGGAACTGTGCTTCGTTAGTGTGGGCTTGCTTGATGTTGCTTTTATTCAAAGCATAACATAATAAATCCTGACCTGCATGTCAATGTACTGGCGCTAGGTGGCGTATAGTACTGTTGTTTATGTTTCTTTTTTCGCGTATTTGCTGATTTGTTATTAAAAATGTCGAATCCGCTAACAGTATCTGATATTTGCGCTGGATGTAAAAAGCCGCCATCAAAAAGCGAGTATATGCGCTGTTTCACATGCAAAGCAGTATATGATCTCGATTGTTTAAATATGAGTACCCAGCGATTTTATTCGTTTTATAAAACTGATAAAAAGCGACGTGATAGTTGGAAGTGCCCTGCTTGTATTAGCAATAGGCCTAAAAGTGGCAATTTAAACACGCCTGTGCGCTGTGCTTCATCTCCTGATCAGACATGCAACGTAACCCAGAGAGTCAAATCAACCCCTGCCGCAAATTCTGACGACGGTGAAAATTGTTTAGAGGATAACCTTGAACCGGCTGACACAATCTTAGATCCTTCAATTGATTTGCGCAATTTTTGCGAAGAAATGCGTGCGGTTCGTCAGGAAATTAGTATGTTTCGTTCAGTTATATCTGAGCTGACAGAGACTATAAAGTCACAAAATAATCGCCTCGATGCTCTCGAAAACAGAGTGAAAAACCTGGAAACCAAAACCTGCGAGACTAACAGCAGCATAATATCGGAGCTGGAAGGTACTATTGCTCACCTCAAACTAGAGATCGAGGAACGTGACCAGGATCTCTTGGCTAACGATATCGAAATCGCGAGTTTCCCAGAGGTTGGCAACGAAAACACAACCCACGTAATTCTTACAATCGCCAAAAAGTTAGGTGTGGAGCTGGAGGAACGGGATGTGGTGAGCGCGCAACGGGTTGGTGCGCCGAGGGTTGCCGCTGCTGCTGGTGGCGATGCGGGTGGCGGCCGGCCGCGGCCCATCGCCGTGAGGCTGGCGCGCCGCGCCCCGCGGGATGCGCTGCTGCAGGCAGCGCGCGTGCGCCGCCGCCTTACCGTCGACGACATGGCTGCACCTGGTACTCTGGCGTCGTTTCCCTCGCGCCCTTTTTACGTTAACGAGCGCCGGACCTACCGTTACAGGCAGCTCTTTCAGAAGGTGAGAGCAGTCGCTAAGCGTTGTGGTTGGAAATATGCTTGGACGCGCGAAGGCAAGATCTTTGTACGACAAGAAACCGGAAAAGCACGTTATCGTATTCGATCTGAATCTGATTTTATCAAGGTTTTTGGGACTGATTCTGTTAGTGATGCTAATTGAATACCAAATCTATACTAAACATAATATATTCTTCATACGAATTGGTTTTACATCTATCACCTTGTCACCTTTAGTCCTGAGTTGCGAAATATATATTATTTTTGCTTTTACGAATAACTATACATCCTTAGTATTTTTTGGAATTACCATAACTTACATTAATGTTTTGATAAATCTTGTATTTTGTAGTTTAAGTACTGAGTTTATAGTTGGTAATGAAACTTACAAATAGCTTCTTAGGTCTATCTGTTTTGCATTGTATTTCTTTAATAAAATTGTTCTTAATGTAAGGGTAACTTACTTGTCTAAGTGTTTTTTAAAGTATTGTTGGAGTGTAACTCATTGGGCTGAATATAGTTATAATATGTTTGTATGCATGTTTATGTACACAGGCAGTAAATGTGCTGTTAGCTTGCCACTATATAATTATTTGTATTGTATCAAACATACTGACGAGTATTATTTGTGTTATCTGTTAATATTATATATAATATTATTTTATACAAAATCATCCCCTATACTGAATATATGCATAGGTATATGTACTGCCAATTTGTCACTGTTTTATTATTTTTTGTGTTTTAAGCACACCGACGTGTATTGTCTGTATCACACCTTAATTTTTTATTTAATATATGCAAATGCGCCACTAACACTGAATGTAGGTATATGTTTTGCTAATTTTATACTGCATTATTTCTTACATATTAAACGTTTAGACGTGTATTGTTTGTATAATGCTTTTGTGTCATATTTACTTTTATGGGATACAACTTTGCCCCTGTATATCACTATGTGCTATATTTTACTTATGTGTACATCTGCGTGTATATATTACGATAAATATACTAAACTATATTATAAACATAAAAAGCAATTTCTGAATTTAATTGGCTTCAATACCCACTATACAGTGTTCTTGCTTTACAATGTGCTTATTTTTGTCTTTAAGTATTTAAACAAACGTCATCATACAATAGTAAAAAAGTATTTGAATAATGCGAAAATAATTCAGATTTTATATTCTTTTGTTTTTCAATTTATTAATAAGAAACTTTTGACTCTTGGCTTGTTAAACCCCGGCTCACTAGGAAACCGGCATGAAGAATTTCTGGTCGCGCTTGAAAGGCATTCAGTTGATATAATGGCCATAAATGAAACCTGGCTGAGGGAGGGAGAGGAGAAACGTGCGCCTGCACCGCCTGGCTATAAGTTTCGTCACGTCACGCGACCACCCAGCGTTCGCTCTCGAGGAGGAGGCGTTGGTTTTTATGTTCGGGATGAAATTAAAGTGCGACAAATTAAGCTTACTCACACTTCTACGGTTGAGCAAATGTGGATTAGCATAACGATGAATCGTTCTAGTTTTGCTATCGGTACTGCCTATAGACCACCTTGGCTCAATGTCGATGCGTTCATAGATGATCTCACAGAAGCAGCCAACTCCTTGTATAAATTTGACCATATTGTACTTGTGGGGGACTTTAATGTCAATTTGCTTGCTTCAGAAGATCCTAGCACAAAAAAAATAGTAAATTTTTTGCAATATCTCAATCTTACTCAATACGTCACTGAACCCACTCATTTTACAGACCACTCAGAGACCCTAATTGATTTAGTTTGCAGCACAGCTAAAATTTCAAACGTAGTAGTCGATCTTATACGGGACCTCAATAAACATGCCTTTATATCATGTAACTTACATATAAAGAAGAATAAACCAATCCCTAGATTTATTACATATAGACCAATCAAGGATATAAATATTGTCGAGTTCGATAAACTCGTTAATGCCATCAATTGGGAACGACTCCTAAGCGATGACGTTAATGAAGCCCTCATGTCTTTTATCTCTTATATAATGTACATTTTCGACATCCATGCTCCTATCAAAAAGGTTTGTATCAAACATCGCAGTTATCCTTGGATTACACCAACCCTAAAGGAAATGATGAGGTTAAGAGATGAAGCTCATGTCATAAGTCGCTTGTCCAAACAAGATTCTGATGTTAGTTACTACAAGGACTTGAAATCTATCGCAAGTAAAGCATTAGGAACGGAAAAAACAGCTTATTTTAAATATAACATTAACCTTAAATCAAAAAATTCTAAACAAAGTTGGAAACATTTTAGAACTAACGTAGTCGATTTTAATAGTAAGCAAAGTCTTTTACCTCCTGAACTTAGTGATCCTGATATAGTAAACAATCATTTTATTGAAGTGCCCGGTAATAATGTCATTTCTATCTCAGATCTTACTTACTTTGAGCATCATAGATATTAGGGTTTGGGTCCCGGGACGTCTCGTGTCTGGAAGTCCCGGGACTTTTTGTAAATTTCGTTGTCTCGTGTCCCGGGACTTTTGGGTCGAGACTCGAGACGAGACACGATAGTCGTATGTATTGTATTAATTTTTATTTTCAAAGCATTGCATGAGCCTAGCTAGCGCCATCTGTTACTGTAATGAATAATTACTTGGTCTACATACTGAGTTTGCCGCGCCGCCATTTTGTTTATCCTGCCTGACACAAGCTCAGTCGCAAATTTCATTGAGTGTGGTGTGGTGCTTTTGTTGCAGTAGCGATTATAAAAATTCAACGACGGCCATCGATCTCATGTAAGTTCTTGATTTTGTTTACTTCAATGGTAAATTAAGTAGGTAAGACGTTTACATAGGTTTCATGATAGTGACTTGACAAATAATCTTCATATCTGTTATCATGTATTAATTATGTTTAAGTTATGTCTGTTATGGTTTTTTTATAAAATATATAATAAAGTGATAAGTACTCACTCAGTGTATAAACTTATGAAATTAATTTTGGATTATTATTATTTTTACAGATACTTTAAACAAAAATAGATCTTTTAATATGGAGCGTACAGCAAAAGTATGGAAACATTTTAAAAAGATAAATGAATCAACAGCACAGTGTTCGTTATGTCCAAAACAAATTTCATGCAAAGGGTCGAATACTACGGGCCTTGACAGACACCTCCAAAGAGTCCACAATATTTCTGTGAATCAACCGCCGCCGGATGAATCAAAATCAGTTGTACAACCTGGGACATCTTGCGAACCGGAATCAAAAAAAATTAAACGTGAAAATCAGTCTGAAATTACACGATACGTTGCTAGAAAGTCTTTGTCTGAAATAATTTCTCGTTTGGCGGCAGAGGATGGCCTTACTATAAGAGCAATCACAAAGAGTAAATTTATTCGTGAGAGTATTACCCAGCGAGGTTATAAAATGCCTAAAAACGAAACTGAAATTATGAAAATTATATTAAATTATTATGAAGAAAAAAAAGCAGAAATGATTCAGAAATTTAAAAACTTGGTCGCTTCTGGTACACGTTTCAGCCTTTCAGTAGACGAGTGGACCAGCGTCCGAAACCGAAGGTACTTTAATTTGTGTTTGTATGTTGAGGACGGAGAAGTTTTCAATTTGGGATTAATCTATATACCAGGTAAATGCGGTGCTGAAGAGACCAAAAAAATGGTTGAAGATACATTAAAAAGATTTCAATTGGATTTTGAAAAACATATTGTAGCCACCACCAGCGATGGCCCAAATGTAATGAAAAAGTTTGGCAGGGAAAGCCCCAGCGAGATGATCCTATGCTTGAACCACGCAATCCATCTAGGAGTTGTAGATACATTTTATAAAAAGAGACAGGCTACATCCGCAGTTTCGAGCTCCGAAGATACCGATGATAGTGACGATGAAATAATGGAGAACAAAAACTCTTCTGATGACGAAGCGGACGACAATGCCAGCTACGACACAAACTTCCGATTACAACCCATTGATGAAATTAAACGAGTGCTCGACGAAACAAGGTCCTTAGTGAAATTATTTAGAAAGAGTCCACTGAAAAATAGCCAATTACAGAATTATGTGAAAGCTGAATTTGGGAAAGAACTCAGTTTACTACTGGATGTCAAAACAAGGTGGAATTCATCATTGTGATGGCAGAACGGTTTCTGAAGCTCAAAAATTGCGTGAAGAAAGCTTTGATTGATTTAAACATGTTAGACAAGTGGAATGAAGACAATCTTCTTCTTTTGCAGTCGATTGTTGATTTGTTGCAGCCAGTCAAGATAGCTGTAGAAGCCTTAGGGAGACAAAACGCTACGTTACTAACAGCTGAAGCAATAATTGATGTATTACTGAAAAAAAATCAATCGACAACGACAAATGATGATTTATCGAGTCGGTTCTTAGAAACTTTAAAAGCTCGTCTAGAAGAGAGAAGACCACAACGAGTTATCTGTTTATTAAAATATTTACACACTGGTCATCACACCTCACAGTCTCAAAACACGGACTTTTTTACTTCAAATTTAAGTAAAACTGCCCTAATTGGCTTTGCGGAAGAACTGTATTGCAGGCTTTTTGAAAATATACCTCATATCCCGACACCAGATATGGAAATAATAAGCGCTGAACCTAGTACTAGTAGCTCTCAAGTACACAACGAGCCGGATGAGTCGTTTGTAAATCAAATGGAACAAGCAATAAAAAAAATTTACCCGAGGTTCAAAAAACAACAACAAGACTAACAAGAGCAACATTGAAAAAGGAGTTTCAGTTGTTCGATGCAACCGGAAAACGTACAGAAAATTTAGAACTACTTTATAAAGCCTTAAACTCAATTAAACCGACTTCTATTGAAAATGAGAGAGTGTTTTCCTTGTCCGGTGGCGTTATTACAAAAATCAGAAGCAGATTGTCGGACAAAGCTGTTAATGCTCTGATTTTTTTAAAAGCCTATTTTATAAAATCAAAGTAATTTTATTTTTTTAACTGATTAATAATTTGAAAGACTGATTCAAAAGTCTGTTTTACAGATAAGGAAACAAATCTGTGATTATAAAAATTACCAAATTATGATTAATATGATTATGACATGATATTAAAGTTAGTATAGTATGATTGTTACTAAGTTTCTTTTATTATAATAATATTTAATAATTGTTTTAAATTAAAAGTTAATCTGTGATTATAGGAATAAACATACCAATTATTTGACATATTAAAGTTAAAACTATTGTGATTATATTTTATGTTTAATAAATGTTGATTTAACCGATAATTAATGTTGATTTAAAAAAAAATCCCTTTTTATTAATACGTTTCACCAGAAATCAAAGTTCAAATTTTATAATTAAAAAAAGTCTCGAAGTCCCGGGAAGTCCCGGGACTTTGATCGTAGCCTGTCTCGTGTCCCGGGACGTTGAAATTGTCGAGAATTCCCAAACCCTAATAGATATAGTCCTGCACATTTCACGCTTAAGCTTGTTGATGAGAGTTCTGTTGCTAAGGTTATCATGGATATAAATAGTAACTCAGAGGGTGTGGATTGTATTACTCGTGACATGATTTTATTGACTTTACCACGAACACTGAAAGTTATCACAGCAATAATAAATAAGTCTTTTGAAACTGGCACCTTCCCTGATGCATGGAAGGAAGCTCGTGTAATTCCGATACCTAAAGTTAATAATCCGGTTCACTTGAAAGATCTTAGGCCGATTAGCATTCTTCCATTTATGTCCAAAATCGCAGAAAAACTTGTATGCCAGCAGTTAACCGACTATGTAAATGCAACTAATATTATGCCACCTAAGCAGTCCGGATTTCGTGCTAATCACAGTACGACTACAGCTATGTTGGATATCGTGGATGATATTCTTGCAGGAGAGGATGCGGGGCAAGGATCTGTATTAGTTCTTCTTGACTTTTCTCGAGCCTTCGATGCTATCAACCAGGACCTTCTTTTGTCAAAACTGGCTTTTTATGGATTCGACAGTTCCACTTTAAAATGGTTCTCTAGTTACCTAGATGGTCGTTCTCAACGTGTGATGATTACTGATGTGGCTGGTAACAGGAAAGCTTCGAAAGCAGCTTTAATTTATATAGTGCTGACCTGGCCTCTTGCATGAAAAATTGCAATTATCATGTTTATGCAGATGACCTCCAGGTCTATTTAACTTTCAAGCCGCAAGAGACATTAACTAGCATACCTCTAATTAACGAAGATCTGAACCGTATAAATGAATGGGCATCTAAGAATTGCTTGGTTCTTAATCCGATTAAATCGAAATTCATCATAATGGGTTCTCGGACACAAACAATCAGAATCAATTCTTTTAACCCTGTTTTAAAAATAGGTGATACCGCTATCGAACAAGTTGCTGAAGTACGAAGTCTGGGGATCCTTATTGATAATCAGCTAAAATTTCACAATCATGTTGTGCAAACTGTTAAAGCTTGCTTTTACAGACTCAAAGTATTATACCAAGTGCGCAACTACCTCGATGTTGATACTCGAATAAAGCTTTGTGAAACATTAGTTCTTTCAAAATTGAATTATGCGGACGTAGTTATTGGGGAATGTCTCTTTGGATACACTAAAATCTTATTCAACGCGTCCAGAATGCCTGTGCCCGATTTTGTTTTTACATTCCGCGTAGAGCCCACGTGACTCCTTTTTTAAATAAAAGTAATTTAATGAATATGTATTCTAGACGTAATTTTCACTTTGCAAGTCTCCTATTTGGCATTGTTAAAACACAGAGTCCTACCTACTTATTTAATAAACTTTCATTTTCTCGTCGTGAGGCAAGAATTACACCACGCTTGGTATGTCCCACCCACAAAACAGCTGCATTTCGTGGGAGTTTTCGATATTCTGCCACGAAATGTTGGAATAACATACCACCCCCTTTAAAAAAGTATAAGTATAGCATCATTCAAGCGAAATTTAAAAAAGTACCTATATACTTGAATTGCAAAAAATGTAAGTCCGTTATTCATAATCAGAATCATACAGCTGTGTTAAATTATCTCATCTTGCTGTTTATGGGTTATTTTATTATTTATTTAGTTATATATTTATTTATTTATTATTATTTTATTATAATAAAAAAAATATATTTATAGTGGCGAGGCTGGTAGTGCTCTCTAGTTTATATATATATGGGTAGATATAAGTTATAAGTAGTTATAGTTAGGTAACCACGGAAGACCAGCGTCGGAATGTCTACGACGTCCGACACATGCTGAGTGGATTACCTTTTTAGTGTTCACTAAAAATGTAACTTAATTAATAAGTTGAGTATGTATGTAAATCTGTAAATTTGTGTCACTAAATAAATCATTTCTTTTTTCTTTTCATAAAAAGCGACTAATGATACTAGAGGTCTACATCTCCCGTAAACCAAAAAATGAATAGCAGCATTTTCTGAATTGTGGTTTTTAAGGTACTGTGATATTCGACACGCCAGCTAAATTTTTGGTGAAGCAGCCACCTCCGTTCTATCCAGGAATGGACGTTTTTCGTCCGAGATGATGGACAAGCAGAAATGTGCGTTGAGGAAATCTATCAATTAGTCACTCATGTACAGCTTAAAACTATTCGCGAGGGGACACGATAACCACGAAAAGTTCTCTGTATGCACAACTATAGGTTTAATTGTTCGGCATACCACTGCCAACGCTCCGTGTGCAATTACATGGGGAGTCCTTATCCCCGCCGTCAACTCACGGTAGGTAAAGTTAGTTAGATAGTTTTACGGGGCATTTTCCGCACTTAGCCTCCTGATTGGGCCATTGTACGTGATTGAGTATTCTTCTTTTACTCCAGCCATCCTAGTCCATCCCAGAAGGCGAGTAGCCTTTTCAGGAGAAATTGTGCCCGTTGATCAGCCACGCTCCTGCACTCCAAGAGCACGTGATGTGGCGTTTCCTCCGGCTCCATGCAGCCTCTGCATAGAGGGCTGTCTGTCACACCTATGGCAATGGTGTGACAGACACCGGTGTGCAATTACATGGGGAGTCCTTATCCCCGCCGTCAACTCGCGGTAGGTAAAATCCACAAAGTTTTTTTTTTTACCAGCTCAAAAAAGATGGGTTACCAACCCTACTTGGGTTGGCGTTAAAATAGTGTGCTTTAGACTATTTTTTTATATGTATATAATTATAATAATAATTTATTAATATTTTTAATATTTTTTTTATTCATTATTTTCATTATATGATACATCAGTAATCTCTCTTTATACCTTCACTAACTTATATCTCCTTTAACTTCCGTTCGCCTCGCCCGATCACACTATTCGTAACGCCCGTCACATATTCACCAGCTAACTCCCCGAGTCAAGCGTAAAGAAGTTTTACTTCAAAAATTTACGAAGAGTTATAATAGTCCCTGAATTTGGTTACAGGAAAGTGCCCGGTTTGTATTGGTGCGGAGGCGACGTCTGCCACGACAACGGTTTCGGTTGCTACGCGCAGCGTGGCCTCAGGGTGCCTATTGGCGCTGAGAACTACCACTTCTCTCACTCCATGCCTGGTAACCAACCATCAAAGGGTCTACCAGCTATTTTAGATATTTATTTAACATTCAAGGGATAATTTTCCAATTTTCGATCACAGCTTAACACTCATATAAATTGTTATAGAATCAAAGAGAAATAGCATTCGTAAAAAAATAACTGACATTGTATTTGTTATTTTCAGTACATTGATTTTACCTCTAATTTAGGGTTAGGTTTGTCCAAATTGGCCTAAAAGAAATATCATAAATCCCTAAAAACTATCCCTGTAAATGCACCTACTCCTCGTGTATTTTTTTTTATGTTACTCATCTCATCACCCTAGGAATGCTAATAAGCAATAAGGCCGCTTAAATGTGCTATCTTTTTTGCGATTGGTTCATTTTTTACAATTGTTTGATGTATCTATTATAATTATTATTTGCTTTTTTTAACCCGTTTTGATGTGAATGGTCAATTGGTTATCGTTTCAGGTTTGTTATCAATGAGGGTGACCAAGGACAATGAAATGTGTGGAATCTTCAACATTACCTTCAAGGCGCTTCCACAGTTCGACCTGGGCAGCGTCGTATTTGGAAGGGTAAGTTTTTATATGATAGTCTATGGTGTATCATCATCAAATTAGAATCAATATCTTAAAAATTCAAAAACGAGAGCAGTTTATTTTAAAACCATTGGAGACAAATAATGTAGTATTTAATGTATTATAGTAGTTTATATTAATTTCGAAAAAAGAGGATTTACAGGCAGAATAGTTATTTGCCTTTGTCTGCACCATAATCATTAAAAAGGTCAACCAGAATTGTCAATGTTTTATTAAAGTGACGTTTCTCTGAGACAAAGGAATTAAAATGATCCTGACAAATTATTTCCAAAATTAAAAAAATAAAATAGTCAATAAAACAGAAAGTTAGAGGAGAAAAGAGGAAATTTTATATACCAAATTGTCATATTTATGATATCTTTCTTTTAAGTTAACTAATGTTACTGCTAATGCCACATTCTTTGCTTCAGATAATTCGTCCGTGTAGAACATACGACAGTATCTCAGAACTGGGGTCCCCTCTCAGCACGTGGCCGCTCGTGGAAGTGAGTCGCACGCGACGTCTGGTCGGCAACGAATGGGTGAACGGAGCGCCTAACACTAGAGTCCTCGATGTTAGCAAACTACATAAGAAACGATATGTTTGAAGCTTGCAATAAATAATTGTTTTTATATATTGTGTGTATAAAATTAAATATTATAAGGTATCACTAATATGTCATGTTATTGACAGATCCATTGAAAGAACAAGGGATTGTATAATCTACAATAAACCTTAATTTAGGCCGATTTAAACTTAAAAATTATGGTCAAGTAAAATCAACACGCTTTTATGAAAAATCCAACTAAAAAGTAAAAAATTAATTTCAATATAAGACAAGTAATTGACGAGGAAATTTTACTATTAAAATAAGGTTTTATACGTTATGTCCATACGTTACGTTTATGTATTTATTTTTTTAAATTATAATCATTATTTGGATTTTTTATAGAATCGTGATTTTATTCATATTTCATGTCCTTTATTATAAGCTTTCAGTTCTTCGAATCTTGCTTTTTTTATGAATCATCTGATGAATTTAAAAAAATAATCAAATTAGACTGACGTTTTGACGTGGGTTAAAAAACATACAGGTGAAGTTAATAAAACAGAGATAAAAAAGACACTTTTTATAGAAAATGCATGTATTTAATTTACAAACTGTTCTAAACATATCGGTTCAGGTCTGGGTATTGTGGTATAAATGCTGTGGTAATCAAGTTTTTAACTGATTCTTTATAAGTTGTATAAACTAATATAAAAGTATTTTTTTAATGTTAAGACCTTTTATTAACCATCTGTTTTTATTTAAAAAATATATTCTGTACGCAGTGGCTCTTCCGCAAATCAATAAATAAATGTCTATCTGTTACCCTAATATCCATTACACAAATAAATCAATGTAAAAGTATTATTATTGTTTCATTACGATTACCGAACATCATTACGATTACCGAAATACAGTGTTACAAAACTTTACTAAAACTCAATACAGTGTCAAGAGTAACAAATAAAAATTTAAATCAAGTTATTGTATATAACTAATAATTGAAGAAAATTGAAATTATTTGTTTAAATAATTGTTTTCCCTTTTTTTTATGAGTGTAGACTTTAGAGTTTATCACTTTCTATAAGTCTTAAATTTTGTTATGTATCGATTAAATTTGTCTGATTTTATATAATAAAAAAAAACACAACAATATATTACTTATGACAACCTGAGTAGTTCGTCGTCTCTCGTTTTATTCTTAAGATATCTGAAGATTTTCCTGCAACAAGAGTTAAATGTCAAGGTGGCAGAATATCACCATATCAGGAATTGAATCCACTCTCCCATAAAATCAGGATTTAGGAGACATTTGACTATCAGACTACCATGGTAATATTCCCGTTTCAAAATCACTTATATGCTTATATTATATTGTACCAGTTAGAAAATCAAGAGGCCTTTCCAAAAACTAGCGAAATAAAAACTTGGACAGGGGGACCAACCTTACGCTATTGAAACCAAGATTGTTATAAATTATTAGAAATTCATTATAATACATCACGATATAGTATTTATATAACTGAGGGTATTAAATTCGATGCATTTTTATTGATCAACAAATAGTAATAAATAATATTGCACACACAGATAGGATACAAGAAAAAAAATACAACAAAGAAAAATAAATCAGTAAATTCACAAGTTGAAGCAAATGTCGTAATAGCTTTTCTTACTAGCTAGAACACAAGATGTTTAAAGTAATTATTAATATCATTATGTATAAGGCCCCTCGCTCATGGCGACTTTTTGTAGTGATGCAGTAGCGATTCTGTGCGCGTTCGTATCGATACAGTCGCAATAAGGTCGCTAGCTGTGTGCCCTCGCCCACATAAACACGATTAAGTCGTGATGCAAACGCGATTCAGCCACACCCTCCTCCGTCCTCTCCCCGATGTCGTCCGACACGGTCGCGCATTTGTCACTACAAAAAGTCGCCGTGGGCAAGGGCCTAAGCTTACGCACACTACTGGACATAGATAGCACCATTTAGGATTTTCCCCACATGGTATTTACCTCAAACCTAAGAAGGAAAACGTGATAACTCACCACACAGCCCTCGGCACGTGCCCCCAGTCATTCGGCAAGCTTTCCAGCAGCTTGTCAATCTCCTCGTTCGTTATTTTGATGTCTGAAACTACACGCGTCACTTTGACATCGCATGCGCGTGGCCATGACACTGAATGTGGCTTTGTCTCTAACTCGAGGCGCATCGTCACTTCCCATACTGAACGGAGAGGGATGTTAGCCACCTGAAAATATCAAAATAAGTCTATCATCTCATTATGCTGGAGCAGTCTTTACTATGGATGAAAACATGAAAGAAAGACTATACAGATGCAACTAGAACATTTTTCACTTGGTGCTAATATATAGAACATCAACAAACAAGATGAAACGGTACCAGTGAAAAAAACATCGAAATAAAAATAAAAAACACAAAATAATTAAGAATGTGTATGTCCCCAGACTGTACCAATGGGTAGACAATTCAGCTTATGTTTGCGGACTTTTTAGCTGGAGAGGGAAGAGGAGGGTAGGTTTTGTTTTTCGTGTTAATTTTTGTGTTGTGGACTTGTGGTGAATAATAATAATAATATGGGTAAAGTTTGTGCATTATTAATCACTAAATGTTGATGAACATGCAAGGGTGTTGGCAAGTGAAACAAAGTAGGGGAAGTTGACTTTTCCTACTCCCTCAAGAAGTCCACCGGGAGGTTTCAGTAAAACTAAACAACTTTACTGAAACATGGGGAAAGTGATTATTTTACTATTAATTAATCGTCCATTTATCATCTATCATTCAAACATCAAGTCTCAGCATCATAATGATTTAACTAAGAAAAAATATAACTTACTGACTGACTAGGCTGTATGGGCTTTGTACCCTTTGCCTCCCCTTATGGAAAAACTTAGCAAAAAGCTTAGACTTTCGCCTGTCCCGAAAACACCTTTTACACAGGAAGTAGCGTAGTGACACCTATCATCTTCGTCCTCACAGCTGAGAGAAGAACGGGAGCGCCAGTGCGAGAACCCCTCGGGAAGGCCCTAGTAGGCGCAAGCGTCTTGTGCCGGACGGAAGGGGGATGGGGGCTTGCAGTAATGTAGGTAGCCTCCTGCCCCCGGTTAGGCTAACTGACGGCGGATAGGTGGTCCCGAGCGTCGGCATTGCAAATACCTTGTTACACACACGATACACCATACACGACGGTCATCTGGGGGATTCCCGCCTCGCCACTGGTAGGCAGACGAGGGACCACCGGCCCACCTATAGAATAGATGCACCCACCTTGAGCGAGAGCCCCCCGTCGGGTCTAAGCGAGAAGGCCAGCTGCAGCCTCGCCTCGTGCATGGCGCGCCCCCAGCGCATCGCCACCCTCGCCACTCCCGCGCATCGGCGTAGTAGAAGCGGAACAGCCCCAGCGGTCGCGCACGGCCGCGCCGTGTACTGTCGCATACTCTCCGCTGCCAACTTCACGCAAAGCGTCGCCACAGAGTTCTTGTTATCTGTACCGAGATTTTTTTTATATAAAAAATAGGCATGCGCTTGACCACTATCTCGCCTGATGGTAAGCGTGGATGCGATCTAGGATGTGACGCGCTTGCCTAGAATATACCTATTCACTCGTGACTTGAAGACCCCTAAATTGTATTTGTCAGGAAACACAGACTCAGGCAAAGAGCGTCCTAAGAACTCCACTCATTAGCGGTACGTATCATACTTTACACTCTTTGGTGTATCTGTTACCGGCAATGTGTATAATTCAGGTATTGTATACAATCCCTAGGTAATGTATACAATCCCTGGGGCGTCCAGGCAATGTATGAAATATCATGAATATCATTGTCCATTTCATACTTTACCTAGGTATTGTATACAATTCCTAGGAATTGTATAGAATACCTGCTGGTTTACCGGTAATGTGTAAAATAAATAAATCTTAAGACTAAACTAATGTTAGGTAAGCCGGTTAATATCAATAAATCTTAAAAGACTTACTTATCAAATAGCAGACAAATAAAACATTAAATAAAACATGTATTTACTTGAAATAAACTTTATTATCAACTTTAGGTTAGGTTAGGTTGCGTTTTTTTGCGTTCGAGTGTTACATTACCTGCTGCAAGTTTGGCATTGTATAGAATACCTCGGTAAAGTGTAAAATAAATTCTATTTCATACTTTACCTGCCCGTTTTAGGTATTCTATACATTGCCTAGGTATCGTATACAATACCGGATTATACACATTGCCGGTAACATATCCACCATATAATGGTGTCGCCACGCATTGCATTTCGTGGTAAAAAAATTTTAAATAACATTTAAACGTACGTCGCTTTGAGGAGTTTTGTTTTTTATATCACTTTTCATTTCTTTTTAATATACATGTAATCGATGAGTTCCATGAAATTAACATTTAGATCAAAACTCATAAATAACTGAAACAATTTTTTAAATCCATCAATAAATGACTGAGAAATAGATTATTTAAAATTACATACTTGAACGCAAACTTTGTGATCGCCTGACTTGTCTGTGACGTCATTTCACATGTCCGAAACCGTCGCATCACAAAATTAGTTATTAGTGTCCTATGACTCTCGCCCCCTTATTGTTATTAAGTACAATTGCTTGTTTTTCATTTATGTGCAATATTTTTTGAATTCACTATAATATTTATTAATAAAAAATAAGGTTTAACTAATATGCGTTTTCCGTTAAACGGGTTTACTTTTAAATATTAGGACCCCAAGCTTTTAATTTTTTTATATTTTATATATATTGAAAATATCTATATTTATACATGGTCATTTTATAAACACCATCCAAATTTATATATTATATTCTTTGAAGAAAGTAACGAAACAAGATTTTTTTCTTTTAATATCACTCAGTACTAAAATATTAAGTTAAGCCTACACAAAGTTATCCGAGGAAAACTACCGATTGCTGTCACAGTCACGCTACGCACGGTGTTGTAGCAGATGATTACACGACCCCCGCCCCGCCCTCCCGTATTTCATTGATACATTACAATGATTTTCATAAGTTGCAAATTTAAACGAAAAAAAATAGGAACGTCAAATTGAAGAAGAGATAAGTTGATTTGTTCTTTGATTATAACAATATTAATCGATAACACTTTTAATAAATAAAAAATGAACATGAAAGTAAGCCACAGCTTATGCACTTACGTCGCATTTTTTAAAATTTAATCAACTTATGTACAATAATTGGTTGGAGTAAAGCAAAGGTTGTTTCTTAACCACAGAATCTAAAAAAACACAGGGATCGCAAAGGCAATTCGAAAATCGCAAAAAAAAATGCAGTGCCAAAACCTTAGTACCTACCTACCTAGTACTATTTTACACGATAGGATAAAGAAATGTATAATTAATAGTTCTATATTTTTGTGAAAAATTTCACAAGTCGTAGCCGCCCTGCACACATTTTGCTTTACTCCAACAAAATAATTAATTAAAAATCCAAACAAAATACACTTACATGAAGTTTGAAAACAATCACTTTACCTTAAAGTGTAGGTAATTTCTCTCTAAACAGTCTTGCACGTTTATGAACATTGTCTTTAATTGTATTACTTGTTTTTTCACTTTGTCACTTCGTTAAATGCACGGATTATATTTATATTTTGGCTTTGGGCCTTCTTCACATAAACCCGTCGTTCAATTTCGCCCTCGATTTCAATTGCAAGTGTGAACACATTTCGTTAGGTAGATAATTATGCGACGTAAATGCGTGAACGCAACATTATACATCGCGGAAAGTCCGCGGGTGACTGATTTCATTGCGCCGATGTCGTTACAACTTGCGCGAGCAGCTCGGTGGGGCGCTTCGGGCGGTCGGTCGTTCAACTGTAAGTACCTATTTTGCCAGTAACCAGCAGTTGTAATAATTCGCTCGGACAAAATTTTTTTTTGCGGAAATTTTACCTCCCAATTTTTTTTCATAAATGAAGTGTTTGAATGATATCTTATGCCTAGAAAAAATTTGGATGGTGTTTATATAATGACCCTGTATATGTCCCGACTTACCTGTCTACGTACGCCTATATTATAATGATGACTAAGAAAATGTATAATGTATTACAATATAAATATATGATTTTTTTATTATCATTATTTTTTTCTTTTTAGCCTACATTACTTATCTTCTTAGTTAACGTCTTTTTAATGAAAAAAAAAAATTGCTTTTAAGTATTATTTTTTACTTTTAAAGATTTTTTTTACATCTTTTACTTCCAAAACCTGGCATATAGCACGTTCAGTTTTTAATCCATTAACTTCATTAAACTATTTACACTATTAACTACAGTTTCTTATGATCTAACACATTACCCTTTGCGCAGACGTTTCTGGCCGCAACTGAGGCGATCATATTTAATTTAGTGTGATTTCAGTACATTTAATGTTTTCTACTGTTCTAAACCTTTCACTTGAGACCCATATTAAAATTATTAAAGAATTGAATGTTGTAATAATTTGGTTAAAAATTATTGTAAGTCGGTCTTATGGCAATGAAATAAAAGGAGTTAAACTTATCAATAATTACTTTTAAGCCCGCCTTATCAACCACATGATCTCACTTATTACGGTGATCTATAAATAAATAGAAAAAAGCATGTGTGCAATTCATACGTGGTAGGAGTGAAACCTTCAAAAATAATATGTACACGTATACAAAAAACCACGGTTGTTGTAATGCCTACTCTCGAGCTTTGTACTACGCATGCGCACACAAATACGTATTAACACACGTACATAATGCTTCCTATTTTATTTCCTCCTACGTTAAATCTTATAAATTTGTCTCTTTTTACTGTCGCCTTTTCGTTTCATCGACTTTCAAATCACAACGACCCTAAAGAAGTTTTCAATTCAAAAATGTTTCTAAAACAGGTTGTAGTTAAGTACTGGTTGCAATAAAGATAAACTTCTAGAGTGTCATCTATGGTACGAAAAAAAAAGCGTGTTGCAATGCACGCCGGGTACAGCTATACTTTGTCCAATGTAGGATGGTACTTTTGACAGTTGACACCTATACAGAGGGTATAAAGTTGCTATTGCAATGTCAAGCCAAACAAGGAAACAAACGCAACCTTAGTACGATAGCAATAAGGAAGTGACACCTGTCAAAAGTATCATCCTACATTGGACAAAGTATAGTAAAGTAACAAACTTACCAGATTGCGCGATGTCTAGCGAGACAGAGAGTACCGGCGTGTCGGCACGGACTCGCGTTCTCGTCGCGTTGTCGTGACGATGCGCCAACCGGATTGTGAGACGCAAACGCGCGTGTAATAAACGGAATACCCATGTGTCGCTGCCAGACGGCTCCCATTCACACTCGTGGCTACTGCGATTCAAAAACGTTTGTAAATTAATATCTCTTTTCGGAAAACTTACTTATATTATAAAGAGATTAAAGTTAGGCTGTGGAATCACTTGTAAAAAAAATCATTAGCCAATATTTTGAACGGACTTCAGGGTGTCCTGTCCACCCTGAGGTATATATTATTCCATTAAATTAAATGGTTTTTTGTGATAAGCTATTAAACAAATGAAATAAATGTAGAAATGGTGAGCGATGCGTTTTAAATATCTAAAAGAAATATTTAAATGTCTTCTATAAAGAATATGTAATATTAAAAAATATTTATTTAGGTCGATAGGATGAAAACAAGAAATGTCAATACTTAAATTAATTATTAACATATAGTATGTATAAATACAAACAATCAATTAAAATAAATATCTAGTCACCCAGTTATTGTGAAAGATATTATTCTTAACTAAATTTGTAAAATCATGGGCACATAAACATGGAGCTCGCCTGATGGAAACTGGGAGAGAATTCCAAAGACGAAAACATAAAATTTAGTAGCATGAGCGGGAATTTAGAAAGCCAGATTTTCTGATGATGACCTAAGTGTTAATGTGTTTGAACTATAAAGGAAATTAAAACATTCCTTAAGGTAGCATGGGACAAAAGATTGAACAGTAGATTGCCAAGGTAAGTAATATGAATATTCTGACGAAGGCGAATACGAAGCTAATTGAACTGGGACGAAAATTGAAAAGTATGATATTTGTGAAGGCCAAATATGTGAACAAAAGTTGTAGTTGCTCAAGCTTATAAAGTTGAAATTCTGTGAGATTAAGATAGCAGGCGTCAGCATAATTAATAATAGAACAAGGCAACTTTGGTGGTAGTGGGTAAGAAGTTGCGGAGCATTTTCACCAAACCAGCTGAAGCTAGCTAGCTTAGCTAGTAACTAGTTGTTAAAGAATTGGCCAAAAAAATTCACCGATACGCTAAAGGGGGATATCAGTACTAGTAACATTGACAGTGAAGTGGCAAATAGTCCTAAGTCGGAAGTCGCTTGCACACTGCACGATGCCACTCGCTTCAGGCCACGCCCCGCTCCATTCATTCAACAATGGCGCGCGTGCGCAAACAAGCAGAAAAAGCAGATTGACAGTTGACAGTACTGACATCAAGGGCGATTTTAAAACTAGTTGTTTATGATTGGCCGTAGTATAAATCGTAGTAAAATACGAAGCCAATTAGGGATTGCTATGGATCGTGTGGGCGTGTCCGATGCGATCAGTTCAAAGGAATATTTCTACAAAGTGGTAAGGCACGAGAGACCTCGATAGTACATTTAAAATAATAAAAAAAAAAATAACTGATTTGTTGCGGATCGGGTTTGGATACCGGAGCCGTGTCATTTTTAAATCTATGATAACTCCATCAAATTAAGTTTTAGGGAAATCTATCCAGAATAAAACTATCTTTATTTTTCACGTAAATCAAGCTCGTAGCCTTGTTTCTGACAATTGTATGTAGCAACTAATCGGTTAAGCGATGTTTTGCTTAAATAATGAAACCTAACTACTAACTATATTTGTGAGATATTTTGCTATTTGAAAATGGACAATCTCCTTTTGCATATACATTATCTAAAGTTCAGAAAAGAGGGTACTTTTTAAGAACTGATTTTTTTCTCGATCGAAGCAGTGGTTAAAAGTTGATAACTAATAGGAGTATAGAGTACTTACCCCATAAAAGGCAGCATATCGATTTTAGCCACAACGTTGACTGAAGAATCACAATTAGATATCATAGCGCTTCCAACATTAGCCTCTGGTTGCCAATCGGTTCGGCTGCTCCGGGCACTAGATTTAGTGTCAGTCGTTGTAACACTACAAGCATCGCGCATCTCAATCTGATTCTTACTACTTGTAAAAGAACTGACAATTTCCAGATTCTGTAAATCAGTAGTCGACACAGCATTCTGAACGGATGAACTATCTGAAATACTTAAAGCTTTAATTATGTGCTTATTCAAATTATCCTGGTCTATATTTCCATGCAAACCATATTCTGTTATTAACTGCTGAACGGTAATGTCAAGTCCAGGATTTTTATTGGACGGAGATTGTTTTCTTTCTATTAATTTGAATTTAGGGCTAATGTTTTTTACATTTTTATCAATTTCCATTTTGCTATTCTCATCAGTGGCATCCTTTTCGGCTTCAAGCTTTTCAATCCCCTTTTCCGGTTGGTAAGGACTGGTGGAAAGTTTTTGCATCTTTGAGATCTGTTTAGGTGTGTTATCTAAGCTAGACCGACCACTTTGTTTATGCTTGTCTCTCTTAGTAGGACTATAGTTTCGCTTTTTGCCTTTATTGGTAATTTTATCAGGCTCTCCCGTTTCATCATTTGATGTCAAATTTGAGTCTTCATCTTTAGTTGTAAAAGTAACTTGTTCCACGTTGTTGTAAATTAATTTTATTGGAGAATTGGTTTTGCTATCTGACAAGATAATGCGGTTATCATCGGATGCGTTATCAAGAGCCGTATTGAAGTTATTTGCAGTCAATGCCTCGTCAACTAACGTTAGTGAGGAACTCGTTTCTAATAACTCTTTATTTTGTTTCATTGCTATTAGTGTGTTCACTTTAGTATCTTTCAACTCCCGTACTCTCATTGAATCCGGAGCTGAAGTCCATTTGCTCGCATTAGGCAATGAGCTCTCTACGGTGTCTAAAATATCCATATCTCCACCTTTAGCTCGACATAACAGCACACTCTCTACATTATATTGGGTAACTTTAGTCCCATCCGTATGTTCTATATCACTGGCAGTCTCTTCTAATTCGATGGGATTACTTCTTGAAGGAAGTTCGTTAATTCCATTCAATTCTGGTTGGTATCTGTGGACATTAGAATAATCAGGTGGCACAAGGAGGACGTTATTCAATGGATTGTTCTGATCAAAAATAATTACTCTGTCCGACAAAGTGGAACTTGGTGACGCCAATTTGGGACAAATAATAGCTTCTTTCAAATTATCTACCTTTTCTGCCTCTGAAGATTTTAAACTGCTTTTTTTAGGTTTAGGGTCTGCGTTAAAAGAGGGACAGGATGAATTTGCGAGATTATAAGAAGAGGTTGTAGCAGAATTCAATTCTTCGGTATTAACATCTATTTGGCTGGACGTTACTAAATTAGCTTGTATTTGCGTGCTGCAAGTAGACGGATTTCTGGGTACATGGTGACCTCTACTAATTGCCGAAAACGGCATCACATCTGCGTTTGGTTTAACTAAATCGTCCATCAACGATTTTATTTCATCAGACACATCTGTTAAATAACTGGGTATCACTTTAGCTTTACTGTCTTTCGAGTAAGAGATGTCTTTTAACGCGATCTTCTTGAGAGGTGACGATTTTGTATCAGATTTGACGCTCGTTTCGCTTCCCGATTCATCTTCAAAATGAAGCTTTTTTACTACTTCGTTACTGACACGTGCTGGCTTCGGTAGAGAGTTTTCTTCTGTCGGAGTAATAGAAGTATCTGTAATACTTTCATCTGTCTCTGTAGATTGTTGGACAGCTGCTTGCGACATTGATACGTTGTTATCCTCATAAACGATTGTTTTGTCTTCATCTCTATCGTTACTTAATAGCAATATATTAACAGGGACGGCTTGTGTGACAGATATATCTGCTGATTCGCTTTCATATATTATAGTTTTTCTTTTTTCCAACATTTTGCATTGTTCTGTTAACAAAATATTTACCGGAAGTGCTTGGGTAATAGAAATATTATTTGTATCATTTCCCTGTACTCTACTTTTCCATTTTTCAGTAATTGACTTGGCAGAAGACGTACAACCTTTATGCACAGCAATATTTTCACTATCTTCCACCCAATTTATATTTGTATTAGTCTTGGTTGAATTGCTCTCAGACACTTCTTTTGCTATGGGACTGTGTATTGTATCTATCGACATGTCAGATTCATCATTTTTCATTGTTTCGTGAGTTGGATTTAAATCAGTCTCAATTCGCGTGCTGCAAAAATTTGGGTTTCTAAATACATGGTGACCTTTACTACTTGCCGAAAACGGTATCACATCTGCGTTTGGTTTAACTAAATCGTCCATCAAAGACTTTATTTCATTAGACATATCTTTTAAATAGCTAGGTATCACTTTATCTTTACTATCTTTTGTGTAAGAAATGGCATCGAACGCGATCTTATTGAGAGGTGACGATTTTATATCAGACTTGACGCTTCTAGATTCATTTTCAAGATGAAACTTTTGTACGACATCGTTACTGACGTGAGCTGGTTTAGACAGTAAGTTTTCCTCCATTGGAGTGATAGAAGTGTCTGCAATACTTTCATCTACCTCCATAGATTTTTGGAGAGATGCTTGCGCGATCGATATGTCTTTACTTTCATCAATAAATGTCTTGTCTTTATCTATATCCTTATTTCCTATCATTATATTAACAGGCACGGCCTGTGTAACAGATATATCTGTTGACTCACTCTCATATATTATAGTTTTTCTTTTTTCCAATACTTTGCTATGGTCTGTTAGAAAAATATTGACCGGAAGAGCTTGGGTAATAGAAATATTACTTTTATCATTTTCATAAACTTTACTTTCTCTTTCTTCAGTAAGCGACTTAATAGAAGACGAACCACCTTCAAATACATCAATATTTTTTTTGTCTTCCAAAAAATCTATATTATTACTGATTTCGGTCGAATTTCTCTTAGACGCATCTTTTGCTTTAGAGCGTTGTATTGTATCAGTTATCGGAATGTCAAATTCGTCATTTTTCATTGTTAAATGAGTTGAATTTATATCAATCTCAATGTGCGTGCTGCAAGAATGTGGGTTTGTGGGTACATGGTCACCTACACTTATTGCCGAAAACGGCATCTCATCTGCGTTTGGCTTTATTAAATGGTCCATTAACGATTTTATTTCATCAGTCTCATCTTTTAAGTAGTTCGGTACGATTTTATCTGTACTATCTTTTGAGTAAGAGAATTCTTCCAATGTGATCTTCTTGAGAGGTGACGACTTCATATCAGATTTGACGCTCATTTCGCTTCCAGATTCATCTTCAAGATGAAACGTTTTTAAGACTTCGTTGGTGATATGAGCTGGCTTAGGCGACGAGTTTTCTTCCTTCGAAGCGATAAAAGCGTCTGCAATACTTTCATTCGTCCCTACAGATTTCGCTTGCGCCATCGATATGTTTTTAGTGTCATAAATAATTGTCTTGCATTTATCTTTATCCTTATTTACTATCATTATATTAACAGGCACGGCCTGTGTAACAGATATGTCTGCTGAATCGCTTTCAAATATTACAGTTTTTCTTTTTTCCAATACTTTACTTTGGTCTGTTAAAAAAATATTCACAGGGAGTGCTTGGGTAAAAGAAATATTACTTATGTCATTGTCATATACTACACTTTTTCTCTTCTCGGTGATTGACTTGGTAGAAGACGTACAACCTTCATATACATCAATGTTTTCTTTATCTTCAACTCTATGTATATTTTTACTGATTTTGGTCAAATTGCTCTTAGACACTTCTTTTGCTTTAGGACTGTGTATTGTACTAGTTATCGACATGTCAGATTCGTTATTTCTCATTGTTACACGAGTTGAATTTAAATCAACCTCAACTTGTGTGCTGGAAATAGAGGGGTTTTTGGGTACATGGAGATCTTTACTAATTGCTGGAAACAGCATCACATCTGCGTCTGGTTTAACTAAATCGTCCATCAACGATTTTATTTCATTAGTCTCAACTTTTAAATAACTTGATATCACTTTAGCTTTACTATCGGAATTGACGATAATTTCGCTTCCTGATTCATCTTCAAAATCGAACTTATTTACAACTTCGTTGCTGACACAAGCTGGCTTAGGTGGAGAGTTTTCTTTCGTCGGAGTAATAGAAGCATCTGCAATATTTTCATCTACCTCTATAGCATTTCGCTTACCTATTTGGGCTATCGATATCTTCTTAGTTGCATAATTAATTGTCTGGCCTTTATCTATATCCTTATTTACTATCATTATATTAATAGGCACGGCCTGTGTAATGGATACATCTGCTGAATCGCTTTCATATAATATAGTTTTTCTTTTGTCCATAATTTTGCCTTCCTCTGATAAAAAAATGTTCACGGGGAGTGCTTGGGTAAAAGAAATATTATCTGTGTCATTGTCATATACTATACTTTTTCTTTTATCAGTGATTGACTTGGCAGCAGACGAACAACCTTCATATACAGCAATATTTTCTTTATCTTCCACCCAATCTATATTTTTACTAATTGTTGTTGAATTCCTCTTAGACACTTCTTGTACTTTAGGACTGTGAATTGTATCAGTTATCGACATGTCAGACTCGTCAATTTTTACTGCTACATTAGTTGAATTCAACTCAACTTCAATATATTCCGACAGATCTCTCCTGTCATTAAACGGCCCATGGCAGACTACATTGCTTTTGACTCTTCGCAAATCTTCTTCTATTTCATCAAGATCATCTTTAACTCTACTGGAACCAATAGCCTGTACAGCAGAGAAATTAACGTTAATTCCAGCTGACAGCTCATTCATGGTTGGAATGGCGAAATCCTCACCAAAGACGTTGCTTTGGTGATCAGTGAAAGTACTCATTTCTAAATTAGGTTGCGGATTCAGGAGGGTTTTCTCTCCTACCGTGCATTCGAGTGAGGCCAACTGCTGTGTAAAAGTGGCTTTATTTAACGACGTGTTTATATTTCTATCAGAATGATTATCGAGGGATGTGATAAAGTCGACAGCCTCTACTTCTTGGAATTGTTGTTCGAATATCCGCTTCCCAAGATGACCAATGGTAGGTTTCGGCGGGTTTACTCCTGATTCGTTCCCAGAGGATTCCAGCGACTTGTTGTGTTCTTCGTAGAAGTTTCTCCATGTTGTCGTCGCTTCGTGTGTGATGAATTCTCTGAAATTAAGAACTGTCATTACAAAACTGTTGGCAATGACTAAAAATTAGATAATCACAATAACCATATTGATTATTATGGTGCATCAATGAAAATATCCGTAGCAGTACTAGCGTGTTAACGCTAACGCCTTATAACGTCCTGTTCTTATGAATTCTATTCTTGTAAGCATTTTAATTAAAGCATCATGGGCTGTGGAATAGTAATGACCACTCACGCAACTCCTGTACGCTTGGAGAAGCTGACACGGCGACTCTTAGCCGTATCAGTGGGAGTAGCTACGTGGAACTCCAGCTCTGAAAACGGAGTACGCGGCGGACGCTGGCTCTTCAGTATCGAAGATCTACGCTTGCGCCTGTAAGTGTTAAGTTTAAGTCGTAAACAAACACAGAAGTGACTATAATCTTTAATAGAAGTATAATGTTAATATGTAATAATAGTGGTTAATAATAAACACGTGCAATAAAAAAAACAAATGATCACATTTCAAAGAATTCCATGGCATACACAAAACATTTACGACTCTGTATCAGTATGGTGTTTTGAAGATCTGTGAAATGATTATTTATTATAATGTTGTATTGTTTTTGTACTATTGAGAGTGGTTGATATGCTACAAAGCAAATTTCAATACAAGGGCAACTTCTCCTTCTACGTTTTGAGGAGTTTTTCGTTAAATAGTAGTTTGCTATAAGGGATTTACTTCACAACTCCTTATATACCGCATTACAAAACATTTAGAAGAATATTTGTAAAAACTAATTAAGCTAACACAGTCAAGTAAGAAATAACCAAAGATTGCAACCTAACTAACACACACATTAGAATTTTCTTATTTTAGTTGAGCAGACAGGAATAATGAATAAGGTACTGTATGCTACATATGCATTATGCATGCATTGAGCAAATCACAAAATCGTTAATACAGGTCGGGGGCCTGCGGGGGCCAAGCTTGGGTGGCTTGACCCCTGCTTTGCACAGGCCTTCGCTGACGCCGAGCGTCCCAAATGAATCGGGACGCTCCGTCATTGTCCAATCCTCTGGAGGATACAGAAGGATCCGCCTAGAGCAGACATCAACCGGCGGGGCCGCGGAAGTGTACACAAGGGTTCCCGCGACTCCGCCTGGTGTCATTGCTTCGTCGAACGATCTAAAGTCTGATGATGATGGATGGTTCGACGAACCAATGGCACTTAGGTGAATGAGGGGACGTCGTGGAGTTTTTAGTGGGTAGGCCCCTGGGCACCGACCTGACGAGCTTTTATCGTCAGGTAGGTCCGCAGGGAAGAGTCCCGCATAATCCCATCATCCACTCAACGTAACGTAAGCGTAACGCATTTCCTCCACGTAAAAAAAAAAAGGTGAAAAATATTGAAGTCATTATGGGTTGTGTGCAAGATAATAGTAAACGTTGATTTTTTAATACCTATGTACTAGCTGACCCGGTAACGCGATGCTATGGTAACGTTAATTGATACAATGCACTGGGCAGTACAGGCATGTGGGGGGCAGCACTGGGAAGTACAGACATGTGGGGGGAGTAATGGGCAGTACAGACATGTCGGGGGCACCACCGGGCAGTACAGACATGTCGGGGGCATCACTAGGCAGTACAGACATGTGCGTGGAACACTGGGCAGTACAGACAAGTCAGGGGCAGCACTGGGCAGTAGGCAAACAATGACTATTTCCCACAATGGAAAAAACGCGTTGCTATGGTAACGCGTATACAATGGAAAAAGAGCGGACAGACATACACACAAACCACTGTGATCTTAGATTATAGATTAAAGCATACTGTAAGAATGAACAATGATTGGCCCATATATTCTTCATAAATCAATACACATGTTTTCTATTATGTTTTTGAAAAATAATAAAAGTGGGAGTTGCGATAATTGATGCTTCACAAATTCTACATTCTCTAGACCTCATATGCATAAAGAAGCATTTAAATACTATAGTATTTGACAGTGCAGAATTGAAACTAGGTGTTATGATCGCCAGTTTGGCATTGAATTATTTTCCCTGCTTTCTGAAATCTGTTACATATTTTAATATTAGTATTAAAATATCTTATATGAGAAGTTAGACTTGCCAGATGCCCGGATTTTACAGGTTAGTTTTTTCAGCTGAAAATTTATTAAAACTCTTAATTAAATAAATGGAATATAAACCGAAAGAAAAATAATTAAAAAAAAAATTATATTTAATTAATTTTTTAATTTTATATTGGTAACCCTTTAATTATGCAGTGGCAGGCGGCAACCCTTAGAGGAGCGCTTCAGGCCACGCGTTGCTGGTATAACCCGGCCGTGCATTGCTGGTATAATCTGGCCACGTGTGCTATGGTGATGTTAATTATAAAAATTGTTATTCTTAGGCTTATGGTAAATATATATGGTAACAAACCCACAAAGTCCTTCTTTTATATAGTAGATATTGATTATAAAAACTGTTATTTTTAGGCTTATGGTAAATATATATGGTAACAAACCCACAAAGTCCTACTTTTATATAGTAGAGATATGCATATAAACTAAAACCTTTACACTCTATCGAACCATATTTAAGACAGTTTCTTTAGCAAGAAACTATGTCTGTGGTTTATTCTAAATTACTATATTAATGAATTAGGAAGTTCACTGCAATGTTGAACATTGAATTTCCCCATAATTTACTTCTAAGAGTTTTTGAACATTGAAACAGTAAACATTCCAAATTAAGTATAAACTACTTTCTCCACTATATAAACCAGCATAGAATATCTAATAAAGTTGTACATTGCGGAGAATTAGACAGGAAGTGACACTACCTTCAATATTGTCCCGGATTCCAGAAGGGGCAGATGTTTTGTGTGATAAACACAAGCATTTGCATTTGAGGTAAGGGTATTTACATATTTCTATGAAAAGTCTTTAACATACAATATATGTATTTCTATCCATTACTCTAGTACCCATAACGCAAGCCTTACAGTGTTAAGCTCAGCTTAGGTATGCAACACCTAATTTTTGGTTTATATCTGACACCAGCCGCCAAGCACAGGTTCCAACTCTTGTATGAGGTTGGGAAAGACACTTTTATTAAGCCGAAACAATCTGATAAACTCTGGCTCTGGAACTTCGAAAGCAAAGAAAGAAGCGAAAAGAATTTCCATTTTCCGAAGAGCTAGATTTCGTTGACGATTTAAAATGCTCTCCATAACACGGGCATGTTCCAAAGAGTTTCTACAGATCCTAAATCCTCCAAAATACTCAAACTAAAACTAAAAATACTCCAAAAAGAGTTGTAAGATGTTGCTCTTGAGTAACTTCTTATGATTCTGCTAATTGACACATTCCATACCTTAAGCAATTCCATTATTGTGATCCATTTTATGAATTCTCATAGGGAACTGTCAAACAAATGAATGACGAGTATGTATCAGACTCATATTGTGAATTGTTGTCAAAGTTACCATTAAGGTTAAATAGAGTTATAATTACAAAAGTATAATGATTCCAGATATTTACTAATTTATAAAAGCAAAAGGCTAAACTTGCTTACTTTGAGGAAGTAAGCAAGTTTAGCCTTTTGCTTTACACTAAACTAAACTACCCTAAAAAGTTCTTTTTTCAAAAAGTATGCTTCTCCTCACTTTGGCGCGTGGAGTGGAGTCTCCCCCTGCGACGAAGTTAATAGTTTTTGCTTACACTAGCTGTTGCCTATCGGAACAAAGACTTGCCAGAGCTAAACTAACTGAAGGTCTGCCAGCCAAGACCAAAGATATATTGTTGTCAAGTTTAATATTTGAGATTTAGCATAGTAACTCTTCCAGGCGAGAGGATATTTTCTTTTTTCGGGAATAGGGAAGAAGAAATGAATTGCACTCGAATAAAAAATATCCATTTATACAAACTTACGTTGCCGCGGCTGCCACATCAGATACTGTTTGTTGTGTTTCATCCATATTGAATAAAATAAATCTTAGCAAGATGCAAGGCTAATCATAGTTTTTGATAACACGCGATATACACTATTTTAACAAATTAAAACAAACAATCACATTCAAACAAACACAAACGGTAACATTTGAATTTGACTTTGATAATAAGCTGTTTCTTTTGTTTTTAAAGTTTTCCATGCACTTCGACAAAGGGTACAATATTTATACAGCCTCGTATGGGTAACTTTAAAATCTTATTCTGGATTAATAATGATTAATGAATGAATAATGAAATAATCAATTTCCCTCAGTACGAAAATTTACTGAAACCTCCGTAGCTCAACATACATTTCACGTTTCTGTCAATAAGTAAATATTTTCTAGCCTTTATAAAAGCCGTACTAGCCTTGGGTTATATTTATCAAGTCAACGCGTTTGAGACTTCTGAAACACTTAAATGAAAAGCCTCACACAACTAACAATCCTAATAAACATTTGATTTGTAGACTATGTAGATTATGTAGCAAACAAATATTGTCTGCTCAAAAATATTATTAAAAAAGGACCATTTAATAAAATTGAAATGCTGTTAGTAGATTTTAGAAAAAAAGCGAAAGGAAAATGTATATAAAATTAAAACTACTTTTTCTATGTGATTCTGAACTCGAATTCTTACTGTCTTATCCCGTATAATCAGCTAACAGCTTTATTCGAATTATAAACTTAGGTTTCAGAGTACATTATTACACTTAGAATAACATCACAAACATAAGTGCGATCTGTTGATTTTCTGCGATTTTTTTTCACACTGACACTATTAATGGGTTAAATAATGTTAAATATACTAACAGAATAAAAACAACGCCAAGTGCAGTAACCGTAAGCAATGTTGTGTACACTGAAAATATTCCTAGCCAAACCAGAATAACTGCATATTCTTCTACACTCGGTAATCCAGACATTACATTAGAAAGTTCTACATTTCTAAAAAGATATTATATCTTATTTTTACTAAAAATTTGATACATTACGTCTCCAAACGGATGTCTTTGACACTATAAAATGCTTGAAACAATATTTTTGTGACAGAATTATGTCAGTGATAGATCCTACTATTCTATTACTTGTAAAAAGTATTTTCTATATTATAGCTGACCATAAATTCGTCACCAAACAAAAAACTTGATAGGTATAACTCTTATAACAATAGTATCAAAAGATCTTATTACAATACATACGCTATTTCTTTTATACATTTTTTTAGTCCAGTACAAATACCAGCCCAGATTATAATGTAACATTACTGATCTGACTACTATATTATAGTTAACACTTTTGATCTCAGACACGGTTGGCGACAAAATTTGTTATAACTTTCTTTCAGCATTTGGCGTTTGTAAAGAGGAAACAGATTCTACAGACGAGTTCATTGTACCTTGTACCCATTGGTACTTACCTAGCCCAAGCCATACTTACCACAAGTATATTTCATCCTCCGTAAAGACGACAGCTTTTTTTTATTTTGAGCCCGTCTATAGGACAGTTTATGTACGATGTGCCCGAAGAAAAATACTTAAATAATAATACTAGATTTAAAAATCTAAAAATTCCACGTTTTTCATTGACCAAAAAATAATAAAATAACCCGGCGGGGCCAAGCGAGGGGCCACTCAAAACGTGGGGGCGCATCTTTACAAATACTCTCAACATCTAAGTAACATGCGGCCCCACGTTTTGAGTGGCCCCTCGCTTGGCCCCGCCGGGTTATTTTATTCTTTTTTGGTCACTGAAAACGTGGGATTTTTAGATTTTTAAATCTAGTATTATTATTTTATAATATAGATATCGATATCGATAGCCCATCGATAGTTTCGAAACACTAGTGAGCTCAAATACGTTTTCAAAACAGATTTTATTTATATTTATACACGTTTTACGATATTCCTTTAGGTAATAATGTTTAATAATAAATAATATACATATTGTTATTATTTTCCGGTCGAATACTAAAAGATAGAACATGAAAGAACACAAAATATAAATTTTGAAGACGTGATTTCGGAGTTTGAAAGTGTCAAAGCCAGAAGAAAGAAATTTTAATTTTTAACATACTAAATTTGTTTCACATAATATATACAAATATTTGTAATACTCGTATTTTAATAAAACATAAATTATTATTTTTTTTTTTAATTTAACAGTTTTGGGGTGTTTTGGGGTGACACCTACAAAATCCGCCCCGGGTGCCACCCATGCTAGTGACGCCACTGTATTATAAAAATGTCACCATAAAATCTAAGCATAATAGCTACTATAGATTTATTAATTAATACAATAACAGCTAATCGGCTTTCAAGGTCAAAATACTCGACGTCTCAAACATGTCTTTAGATTGTGTCTATATTATCGTTCTTTATTACACCAGGCCAAAGCAGAGCTCGAGATCCTAGAGCCAAGCTTACCCGACACTATGTAATGTATACTAATATGTACCTTTATAGTCTCCGATTTTCATTCATAACATTCGTTAAATTGTATATTTTATCATTCCATTTTGCATCATCATTTGTAAACGTATTAATCTCTGTAAATATATATATATACAATAATATTTTACTCAATTGCTGAAAAGATACACTAGATTTTCATATAGAGCTTCGCAACCACTCAAAACTTCTATACAGAATGCTACACACTTACCGGCATTGCTTGTTATTTTAACCTGTCTTTTTGTTTAATCTATTTCGTTATTATTTCTTCATTTTATTACTAAAAATGTATTTATTTAATTTATTGAGATATAAGTTTTTCTCCGTTGCCATGGCTACCCATGACACGATCTTTCATTTATGGTATTCAACCTCCAAAGAAAGCCAGATTTTATTCTTTTTATGTCTTCTCGAAGACAATCTAAATTTAAATGGCTCTGGGCCTATAAAAGACCGAGCTGACCTGCCAAGTCATTCAGTTCTTCGGCAAAAGTTGCCACGTTAACATCTATAGCTCGCTACCGAGCTCTCTAAAATTCTTAAAGGCCCAATCCCGGGGCCGGCTGCCCCGGGACTCAAGAAAAGTCCTCAACGCCGTAAGGCAAACTTTTGGCTCAAGAACCTACACTAAACTTAGCCACTCTCTACCACTAACGTTGCCTGACCACCAGCGGTGCAGGCCATCCATCTGCAGCGCCGCCCTACCTACCTGCTACGCCGCCCGACCTACCAGCAGCGCCGCACGACTACCAGCAGCGCCGGCAGTAAATTGGTGCAGGCCGTCCACCAGCAGCGCCGCCCTATCTACCTGTCACGCCGCACGTCTACCAGCAGCGCCGGCAGTAAATCGGTGCAGGCCGTCCACCAGCAGCGCCGCCCTACCTACCTGTCACGCCTCCCGACCTACCAGCAGCGCTGCCTGTCTACCGGCAGCGCCACCCTTCATCCGACGGTGTCACCGCATCTGGGCCCTAAAGCCCCGGGCCTCAAGCCACCGATATAGAAGATCGCATTAGAATGGCCCTCAAACAGCTAAAGAACAACAAGGCGGCGGGAGATGACGGAATTACAACAGAGCTTCTGAGAGCAGGCGGCACGCCGGTACTTAAAGTCCTCCAGACGCTCTTCAACTCTGTCATCGTCCAGGGCAAAACGCCGAAGGCATGGAGCAGAAGCGAGGTGATTTTGTTCTTCAAAAAGGGCGATAAAACCCTACTGAAGAACTACAGACCCATCTCGCTTCTGAGCCATGTCTACAAGCTGTTTTCGAGGGTCATTACGAATCGTCTTGCTCGCAGGTTTGACGACTTCCAACCTCCCGAACAAGCCGGTTTCCGAAAAGGCTTTAGCACCATAGACCACATTAATACGCTGCGGCAGGTTATACAGAAGACCGAAGAGTATGATCGGCCACTTAGCTTGGCTTTTGTGGACTATGAGAAGGCCTTTGATTCGATCGAGACTTGGGCGGTGCTGCAGTCTCTCCAGAGGTGCCAAGTGGACTACAGGTATATCGAAGTGTTAAGGTGCCTGTACCAAAACGCCACTATGTCGGTCCGACTACAGAGCCAGAGTTCTTTTTTTCTAATCCTATCCAACTACAGCGAGGAGTGAGACAGGGAGACGTTATCTCTCCGAAACTGTTCACTGCTGCGTTGGAGGATATTTTTAAGCTTCTGGACTGGAATGGACTTGGCATCAACATCAACGGCGAGTACCTGACGCATCTTCGGTTTGCCGATGATGTGGTCCTTATGGCTGAGACCTTGGAAGACCTGAGCACCATGCTCGAAGATCTCTGTAACGCATCCCAACGAGTGGGTCTTAAGATGAACATGGACAAGACGAAAATTATGTCCAACGCCCATGTTACACCCGCTCCAGTAAATGTTGGGAACGTTACACTCGAAGTTGTTGACCACTATGTTTACCTAGGACATACAATACAGTTAGGTAAGTCCAACTTCGAGAAAGAGATCTCTCGTCGAATCCAACTCGGCTGGGCAGCGTTCGGGAAGCTGCGATACATTTTCGCGTCCAAAATACCTCAGTGCCTTAAGACGAAAGTCTTTAACCAGTGTGTTGCCAGTGATGACTTATGGCAGTGAAACGTGGTCGTTCACTATGGGTCTTGTGGGAAGGCTCAAGGTCGCTCAGCGGGCAATGGAGAGAGCTATGCTTGGTGTTTCCCTACGCGATCGAATCAGAAATGAGGAGATCCGTAGGAGAACAAAAACCGCCGACATAGCTCAAAGAATTGCGAAGCTGAAATGGCAGTGGGCAGGACACATAGCAAGGAGAACTGATGGCCGTTGGGGCGGAAAGGTTCTCGAATGGCGACCGCGTGCCGGACGACGCTCAGTGGGTAGGCCCGCTACGAGGTGGACCGACGATCTGGTTAAGGTCGCAGGAAAACGCTGGATGCGGGCAGCACAGGACCGATCGTTGTGGAGATCCTTGGGGGAGGCCTATGTCCAGCAGTGGGCGTCGTACGGCTGATATGATGATGATGATGATGATATCGTTCTTTTATTCTTTTTGACTCGCTATTTTGGTATAACACGTTAAAAATAATAATTATGTGTAAATATAAAAAAAAACTTATTTACGATAATAGCAATCTCGTAGATGCAAAGATTTAATCATTTCAATTTGAATAACAATCCATTTCTGAAGAACTAAAGCATGATGAATAAGTTGATGTTGTACTAAGAGATGTCGACTCCGATCGTTGTTTCGAACGTCTGAAATAAAAATATCTGGTTAACCAAGCAATATCCTGTGTATAGATTGTTACTACAATGAAAATTTCATGGCAGACAGTTTCTTAAGATATGCGGCCAGCCTCAGGAAGGCGTTCGTCATAACTGATTGTTTACAAGATTAATTTTCTCTAACCTTTTGTTTTTAATGGATTCATTTAAATATGTTAAATCAGAATTAGGTGACTCATTTTTCTTTTCTGTTTTGTATATATTTTTTCTTTAACATCTGAAAGCAGAATAACTTTGTCCTTTGTTTCAGTCTCAGAAACGTCACATAATCCTTGTGTTTGGCAGAATCAAGAAAAATTCGCTTGTAAGCGCTTGTAAACAAAATGGCGATTGTAAGCGGTAAGCGCTGTCAAATCGTAAATAGCTATTTAACTCTAGGACGCAAACTTAGCGAACATAACCTTAATTAAATATATTTTTATCAAATGCAGTGAAAAGTTTTAAACTATGAATAATATATAGAATAATTTATTGAATGACAATATTGAAGAAGACGAGTTTACTACTATTATTTTAATGATTGCCCAAAACTACCGGTTAACGGTTTGTATACCGGTTTGTATACAAACTTATCTAAGCAAAATGGCGGATTCTGTCAGCGCTACTGAAGTTAGCAAACGTGTCCTGTTTTCGACCGAAAACTGACAAACTGTCAGTTTTCGGCAAACTGAAAGTTTGTTTCTCAGCGCAGGTAATCGCTCGCAAGCGATTTTTTCTGACAAACACAAGGATTAACGACTATTTTTAGATAGCACTGATTCTCTCTGTCCTCTTTTACCGGAGAAAAATGCATAAAAATATTCCGCTGAAGATCCTCAATATTTAAAAAATTAAACATAATAAAGAACAAGAAATGAAATAGTTGTTACTTTGTTCGTACCATATTTTCAAAGGAATCAATAAAAAACAATACCTTTTTTAGGTACTTCACCCTTAACATAATCCCCAACCCCAAGTGTAATGAATACGGTAAAAGTGTGATAAGCGCGTAAGTGTAGAAAATAAATATATTACGTCAAGATTGATTGATATTATATCAAGAATTACTTCAATAGATCCAACCTTGCCATATTTGAATATTATTAATTAACTACACACATTGAAACTACCTATACAATGTAATGATTGTCATACACTGTATAAGATAAACTCGATTTTTTTTTCGATCACACCCAATACGTTTAACAATTTAAATGTTGTCAATAAAGCATGGTTTGCGTGATTACGAGGTGAATTTTTGTGCTTCACTTTGCACTATTTTATACAGATTTTGAGACTGGTGTGCGGGCGACGTATCTATGCGACGATCATTATCATATGTTGATCCAAGCAAATGCCTTGCCCTACAGTGCTAACGTCTGCTATAATACAAAATCAGTTTTTAGTTCACTGTATTGCAGGTCACCTTGACAAACCACACCTTTGTGTTCTAGTCCTTAATTAAACAGCCCATACACACCTACCCAGGCGCGGCAGCACAATCAGCCAAATTAGCCCTTGTTAATCAGCGACTTCAAAAAATTGCAAAGCTTACATCTTTGCTAGTGGCGCGATTTTTGTGTTGTTGTGTTCACAGCTTATAGTGATTGCAGAGTGCACGGAGAGATTGTGTGTGTTAAAGTAGTACCACCGAGGTCAGTGGCTTTGGTGTGTATATGCCTTTAGGTTCACCTGCGTTTGCCAGTCTTCCGTCGTTGCCTGCGCTTTCTTGTAGTATTCTTTTTCACTTTTTTATCGCTTTGCTTTTTTTGCGTCCTCCTGCCATCGTATTCATCGTTTTCACTCATACTGTAGTCGTCATTATCTGCTTCTTTGTTACTGGACTCTGCCTGACGCTTTCGGCGATCTTTATAAACTTCACAGGAGTCTTTTGGCACGACTTTCCAGGCACCTTTGCCTTCTGCCAGCTGCGTTTTCTGGAAATGATTAGTACTCAACGATTTAAATCATCTTCACGATAAATTATGTTATTTAATAATTCATGAGAAATGTAGGGAGTTTATTCTTTTACACTGGTCAGAGTTCAGTTGTGTAAAATTTACCACAATCTTGACATTCTGATATTATTTATTCTGGGTAGGGATTAAAAATTACGTGACTGTACCATGGTAAGACATTACACTTCCATGGATTCCTTTATTCATCTTTATTAATGATTTACTGCTATCCGACCTACAAGAATATATAATATCTAAAAATAATGGATAATGTATACTGACATGAACACGAAGGACTTCATTAATATTTTCAAGATCGAAAATGGATATATTTTGAGTACATCCCAAAGATCTCAAAGTACTTCTAGATTTGTACCTTCTCTTGCTTATTTTCTGTCTGTATGTATTATTTTTAGTTTTAGTATGTCGCCTAGAGCGCATAATATTTTGATGCAAGTACCAAAGTATTCCTTTTCTATAATATTGTTAAATGGAAAAATGTGTATGTATTATACATAAAGTATAATTAAATAGTTCTACACTAAAAGACGTTTTATTCTAAAATAAAGCATTGCATTTTGACTTTTTATTTTCTTTATTAAACACGTCACTTCACTCACTTTCATGCAAGGCAAATTATTTATTGGTTTTACCTAGCTTTTAATTTTGATAATAGCTTTAAAAATACAATATTTTTTTAAAATAACGATGAAAAATGTTGAGAATTTCACCGGGTTTGGAATCCGCGTCTTTTGGATTTGCTTGCCAGGTTTCAACTCTTTCGAATTTTGCTGAGATAAATTTTCTTTGAGATGCAATAACTAAACGCATATTGTCATATGACTGTCGAGAAACAATGATACCAACATTACGAAGTAATCCTCCATTTTGGAGCAGGTGATGTTTGTGTGAGATAAAATAAATTTGCAAAATACTGTAAATAAAATCTCAAAATGGGTGCTTCTTTTGTCCCAATTACCGTATTCACTGTTCTTTGGGGCGTAGTTGGGATTGTGTGTCCATTCTTCGCTCCTAAAGGTCCAAACCGAGGGTAAGTTCTATTGGTCACAATCATGGTTTAAATGTCTTAATAAATGATTACCCTTGTCTCATAATAGTCTTAACTCTCTATTTCCAGGATTATTCAAGTGGTGTTAATGTTAACAGCAGCTACGTGTTGGTTATTGTAAGTAAACTCTATTTTTTAGACATACTACATTACTTAGAATAAATTATATATTTGAAATCCATATTTCCTTTGAAGTAGATTT
This sequence comes from Calamotropha paludella, assembly GCA_927399485.1. Taxonomy (NCBI): domain Eukaryota; kingdom Metazoa; phylum Arthropoda; class Insecta; order Lepidoptera; family Crambidae; genus Calamotropha; species Calamotropha paludella. Next base: position 6,890,654 of record OV656831.1, on the reverse strand, counting down.
TATTCAGGGTTTAAACAGTTGTAGATACAACAACATATCAGTAGACCATACCTTTATAATTTACAGATTTTTGGTAAAAGGATGGCTTTCCTAGTTATTAGCATAACTAAATGATGATTGCTTTGACAAATTAGTATTAGTACAAGATTTCATCAGAGTCCCTTACTTTGGTTATCAAACTTCTTGTAGAATTACTAGAGTTATTCGATTTTCATGTTGGGTTTCACACACTATATCTTGTCAATTTTTTTTCTGTAATAAATGTATTTTAGTAGCGGTACAATGTATTTCATTTAGATATGTGTGAAAATCCAATATATCGAAGCTTAAATAAGGCTGTTAACAGAAACAGAACAATGAAATTAATATTTTTAAAAGCAAGCTTTGAGTAGTGTTAAATATTACCCAATGTTATTCCTTCTTACTAAATTAAAGATATTAGAGAAGGTCATGCTATGTTTGGTAATGTTACATTGATGAACTGGCATTGATATTAACTGCTTAAAGTATCGGCCATTAAGTACCATGTTGTAATGTCCGCTACTAATAAGGAAGTCCTGAATGATGTTTATATACCTTCCCTTACATACTACTTAAAAAAGCAAATTTGAACTAAATTTATTCACAGAGAAATATAAATTTAGATGTACGAATTAGAATTTAATGTCGTCTGAAAGAGAACGTCAGCATCTATCGAACCTTGAATAAGATTTTTCAGTATAAACTGAGATTACCACTGTCATTATGAGCTTGAGCCGTTTAATAGTATATTTTTTGTGTTAGCTTTGTGTTAAATGCATTATTTCTCTCTCTATTGGGGAAAAAATATCATTCAATCAAAAAGAACCATTACTTAAGTTGTAATAAGGATCAAATCAGACTGAATCAGATTGCAGAATTATATAATGCTCGCGGATTTTAGGTATCGTTGTTGTGCGCATGATATAATGCTCTCTTGTTTAAGGGATTAAGCCATGTGGTCTCTGAGAGTAGCACCAACCCTTAAACTTAAGGGTATCATAAAAGTAACCACTATACACTTCCAGTAGATCACACATTGTTGACTGGAATTATGGTTTTTTACTGTGGTCTCCAACCTGCCTGCAGTACATGGAAATTAGTCTAGTATCCATAATACAAGGCTTATATTGCTTACTTTGGGCTAGGCTAATTGGTGTAGAAATATATTTATTATCTTTGAGAAAAATGGTTGCACTACTAGAAAACAACTTTAGTTTTTATAGAAAATAGGTATGCATTTGACCACCATCTCACCTGATCGTAAGCGTCAATGCAATCTAGGATACGTTTGCCTAGAACATCAAGTTCAAATACATGTGGGCCCCTTTTGAGTACATTAAATTGTACTTGAATTGTATCAGTCATTTGAATGGAAACCAACTTAATATCTATTCTTATGAATATACAACTAAAAATGTATGTATATAATTCCAGCTGGCTGTGCGCTTACATGGCGCAGATGAACCCGTTGATCGGACCCAGATTAGACAACGAGACTCTCATTTGGATTTCTCGTACATGGGTAAGGAACTAGATGATAATTTCTTTTTTAAATTCTATTCTTCATGTTGGTAACATTAAGATAACCAAATCAAATTAAAAGTATATTTATTGTGAATAAAGGTGGTAAGGATTCAACTATTTAAGATTAAACAAATAAGTTTAGCTATGTTGTGTCTTTCTGACATGCAATATTGGAATGTGGTGTCTCAGTAGCTCAATTAGAAGAGTACTTGGATGTGAGTTCCAGTCCTGACTGACATCTGTGACTAGTAAAAATGACTCAAATTATTTTGTCTTAATTTTTCCTATTTTTTTTTTAATATCTGTATTCAGCATCTCTTTTGCCTTTGTCTCAGTCAGAAAAGTCACTCACATTAACAATAAGTCTGACTGACCTGACTGTCTGACAAAAACAAAGCTGGAATATTATTGTTCCTAAAATATTTTTTTCAAAACGACAATGTTTTTGATCTATACATCTATACATATAAATAAAATTGAAGTGTCTGTTTGTAATATTGAAATAACCTTTTTTTACTATATGCATAGGAATATATATACGGTACATACAGCAAAATAGCATTTTTTAAAATTTTTGTCTGTCTGTCTGTTTGTTCCGGCTATTCTCTGAAATGGCTGGACCGATTTGGACGGGACTTTTATTGGCAGGTAGCTGATGTAATAAGGAGTAACTTAGGCTACTTTTATTTTAGAAAAAATGATTTTTAATGCAAAAATATTGCAAATTATAATAACTGAGCCACGGCAACGTGTGGCCGGGTCAGCTCACCTTATTTTAATTATATTTATAATTTCATCAATAAAAATAGGGCCACTCACATTATTTAAGATTGCAAATGTTGGTATACTATAAAATATAAGTAATGAATGAAGTGCATGATAGATGAGCATGCAGACACACTTCTGTTATTACAGACGTACTGCGTGTACTTACATGCATTTGTTTGTACTTACCCTTATCCTTGTTTGGATCATACTCAGACGTTTTGTCATCTTTTATAATGCGCACACCCAACGGTATAATACCCAGGCAGGGTTACCTGGGTCAATATTCCCGAGAGCCTATAGTATATGGGGCAAATATGTACGGGCAAGTCGGTAAAGGCAAGCCAAGGAGAACTTTCAGTGAACAAATAAATGTCCTGAAAAATGACCAGATCAAAAGCACCCTAAACCAAAGAGCATGTATGAGAGATCTGATGAGTATTGAAGAAGAGAGATATGTATGTCTGGATAGTAGAAAGTGCAAATTTGTGGTCTCTTCCTTGCCTTTCGGAATAGGGGACTTTTTGGCGGGAGCGGGAAGCACCACTATGGAAGTCTTGTTTTTCTTGTTATAATTTGTGTTGTGGTCGATATTAGTGTGTAATAATGGTGGGTTATTAACCACTGAGTGTTTCTGTATATACTTGAGTGTTTGCAAGTGAAACAAAACAATGGATGGTGTCTTTTCGCTCTCTATCAAAAAGTCCACGAGAAATTTTCAGTAAAACCCCACATCTTTACTGAAACGTAGGTTAAGGTATTTCACTATTCAGTCATCATCCATTGATAATCTATCATTTATATACCAACTCTCATCATCATTTCCAAAGTAACGAACATTGTCCAAATAAGTTATGACCTAAAGGTCTATGTTACCAGGTCATAAAATTATATAAAAAAGAAATTTGGAATAGGGACAATTATATGTATGTATAACGTAAAGACCTGAAAACTTCGGGTGAATGTGCTGATTCAGGGCACGCTCACTTCATCATCACCCTCTTCTTGACTTTAGTACCAAGAGTAAATTCATGCCCTGGTTATGGTTGTGATGTACGAAAACATTAATCATAAAAAAAATAAATATACTAGGGTAAACCTAACCAACCACCCTTAAATTGCTACTAAATACTTCCCAACTTTTCCGGAAAAATTCCCAAGCATAGCTCTCGACCCCCTTTGACCCCAAATTGATCCCTCCAATAGTTTTCCCAAAATAAATTCCCAAAAATTTTTCCCCATACTAAAGTCAATGTTGCCGAGTCAGCAGACCGAGCGTTGATGTCTTTTGTATGGGACCCTCTGAGCCTAGGTGGATTTTTGAGTGAAATCAGCCGACCCCAAATTTTTAGAAAATTCGCCAAAAATTCATTTCTTGTCCGATTTTGATCTTGTTTTCGATTATAGCTAGCAGGGCCCCTAAGGCATCTTTTCCATATTTTTAATTGAAAATCCATTCACAATTTTCCGAAAAATAAGCATTTTCCCAAATTTTCCTCAAAAACTGTCTTAATTTCACCACTTTTTCATATACAACTTTTCTCCATTTTAACCGATTTTCAATTTGATTGTGTTTTATTGTAGATCTCGTCAATTCCTAACTTTTATTTAGATAACTTTTCTTTATATCTCTTATATATTTCGAGATAAAAATTCCTAAAATATACCAAAAAAACACCCATTTCTGCACATAACAGAAAACCTTATAATTCCTGTTCCGTATGAGATATTTCAGTTCTGTTTAAACATTATTGTGGTACTCCATAAGGGCTACAATATATTGTTGCAACATCAAAATCTATCGATAGAATTCTTTTTTATCGATAATTCAATCTTCACTTTTTTTTTACCCAAAATTTTCTAAATTTCAAACTTACATAAAATTACGAACTTAAGTTAAATATTTCTTTTTAAAGCTTGTTTTTATAGAACTTGCTAAACTCTAACTTTTATTCAGACAAAGTTTTGTCATATCTTTGATACTTTTTAAGAAAATAATCACTGAATATCACCAAAATAACACTTCATTTTTGACAATAGTAAAAACCTTATATTTTATCAACCACTAAAGATATTTTAAATTTGTTTAAACTACATTGTAATACCACTTCAGTACTACATTATACTATTGCACCAAATTGTTCCATTAATAAATAGATTTTATATCGACAATTAAAAATTCCACTTTTTCGCTTTAAATTTTCATAACTTTTAAACTCAACCTAGATCATAAGTATAAGTTAATTTCTCCTTTATTACATTATTTTAGTTAGTTTTAAGCCTAATCAACATTTTATTTTAATAACTTTTTCCTGTAAATATTATAGTTTTCTAAAAATTTTCACCTAAAATTTTAATTTTTCCTAATAAATAACATTGTTTTATTTTGCTAAATTGTATTATATTTTCGTATTTTTAAGACTATTTTCACTCCATCACCTAGTGTTTATTTCTGTTCATATACCCTTTACTCCAAATAACACAAAATATGAACCCTGATTTAGAAAGAGCTGCTAAAATCAACAATCTGTTGAGCACCCATCTTGCTGATATAAAAAAACCCACTATGTTACCTCAAACCAACAACCCCATTCCCACCAATGCAAGACCTCCGCGCGACCCATCTCCCGCTAGTTCGTCCAACCAGGACGACTCTGAGTATGACGAGGAGATTGAGGAAGAAGAGGAGGAAAATATCGAAAACCTGGCCTACTACATCGAGACCAAAGTCGGCTACATCCACGCAACAGCAAATCTGATATCACCCAGAATATCAATCATTAAATCTCAACACACAGGCGATATTCTCTCTAAGCTCCAAGACATTAAAGATGCAGCCGATAGTATAAACGATTACTTAGCCAGACTCACTACCATTATACCCGAAATCTCTGAAACTAATAAAAAACCTATCACAGAACAAGTAGTACAACACACCTGCAATTTAAATATAGATAACCTAAAACGAATCATTAGAGATACCATCCACGAGGAACTAAGTACTGTTACCCCTCCAAAAACTTCACAAACCCAAACATATGCTGCAGTCGCTGGAGCTACTAACAAACCCACAAACAAAAAACCCATAAAACCCACTTCAAAAACAACTAAACCTGCAATAGTAGTCACTATCCCGTCTGCTACCAACCGCGAAGATGCCACTTCTAAGTGGCAAAATAGTTATTCCTTCAAAAACGTTCCCTATGCGCCAACTAAGTTTCATGCCATTTCTAACAACAAAATTAAAGTTCAATTTGATTCCAAACTACAGTGCACTGAAACTTTAAATAATTTAAAAAACAATACCAACGTCAAAGCTGAAATGGCACACCTATTGCAGTCCATGTTTATTTTAAAAGGTATCCCTAGGGATATTAAATTCGATCAAATTAAAGAGTACATTGTAACCCAAAATACCCCTATTAAAAATGCACTAGACAAGCCAGACGCAGAACTCACTGCGTGTCTGGCAAAGAAAAACAAAAATGATAAGCTCTATAACGCAATTTTTCGCGCGACACCAGACGTATGGCGTAACGCCATCTCATTGGGGAAACTAAACATCGACCACCGCCGGATACATGTGGAGGAACATGCCCCTCTTTTGCAGTGCTTCAAATGCCAAAAGTTTGGCCAATGGTTCGGACATCCGAAAAACAACACTGCAGCCACTGCTCCAACAGCGATCATGAATTCAAAAATTGTCCCAATAAAAATTCCACTCCTGCAGCTAAATGTATAAATTGCCTCAATTTAAACCAGCAAAACACCAATCTAAATATAAATACCAATCACTCCTCCACTTCTAATCAATGCTCAATCCGCCAAAGATACCTAATAAAACTAGAGGAGCGTATCAATTACGGCCTCAAATAAACCGAATCACTCATTTGATAATAACTATCAACTTCTAAATCCATAAATAATAACTACTAAATAAATAACAACCAATAATTCATACAAATAACTATAACAATAATAACTCCGCCTAATTTAACTTTCATAAATTTTAAATCTAAAAACATTATCGTTCTAAATAACTTTTAGCTTCAATAGAAGCTACACTTATCTTTATTTCTTTTCTCTTTCTTCTTTTTCAGTTTGCAGGCTCTCTCTGCCTACAAACTCTGTCTTTCCTGTACTTGTACCTTGGCGAGAGGTATCCTTAGCCTCGACCCTCGGTGCAATTACCTCACAATAACTGACAGTTTGCGAAACAACTAAACAAATATATAATAATATAAAATTTAACCTTTTACTAATAAATAAGATCAAAAAAAATATATACACTCATTTGCAAAAATAACGGGCGGTTTTGATTTTCATTCATCTTTAAAAAGATACAATACAAAAAAGGTTTCAAACGTTTGTACACGTTACTGGCCGGTTTTAAAAATGCCGTGGTGTTTAAAAAAGTACGTTCTAAATTCAAATTTTCATTTGATGCTCATTTTTACAGAAAACCCCTTTTTATCCTACATTTTTGGCGCGAAGTTCCAGAAGTTAACATCGACTTTTATAACTTTTATTCAATTTTCATCGATTAATTTCATATCCTTGACTGTCAAAGCTTTATTTATTGCTGTTTGGCTGTATCAAAAATGGTAGATAAAGTGGTAAAAGCTACCAAAATTATCGCGCTGCTTGAAGAGGGTTTCAGCCAATGCTTCGTGGCTAGGAGGCTAAATGTTAGTCGCTCGACGGTCCAAAGGACCTGGCAGCGATATCAGGAGACTGGTTCCGCTGAGAGAAGGCCTGTTTCTGGAGGAAAACCATGTACCCAACCACTGGATGATCGTTTTCTTGTGAGTCGCGCATTGAGAAATCGCGGATCCTCAAATGTGGATCTTAAGAACAACCTCCAAGAAGTAAGAACTGTGCATATTAGTCTATGGACGGTCAGGAAGAGGCTTCTCGCTGCCAATATACGCAGTCACCGCCCGGCCCACGGCCCAAAATTACTCCGTGAGCACCGAGTTCGCAGGCTTAGGTTCGCTAGAAAATGTGAATCATGGACTCAAGAAGATTGGAATAGGGTTTTGTTCTCTGATGAAGTCAGGATATCTCTGTTCGGTGAAGATCGACGTCGGCGAGTGCTAAGAAGACAAGGAGAACGCTTTGCAGAGGCATGTTTCGAAGGAATCAAACCTTATGGTGGGGGCTCTGTTATGTTTTGGGCAGGAATAAATTCAATGGATCGTACAGAGTTAGTCTTCATTGAAAACGACTCACTGACTGGGCATCGATACATAACGGAAGTTCTAATTCCTCATGCACAACCCGCATTATCCGCTCTAGGTGAAGACTCGATTTTTATGGACAACAATGCTCGCGCCCACCGATCTCGCGATGTTAAAGTGTATGTGCAAGAGGTCGGCATTCGTCGTTTGGATTGGACAGCTCGAAGTCCCGACCTCAATCCCATAGAGCATGTCTGGGACGTTCTGAAACGGCGTGTGAGATCAGTACAACCGGCTCCGCAGACCATCAGAGAGCTTAAGAATGTGATTACTGCGGAGTAGGAACGTATTCCGCAAGCAAGTATCCGGGATATACTCGCTAGCATGTCCAGACGAATTCAAGCTGTGATTTTAGCTAGAGGGGGTCACACTCGATACTGAACATTTATCTGCTTTTACTTTATTAAAGAAAAACAAACAAAAAAAACTTTTTTATTTTTACTTCATGAGCATATGCACTACTAGCGATAATACACTACTAGTGAGGTTTAGCATTATTTCCCATAAATTGTATCAAAATTTTATAAAATACCGATGAAAACGATTATTTTCTTATTAATTTACCAAATTGTGAGGATAAAACTACTTATAATTATCAAACAAAGCAATATTAACATTTAATATGGTTCATTGCTTAGGTGCCCGTTTTTATTGCAAATGAGTTTATATACTAGGGTATAACCGTTTAACCGAACTGATTGTGGTAAAATCTCGAAATGAACGATGATCACCTAACATTTCGTATATTAACCGTTCAAAGTGTATAACTGTAAAATCTTAGGATTTGCCGAAATTCGGTCTACTGCAGTATTTGCACCTTTTAAAAAAGATATTTTAATGATGTGGATAATGTTGGGTATCAAAAGAAAGGTAAAGAAAAGTAGTATCCAAAAGCACAATATTTTTTTTAGTACCACTCATAACTAAATAAAGATTACAAAACAGTAAAAGCTTTAAAAAAAAAGATTATTCACATTTAAAAAAAAATAGAAGCTCTTATTGATAGCTGCTGGCCTACTCCTCAAAACGGCCTCTTCGAACTTCTGCAAGCACGATCACGAGATTGAACCTTGCGTTTCAAATGGTCCCAGAGTTGCTCTATCAGGTTCCGATCTTGACTTCTCACTGGCCACTGCAGGACAGAAATCCAACCTCTTAAAGGTCCTCTTTCTTTACCCTCTTTCTTATCTGTAGTATCTGTCTCTCTGTCTTTCTAAATTCTTTCTCTCTTTGAACTTGTGTCCTATGCGAGAGGTATCCCTAACCTTGACCCTTGGATGTTATTACTTATGATAACAAACCTTATGCGACAGACTTTATATTATAACTTAATCAGTTACCCTAACTTAATAAAAAAAACCTCTTAAAGGTAGTCGCGTACAATTACTGCATATATATATATTATGTATTTTACATTCACGTAAACTCATGAATGCATAATAACGCTCATGCTCATTTAGGATCTCTGTGGCGTAAGCTGTCAGCAACTTTTGCCCACGATCACAACCAATCCAACAGACGCAAACAAGGTCGCTTGATCTAAAAGTTCCCCCTGTCTTCTGCGTCTATCATTATAAAAAAGTCACACTCTCGTCTTGTTTGATCAGCTCAGATCAGCTCTCCATTGGTCAAGGGTTTGATTAACGTGATCATGAGCAAACTCACAAGCAGGCTCGCCTATGCCTTTACGGTTTTTCTGCAAGCTGCCTAGAGCTGCTCAACAGCATCAGGGAACCGATTTCTTAAAATCGCCGGTACGAAGAATCGATCCTCGTCCCGAGGTGCAAAGACGTCTACCAGATTACCAGATTCATACCTTCTGATGTAGCCACCGGTCTGCAGAAATCGCTGGTATACTCTTCAACCCGACAAACTGCTTAAGTTCAGTTGCCAAGCGACATTACACTGTCGCATCACTGATTTCTGAGGTGCAATCACTCGGGCGGCTTTATCGGCGGGTGGTATCCATTTTCAAGGTTGCTTTTCTTGTGAATGAAGAACGTGTATCCTCTTTAACGGTTGGAATGATGAATTGGAATGAGCCCCAATAAACCTATATTGACGCTTTTACGCCCATAAAAAAGTGCAACTGGTGACTTTTATTCGACGACCATTTGGTTTAACGGCAATGTGGGTATGTAATCCTGCCTTTCGCACCGAAGGTCTTGGATTCGACTCCCGAGGGAGTGTTTGTATGATGAATATGAGCATTTGTACCGTAACCATGGGTATTTATATATATTTCTATAAATATTAATTATCTAAATATCGTATAGGTATGTTTAGCCGTTACCCTACTACCCATAACACAAGCCTTAGTGCTTGCTTTAGGTAGGCTAATTGTTGTGAATGTGAAAAATATTCTTATATTAGGAAGCAAAATTGTCATTTCTTTCATTAGTGTCATTTAAATCTTATTTATTGGGCTCTCAAATGAGTACATCGTGTATTACGGATTAATAACGCCTGGAAAAATATTTTCGCAATCATATATTTTTTACGCAGCTTACATATACTCATGCATATTTCAACTTTTAATAAACTTTTTAATAAATCTCTATAGAAATAAGTTTTAAGTGGAATAGGATAATTCTCGAATAACGTATTCTCATAATGAGACTTTCTTCATATGTTTTTGCGACCGTAAGTCTTTCTGAGATTAGGTCATACGATGACTAAACCCCGCATTTATCAACAATCGCTTTTAAATCAATTTGAAAATACTAGTCATACTATAAACGTTACTATATCGTGACCACAGTATGCTCTATTAATACGCAGCATCACGTGCGTAGTGACGCACGAAATATCTCGTAAAGCACGTATACAAGGCGATCGAATCAAGTCTGCGATTAAATGACGATTACTTTCCACGTACTGCTCTACGAATTTTGCACGTCCCGTTCGCATTATTACTTAGCATAAGCACGTTCACAGATATGTTTTTATAAAAACAAATCACAGAAGAATTAACTGTATCCTTTATGAGTTAAAGATCACATAAAGTAAACTGGATTGAACCAAACTCATCTACTACTAGAAATTTAGGGTTATTTTAAAACGTCGGACTATACTTCCGGCTTTATGTTCTTGTACCCTTTGCCTTACTTATGGGGGAATTACAACTCTTATTTTCACGTTCATAAAATTTTATGTTCTTTTTTTATCTATTCGTAATTATATTTAATTCTAATATTTTCTTAATTGATATAAATACTTAAGGTCTATTAACATTAATGAGATATATTCAATATACATAGCTGGGCATTAATTCGTTAAACCGTTAATTAACGAAGTTAACATTTATATTAACGGCTTAACTATTAAGTTAACTTTAAAAAATGTTAACGGACACGTTAACCTTCGTTAAATTATCCTAAGTCCGTTAATCGTTAATCCAGTACCTACTATTTACTAAAAAGATACCGCTCATTGTGCCAGATGATTAAATTACTCACTTTTGTTTTTTTACACTGTCTTTTTTGAACCTAATCTGTTAAATTCCATAACCGAAAATAAGTTTTTGTAAGCATATGTCACTGTAGTAGCTCGCATACTGGTTTTTTATGGTAAACCTACTCCGAGATCTCGGCCGGTTCAATATAGTAAAAGAACAATTCTATTTTGGCTCGAGTCTGGGTGTAATTGTATCGTCGTGTTTACTAAATTCCATAACACAGGTGCTTTAGCTACTTAACTTGGGTTGAGAACAATGTAGGTGATTTCTAATATCTTTTTTAATTTATGACAAAGTACACTAAAAATAAAATGCTTATGCGGCTCGTGTGAATCAAAAAAGATCCTGAATTCTACACGTCAGTTAACCAATACGCACTTTATTAGGATTCAGACTTTGTAATAGTGCACTTAGATTAGCGAAAAAAAAAACTAACGTGCCCAATTCTGTATTTCAAAGGATTCTCGTACATGGATGACACGTGACGTAACGTAATGTTATAACGTGAAATTAATTCCAAGTAAAGGTTATTCAAAATTATTACACACATAATATGAAAGATATTGTACTTTGGAGAGTGTGTTCAAAGCTGCATTTGCTCATACCGCCATCTCCTTTTTTCCATCGGACATCCAGACGCACTGCAGGCTACCACCTTTTCTTGGTTATTCCTACCTGTCGCACCAAGCGCTTTTCAACATCCTCCATAATGCGCAGAGCAAAGGAGTGGAGCATCCTTCCTGCGTCTGAATTTCCGAGAACTTATAACCCATCCATTTTCAAAGCCAGGGTGAATTGGCACCTTCTGGGTTAGCTCGTTCCATTGTAGATTCTGTCTTGACCCCCGGGCTTGATTAGGATCAAGAGCTAATCCATCCTAAATGAAAAAAACAAAAAAATCGGATACCAGCTCTTGGAATATAAGCAGGTAGTTTAAAAAATGCATTTTTATTACGTGTTAACGGATTAACGTTAACTTGTGTCAAATTTTCCGAAATGTAACGTTTTAACGTTTAACGAAGTTAACTATTTCATTAACGGTGCCTAGCTATGTCAATATACAAAATTTTAAATTATGACAAATGTTGTATACATGTTTTTTCGTTTTTTGCGTCGGAGATTAGAAAGGAATGTTAGTTATATAATTAACTATTTGTTTTATTACATAAAATGTATTGTTAGTTTTTTGTTTGGTCAATAGAATTCGTTTTACACTATCAAAAGTTATTTCTATGGCTTCATTGTTCTTACAATGTAACTGAAAACTGTACAGGAAATGTCCAATTAATTTATTGTTTTAGTAATTAACAATTGCTTTTGTTTTAAGTTCTGACTTTGTCTCAACTTTGGGAGTTTAGAGGATAAAAGACTCACAAAAGTATGCGCCCGATTTTTTGATGTTTAGTTTGATTTGATTTAAATTTAATATGATTTAACATTACTTGATTTAATTTAATTTAATGTGTATAATAATTAGTTGTGACATTTTGTTTTTATTAATATTATGATCAAGTTTACGAAGGTCACAGAAACAGTTTAATGTATTAGCAAAAAAATAAGATATTGATAGTTTTGCAAACAAAAAGCAAGAGTTTAAACGTTCATATTGTATAGGTACGACCGTTTGGTGCAACGGTAGCGATCCTACCTTTCGCGCCGACGGTCCTGGGTTCGAATCCCGGAAGGGGCAGATGTTTGTATGATGAATACGAGCAATTGTACCTAAGTCATGGTTATTTATATATATTTCTATGAATATCTATGTATCGTATATGTATGTCTATCCGTTACCCTAGTATCCATAACAAGCCTTAAGTTGCTTACTTTGGGCTAGGCTAATTGGTGTGATTGTGGGAAATATTATTATTATTATTAATATATATTCATATGTATTAATTATATTAGTTTAAAATAAATCTCTTTTACACGTCTTGTGTAATTTAGGTAAATGATTGACTATTTCTTAAGATTTTTTCGTCGTGAGTGCCTTTAATTAAGACAGCACTTAGCACTATGATAAAATAGTATCTTTTTTAACTTTCATTAACTTTATTGCATTGTCACATGGTATGTTTACATTTTTATAAGGATGGTAATTACATTTTCTTGTACATGTGACACCCTGTAAGAGTGTTTGCAATTTAAGACCTTAATGCTACAACATATTTATATAAAATTACAGTTTAATTGAGTTTACAGTTATTAATTAATTGATTACAGTTAAAAAAATTTATTGCACAAATTAATTATATAATATTGTATTACTAGACAATGAGCAATTTATTTTTTATTTTAAATAAATGGAGTTATGTTGTCTTTACTTATTTAATCATAAATTTTAAATTTATTCAACCAATTTTATCATGGAAATATTCTGTTAAATTATAATAGCTTTTACTAATAAGAAAGGATTTTAGTTTAGCTATAAATGCCTTTGAATCTTTTAATGTGATAGTATATTTTCTTGGTGGTCCTTATAAATAAATTAATAAATGATGTGAATAGGATAGCGTTATTGTTTTACTGTGGAAAATGTTTATACCAATGTATTTGATTTCCATGTCTGAACTAAACATTTTCTGTAAGACCCATTTGTATGAGGTTACATGAAGAATTGTTGGTGTAATTAAAAAAGGATTTGTTTAAATATGGTGCTCGATTATGGTGCCACTGATGGTGAAAATTAGATACAAACAAAGATGATGAGACAAAGATTATGCGCACAGCAAAGGAGTGGAACTCCCCCCTGCGTCTGTATTTCCGAGTTCTTATAACCCGTCTGTTTTTAAAGCCAGGGTGAATAGGCACCTTCTGGGTTAGCTCGTTCCATCGTGGATTTTGTCATTGCCCCCGGGATTGATTAGGATTAAGAGCGAACCCAATCTGAATAAAAAAATACTATAAATTAAGGTTAATCACCTCTTTATATTTTGTGTTTTTTTTTATATATATAATCAGATCATTATTGAGGTTATCCGAGATCTACCCAGTGAACCTTTTCTTGCACTGACAATCGCAGGTCAAATGTTAAACGCTACCTTATCAATCCCCTATATTTATTTATTTAATTTCCCCACTGATTGTATACATTAATTTGCCATTAACAAACTTATGAACTTATTGCATAACTAGATGTAACAAACTTTTGAGGCGAACACCAAATGCATATTAAAAATCTTATAGTACTTTGTATTAACACATATAATAGGTACTATACTAGCAGTATTATTATTATTATTTATTTCAGATATTAAAAATCCATACTAAAATGTTAGTAACAAGAAATCTTATTCTAGTGTTAATAAGTAATTAAACACACAAAAAAAACGCTAAATAATAAACTAAGCCACCGATGCAGCTCCTGTGCTACAGATAATAAAAGCTACAGGTAGCATGGAGCTGCAGCCAGCGGCGCAGCTCCATGCTACCTGATCATCATTATGAGAATCTGACCGCTATCTCGCCCAATGATAAGCGACGATGCGATCTAGGATGTCATTCTCTTACCTAAAATATACCTATTCATTCGTACCTTGAAGATACTTTGATTATATTTGTCAGGAAACACAAACCCAAGCAAAGAGTTCCACTCTTTAGCGGTACGAATCACAAAGTTGAAACTAAAACGGTTAATATCCTTGATATACGCTGTGTCAAAAGACCCCAGAAGATCTTGTATGAAAGAGGAGGATAGAACAGAAAATTTTAGTAAAGCCTTAGATAATGGCGGAGCAGCAGTGGAAAGAACAGGCGTGTCTGCTGGACGGAAACTTTCAGAAATGATTTGTTTTGCAATAATTTCCCCGCTTAGCAGACGGGTTGGAGATTGCAGAGAAAGACAGCAATCGGAATTTGGAAACGCTACTGGAACCTCACATATAACTAGTCACCGGATACCCTGAAGTGTGGAGGATTGGTGCCTTTCTTCTGCTAGACAACTCACAGATTCCAATATCTAATGAGTATTCTAGGGGGGCATCCAATAATTACGTGAGCTAGTTTAGACTCCTCCCCCCCTTAGGTGAGATTTAATGAGATTTGCCTGGACCACCCCTCCCCTTACGTGAGATTGAAGCTAAAAATATTGTCAACAAAATTTAGGCAAAATGAACACTTAAATTATTTATTTTTCTAATATCTGTGTAGTATTTTGTATTTTTTAAAGTTGACGTGAGATTTTCGATTATCCCCCCTACGGTTTAAATGACATTTGGTAAGATTTTACAGGACCCCCCCCCCCCCCCCGCCATTCTGAGCTCACGTAATTAATGGATGATGAATAATGATTACTTTTTTGGTTTTAAATTGTATGGTCACTTCATCATCATCATCATATCAGCCGTACGACGCCCACTGCTGGACATAGGCCTCTTATGGTCACTTACATAGTATTAATTCAGAACGAGACCATTACAATGTTTTAGGTTTTTGAGACTGATTTTTCGACGCAGTTGCATACGCCATTGTTCAGGGAAAAATTAGGAGAGAATAAAACAAAGAATGTGTCCTGCTGAATCACTCGGATGAGAAGAAATTTTTTAATAAAAATATGTGACTGAGGTTTTCTTATTAGGATTATAACAATATAAAGTATTACGCCTGATAGTTAGTATGCTACATTGCTATGAAGAAACAACCAAGGCATTCTTCTGAACAGCCATCGTTATGGAAGATCATGTTCTTCCGATGCCTGCGTCGAAATATTGGACTTTCAAAAATAAAAAAACATGGCAATGGTCGCGTGTTTTTATTTTCTTTTTATTTGTAAAAACAAACAATCATACATTATAACGTAGCTTTTAATAAACACAATCATATCTAAAGATCTTCAACGCAAGCAATTTTGTAACTACAAAAATAAGACGCAAAACTCAGTTACATGTTACAAATAAATTGGAAAGATAGGTTAGAACAAATCAAAATCTGTACAATTTAGACATATTATTATCTAAGTGACAAGTTTATTATTTAAGCGTTAATGTTTTTTTAAATTTATTCGTGGTAAAAAGATTCTTATCGTAATTCTTTTATTGTGTACTTACAAAAATCTCTTCCAGTTTAAACTTAGGTACTTTTGTTGTGTCTGCGTGTTTGTGGAAATCCACCTGACACCTTCATTGTTGAGAGAATGTGGTGCTTAAATTATTACGTTACTATCGCCCGCGTGTGCGTCATCTAAATATTAGTAAAACATCTTTGTTTTGCTTGACAGTGATTTGTAATAATTCTTCACGAGTAAAAATCTTTAGAAAAGGATATGAGAATATACTAACACTTAAATAAACTTTTTTACGGTTTTTACTCATAATTTATATTTAATATTGACATTTCGACACCTTTAATGGAGCCGTGATCAGACCCTGTAATCACAATAAATTATGCGCTGTGTTTCCTGACAAATACAATTTAGGGGTCTTCAAGTCACGAGTGAATAGGTATCTTCTAGGCAAGCGCGTCACATCCTAGATCGCATCGACGCTTACCATCAGCCGAGATAGTGGTCAAGCGCATGCCTAATTTCTATAAAAAAAATACGCACAATTTTTTAACGCAAATTTACGCAGAACAACATTTTTGCGCAAAAACCGTAAAAATGTTGTATTATTTACATGCATTTATGAATTACAACTAAATACAAACACTTAAGATTATCTAGTTATGTCTGCATAAGATGTTTTATTAAAGTAAAAAAGGCTGCAGTAGAATTTGATTATATTTTACTTTTTACATTATTTTTAGGTCATTATTTTCCTTTCTTTAAGGGTTGTTAAAGGGACGATTCCCGTATACCATAAAAATGGGAAATACGGTTTTTAAATTATGATCTTTAACTGAAATGTTCAACCCTCCAAAGCATGTCGACAACGGCAACTTGACATAAGTGCGGATATAGCCCCGTCAAACTAACTTCCCCATTTTTTGGGGTAAGTTTCCGTGCAGTACTGGACTTCATTCAAAATGTTTGTATGATCAAAATACTCAAGTTATGGGCCTTTTAAAAGTATTTCAAAACTGTAAATAAAGAATATTAGTTCTTTACATCGCTGGCTGATAGGAATTTTCAGGATTCTTATTAAGCTTCATTTTATATGCTCCCAAACAGTTACCTTGCTCATAGTTTGGCTCAAAAACTATACCTTTCCAACGTATCTTAATATAGATTTTTAACTAACGTTTACAGAGGTGATGACGGATGATTCTCATAAATTCATTACGCACCTCTTCAGTGCGATTATAGATTTAAATGCTGTAGTCACCTTGGTTGTTTATAGTGCACTCGAAATACTTATACCGGATTAATATTTTTCGACAATCGTATTTAAGGTGTTTTAATTTAAGATTATAGTTTGGTTTAATTCCATCCACGTGTTGCTTGAATCCTTGGATATTTCTAAATTTGGGCGCCAGTAAGATGTTTGTTTTTATAACGTATGATAATAATAACTTGGCCTTTTCTAACCCCTGCCAATATTATCTCTGCATAAAACTTAAACAGTAGTGGGGATAGTGTACAACCTTGCGGCACTCCACGCATGATGTTTATGTCTTGGTTTAGATATTCTACACGTGCTCTACACGTAGTTATACCTTTTGTTGCCAATGGAGATACTTTATGATCAAATAACAGATCTTTGTAGTCGTGGACTATATTATTCAGAACTTAAAGTAACGTAACATACTGTATCGAAAGCCTTTCCTTATAAAATAGTTTATACACAACGACTCCTATCTAAGCCCTTTACAGCTTATAACCAATAAATCCTTCTCTTGTTACAAAACCATTTCATTAAATGTTATTATGAATCTTCCGAAATATTTTTAGTACGTTCTTCATCAATGATATTAGTTGCATATTTGACTGCTTGTTTTCTGGTTAGATATAAACGTGGAAAGAAATCAGTCTTTATAAACTTACACCGCTGTTATAAAATACATTGAACGAACGAACGACAATTTGTTTGAACGTTGTACCGTTTTTGCTTTTGCCACTATTGTGAAACAAAACACTATCGCAACTATACACCAAACATTTGCCATCAACGTTGTAAACTGATCGTTGCAATGTTTAGCTTTGATCGATTATGAAGCGTACCTATTACGGTGCAGTGAAGTCCACATTCACTTATTTCGTATACATCGTGACTGTTGACCCGTGACAGTGGACTGGTATCCATTACATACACTCAGTTTCATTTTCACGTGCGGTATAATATTTAGAACATTCTCCACCAGACCCCTCTTACCCACTGGGCACTCTGGGCAAATACCCAGGGCCCCGCGATCGATATGGGCCCCCTAGTTCCTGCCAGAGCCTCAATTAGAAATTATATTATCGACTTATTTATTAGCTTTTTGCATGCGCGAAGCTACTCTAGTCTCGCTCAAAAAGGCTATCGAATTTCAGCATACTTAGATAATTTGAAATAGGTGAGAATCGCCCCATTTAAATTAAAGATTATCTATTCATCTATTGACTGTCAATAAAAAAATCTGAAACCTTGTTTATCTACTTTCATTGTCTATTCTAGTAATAAAAAAAGTGTTCTGTCAAAGTACGTAAAAGATATGATCTCCTCCTGTTGCATAAAATAGTCCACTCCAAGATTGATTGCTCGAGTTTGCTGTTCCAAATTAATTTTAACATTAATTACAGATTTCGTCGACCTAAACTCTTCAGACTGGAGGTTTTTAAAAATAACACCTCATTTTACAATCCTCTAGTCAGAATGTGCCGCCTGTACGATGAATTATCGTCGCGAAATCCGGAAGTCGACATTTTCCAGCGCAATTTGTACTCGTTTCGCCGTAGTATAGATAAAGCACTGTGCCTTTTTTAGTTTAATATATTATGTTTAATATTTTAGTATATGTTTAATATTATATTTTAACGGTACTTCAGTATTCCCAGTAATTTAATAATCTTATTATTTTGTTTTTTTTTCTATCATTTTCAATTTTTATTATATATTTTCAATTCTTATTATTTATTTGATTTTAAAATCAATATAAATTGTAACAGTGAATTTAATCTTAAACAAATAGCGCATATTTTGTTTTAAATCTTATTGTAATTTTAATTTTATTCCGTAATTTTAAATGTACATATTTAAGTTTATGTGGTTCAACTTGGTAACTCATCCGTTCATGCCTGCTATGTACACTGTTAAGGGTTAGAGTCTAGTACTTATCTAATTTAATTTATTATCATTTCAATGGAATAATAAACTGTAACCTGTTTGTGTACTAAATAAATAAAATAAAAATAAAATAAAAAATAAAGTCATATGGGCCCCATTATTCTTATATGCCCAGGGCCTCCAATATGTTAAATATAGCCTTGTTCTCCACTTCATTTTTAGACCGTTCATTTAGATCAGTTACTTGAAACAATTATTTAACGACAAGGTTCTTTTTCATGTGACTACAACTGCGCTATAAAAAAAGTTAAACTTTTTAATGGATGCGGCTGTTTATGTCGCATATTTTGGCACTCGCAAGGGAATGTAAACATATGGGTTAATTCCCGTCAATCTAGAATCAGGAAATTTGGCGAGATTCAATGTCTTGATATTGCGACAACTGTCGTTGCTTAGAATTACTCTAATTAGCATTCCTCGTTTAAGTACTCCACAGATTTGTTGAATAAGCGTAGATAGTTTGCTGTTTTGCTTTTGGGACAAAAAGACCTCGGCCCAGAGATTTTTTTCCATTTTTGGGTCCATTTTGATTCAATAAAATAATTAATATAAACACGTGAATGAAATAGCGGTGGAATATAACAATTTTAGCTTTCCTTATGACAATGTCTTGTGGTGAAACCGAGGAATTTGGTATAAAAATTTGCTTTCTATTTGTAAATTCAAAACAGAATTCTTTTGAATTTAAATAAATAATTACTCATCCTATTACATGCTGGGTGTATCCAAATTTTAAACACCGAAATGACTATTGTTTAATTTCCTTAACTAAATAAGTTAATAAAATAATTACCAATTTCAAAAAAAAATACTTTGTGGTTTATAATTATAAATAATGGATCCCACGTGCTCCGAGCCTCGGATCCTACATTTTTTAATGTAAACGTATAGTATTATTTTATAAAAATGACAAAGCAGTTCATTAGTTAAAATAGGTTGAACAAGCGGTTAACTTTTATGAATAACACGGTTAATTTATAAACTTTAAGTAACAGAAATGTAAAACTTTTATGATAAACAAATTAATAATTACTATAGCCTAAGTAAAAAGAAAAATACGGAAACCTTAAATTTTAAGTCACTTTTTTTTCCAAATCCGTATACGACTCGCACTTTGTCGAATTCTTAATTAATCTTTTTTCTTTTTGTTACAGGGTAACCCTCTCAACAAGACCAAGGTGTGAAGCTCCCAAATCGGTTTTAAGTAATTTATTTGAGAGATTTTCAGTCGCTCATAAGAATATCTAATTAGGTGATACAAACATTATTAAATACCTGTTACAAATTAACTTATTACACTAATATGTAACAACTAGTATTGTGAAAATATGCTTACTGTGTTGCTATTATGCGTTGAATAATCTTTATAAAAAATATTATTTTACCTATAAACTTATCTTTCATTCCATAAGCCCATGACGATTGAGTATGATTATGGGTGTGTCTGTAAAAATGTATTAAATTGTAGATAAATATTTTATTTCAATAAATTTATGTGAGTTAATTTTTGGTTTTATATTGACTGACACCATTTTAGTCCCAGGCTATATCTTTATCCCAAAATAACAGCTTTTTTGCTAAATACAGGAGTATAAACAGTACTACAAAAAAAAATTACGTTAGTCTGCCTATTTGTTTCTGTGAATTCCCGAATCGTATTCAACGATTTTAACTGGATACAGGCAGTCCTCGTACTTACGGCACGTTAGGTTCTCGAAATACGCGACGTTAATCAAAACGACGTAAGTCGAGACATATTTTTTCATATGTTTACATGTAAAACTGAAGGGTTAGGATCCACACAGACTCAAAATTAAAAAAAAAAGCATTTATAAAAAGGATAAACACACTTTATTATCAAAAGTAAGTTCTTAAAATAATTACATATGTACCTACTTATGAAATTTCTAGTTATTTTTGGTATGTGTGTGTTATTAATTTTAATACATTTTACGTCTTGATTGCCCGTTGTCCCTGAACTAACTAAACAAAATCAGCAGCATGTGCGGGGAAATCCCCGCTCGCCGACACCGCGCCCCGCCGGCCCAATGGAAATTGTCCTAGCGACAAGTGAATTCTCCTATGCCGTAAATCGAAACAATTGACGTATGCTTGAGGAATAGTGTCAAAACATTGTTCGACGTTACTTGAAACGACGTAAATCGAAACGACGTAAGTCGAGGACCACCTGTATTTGCTAGCAGATAGTTTATGTTATAAGGATTGACATAGGCTGATTTTATTTTAGAAAAATAATAAATTTACGTCGTGAAAAAATAACTCTTTTATGCAAAAAAAAAATAGATTAAAAAGGACAAATATCTCCTATAATTACAGTAATTGGCAATTTTAAAAATAAATATATGACCTATTCAATTAATATTTTCAAATACATGCATATTTTTTTATCAAAAGCTCTTTTTGTTATATTCATCAGGCTGATAAGATAACCAACAGAAATATTGCATTTCGCTTTTTCCTCGTATTCAGACTATTTGGTCAAATCATGGGAATCTAAATACAGGTGAGTAAAGCATCACATGAAAACAATTTACGAGCTTTGGCTACGTGAAAAGGAGGAGCAGGCAGGATCTCTACCGTTGCACTAATCAACCGGCGATAAGCCTCAATTTTACAAAAAAAAAATGCAATTATTTTTTTTATAAACAAAGTTATAAAATTAAAATGTTATTAATTATGATTTGGTTAAAATCATTGGAACTATATCTAGATTATCCTATTTATTTTTTTCGCCATCGCATTTTATTTTATCAGTCATTTTTTTTAATAAGTTTGTAAAAAAACAACATACTGTAGCCATTTTCACTGCAATTTGTAGTAAATTGTTACAAGATTATGCTGTAAAACTTCAAGTAAAGGGCGTAGATAATACACGTAATGGACGCTAATAAAATAAATAATTTACACTTAACTTCAAGGACATTGTCAAGTTTATTCTGAAAATAATCACGTGTGTATTTAGAGTTATATAAGAAAGGGCAAATAGTGTCCCATAATGGACGGTCGGAATGAATGGTTGGCAATACGCCAAATATTCTACGCATTGACAGCCAAGCTAATGCGAGATGTGTGCAGAACCTCAACTTTCATATTACCAAAAAAAACTTATCTGTGACTTGCATTGGAACGAATATTACGAGAGCAAGCTGGAGCAAAAAGAGCCACTTCTGTGGTTTTTAATATTTAGTAAAAAAAAAATATCGTCAGAGATATTAGTGTGTAGAAATGGCGGATGAAAAACCATTCAGTGCATATGTACAAAAAAATATGCATGAGTGTTGCAAACAAGTGAAAGAAATAAAACAAAATATATCTTCAGGTTTCAGTAAATTACCATACCTTTACTGAAACCTTAGAAAAAGGGTTATTTTATCATTCGTTGAATATGTATTTTTTATGAATGAGCTTTTATCTTCATAATTTATTATTATTTTATTTTTAAATGGGTGACTTGTTAAAAAGTTGTGCCAAGATTGTTTACGAAATAGGACAAGTTAGAATGAACAGACTTTAGCAAATAAATTCTTCTGCTTATCTTTCTTTTTTCCTTATAAATAAGGTTAAAAACTGAATGGCTGGTAGGTAACACTCCTATTATTGTAATAACAGAATAATTATGTTCTTTTTGTGGATTATGTGTGCTGATGACGTATTATACTGTAAATGTCGTTACTTCTATTAAAGCTGGCGGTTTTCTTGCGCCCATTCTTTTTGTCAGTTAAAAGACATCCTGAATGGGTGATAGCAGTGCTGGGTGTACACATTTGCCGCCCCAAAGCTATAAAATTTTTGCCGCCCCTACTGACCTCTAAAATTAGTTGCACTGTTCACAATAACGTTAATTCCTTTTTTAGGGAATAATCTAGTTTCAAGATTATTTTTATAACTTTATGGGTTTATTTTTAAGCTATGAAAAGCAAAGTTTTGTACTTACTGCACTACTTATAAGGTGTGGCGGGCTAAGGAAAATAGGTATGGCCCGTTAAGGGCTAAAGAATTTCTGCCCCGCCACGTCTTACTTTTTTTCTGTACCAATTTTCTGGATCAGTTTTGCCGCACCCTAATTCTGCCGCCCTAAGCTTCAGCTTTTTCAGCTTCTATGGTAAATCCGGCACTGGGTGATAGGTAAAAATGTTGGACGATACATTTTTACCTATCACCCAGTGCCGATCAAAACAACTCATTTTAAGTGCATTTGAATAAAGTTATTTTCATTTTGTCTTCTTGCATTAATAATACCTATATAAAGGATTATAAGTCATACATAGGTACTGGTTCACGTATGCGTTGCGCCAAGATCAAATGTAGCGCAAGGCCGGCATCCGCGACTACAGGTCAAGCCCAACATTTTAAAATAAAGGAGTTATATAATTGTGGAGAGAAAAAAAAAGTTTGGAGTTTGGCCGACAAGAACAACATGTTATGTAAAAGGAGCGTAACACATAATAATGACGAAGAAAATAGTACTTGCTGCTCGAGAAATGTAGATTTGTACTGATAGTTTGTGGTAAAGATATTTTCTTAGAATAGATTCTCTTTATTGCCATACTGTCTACAGTTTGCAGATTGAAATGCGGTAGGTTTACATAAGTAACAACAGTGTACCCACACCGGGCAGGCAATGCAATAAGTTTCTTACAATATATTGAATTAAAATTATTAATGTAATGACACACTTATTAAATAAATAATAAATAAATAAATATTTCCTACATTCACACCAATTAACCTAGCCCAAAGTAAGTATATATCATTCATAAATAAGTAATATTCATAGAATGAATACAAATAATTCTCAACTTGTGAGGCGATTCTACTTTTTTCTAGTATTTTTCTATCATAAGATAGTATTGAAAATGCAAAAAATAAAGATCATAAATTAAATATTTATGTCTACTTTGAAGTCCGGACATTATTTGACAATAAAAAACATTTTCTAATTGAAAATTAAACAATTTACTTTTAAACAACGCTATTGCTATGCCATTGATCAATATTTGAAGCCCTGCGCACCATGAAGCAAAGAAAGCCTTCTAACCAATTGTTACAAACACAATGTTGCCAGTACAATAATTATATAACTGTTATATATCCATTATCCTCCGATGCAAGCAAGGCCGTTGCCAAGGCGTGCAACGTAGCGCGGTCACGGAATACTTCTGCCACACTGCAGTATCAATGCCGCATGCCGGCTAAATAAGACGGAGCCAAGTTTACCAGGGTATACCAGCCAACTTTTGCTCTAAATGTATGACAAAACAGCAGTTGTTATGACAATATAGTACCATTGTAAATTGTAAGTATATCTTTTTTTCAGTTGCTCGTTCCATCGTTATTCGTATCTTGGTCTATGGGCTCAAAAGCAAAAGCATTTAAAAAAAATGCAGTTAATTAATTATGTAACAACAAATGCAATAATGTAGAAACATTGCTCCCGTATTTTAGTTAATATTTAGATGATAGATCTTAACACTAATGAAAGAATGTGTTGATTAAAAAACTTAATAGTTTGGTCTCACATACTATTATTAAGCTTTGCGAAAATTGTTTTTACAAAAATGCTTTGCAGCATTTGGCTTGACGCATATCTGATCACAAAGATACATTGACAGCCTACAAAATATTAATTATATAAATCATAATATTACATGAAAAGCAGATTAACTTCAGATTGCAATGAGTTCCTCCTACATATGTTGGTTTGAAAGGAAATGAGGAGGCTGACAGAACTTCTAAATTAGCCAAAATGACAGATTATTTTGAATTTATATCGAAATTCAAAATTAATAATGATAGTATTTCTTACATTCTAGCTCAAAGTAAGCACTGTAAGGCTTATGTTATGGATGAAGAAGAACAGATAACGATACATATCGCTCATTTAAAATAACAACGTGACACCTTGACAGACAGAAAAAGAGACAAAGTTATCGTATTTATAAACATTAACAGTAGATTTCTCTAAATTGAAGAATATCGAGATATCACGTTCTCTCTTTAAATGATGTCATACATAAATAAGTAATGTTTTATATTAATAAATATTTATACCAAACCCACGACCCAGGTAACAATGCTCGTATTCATTACACAAACATCTGCCCCTCCGGGACTCGAATCCAGGAAAGTCTGCGTGAAAGGCAGGATCGCTACCGTTGCACCAAACGGTCTTCAAATTAAATGTTATAATAGATTCCAAAATTGTTTTGACGCGAAATCTTGAGAAACAGGAACATATATGGTTTAGGAACATTCAATGTCAGCCTCCGCGTAAAACAACAGTTTGAGGAGTTTGTGGAGAAGTAGAAATAACTTAAAGTCAGTATTTAAACTCCAACCTAGTCTGGACTCAGATAAATGTCCTA
Source organism: Calamotropha paludella (assembly GCA_927399485.1). Taxonomy (NCBI): domain Eukaryota; kingdom Metazoa; phylum Arthropoda; class Insecta; order Lepidoptera; family Crambidae; genus Calamotropha; species Calamotropha paludella. Next base: position 6,865,063 of record OV656831.1, on the reverse strand, counting down.
CTTGTAATAAAGTTGAAGATGTGCAACAATTGCTGATAGATCGTGTAAGGAATAAGCATAACAGGGAAACATACTTGAGGACCTTTAAAAAATGTCCAAAGTGTTTATGTAGCTCAGTTACTAAATTAAGTTAACAATCGTAATATTATAAAGTCTGTTCATTCTAACTTGTCCCATGTTGTAAACAATCTTGGCACAACTTTTTAACAAAATCACCCATTTAAAAATAAAATAATAACAAAGTCAATAATCTATTACAATAAATCGTTGTCTATTACAATAAATAATCGTAATTATAGACTGAAACCTATTGAATCTAGTTATCAGTTGATTTTTAATGCTGCATTTTCAATAAAAAGGAGTGCCAAGATTGTTTACCAAATAGGACAAGTTAGGATGAACATACTGTAATGTTTGATTCTTGTACATGATAGGGTTGGCCACAGAACAGTTTACTGTTACGGGTTGCCATATCCAAAAGGATGAAACCCCTTTAAAAATATAAAATAATAATATTTATTAGATAGCTGAAACATTTTTTTATATGAATTAAATATAGAAAAAAAGGTGTCTAACTTACACCATGACATGTAGTAATAAAAAGAAATCCTTAGCGCTTACTACGTCAACTAAAATAGTCGGGATTACTTATCAAAATTGCATCATCAAGACAAAACGTCGCAATGGCGTATTTTTCTATACACTTCGTATTAGACACATTTACCTACATATTAAAGATAAGTATTAACTGGTATGTACTTATCTAGGTCACTAGTATCTCAATGTCACGTGCGTGATACAAGAAAGGTGCTAAATGCGGCGCTGTCGTCAGGAATATGATTTATCTGATAATATGATAATATCTAGGGTTGGCACAATCGTCAGAAAAGTTGAATAAGACAAATGACAATAATAAGTATTTTATGTTAATTTATGTACCTACTTATGATATGACTGTTTGCTTATTATCACGCGCCTAGCCGTATATGTTCATGATATTATACTTTGTCCAATGTAGGATGATACTTTTGACAGGTGTCACTTTCTTATTGCTACGTACTAAGGTTGCGTTTGTTTCCTTATGTTTGGCTTGACATTGAAATAGCAACTTTATATAGGTGTCAACTGTCAAAAGCGTCATCCTACATTGGACAAAGTATAACTTTCCCTCTTTATAATGTTAGTGTAGATTAAATAGCAAGATTAATATATTTTCAGCGTATTTACCATCAAATTTTTGAGCGACGCAACGCGATCGCTAATATCTAAAGCCATTGCTTTAGAGGGTATATCTTGATTTTACAGAGAATGATTTCGAAGGTGATAAAATCAGCAAAAAATCTGTCTCATCATTAGTAGTATGAGGACACGCTAATACAGGCTTAGGGATTCGAACCTGCACATTGTTTCGGTATACAAAAGATCGCTTCGCCAACGTTAAAAAAATTTCAAGTCTATCCACCTATGATCGCTTTTATATTCTTAATTGAATACACATCTGTCTGACACTCTTGGCAAATTGAATTAAGTTAATTTGTTTGGTGACAACCCTAGAAATTGTGGTGTAATACGAAATACGACACGTTTCGACACAATTACATTTCGCGTAGAAACACTCTTGATAATTAATCGGGCTGAATTCAATTGTCAATTTAAATGAAATTGTTACATATATTATTGTAATTTTTATATATTTTATGCATTTTCAATGCGATCTTATAAGGTAAATTATTATAATAGAAAAATCTACTCGGGTCACAAGTGAATTCTTAGGCGGGAATCGAACCCGCAACCTTTGGAAATCCGGTCCAATGCTCTCCCAATTGAGCTACCGAGCCCTGCGAACACTCGTCGAAACTTTCTAGTACCTTCCTGATTTTACGCTGTAGGCCAGCGTTGTTTCATCAATGAGAGGAACATCCTCTCGTATTCGAAAGAAACATTTTTACAAATGTTTGGTCAATCGATTAAGATGAAGCAGCCATTTAGTTTTATAGTTTTTATATATTTTATGCATTTTCAATGCGATTTTATAAGATAAATTCTAAAATCTGAGAATTCACTTGTGACCCGAGTCGATTTTTTCTAGTATTTTTCTATTATAATAATTTATCTTGTTACATATATGTTTAAATGCTTAGCTTAATTATAGCTAAATATATAATACTAGAAGAGAAAACATAATTATTTACTTATTACAAATGCTATCTATACTTATAATAAATCTGTAGAGAGGTCAATTCTGTACATGAAATATATTTTCAAAATAACTATAAGGGGATGATTAGTGATCGATACTAATCAGTAAATGCAATCAGTAAAATTTTTGTCTGTCTGTCTGTATGATCCTTATAGAAACAAAAACTACTCGACGGATTTTAACGAAACTTGGTACAATTGTTCTTAATACTCCTGGGCAAGTTGTAGTCTACTTTTTATCACGCTACAGTCAATAGGAGCAGAGTAGTGAAGGGAAATTTTGGGAAAACGGGAGAAGTTACTCCATTTTTAAGCTTCCGTCGCGTGTGCAGCCTTAATGGTTAAAGTTACATAGAAATCATGTATGACGGAAATATTCTACATAAAATTGTCTAAAAAATATCCCGCAACAGCATATGTCTATCTTTTATGGTTGACTCACAATAACACGGGTAACTCCTGATAGCTTAGCAGTTCGGAGCCTTTTGATTATATTTGTTTACTCTTACGTTTAGAATACTCTCACTCATTCCTAATTTTAAAAAGTTAACATTATTACCTATCCAACAAACAAGAACCATAGAAATCGGTATAGAAACACCGAACTTATACATGAAATAAGCCATCGCGCCGTCGCACGTGAATACTGAATCATGCTATAATGCTGCGGCTACATTAGCGGGCTACGGCGAATGTTCGTGTTACCGCTTTAAGTGTGGCCGGGTGGATCGTTCTAGCGCGAAGTATTCGGGCGAAGACGATGTATTCGCTGCACTGTCGGTAAAGTGGCGCGCTTCGAGGCGGTGTCGGTAAAGTAGCGCGCATCAAAGGGATTAGAGATGTCCAAAATAATCGTTTGTATCGATACATACGATATTTATCCATTTTTTAAACAGGTTAAAATAAAATAAAAGTATTGGTTCGAACAGTAAAAAACACTTTGTTTTAAAAAAAATGGAAGTTAAAATGGAAGGAACAATAATTAAGAAAACATTTCTTATCGAAAAATACATTTAACGAATCAAAATCTACTTTCTTGCTCTTATGCTAAAGTTATAGAGGACTTCGATGTTGAGCATTGATCGCTATCGAATGTTTCCTTGTGATAGCGGTGCAAATGAGTTCTTAGATTTGTAGTATTATTTTTTTAGTTTTCACTTTCGCTTGACACAGTTTATCGACACCTTGACACCGTCATCGGTTTTAATGACCACATACATATTTGATTTTTATGGCGGCGGCATAGTGTGCAAAGTTCTCGACGATGTGTTACTTAACACAAAGACGACTTGTCAATAAAGCCAACAAGAAAATTATTTTATTTTGTTATGCCGGTAAGTACCTAACATTAGAAAAATACTGATGTATCGGGTAGGTAGTGCACAAACAAAGCGTGCCGCCCGCTGCTAGCTCAGTTGGTCGGTGCACAGTTTGTTTACATTCATTCGGACAGCCCGCTTGGTCGAGTGGTCAGTGGTTAATGGTGCTAGCTTTTGTAGTAGTATTTCAAAGTCAGACGTCGACATACGTAAAAATCGAGGGAATTCGATGCCAGACTCGGCGGTTAAAATAAGAAAAATAAAGTCAAATTATTATATACAACAATATAATAACGGATATACATATATTCATCTGCATTCGTTTAGCAAAGATCAGTTCTTTCCACCGGCTCCCATTCTTACATATCTCTTGCTTCATCAACCTTGATTAAATTCTTCATGCATAAATAGTCCAAATATGAACATTATTAAGAAAATAGGTTTTATCATTATATTATGGTGCATACTGCTTACTGCTTACATCGTTCGGTTTCTATGAATAGTAGTCATAAACCATCTCCTCTTTCTTCTCTTTTTTTAATATTTTGCAAATGATACTCGTACTAGTAGTAATACCTAAATAATAATTTATCGACAATTACCTCTCAGCCGTACAGCATACCACTACACAGCCCGGCATGATGTATCGCGTCACGAATATTCGCCCGCTAATGTAGACAAGAACATCGCGCAGGCCCGTACACGATGTTTTTAGCGCGCCAACGCGACACGAATATTCGCCCGCTAATGTAGCCAGGCCATAAGGATTATTTTTGTGTAACGATTGCCGCGCTAGACACGGGTCGCGGCGGTAGGGTATAAAAAGGCGGGAGGTCCGAGAGCGAGCTTCATCTTCTTAATATATAAAAATCCAGTGTCACAATGTATGTTCCCAGTGAACTCTTCACCAACTCTACCGATATTGATGAAATTTGGTATTTATGTGTAATTTGGTCCAACCGAAGGGAAAGGATAGTTTTTTTTATTTTTAATTAATAACACAGCAACGCGTGGCCGGATCACCTAGTAAATAATAAAGTAGGTGGTATTTTACTAATTAAAGTAGTTTATAAACGATAGGGCAATGCTTTAATAACCGCTAGTTAAACAGAAGATGTGATAAATTATTTTAATAGAAAAATAATTTAAAAATAAAAAAAAATGTATGAAAATCATAAAATTAAGCACATTTATCAACAGAGTTAAAATATTCTTATGCTCAACAAAAATAAAACATACAATTATTATGTGCATACTACTTATACATAGCCACAAGATCTCCATCAATATTCAGGTAACCGTCACATGTTGCTAATATTTCACGACCGTTTCGGGTTTGAGTCTCAGCAGGGGCAGATGTACCCATAACAAGCCTGACAGTGCTTACTTTGGGCTCGGCTAATTGGTGTGCGTGTAAAAAAATATCAGGGGGCACGGTAGTGCCCCCGCCAAGTGGAGCGCGAAGCAAACACTGCCGTACCATACTTTACAGGAACCATTTCGCCGCATTTTCAGGCCCCTATTTGAGAACCTCTGGATAAGGCCAGAACGCAAAAATTTTCGTCATCCAGTAAGATATAATCACATAATTAAAATCCAAAATTTCAAGTCTGTAGGTAATTTAGTTCCAAAGTTAAGCGAAAGCAAAGTTTCGCATTTATGACACTCACTCACTCATGATCATCAGAATAGAACTAGTACTTCTCGTACTAGGTTTTGTACCCTTGTGTACTCTTCAACGGCCAAGTCACACAACATTAACTATAATAATAAAGAAATCGCAGTAAGGAACCTTAGACTTGGCACGACTTTGTCTAGATTTTATTACTTTTTAGAGATAAACAAGCAGCTCCATCGACCCTTGGCTAGTTTTTACAGATACTATCTTAACTATAGTTGCCTTAAAACAATAGATAATTTTCCCTTGAAAACTGATAAGTAATTATTATTGTTCATTACTCTTGGATATACGCTTATAATATAAGATAAACGTCTGTAGTATCTTCATTGCCGAGATTCGAACTTGTTTAGCTTGGTACAAAGCAGACATATGAATTGATAGTCAACTGGCAGCCATTGCTATTGCTTGCCCTATTAGTGTAACAAATTTATATTCTGCTAGCTGATCCGGCCACGCGTTGCTGTGTTATGAATTAAAAAAAAAACTATCCTATCTCTTCAGTTGAACCAAATTACACATAAATACCAACTTTCATCAATATCGGTAGAGTTGGTGAAGAGTTCACTGGGAACATACATTGTGACACTGAATTTTTATATATTAAGAAGATGAAGCTCGCTCTCGGACCTCCCGCCTTATCCTTATCGTTATAGCATGATTCAGTATTCACGTGCGACGGCGCGATGGCTTATTTCATGTATAAGTTCGGTGTTTCTATACCGATTTCTATGGTTCTTGTTTGTTGGATAGGTAATAATGTTAACTTTTTAAAATTAGGAATGAGTGAGAGTATTCTAAACGTAAGAGTAAACAAATATAATCAAAAGGCTCCGAACTGCTAAGCTATCAGGAGTTACCCGTGTTATTGTGAGTCAACCATAAAAGATAGAGATATGCTGTTGCGGGATATTTTTTAGACAATTTTATGTAGAATATTTCCGTCATACATGATTTCTATGTAACTTTAACCATTAAGGCTGCACACGCGACGGAAGCTTAAAAATGGAGTAACTTCTCCCGTTTTCCCAAAATTTCCCTTCACTACTCTGCTCCTATTGACTGTAGCGTGATAAAAAGTAGACTACAACTTGCCCAGGAGTATGAAGAACAATTGTACCAAGTTTCGTTAAAATCCGTCGAGTAGTTTTTGTTTCTATAAGGAACATACAGACAGACAGACAGACAGACAAAAATGTTACTGATTGCTTGTTTGGCATCAGTATCGATCACTAATCACCCCCTGATAGTTATTTTGAAAATATATTTCATGTACAGAATTGACCTCTCTACAGATTTATTATAAGTATAGATAGTCAAAATCTGTAATTAATTAATTCATTTTAAAAGACAAACAGCGTACAAACAGAATCTTTTCTTCTACATAAAAAAACAATTGGCAAATAATAGGACTTCACGTCTTAAAACATAAATTAAATATGAATAAGTGTGAACAAATTATTTAAAAACTTTAAACTCTTTTCTAAATTTAATAGGTATAATACACAAACTGTAATAAAGTAACGTTTAATTACATTACAAATAAATCCGCCACAGAATAAACGCTTCGTATTTGCTAAACCAGTGAGGTGTATGTTAAAGTTTTTAGATTTGCACAAATCATTGATTAACGGATTAATATCGGGATAAAGTCGACAGACGTAGTGATGCTACTTAAGACTATCGCTTGATCGCAGCAGATAACGACATCATTCATAACAAAAGTATAGTTTTTAAGGTACACATACAAAATTTATGACTACACTTTCTAAGTCTGTCAAGCATGAGTTTTGGGTACAAATTAAATATTTTGAAGAATGTGTACAGTTCACAAAATGGAGTTATTTTTAAGGCTGGTCCCACTTAGGGTGCACTGGTGGCTGTAGAAGAAGAAGAGACGGAGCTGCAAAAATCATGTGGGTCCCATCCCAACCCAGCAGCTTGAAAAAAAAATATGTGTTATTAGTAAGTAGTTTTTATTTTTGTAGAACCATAAAACAATACACATTAAAATAAAAATTAATTTTGAGCGCTATAATAACAATTAAATTTTTTATATAGTTTTAAACGCAATATTCCGGATTTTTTCAAAACATAAATTTAAAAAATCAAATAAAAAAATACTGGTGTGGTAAGGAATGAGTTATTTGAGTTACTTTGTACCTCATTAGTGTAGTGCTTGGAGATTAATACTAAGTATATATTTTGTTTCTAATATATATAATACTAGCGACCCGCCCCGGCTTCGCACGGATGCAATACTCTACTATATTATGCATGTATTATACATATAAACCTTCCTCTTGAATTACTCTATCTATTAAAAAAACCGCATCAAAATCCGTTGCGTAGTTTTAAAGATTTAAGCATACAAAGGGATATAGGGACAGAGAAAGTGACTTTGTTTTATACTATGTAGTGATATACAACATAAAAAAAATATCAAAGAACATGTAAAACATAGATATAATCATGGCGCTGTATTGTACGCCATTTTTTTATAATATTAAAATATGTTTTTGGGCCCTTTTTCTTTCCTTGTGACATACTAAAAGTTTTACAAATAAATCAACAATACGGTTAAGAACGTCTGGTATATATAATCTTTATTGCACTTATAAAGTAATTAAACAGTACATTTACACATATATTTGTGAGCAATGGTGGGCTTATCTCTAAAAGAGATCTCTTCCAGCCAACCAAGGGTATGTGGGTGATTAAACAGGTAAGCGGGACATATTAACAGGTAAGCGGTATTCAGATTCGTTTTAGTGCACTTGCATTTTGTTTCCGAGAATAACAATAGTCCCTAAACTCAACACTTTATATGCTTTAAAGATCTTTTATAGCCTTTGACCACGATACTGTGCCAAATGAGGCTGTGTTACATATCTTCACAACGAATTTAGTCGTTGTAATGGAAGTAATACTCCTAAAATATTAGGTAAATGTCGTCGCTTAGTGCTGTAGGTCGTTATATATAAGTAATGTTGTAAAATGCAATAATAACGATATAGCATTCAGCCGGGATCTTTTTTTTTTAATATAACTAGGTGGAATTATAAACCAGGATTTCTCGAAAATGAAGATGTTATTTTTAAATTTTTGCTTAATTAAAATTAGGCTGTGGAATGAGATTAATTTGCTCAAAATTCTCGCCTTTAGAATTCTCGATCATAAACCCGAAATATAACGGATATATTGTTCCAAAAAATGCTGCATTAAACAGTTTTTGAGTGCATTTTGTATTGTTGGCATTCGCCCCTTCGAAAATCTGAAGCTGCGAATTGACGATCAGTTTTTCGCATCAGTTGAACTGACGTCCATCCAAAATTTGATCATGAGTGTCGAATCATCACTCCAGAGTTTTAACTGACGACGCGCCACGTATTTCTGAGACTATCATAAATCCAACTCGGCGCGTCGCGCCAAACTGATCGCGAGTGTGTGATCGTCAATCCAACAGAAACAGGTAGTACACTTCCTAACAGCCTGGCTGATTGAAAACTGAAGAGCCGGAGCGACGCCAGTGAATGCGAAAATCGAGTTGGCCTAAAACCATTTGGAGTGACGCCACAGTTTTACGTCTGGACTTACCCGTAAAACTGATCGTCAATGCCCACTTTAAGTCACAGGCCGAATTACGTAAATACTAGTAGGGTACTCAGGATTCCCGACTCTATTTTGTTTAAAGCGCCGCTAAGTGGCCTAGAAACTAAATTGGATAACACATACATCACAATCAATATATTGGTTAACACTAGAGTACACGCGTGGGCTACATATGTAGCCCAGGGTATAGCTTTTGTTCATAACTTCTTGAAATCGCGTGATTTAATTTCTAGTGTCTAGCTAAGCTCCGATTGGTTGTTGCTCAACATATTTAGTGAGGTGTGAGCGAACGACGCTGGCGCAAGTGCGAAAAATAACTGTTTAAAATTGTTGGGCTACGTATGTAGCCCATGCGTGCACTGGCGGAACTTCTTAGGAGTGGAATATTTTTTTTAACATGATGTAAGTATTGATCTTTTCTTATTAATTTTTTATGTTATATACAGATATTTTATAAACATATTGCTAAATATGGATCGCAGAATGTAAAAAAACGTCTTGAGATGGCTAGAGGAGGAATCAGATCAAGATGATTTGAATAATAATAAAGAATAATTTTTTCTCATTTTTCTTCGGTCTTTGGGGTTTGAGTTAGTAAAACCATTAATTTTAGAACGTATTCATCAGGATAATATTCCAAGAAGCATAAAATCATAGCAAAATTATTGTTGAATGTGTCAGAAACTCCTCAACAAGGAAAATACCAATTCGTGGGGGGGTAGCACGCTGTGCGTTTTGTAGCTGAATGCGCGATCGCAGCACAAGGAAAACATGCTCGAAATGCTACAGGCGTACTATATGTAATGATCACCAAATTTTAATATATCCTTCGTGTAGTGAAAATTAAAAAAAAGTAGTAAAAAACGTAAGAATTTAATCCAAAAGTTGATTGATCTCAAATATGTAAAAATGGTGTGATTTTTTGAGAAGTCCTAAGTTTTGTTAATATTTTAAGTTTAAGAAAGAGAAGATATTATTTTTTATTCCCGTTTACTTAATAAATGTTGTTGCCGACAAAATATAATAAATAAATATAATTTTACAATTATGTAAAGAAAGTCAGTTCGAGGTGACAAGTGACCATTTTAATCAAACTTCTAATACTACTATCAAAAACAAACGTATAAAAGTATAGACCTCTTTCGTCTGCAACACAGCGCCCCCCGTGTGGCAACACTGAATTAGTGCAGACGAAAGTTGCTACAAAATGGACAAAGCAAAAAAGATGATTTGAAAATGAAACACGTACAATGAGGAAATGAAATAAAACTAGTTTACAGGTAACCGTATAATTTTCTGGACGGGCCTCTTAAAGTTTCCAGCCTTTGTGGCCACTTCCACCACTCGTACCACGCCATCTTTCCCGGGGTGCAGTGCTGAAATCCGTCCTACAGGCCAAATACCCCGTGGCAAATTGTTGTCGACAATCAGGACAACTTGACCCTCCTTCAAGGGCACCTCTGATGAGCACGTTTGCGTTTGACGCCTCGGTACTAAAGTGGGCAAATATTCTTTGACCCAACGTGACCAAAAATGATCGCTGAGTCTCAAAACTTTCTTCCAATCTTTTCTTCCAAGCAGGTCTCTGTCAGATAGTTGCAGCGAAGTGGGTAACTGCTGATAGGAAGGTGCACCAAACAGGAAATGGAATGGTGTAAGTGCAGTCAAGTCGTCAGGGTCTACAGGGACATGCACCAGAGGACGAGAGTTTATTAGAGCTTCGGCTTCTGCAAATACTGTCTGAAGAACTTCTTCGCTTGGGGCTCTTTCTTTTAGTATAACGCTTAGAGCTGCTTTTACGCTTCTGACCAAGCGCTCCCAACACCCTCCCATAAATGGTGAAGCGGGTGGTATAAACTGCCAAGTAATCTTATTGTTGGCAGCAAAATCGTGAATCTTTTCATTAAAAAACACAGCAAGTTGTTTCTTTGCACCAACGAAGCACGTCCCGTTATCGCTCAGTATTTTTGACGGGCAACCATGACGTGCTATCAGCCGTCGAAGAGACAATATTGCAGAATCTGCTGATAATGATGCCACGACTTCCAGGTGCAGCGCGCGAGACGTCAAACACGTGTAAACAGCACCGTACCTTTTTTCGCGACGACGTCCGATTGATATGTTTAATGGACCAAAGTAGTCAACACCCACATTAGTGAACGGCCGTTGGTGGTGCGCCAATCTCACTGCGGGTATATCTCCAAGTTTTGGAATTTGTGGTTGAGCCTTTTTGTTTGAACACATCTGGCACTTCCGCGCTACGTCTCGTACCACATTTCGGCATCTTAAAACCCAAAACCGTTCACGAACCATATTAACCACTGTTTCATTGTTACCATGGCCTGCTTTTTCGTGAAGATGACCGATAAACAGACGAACTATTTGATGCCTTCCGTCAAGAACAATAGGATAGTTAGAAAATTGATCAACATTCTCAACAGAATTTACTCTACCAGCCAACTTCAAAAGACCATCATGGTATATCACCGCCAGTCGATATAGTTTACTCTGTTTAGGAATCGGAGTGGAAGTTAGTAGACAGATGATTTCCTCCTCAAAGCACTCAACTTGAGAACGTTGAAATAAAGCCTCTTCGGATTTAATGATATGAGATGCTACTAATGTACGATGAACGGGGGTATAAAATCGCGGTTAACTTTAGAATTTGGAAGTAATTTGTGCTTTGTCAGAAATGATCGAAACTTATCGCAAGCTTGGTGAACTCGAGCGGTTGCGCGAACAAGCCGGAGCCAACTACTAAAATGACTCGGCTCTGCTGTCTGAGGAGAAGGAACAGCGAGTTTTGTAGCACGAACACCAACATACATAGCGACATCTTTTAAAGTGACCCTGACTTCCTCAAGGGCCGCTGCAGGTACCTTAGGTTCAGATGGCCACTCGCTCTGATCCAACAATAAGAAAGAAGGTCCGAGAAACCATCGTTTGAGAGAATTACCAGGACGAGTGGCGTCATCTGCAACGTTCAGATTACCTGGAACGTACCTCCAACTTGAAATGTCGGTTAGTTCCGCTATCTCACAGACTCTGTGCATAACGAAAGGCTTAAAAAGGCGACTGTCTACTAATTGACGACAACACGGAAGGGCAATTCGACACCCAACCTCTCATCTCAAAGCCTGCAGCACTATGGACAGACACGATGTCAGCTGCAAGTTGAGAAGCTTCCTCTTCCGTGTCCACACTTCCGATATAGTCGTCCATGTAGTGGTCGCGAACAACTGCCTTAACAGCGAAAGGAAACTGTTTCTCGAATTGTGATGCATTTTTATTTTTGATAAAAAGAGCAGTGCATGGGCTGCAAGCTGCTCCAAAAATAACAGATGTCATTCGGAACTCTTTTACTGGAGAATCTGGACTGTCTCGCCAAAGAAAACGAAGCGCGTCTCGATCTTGCTCTCTGATTCTCACCTGTAGAAACATTTCCCGTATATCGGCATTCATGGCAACGCGGCCTTCGCGAAATCTAAATAAAATGTCTAACAATGGCTGCAGCAAATCAGGACCAGTCAGCAATAACGAGTTTAGACTGACTCCTAACGTTTTGGCAGCAGCATCATGCACAACACGCAATTTTTTCTTTTGCGGGTGCACAACGCCAAAATGAGGCAAATACCAAAAAAAATTGTTAACATTCAATAGGGAAGCTTGTTTTCTGATCTCATATGTATCAAAACACAGTTCGGCATAACCTTTATCTATCATGCACTGTATGAATTTCTTATAATCGACAGCGAATTCGGGTTCCCTTTGCATGCGCTTCTCCAAAGACAAGAAACGTGAGAGAGCATGATTGTAACTATCAGGCACACTAGTGATGTTGTCGCGCCATAACAAACCTACCTCGAACCGTCCCGACTGCAGACGCTTCGAAGTAGATTCCAAGATCTCTAACGCGCGCTGGTCATGTAAACTAACCTTAGACTGATATTTAGTAATTCCTAAAGAATCAAGCTTAAAATAGTCCTGAATAATGACGTCAATAGGAGGGTCAACGCTACCAGAAACTTTGCCTTCGTCGGCTTCGTCAGCGCAAGCATAATTAACAAAGTGTATAGGACGCGTCCAACTAGTCGAAAGACCATGTAGAGTCCAACCTAAAAGCGTCCGAGTAGCAACGGGTTGAGACTTTAAGCCCGCACGCACTTCCCTACAAATTGTCAAATGCCAATGCTCAGCGCCAAGAAGTATTTATGGAGTAGCTTTATCTAAAGTTAAAAATTCTGTAATATCTGCTAAGTGTGAATAATTTTTAATATCACGGCCTAAAATAGTTTGAGACAGTAATGATAAAGAATCTACAGTTCTAGCATTTTGCACCTGGTAAGAAATAGATTCGTGGCGTCCTTTAATAGTAAAACTGACTAGCTGAACTTCAGCGCTGGTTGACATACCACTTACACCTTCAAGACGAAGAATATGAGAAGGTCCTACGGCACCGATAGTACACGCTAACTCAGAATCTACAAGGGTGGCAGTAGAGCCATCGTCTAGTAATGCATAAGTTTCAACGCTTCCTGCAGGCCCACTGACTGTCACAGGAATAACTTTTAAGTATACCCTATGAGCGGTATCAGACATCAACGCATCCATTGTGTTTGTTACAATAGCCTTGCTTGGAGAATCTTGCTGAATAGAAGAAGACTTTATGAAAGGAACTGTAAAGCTTTTAGAAGGCGGCGGCTCATACCCATGGAGCAATGAATGGTGAAAGCGAAGACAACCATCAATTCCACAACGCTTCGTTTTACATGTTTTCCATCGGTGTGAACCTCCCCTTAAACAACGGTAGCAAAATTTCTTTTCGTAAAGCCACGCCCATCTTTCTTCAGGTGACCGTGACAGAAAAGTAGCGCAATTTTTAATATTGTGATTATGATCACAATAAATGCAGTTTTCTTTTGTAATTTTCAGGCTATCTTGTTTTGTTGACAGTACATTAATATTCTCCCTACGAAATAAATTTTGATCCGCAATGCCAAACTTATTATGTTTTTCAGCCTCCGTATTTAAAAACTGAGAAAAAATTATTAATTTCGGTGTGTCATTTGACGTATGGGTGAACGCAAAGTCAACCCATTTGCTACGTAAAAGAGTAGTGAGCTTGTTTAATAAACTTTGCATTAACTCGGGTGAGTATAAATATTCAGGTTGGTTTAGTAGTTTCAGCACAGAAATACAATTTCTTAATTTACAAGCCAAATTGTTGATTTCTTTTAAATCGTGTGACAGCCTTTGCAAACCACGTAGCTCCGCGATCTCGCGTAATACAATCGCCTCTGGCCGCGCAAAAGTCTGCTCCAGCATCTGCATGACTTCATCTGGCTCATCCGTGGTCGCCAACAAAATCACGACGCTCTCACGTGCCCGGCCGTGTAGTGCATGTCGCAATCGATTTAAGTTATCTATGTTAGAGAATAAATGCTTTGAATTATTATAATTTTTCTTGAATATCAACCATTCTATAGGGTCGCCGTTAAAAGGCGTTAGCTCATAGCCCTTTTTATATGGGGCCACAGCAGAAGCAATAGCCGCGGCTAATTTTTCTTCGCCATGACTACACTGGGTATTAATATTAGGTGACGCAACAACTGGGCACGCGTCAGGCACATTTTGCTTAATTTTCGTAGGTAATTTATTATTACAATGGGCTACAGAAACAACGGAATCGCACTTTACCTGTTCCGCTACCCATGCCGCGGTTCGAGTTTCGGAACACACAGAAACCTGACTGCGGCCAGCTTCGATACCTGCGAGCTCCGCGGCCAGCTCCATTTGCTCGATACGCCGCCGTTCGCACTCGAGCTGAAGTTCGCGCTCACGCCGCTCGTTGTCAGCCGCAATCTGCCGCTCTAATTGTTGTCGCGCTAGCCTCGCTTCGGCAGCCGTCTGAAGGGCCCGTATGGTAGCCGACGACTTTGAAGAATTGGAAGCCCTGGAACTAGATTGTACAACTGAACGCGAAGAAACGTTTGTGGACTGTATACACAACTCTTGTAGACCCTGGTTTGTGGTAACAGGATGGGGTGCGGTGAGCGCCTCGACCAGAATGGGGCTCGAAGCCCGGTTGAGTACACTCATATAAGGCACACCTGTTTCCTCACCAGAATTTACAGGAGCGTCCCCACGAATTGACTTTGACCTGGTAATCATAATTGTTCGGCTCGAAGGACCAAAGATTGTTGCCGACAAAATATAATAAATAAATATAATTTTACAATTATGTAAAGAAAGTCAGTTCGAGGTGACAAGTGACCATTTTAATCAAACTTCTAATACTACTATCAAAAAGAAACGTATAAAAGTATAGACCTCTTTCGTCTGCAACAAATGTCATTCGTAATAAATAAATAATAAATAAATATTTCTTACATTCACACCAATTAGCCTAGCCCAAAGTAAGCGCTGTAAGGCTTGTGTTATGGATACTAGGGTAACGGATAGACATACATATATGATACATAAATATGTAATATTCATAGAAATATATATAAACACCCATGACTCAGGTACAAATGCTCGTATTCATCATACAAACATCTGCCCCTTCCGGGATTTGAACCCAGGACCATCGGTGCGAAAGGCAGGATCGCTACCGTTGCACCAAACGGTCGTCGATAAATGCGTTTTAATAATAAATGCGTTTTATTTAAATATTAAACGATTATCTTTCAGTATATTTCACTTTAAAATGGGCTACAAGTGAAGCCCACGCGAGCACTCATGAACGTTTTAGAGGCGCGTGTACCGTAGTGTTAAAGGTAGTTGACACTCAGTATTCACTTGTCAGTCCACGGTAGCTACCGATAACGAACACCCCACCCCTCGTGAGTCCCTGGTAGCAATTGCTACCATATTCAAATTTCCGCGTTGCCTACTGTTTTATTTTAAATTACGATTAATTTTTGAGTTACAGAGATCCAAATATCAGTGGTGGATTCTTTATTTAATTAGCTTTACGGTAGTATTTTTTGTATGGTCTTAGCGTCATTATTTAGCGAGAAAATGGCATTTTTATCTAAGAGTCCGACAATTTTTTTTAACAATTCTTGCAGCATTGAGACTGTTGAGAGTAGTGGAGGGCGCGGTAGTGGACTTACAAGTGAGAATAAGACTTGAGATCTTCCAGGTTTTATACTTATAACCTAAAAGAAGGTCACCAGGGAACAAAAAATGTCTCAGTTAATGCATGTTAACGGTAACGATCAGCTGATATGCCTTACGGTGCACAATCTATTATTTTATCACTTTTGTTATTTCCAGTGATATCAAATATTTTCAAAAAAGGTTTGCAGCCTTAGCGTTTTTTTTAATCAGATGTTATATTTTTTAACTTTATCTTTATTATTTATAAACTTCATTAACTTTCCATATCTTTTTTGATTTATTTCATATTAGAATATTAATTTGAGTCATGGGTTTTTATATAAATATTGTTTAGCAGCAGCAGCTAGCACCCATAACACAAGCCTTACAATGCTTACTTTGGGCTAGGCTAATTGGTGTGAATGTAAGATAAATTATTATTCAAAACCAACTAATTCAATGCTTAATAATTTTTATATTTTGCATTTTAAATGTTATTTTATATGACAATTTTTTAATAGAAAAATACTAGAAAATATCGACTTGGCTTATGAGTACTTTACAGGCGAGACATTATTTTTTTATTAAAAAATTATCAATTAAACTTTTTATAGAAACGCCATTTTAAGTAAAGTTTTTTACCTATTGCCTTATCATCGAAATCACGTACCTATGGAGTTGTTATACGGTGAACGAATTACTTCAGTTCAATTTAAAATCGATCTATTTTCTGCACACTGACGATTATGGCATCGGCACCGAGTTGAACGATCAATGCTTGGCTTAAAGGTCACGAGTTCACGACCTACTAACTTTTATAAGTGAACATCAAATAACCACAGGGAGACTGTCACAAAGTGAAAATAAATGGGCGTAAATTACTAATTTTTATCAAACTCTCATTCATCTCAAAACAAAATATTAATCTTTTTTTAACATTAATTATCGAGAACATAAATTAAATTAATACATGCGCAATATTTGCATTTTGTGACTAAAATGTCTGAAGTTTTATAAAATGGTACAGTCCTCAATATCATCTAAAAATTCCTGACAAAAAGCCAGCTATTTCAATAAAAGTCCGGGCTTTATAGTTACAAAATACAAACATTGCTGCATACTCATTTAATCAGTGGCGGATTTACCAGGAAGCATAGGAAGCAATTGCTTGGGGCCCCGCTTGGAGAGGGCCCCAAAATTTGAAAAATTTTTAAAACTTATTTGAAAATGTAAAAATATTTAAAAATATTAAATTTTTTTGAAATAAAATAAAAATGACATTGACATTTTCAATTCTTCGATGGGCCTAGAATAAGTCAATGATTTAAGCCTACTGTTTATCGAAAAAGACAAGCTTGGAGAACTTGACTTTGATGATATTATTAATCAATTTGCGATTGAAAAAAGTAGAAAGAAGTTGTAATGGCCATCCATCCCCTTGTTCCGCCATCCCCATTTTTTCATCGGACAACCAGACTAACAAATTGGCGACACCGTTATATGGTGGATACACCAAAGAGTCGCACTAAGCGTTTTGGTTTCAATTTTATGATACGTACCGCTAAGGAGTGGAACTCTTTGCCTGAGTCTGTGTTTCCTGACAAATACAATTTGGTGGTCTTCAATTCACGAGTGAATAGGTATCTTCTAGGCAAGCGCGTCACATCCTAGATCGCATCGACGCTTACCATCAGCCGAGATAGTGGTCAAGCGCATGTCTATTTTCTATAAAAGAAAAAAAAAAAAATGGAGATGGTTCAAATAATATATTGATTTAATAAAATAATTTGCAAAATTTATCTGTTTTTTTGCTATTTAAAAAGAAGAGGGGGGGGGGGGGTTTATATTAAAACGAGAGCCTCAAAAATCAGTTGTTGCTTGGGGCCCCGTCTAAGGTAAATCCGGCATTGCATTTAATAATCGATCTCGTTTATGAATTACTCAAAATTGATTAATATTTGAAAGCATCAGACTTATTTGATATTACAATATGTAACCGTATTCCATATTAACCAAAAAATTACCACTAAATAAAAAAAGCCGGAAAAAACTCCAAGAGTTTTGACGAATCCGGAGGATGGTAACATTTAGCTGAAGTAAATCCGTATTTTATTCCCAAAATCATTTTATTTAATGAATTCTTTAATAGTCAAAGTTATGGGCGTATATAGAAGAGGGGGCGTGTGGACCGTGCCCACCCCAGTATAGTCTAGTATCCACTCCAGGAAATTCTATGAAGGACGCCAAAATACTGACAACTTCACACTTAAATCGTTTTAAAACATTATAATTATCTACAGCTGACAAATCTACATACTTACTCAGGGCCGTCTTTGACATTTGACAGAACCCTTTTTATTACTAGAATAGACAATGAAAGTAGATAAACAAGGTTTCAGATTTTTTTATTGACAGTCAATAGACGAATAGATAATCTTTAATTTAAATGGGGCGATTCTCACTTATTTAAAAATTTCTAACAATAAGATGCTGAAATTCGATAGCCTTATTTTGGACGAGAGTAGAGTAGCTTCGCGCATGCAAAAGCTAATAAATAAGTCGATAATATAATTACTAATTGAGACTCTGGCAGGAACTAGGGGGCCCATATCGATCGCGGGGCCCTGGGAGTTTGCCCAGAGTGCCCACTGGGAAAGAGGGGTCTGTAGTTACTTTTTTTAACATACTATAATATCGTACTTTTCATTTAGTTACTTTTGAATACACAGCGTCACGAACTATTTGACGCTGGCCGTATCACTGTAGCGACATCGTATAGTTATCGTCTCATTTTCACTACATGAAACTTAACAATAAATGCAAAGTTATTTACGAGTTATGTATGTTACAAATAGCACCTGTCTGTAAATTGAATATTTACCATGCCATTCAGTGACTAGCCCACCCTGAAAAATAACCATATACATACCAATGGTCAAAGTACATCCATATCGTACTACGCACTATTATAATCCAGGATGTTTGCTTTAAGTACAAATAATAATAAACATGCACTTCCTACATGACATATTATTATTGGAAACATATGCACGTTTCTTATCTAATAATATGACCTAGTATTAATTACTGATTACCTTATAATATTATCTTAGCATTCTAGTAGCATAAGGTCTGAATTGAGTTTAGGTGTCCATGAGGAACTTCATTGTATATTCCTTTGCCTAATGTAGATAGATAGATGGGTGTATTCCGATTGTATATACTGTATACATATACAAGTATGTATAATGGTAATGTGTGTGCAGCAGCGGAAATAGGGTCACAGCTCAATGCAAAACATTTTTATTCAGGAATAGGTGTCGCACCGATTTTCAGCCATCACCCTGGCTGATGAGGTCGCAACTTCGCAAGTGATATGAAACAACGCAAGTCAGTGTCATATATGTACAATTAAATTGTCAAGGAGAGTGTAGCTAGGAAAAAAGCAAATAAAATAGAAATTACTCGAGTAAACTAGATAATAATTTTAATACAACTAATGGATACAGAATGTAAAAAAAAAACCAATAAAAAATATATGTTAAAAAAGTATGTACGTTAAGTGGTTACTTACGATGTGGAGAAATTAAGGATTTTCAATAAAGTATTAGAAAAAAAATGTTATGCTACTTACAAAGGTATAAATAATATTTTTACTAACAATACTGGATTCTAGATAGTTTGAAATAACATATTTTTAATTTTATGAATCGAATTAGTGGGGCAAATTAAGCCGCATTTCAAGCATTCTACGTTGTCCCGCCGTATAGTGAAATAATTTAAGTGAATCGTTATTATCTCTGAAAGAGGTAAGGATAAAGCATAAGCTGGTATTGCGAAAATAATTATTTCTAGTTACTATAGCATTTACTTTGCTTTCGCCAGCTGTCTGGCAGCTTCGCCCGTTGTTAATTTTTTGCACCCATACCGTCCATTTCTCTACCTGGGCAGGTACTTACCTTAAGAAGCTCCATCCAAATGGTAAGGGATATAGTTTACTCAAAAACTTTCCTACAGTTAAAATACTTTTATATTATTTTTCACATTCCTGGCAACTTTTTTTTCTGCAAAAAGTTTGTTTGTAAAAACATTTAAAAATAATGATGACCGAATAGATCGAACCGTTCTCAAATCATGCTTCTACAAAAGAACTTATTTTAAAGGGGTTTGAAGGTTTTGGCCCTAATATCAGCCGCCATTTTGATTTTTTCAAAATCGCGGTGCACAATAAATGTCATATATTTGGATAGGGGACACTTATACAAACATAAAATGTTATAACATAATATCATAAAGCGTCACGTTTCTGAGTTATTCAAAGATAAAAATAACAGATTTATTTATTTATTTTGTAGTTATATCATGTTGTTTAAATTTTTACTTTTAACCTGAATCAGAAAAATAAAGAAAACAAATATATTACTATATATATACTAATAATTGATTTTGTTCATTAATAACTTTTTAATACAGTTCAGTATAGGAATCAGATATAAATATATGTTGAATTATAATGATTTGTTTTATTACCTATACTTTAATTTTGATGAATAACTCCGAAACGTGACGCTTTAGGATATCATGTTACATAACATTTTTTTTTTGTAAAAATGTCCTCTATCTAATTATATAACTTTCATTGTGCACCGCGATTTTGAAAATAAATCAAAATGGCGGCCGACGTTAGGGCCACCCTCCATACAAAAATATTCAAACCCCTTTTAATTAATTAGATTTTCGTACCACATATCTTTAAAACAGATTTTCAGCATCAAATTCAGCACCTACATATTTAAAAAGGTAATCTCTGACGTCATAGCTAAAGTCAGTGACCTGTGAGGTCGAGGTAGACATTTTTTAAATTGTTATGTAAGCTGACACTAGGCAGTTGCGCTCTATTAATTTTCACTAGTTTTTATATACTTTTAAATGTCTTCACTGCTAATAGTATCTCACAATTTATCTTTACTAAAATAAAATTCTTACATGCTTTTAATGAAAATAGAAAAAAATAACGATAATGTAAGTGCTAAATGCTAAAAAATCATCACGCAACTCTCCTCTTCAATCAAGAGCATTAAACGAACGAAAAAAAAGTGGCGCGTGAAATTACAATAACAGCCACTTATATCATTATAAATGCTATTTACGTATTTACTCAGGTTACGATACATCCCACGATAAGGCGTGTACTAAATTTCAGGTCAACAGAAAGGGGTAAAATATCTATATATTATATATAAATTCCCTGTTTGATCGCTATAAACTCTGAAACTACTCGACCGATGTTGGTATTTTTTTTTTTGGATTTTCTCCAACTTAGGACAAAGGATAGCTTCCTTTTATCTATTTTTTTTAATTACAATAACTGAGCCATAGCAACGCGTGGCCAGGTCAGCCAGTTAAATTAAAACAGAGCAAACTTAAAAACAAAATAAACATATTTTCATATTTTTTGTACCTAAAACATCAAGTAATTAAAGTATTTTTCTTAACTTTTATATTATTCAATCTGTGACCTCTCTTCCTATCTAAAAGATAACTAAAATACCTATTTAACCGCTTTTAACTTTGGCCACACGAGCGTTATGATGAGTCATTTTAAGGCACAAAAACTCGTTTGGGTACGACCTCATGCTATAGAAATACGTTACACGAGTAACGTACAATACTATTTAAAACCTTTTATATTAACAATTATGCAGTTTGAATAGAATTACAAAAAGAATATCTTCAACAAGGTACGCATAAAAAATCTTCAATATACGAAAAACTGTATATCTTTTTTTAAATTCCTTCTGCTCTTTACACTTTCATCTGTAAATCGAGTAGAGAAAATTTACTATTTGCATATGTTTATGTACCCTTGTATTAAGAAGAAATGGTGTACTTAGCACTTCCCGTGAACGGCCCACGCATACGACTGATTATAGACACCCAGAACATTATGAATCTCTTTCTTTTTCATTTGGGTAAAAGAGACGCCGATAGTTTCCACTCCGACGCGCACACACAACTCTAAGTTTGCGTTGGCTCCAAAACTTTCCATCCCTTCCCATCTCAATAAAGAAGAAAAACTAACTTTATTGCCTTTTTGTTCTGAAATCTATCCTTAAGAGTAGGCAAAGGTTCAGAAATACATCATGGGTTTTTAATCTTCATCGGGGTCACTTGTGGTGGTTAGTGAACTTGTAACCAGTTATTCTTCGGGTATTGCATCTACTAGTGTCTGTGCCCAACTTTGAAGACATACATACATGATAACTGAATTTAAAAAGGGAGAAGGTAGTGGATTTTTCCGTTGCGATCGAAGCCGCCCGAGCAATATTTAAAGGAAATATTAAGATAAGGAAAACAAAATGAAATATTTTCCTTGTGGATGAATTTATCAATTTGGTAAAAAATTATGTACCAGTCTTTCCTGGAATATTTGTCATTAGAGGACATTTAAAAGAATATGAGCTTAAATGTATAATCCAAAGCTAAATCTTTAATTAATTAATTTTACATACAATGTCATCTGGACTTTAAATATCAGGATTTAAACGAACTCTTGCCTCGTATCTATTTAATTAATTAGAAACAAGAAAAAATAAGAAAACAATTGGCTATTTTTACTTAGAAGACAATTATTAACTTTAGTGTAGATAACGAAAAACCATACTTCCATACTTTGGTTATACATTTTGCATACATATTGGCAGAGCTATAGAAAAGGACAAAGTATCTTTCATCCTTTTTTTCACGAGCGAAGCAACGGGTTAAAGAATGAACAAACGCCCGCTCTACGTCAGGGCATTTACCTTCTCCCTCAACCTAAAAAAAAAAATTCAAGACTTCTCATTTAAAATGAGAATGCCCGCCATTTTCTATATTGGCTATCTGTAACCTTCAACCAGTTTTGATCGGAACTGGGGTTATTGGGTTCGTGATTTTTTTCTACCTTTAATTCAGCTTTCAGTCAAGAAAATGCGCTACAAAACAGTTATCTAAAATGTTTTCAAAAATATCGTTTTGATGAGATTAGATTTAAAAAGTTTATAAAGTTAGGTATGTTGATAATTCAGGTGTGTGATTAATTTTATTGGTACTTAATTAGTCTTTGCATTGGTCATCGCATTTTAGCTTACTTACACCTAAAAAACTAAAGTTATCACAATGAATGTGTTTAAGAAAACTACTTTTACAGGATTAGTTGGGCATTTACTTTTGCTTTTTTGGAGCGGAGCGAGCGGAGCTCCCATGGACCTGCTTCAATGACGTAGTGTCTTGTACGCCATAACTTCCCGAGTTCTTAGCCGAGTTTAATCATTTTTAAGTGGAATCGAATCAACGCATTTAGGACCAGATTGTGATAGAGCCGGAATTTGGAAATTCGCAAAAATAAAAAATTGTGACCAAAAAACATTAGCTCTATGGGATTTCCCATTGAAACAAAAAGCGCGCGCTTTTTAAAGTTTGAATTCTTATGGAATTTTAAAATGTACTAAACATTGCTTTTTTTTTAGTTTTACGCTCCGCTCCAAGTTATGGTGCTAGCGAAGCTTTATACTTAGTTACTACATCGACCTGGTATATTTAAGCCTGACTTGACTCTTTTACAGGAGCCGAGATTACAAGATGTAAGTATATAATGTAGCTAGGTATCTGCATATAAGTATTATATATACCTATATCTACAGTCGTTAGAACTTATCAATGTTTTCTGGGTCCACGTGGATGGATTATGGCCCATTTATTCTTCTTACGCTATTTGATCCCAAGGGAAGGCCACTGCCTTACAATAATAAAAAAAACGATTATTATTTCTGATTTTTTTATCTGTATATAAAATCTTTTTTTAATCCCTCATGAACCAAGTAGCAAATCATGTCTCAGTACGAACGGACGTAAAAATAGGCCAGCTGATACGTGTATCGGCTTGTTACCTAACGCGAGTCCAAGGCCATGAACGAATGCGCACAACCTATCTATAACATGCCATCAGATTCCAAGTGATAATTTAGAATTTAAAACGAATAAATGAATTCACATTAACTTGAATATAGTCATATAATAATCAGTTAATATTATTAAACAAATTAAATTTTGAAAAGATAAAATATGGAACTCATTAATTGATTGATGTGACATTTATTAAATTTTAAGTAAGAACAATTTTAATTATAAAACTGAAGTCAAATGCAAGATTAACTGTGATACCAATAAAACACCTCTTGTGAATCATACAGCCACAAACGAAGTAGCATTGTTTTACAGCTTACGTAAGAAATGGCTTCTAAGAATGTACATTGTAGTTGTCAAAACTTTGAAAAAACCAGAATCTGAATAATAATATTCGGTTTGCTATAGACCATAAAATCGATTTAGGTTCCGCTACCTATCCACTCGGTCAGTTATGTAAGCACGCGGCTGTGCGTGACGTAGTCTAAAGTGACGTCATCGATTACGTCACAATTTTTCGTCATCATAACGAAAAATCTAACAGCACAGCTTTTCTCATTGTATATTAAACAAAGATACAATTTTAGTTTTCACTTCCTTATATAGCTACATATTTATTAAGCAAAATACTGCTTATGTTATTAAAATATTCCATAGTTCAATCTGCTACGTAACATTCCAAATGACGTTAACGACACAACTACGTCACCAACAGCAAATCCCATAATTCATACTACCTACCACGTTTAGCTTATCAAAGAATTATAGGTGTGCAAATATTATAAATGTAACAAGCATTACTGCATATTTCTGACCCAAAATTTAATTACACATTAAATTAATATAATAAGAAACCGATTATGTACGAAGCCAAAAATTTATTGTTTATAATATATATTTTACATCAATTTATATTTTGCACGGTATATCTTTCGTTATTGGTATCAATTAGAATTTGCAATATGGTCTCGAAAGATTGTTTCCAGATTGCGTAGGTATTTTAATGTTCAGAATAACAATTCCAAAATTTAAACATTATCAATAGTAGGCTAGGGATCATTAGTTATCTAATTATTAGTTACCTAACATTATCTGGGAGAGGCCATTGTCGGGTTGAAACGATTCACCTACCCACAGATATCTTTATTACAAATTAAATGAAAAATCTTTTATTCTAGAATGCCAGAATGTGTAATATCTTACTACAAGTCAATATGGATTTGAAAGAATAAACTATGCAAAGTAGATCAATTATATAACCTCCTTTTTCAATTTATTGGTCTTTTTAGTGAAGGGGCAAGTTTACTTCAGATTATTTACATTTTGTTAATTTATTACATTTATTTTAAGTGAACATAAGGTTGAATAGTTATGCGATAGAATATAAAAAATCATTTATGATAACTCTTGACAGTTTATAAAGAAACAAATGAATCTTACTTTATGCATGGGAAATGGGGTAGAAGTAAAATAACCACATTAATTTTAACATTTCTATATTTTAATTTACTCGTTATGTACGACTTTTTCACAAAGAAAAATTCACACCGAGCGAACATGCTTCTTACATTAGCTCATAGCTTCTTCCTTACCCTACAATGTTTCTACGTAAAATTCCACAGAATGTGATTTTACTACACTGTGAATCACTGAATTGAAACAAAAAATGAAATTTGCCTATGTCACCACAGCACACACAAGACCCATACATCTGTGAAGTTACATAACTCCAAAATCACATGATTTATAGATATTCACAGCGTTTAGAGCAAGATTAGTTTTAACATAGCTGGTTCCAAATCTAAAACAGTACAAGGTCTCACTCCCTCATGACATGTGACAGATTAAATGGCCACCTTGGTGAAAAATTAACTGATTCACATCACTACTATAGAATACAAATAATTAACAACTAAAGTTGTGATGTGATTCAATGCATCTCGGTTCCATTGCCACTTAAAACTAGGCTCCTCCATTTTGCATTTGATTACATAAGTAACTGACAAGAAAAATGTTTTAGAAAAAAAAATTAGAACATTCTTAGAATTGATTTAAAGGAGGTTTTTGATTTCGTCATATAGGACAAGCACGAAGGCACCACCTGTACCTCTGAGGACGTTGGAGAACGCTCCCTTGAAGAACGCAGAGCCACCCTCAGACTTGGCAATGGTCGCCCAGCAGTGCAGGGTGTTCTTGTATAACATATCACCCTTGGCACGTCCAGACTGCATCATCATGCGCCTACGGACAGTGTCGAAGGGATACGAGATGATACCAGCTACAGTGGTTACAGTCTGTGCGATGGCCCAGCTGATAACTAGGGGAGTGTTTTTGGGGTCGGGCAACATGCCGCGGGCAGTGTCATAGAATCCGAAGTATGCGGCACGGTAGATGATGATACCTTGTACAGACACACCGAATCCTCTGTATAGACCGACGAGGCCATCTGATTTGAAGATTTTGGAAAGGCAGTTTCCGAGGCCGGAGAACTCGCGCTGGCCGTCTCCTTTACCCACGTCGGCGGCGAGACGGGTACGGGCGAAGTCGAGTGGGTACACGAAGCAAAGCGAAGTGGCACCGGCGGCACCACCAGATGCTAAATTACCAGCGAAATAACGCCAGAACTGGGTTTTCTTGTCAACTCCACCGAGGAACACTTGCTTGTACTTGTCCTTGAAAGCGAAGTTGAGAGCTTGAGTAGGGAAGTACCTGATGACGTTGGCGAGGTTACCACGCCAGAACGAGAGCGGGCCCTGCTCTTTGGGAATGCGGACGAAGGCGTCGATGATACCCTTGTAGCGCTGGTCTTCGGTGATCTGTTTGCTGACGTGCTGTACCTGCAGCAGTAGCTTGACGCGCTCGATGGGCGCCACCGCGGTCTTGGAAACGGCGGCCGAGACACCACCGGCGATGAAGTCCTTCGCGAACGCGACCGGATCGGCGAGGTTAGACATTTTGATTAATTAGGGGGGTTATTCACTTGTTAATTGCCTCGCGGCGTAGAGTTGGACGTCTACTAGATCACACACGGGGATGGAGAAATCACGAAACACTAACTCCCGATTTTTATAATCAGGAGATTTTAGAGTAATTTCGTGATCACGGGAGCACAGGGGTAAGGTGTGTGCCTTTTTTGAAATTCGATCGATCACGTTCTCTCGTAGTTCTGCCCGGAGGAGCGGCGCAAAAGAAGGAAGGAAGGGGCAGATATTGCCAACATAACCGTAAAATACCACGAGGTCAGTATGCCCATTACAAAACCAAAAACACCCGCAAAATGAATTTAAATAAATAACATCTATTTTAGTTTATTAAAAATATACATCAATAATAAATAAAAACAAGTAAATATAACATAGAACATACTATTTTTGAAATGAAAACTTATTTAGCGGCGATGTGCACTTTTTGATATGGGTAAAAATGTTAAACTCGCGTCAGGACACGTGACCTGATCGAAAATTCGTAAGACGGAGGGAGAGTAGACCACCGGCGCGGCGTAGGAGAGGAAGTAATATCTCCCTCTCTTTCTACCGCGCTGCGAAAATGTATGCCTGCTCCTGCTGTTTTGTTTAAGGGTGCAGGTGCAGGGTGCTAGGGTCCGTGAGTGTGCGTGTGTTTGTTGTCATGATTGTGTACGATAACGCAATACATGAATATTGTATTTTACCACATAAATGATAGTACTTTTATGCTGATAATTAAAACAATTGGTACGAAATTATTTCCTAACCATTTGAAAATATCAAAAATGCACAACGTTTATGTTCATGTTTTCACTTCTGCCTGCACTCACGGAGTGCAACCCGCTGTTTTTATCATTTGAATACCACTGTCAGGACTTAGAGTCAGGAATCCAATCATGTCTTCACTATAAAATTTATACTATGATTAACAGGCATTTATTAAATATTACTTTTTTATTCTTCTTTTAGATCTCCATGGTTACAAAAAACTCCAATTTTCTATGTTAATCTATTAGAGTAGCAACACTTAGATGACGTATACTAATTGCGTTTTGTTTTATCAAAGGAAAGATCGATAAATCCCAAGAAATTTATATGAAACAAAAGATACATTACTATTATAGTATCCAAAGTCAAATGTTTTTTGGTGAATAATCTTTTTACAATGATTACATAGTTACGACATAAATCAAAAGTATGAATACAAAAGAGTAAAGTACTACGATGGAAATTAAGTAATACTAACAAAACAGTTTCAGTTTCGCCAACTAGGACAAAAATATTAAAAAGTAAATGTTGTCTATAGAGAAATATTTCCTGTGTAATCTGTGAACTTCCTTGACAATTTCCCTTCATATATCAAAGCGCAACAAAGCACAACATATGTTATTACATTGAAATCTATATAATTGGTAACTGAATCTAGAATTATTTATCGCTTATAGAGGTTTTTCATTTACCCAGTTTCCCAAATCGGCAGGTTAACATTACAGTTGTCTGAGTTATAGACATAGGGTCCCACTCTTCTATACACTCAGGGAAATTAGACTGTTTGTAAATAAGCATTTCATAACTTGTCTAAACCTAATAAATTGTCTCACTTATACGGGTTATTGAGCTGCGAAGTCCCAATTATAGAAGTAAAAAAAAAACATCTATGAAATCTTATCTCAGTTAAAAGGTCTCAAAATTCCCAATATGTCCCAGGTATTTTATTACCACGTTTTTCTTATCTCACTTTTCTTATTTGTTTGTCTGTCCGGGCAAAATCTTGCAACTTAAATTTGAGGCACTTTCCGATAAGCTAGAAAGCTGAAACTTTCAGGATAGGTCAGAACCCGATGACAATGCACTCTAAAGCAACTTTCAACTTTCCAGATGCACTTTCAGGTCCACTTTCGGCAACTTTCACTTTTGTATGGGGCTTATCCGATTGTTGCGTAACACATGGTTACTTCGTTGAGTTAATAATTAAAAAGAATAAAATAATTATACTAGATTTAAAAAATCTAAAAATCCCACGTTTTTCAATGTCCTAAAAAGAATAAAATAACCCTGCGGGGCAAAGCGAGGGGCCACTCAAAACGTGGGGGCGCATCTTTATTAATGAAAAAGTGTAGGGATTCAATGAAATTGTCACATTTCCTGGGCCCAATTAAACAAGTTTTACTATATATTGATGCTACGATATTTTGTATTGTTGACGTGACGTCTTTCTTCATCAGCGACTAGGATTATTATTATCAGACTTGTTATATATTTAGCTCGCAGTTTCTGCATTAGCCACGACGGAGAGGGAGGCCACAATCACAAATATCTTTGTCCATGATACAAAGTTTTGATAGATACGAAGCCACATGGAAGTGCCTTAGGTGCATTCGAATAATAGTTGATGTGACCGATTTGCTGAGATGCAATTTATAAAATCTTAACTATTCTTAATTTTTTTCTACATTTTACCTTTATTGTGTCTAGTACTTTTCCATTTCTTCTCAAGTACTATGGACGAATTTTTGAGATGATGAAGGAGGTTGTTATATGGGATAACATCACCGCAGCTCCTCGCTTCCTTTGCAAGATTGTCACCAATTTCGCCTTCTGCAATATTATGATGGCCAGGGATCCACACAAAAAGAATATCATAATCATAACTCCTCATTTTACACCTTAAGGGTAACTTTCTACAGTCCATTATGTAGGTAGAGAAAATGGATTTTAAAAAGGTATTTTTCCATAGATTGCAATCTACTTTTGGAGTTAGAAAAGATTATTGATTTTGTATTTCATTTTATTTTTTGAATTCACAATGTCATTTTATTATAAGATCGAATCGTATATAAAAAATATATTAAAATAAGCACTTAAAAAGCGACCACTTAAGATATAAAATACACATAAGAAACGACCACTCCTCCGAGCCCTCGGGTGAGATTTGATTGTTTGAATCTGTTGAATTTTACGAGTAATACATATTCTAATTCTTTTAAGATACCAAAACATTATCCCGAAAAAAAAAACAGAGGTTTCATGAATTTGAATGAAACATTTTGTTGAACTATATTAAATTATTGTTGATGGTAAACTATTATAGCTACCTCAGTATAGTGTGCCAGAGAGAAAAGATTGCGAATGGCGATGGACGGAAAGTTTTTTTGTTGATTACTAATCTGTGGTGCTGTGTGAGCAGATTCGTTGTTTGGGTTTTGTTTATTCATTATTTTACTAATTGAGGCATGCAGATGAGCCGAATGGGATCGCCGTCCGTCGGTATGGACGAAGATACTGGTGTTGGTCATGTTTTAAGTGATTTTCTACTGCAACTTGAGAACTATAATCCATCAATACCAGACTCGGTCGTTGCACATTATTTGAATATGTCTGGCTTCGAATCGCAAGACTCCAGGTATGAAATTTTACTCATACATGTCCCTGCTGCCATTCACTCCACTTAAAAATCAGTCTTTATTCACTATTGTAGGTTCTAAAATTCCTTAACACTATAAACTAGGTAAATTCTAGTTCATCAATATGTTTTCACTTGTGGACAAAAAAAGGAACACAAAGATATAATCGCCGTTTAGTATCCGGCAGACTAGAAAATCACCAGCTTTTGACTCCTAAGGGTCAGTAAAAGGCGTAATTGGTTGCCCAACTCGAGATTATCACTTCCCAAAGACCTTAAAATGGGCAGCAGCGAATTGTCTTTTACTGCAATAATTTACCTACCTGTAATGCATGGAAGTTGAGATGGTAATAAAAGTATTGTAATATCTTTTACCTTTTGGACTGGTTTTATTCTTATTCCGGGTGTTTGTGATTTGAAAATGCATATTTTTGCTTCTGAGTCACATTAACTTTGTCATTAGTTACAGATAATTGTGTTCAACAATAGTTCTTATTAATATAATTTGCCATTTTTTAAATAATTAGTATATATTGAGATCATTGTATGGTTTTCAATACAATAAATAGATAAAAAGTCTGTGATTAGGTAAAATGGGAACTGTTTTGGTATATATTTTATTTTCAATTGTTGTCTCTTTTGGTCTGCACACGCACCCATCTAGGTTGCCACATAATACCAGCATTGCAGGTGATGTCCATGCTGCAACAAATGCTGAGTGGTTGCCTTTTTGGTTTCACCGTATATCTGTTTTTTATTAATATATATTTTTATGTGATTTAGTTACGAAACCAAATAAAAAAAGCTTTGAATTTGAATTTGAATTAGCTAATGTTCTACAGTTATAAGGATGAAATAAAAAACATTTTATTGGCATATACACAGGGAAAACAAGAATAGGAAGAAAAAATAAGGTATATAATCAATCTGAAAAACTACAAAGAATAATAAAAACTTATAAATTGTTATAAATTGAGTGGAGTCAACAAATTATCTGCCTTTCTTTGTTGGAAAGGCCTTCCATTGAGACAGAGACATAGAGAGACCAGAAATATTAATAACTAGCGGCCCGTCCCGGCTTCGCAATGGGGGACAAAATTCTTTAAATTTTTCTAGCATTAAATATAGCCTATGTTTCTCAGCGTGAATGTAGCTTTCCAATGGTGAAAGAATTTTTAAAATCGGCTTAGTAGTTTTTGAGTTTATTTCAAACATACAATAATACAAATCTTTCCTCCTTATAATATTAGTGTAGATAACAATGAGATCTCGACACTTTTGCATGCGTCTTGTCTTGCTTGCATCAAGCGCGCGTGGATTTACTTATTTTAGAAATGTATTTATTATACTCTTCAAAGATCTTATACTTACAATCATCAACAAATAAATTTCGAAAAAGATTATTACAGGATTTTATGTTGATAAAAAACTGTATGGCCCATAACTCATTAATAGGTACCAACTCTTAACATCTTACACACGTGATAACTTTTAAACGAAATATCCGATTGAGATGAAACTAAAAGTATTTTACTTCTACATAAATACTCTTGATAACATAATGCTTAATTTCGATAAAGATTAATATTACGATACATACTTAACGTAGTTTTTTTTCTTCAGACGATTTAATAATTATTTTGAACACAAAATCGGTTATTGTGATTAAACCATGATAGCTAGATATATGTTCTCGCGGACTTTTTTGTAGGACTTAATGGGATCTACAAACCCGTAGTACATCATATTGTTCTATTGTCAATAGTTTTTGCAGCGCACGCAAAAATAGGTTTTCGATTTTACACCTTGTGTTACAAAATAGCAATTTATTTACGGATCCCTAATTTTGAAAAAAAAAATATAGCCTATAGCCTTCCTCGATAAATGGACTATCCAACACTGAAAGAATCATTCAAATCGGACCAGTAGTTCCAGAGATTAGCGTGTTCAAATAAACAAACAAACAAACAAACTCTGCAGCTTTATAATATTAGTATAGATTAATTTATAATAGAATATAATTTATTTAATCTCTAAATGATATAGAGCGAAATATTTGAATTCTAAACATACATTATTATGCTATATTACCTTTATAATTTTATTGTCATGAAATATTTTCATTTTCCAGATTGATCCGTCTTATAGCCCTTGCATCACAAAAGTTCCTTTCCGACATAGCTAATGATGCTTTACAGCACTGCAAGATGCGGACTTCAAGTCAAATCAATCAAAACACAAAAAATCAGAAAGGGCCTAAGGAAAAGAAGTATGTGATGACGATGGATGACTTGGTACCCGCGTTGCAGGAGTACGGCATCACTGCAAGAAAGCCACATTATTTTGTATGAACTATAAGCGATAATTTCTGTTAAGGTATGTTATTTGTGAGCGTTCAGTCATAGCATAAATTGTAATTTGCCATTAATTGTTTACTCTTCGAGTGATTGAAGGATTTATTAATTTGTATTTATTGTATTATGTATTCATTACTCAATATTATAAACTACTAAAGTGCGAATGAGGAGATTGGCCACCAAAGCTTAGCTTGGGATATTTGTACCAAGTGGTCATATGAGGTTAATTGCAACATTATTAGATAATTAAATAAAAAATAGGATGAATGGCTCAGTTGCGTTAAATGTTGATTTTGAAATGCAATTCCACTATCGAATTTATAGTGTTCGAATGTTTTTATTTTCAAATCTCCATCGCTATGTTGTAGAGTAGTATATCTTAATGTCAGATGTAGCCAGTAGTGAATATTTAAATTTTGTCAGACATTCAAACTCAAAGCTCAATGTTCAAGTAGGATTGTAATTTACATGCTCGTTTGAATACTTGACTAATCACGTTTCTCAAATTGGACGTATTATGAATTAGACATTTGGATAATTGGGAGATTCAAATGATATTGTGAATCAATGTTTTGCATCTACGTCACATTATTTTGAACAAAACCCACTGACTGTCCGTAGATGTTGACTTCGAATGGTAAATTAAGATTTAAGCTATGGCTAAGAAAAAGATTGTTTGTATTTTAATAAGTGTATGTTATCAAAATAGTTAATTTGTCAAATGATAGGATGTAGTTGTCTATGAGAATGCACTTCTTTTAAAATATTTCAAACTTTTAAAATGATATGTAATACCTTATTATTTCTGCATAATTAATTCCATTCATTAATCTAGAATTATTAATTAAATTAACTAGATGTTTTATTTTAAATAAGCAAGATGTGTTGTTATGAATTGCTTATAAAATCTGATGAGCATTGGACATTTTGTAAAAACTTTTTTGTGCATAATTAATTTATGAAAAAAAATTCCAATAGGGTCAAACACTGTAATGGCCATGACAAGTTTAAATCAAATTTAAGCTACGATGGTGAAAAATGACCTTTTTATCTTTGTGAATAGTTGTGACTTGTGTCATAAAATCATAAGACATATATATCCTCAACAATATGTTTAAATGTTTTTTCCATTAAAATCTATTATATAATGCACACAAAAAATTTATTAAAATCGGTCCAGTTATTTAGGAGTTCAGTGACATGCACACATATACATATAATAACAATATATGTATAAAGAAAGTTAATGCAAAAACCCTTCTCTTCTCTGTCAACCAATTTTCTTTGTAATATCTTTATTAAATATTTTGAAATAAAATGTATGTAACTAATGAATAAAATTTATATTCTGCTTATGAATCACCCAGACAATTTTGTTATAATACTAGCAACATTGAACTAGACATTGTTAATATTTTTTTAATAATAATGTTAAGTAATCTGATAAGCTAATAATAAAAGTTTAAGTATTAAAATGGTTTATACTATTTCCATTTATTCAGAAAAAAATATGACTATTATTAATAAGTAATAATACTAAGCAATCAATCCACAATAAAATTTAATTTTGTTTTGTCCGAGATTTTATTACGGATATTTTCTTGAAATTTTGTTCTTTGTATATTTTTTACTTTCTTTGTATATAAAACCTATCCGTATTTTATAGGATACATTTCGGAGAGTGTGCAGCTGAATTGCACAACCTTGTTCCGCCGTCCCCATCTTTTCATTGGACAACCAGACTTACAAATTGGCGACACCATTATATGGTGGATATACCAAAGAGTCGCACTAAACGTTTGGTTCCAATTTTATGATACGTACCGCTAAGAACTCTGTCTGAGTCTGTATTTCCTGACAAATACAATTTAGGGGTCTTCAGGTCATGAGTGAATAGGTATCTTCTAGGCAAGCGCGTCACATCCTAGATCGCATCGACGCTTATCATCAGGCGAGATAGTGGTCAAGCGCATGCCTATTTTCTATATAAAAAAAAGCTGTGACAATACTCGTTTTAGTGTCCATTAGGCCGGCAGCGCCACTATTGGATTTAAAAAGGTTTATTTGATTTTATTATTATTAATTTAACGGTTGAACAAAATAGTAACATTTTGTGATGGTAAAGTAGTTTTGGTGATAAATGAGTTTGTGCCACTGCTGTCCTGACATTAACCCCAAAGCTGAAGGCTCGGTATGACCCAAATCAAAGTTGCCCAATTTTTGTTTTTTCTTTTACTGGTTGCAATATTTACTCAATCTTACCAATTAATGTTCTTCTTCTTCATCCAATAGTGGGTTTATCCTCAACTCGACGACTTCAAGCGCCTATTTTGCGTCTGGAGGATGTTTGTTTGTTTATTCCAGCCATCCCAGCTCCGCCAGGAATGCTCCAAGTGCATTCACCTTGGTGAGAACCTCCCGCAGACTGCCCAGCGAGCCGAGATGTTTTGCCCGGTAGTGTGCAACTCCTTCACATTCCATTATGACATGGGTGGCTGTTTCTTCCACTTCCATGCATAGAGGGCTGTCGGTGATACCTAAATGAAAAAATGCCTGTTAAAGTTGCCATGACCAGTTATGGCGCCTGTTACTAGGCGCAGCTCTGATCTACTAGCTGTAGTAAGGATCTGGAGACACGAGCGTCCACCCGCGGTAGAAGAAATTTAGCTTGTCTACACGTCTCCAGAGAGTTCCACTGCTGCTGATGCAGTTTTGATATGTGTTCATAAATACTGTTGTTGAACCAGCTGATCGGCATGGGGATGATGGGTTCTGGGCCGAAAGGCACCATATCCGATGCCCTTCGTGCCATCCGATTAGCTGCTTCATTACCTCGTGATCCACTGTGGACTTTGATCCATTGGATAGTTATCTCGTTATATAATCCTGCCTCATTTAGGTTTAGTTGACATTAAAGCTGTAAAAGTAACGAAATAAAGTGTACCCGTATGTATTCGTTACTATGACAATTAGTACTCGTTACTATCGTATCGTTACTCGTTACTTCAGTTACCTTATAACATGCTATGTTATGTATATTAGAAAATGTACTGTGTACGCGTACAGTATGACGTCGCGACGTCGCAACATTCGTGATTTGTAGAAAACATACTTATACATTACATACCAAGCTGCATCAGATAATTTTTTCACTTTTCTGTATTTTGAACCAGACTTTTGGTAATTAACAGCTTTTGTTAACCAAGAAACAATTAAATCTTATTAGAGCTCATTTAGACACATCTCTTTCATCATCTCACACTTAAGATAAGAACAAAAAAACCGTGAAAATACGCAATAATAAAAAACTGGTTGGTTGCCTGTAAAGTCGGTATACGGGCGAAAGTTTTACGTGACAACGACTTTGAGTGGTAAAATAATTTTAATGTGAATATTCATTCGTATAGTAGGAAGAAGGATGAAATAATAGTAACAATTTAAAACATTTATTTATACAAAGAATTATATTTAAAACATTAATTTATAGGCACGCGTCCCTTCCACTTTTTATGTCTGTCTCTCTCGCTCTTAGGCGGGCTAACCATGCCCGAGTGGAAGGGACGCGTGCCTCTCACTCGCTCTCATTGTAAGCGCATATATAGTTGAGTGGGAGAGAGACGCAAGGCATTCGGCGGGCCTCTCTCTCGTTCGGTGACTCATCGTAACGTTACCGAGCGTTACACTTTTTCATAAGTGACTCCCAGCCGCAACCTAATTTAAGACGTTGTCACGTCAAAAAAAACATATTTCTAATTTGTAAAAAGTACTTTCCTACCTTGTTTCTGTTACAATCTTAGACTTTGTATACACACACAATACCTTAAATAAACAGTAAAAAACTTGGACTACGAATTTCCAAATTATACTTTACTTAATAAACAAACATCGTTCTTTGTAACGTACGTTTATAAATTCACTGAATAAGCGCGGGCATACGTAAAACATACGATCAGCAAAGTTTAATTATACGCATCAACGGTACTTGTATAAACTGAAATAGTCTAGGTACTCATAATACGAAACATGCGAGTAACGAAATGCATTCGTGTGTAACGTTTCGTTACTCGGTACTAGATGGCGCACCCGTTACTTAGTAACGAATACATACGGTTTGTTACAGCTCTAGTTGACATTCATAGAGCAGGATGTGACTCGATACCAATAGGCTAGATGACAAAAAAAAAAATTTTGCTTTAATAGAAGCTCATTTCTATAACTAGGTCTGCAATGCATGCTGCTGTTTGCAAATACTGAGCGAAGCACTACCTTACCTAACCTCACCTTAATCATTAATAATTTCCTCGAAAATATGGCGCACCAAACTGATTGCTGATACTACATTGATGAAATTTGGCGCCAAATTTCATCAATGTAGTCTCAGCGGTTTGGCTGTGATCAGCTTTTGAATTTTTCTTTCGGTGATTATTCCTTTATGGTATGTCCGATTTCAAAACTTTTTTTGCACATTCGTCACGACCACGATGCGAGTTTTGGCGCCAAATTTCATCAATGTAGTATAAGCGGTTTGGCTGTGATCAGCTTTTGAATTTTTCTTTCGGTGATTATTCCTCCATGGTAGAGTCTATATTTCTTTTACATAGCCTATGTCCGCCAGGTTATGATCATGTATGTTCATACCAAAATTCGTTCGAATCGGTTAAACCGTTAAGTAGCTGGAGGGAGACAAGCGAAATTTGTGAGTTGCCTAAAAGAGAGCTTCGCTCAATAAATAGACAGAAAACGGTTTTCGAATAACTTAAAAAACAAGCAAGATATAAGGTATTGAATATTTTGCTCCATCTCTCTCTAGCAAAACGGAAATTTACATGGAGTTTATATGGCCGTACTAAACAGTGACGTCACTGTTGATGTCGTATCTCTCTGTCTAATCGCTTCCAAATGAACAACTTAAAATGCTTGTATCTAATGTATTTCTAAGCCGATTTTAATTCTGACTTCACAGGATTGTATCTTTTTCTACGGTATTTTAATATTTTATGACGAGACGTGAAAATTAAAATTCAGTCAACATACCAATTAATGTTACAATAGTAACAAAATACTCAGTTTTTTCAGTCTTGATCAAATTGGTGATTAATCGCTAAAGTAATTAACGAACAGGATTAAACCTACCTTTCTTAACCCTTTGAGTCTTAGTACGGGGGCGGGTCAAAAAGTTCGCGGAATGAGGGGTATGGAGGGGGAAAAGGAGACTTTTTACTACCAGCACTAGTTGTGACACTCATTAAAAGTATAAATACTAAGTTAAAAAAAAATAGGTCATAATTACCTGAGCTACACATCAATCAACAAGTCAATCCGGAAGAAAATTTGCAACATGGAGAAAATTGAGTTTCGCACAGTCATGGCCGTTCAAAGAGTGGGCTTCGAAATCTTGGAACATCCTCCCTATAGCCCAGATTTAGCCCCAAGTGATTATTATTTGTTCCCAAAAATGAAAAAAGAGCACCGAGGGAAGAAATTTTCCAGCGATTAAGAAGTGAAGAGCGCAATTTCGGCCTATTTTGACGACAAAGAGAAATCATTTTTTTTCGAAGGTATTAATAAATTAATTGATAGGTCTTATTAATGTATTAGAGTTAAGGGAGAATACATTGAGAAGGAAAAATAATTTTGTGTTGTAATTTCTTACTTTTTACCCTCCATTCCGCGAATTTTTTGACCCACTCTCGTAGTTTCGGCATCGGACCACCTATTTATAAATGATTTCCTAGCGTCCTAATCCGCACAACTTGGAACCACCAGCGTGAGACATGCTTTAAGACATGTTACAACACGAAAATGATTGAAATTTACTCGCATCAGTCATTGTCTTTGCAGCCTCAGGCGTATAAACAAGTGTCGTAGTCGTTCTAATATAATTTTTCAACGTCAATTATTAACTATTTTATTTTAAAAAATCAGGACTCAAAGGGCATTATAGCTCATTAGAGGATTATCTTTCCAGGCATTATAATCGTAGTTTTAAAAATTCGTCTATAATAGGAGCGGAGTCATTTTGGGCCCAATGTTTTTTTCAGTTAATTTATAGAAATGTGGATTTTGCATGTTGAGCGTTAGCGTACGACTACTAGGGAGAGGCATGAAGAAAAGAGGTATGTGTTTTATCCTTTAAAAAAAATAAGCCGATTCTATGTAGATTTTTAATTGGAGCGGAGCGAAGCGAAGCTCCCATGGATCAGCTTCAATAGAAGAATTCCCGAATTTTGAAATTCGCAAAAATTCCCATCGAAACAATTTTTTTTTTTTTATGTATTACGCTCCGCTCCGATATATGGTGCTAGCGTAGCTTTATGCTTAGCGACTGCATCGCCTAGTTGGAGCGAATCTCCCATGGATCAGCTTCAATGACGAAATGTCTGTTACGCCATAACTTCCAGAGTTCTTAACCGATTTTAATATTTTTTGTGTGGAATCGAATCAACACGTTAAGGACCAGATTGTGACGGAACCCGAATTTTGAAATTATCAAAAATTCTCATCGAAAAAAAAAAATTTTTTTCTTTTTTTAGGTATTACACTCCGCTCCAATATATGGTGCTAGCGTAGCTTTATGCTTAGCGACAGCATCGCCTAGTTATCTTCCATTTCAGTTCGCCAAAACAGCGAATGAAGGTAAGACAGAAAAAGAATCAGTGTGTTGAGACGAAACTTGACCACAGTCAATCTTGTTATATATAGTCGTATCAATTTTATGTTCTTTAATTGTTATTGCTATATGCATGACTAGATCAAATGTAAATGGGTCCGCTCTTAATCGCAATATTGCCAGTATTCTCATCCAGAAACTTAAGCTGGCAACAAAAATAGCAAAATTAGAAATGGTTAATTCTGGACCCCGGAATATATCTATAAAAATTTTGCTAAGCTTCTCCAGCATATTTAAGACGAAGGTAATGAGAAATCATTTAAAAATAACCTTAATAAGTATCCTATAAGGAAATGTTACTACTCACTGCAGGAGATTTTTAGTGACAAGGAAAAATAAGCATAACCCTTAATAAGTAATTTTTACGATCGAAGCTATCATCTTTGAAAATTATATGTATTTAATTAATTTATAAATTTATGTAATACTTTTTCTTGTGATGTTAATTAATGTTAATTTTGTAGATTTTTATAAATTCTGTAACTTTATGCTGCGGTGACCTTGCAAGGTCATGTCATGGTGCAGGTTATTTTATGTCCATTTACCTGAAAATACCACACGTTGCAATGAATAAATACATATGAATATGCCCAGAATCTACGATGAAGCGAGCCAACCCAGAATGTTTTAAAATATAACCAATAAAAATGTTACTTTTGTGTTTTTTATTTTTCCGATATGAAAACTAAACAGCAAACGGAAATTGAAAGAATATTTCTGCCGTTCTTATGAGAAGTGCAATAAGTAATTTCAGCTACTTTCGAAATAATTGCGATTAAAGATTTAATTTTAGTTTTTTTGTGTATCATCGTAACTATAATAGCTATTACTTGAAACTTTTACTATACGACAGATAAAATGAAGCGGAATTTTATGTAGTATATTATATTTGTACATAAGTCAATTTGCCCAAAAACTACTTATCGTAAGGAGACGACAGATTTGGCATAAATATTTTTTGCTAGTTAGCGCCTGTGTAAAATAAATAGCAAGTATGCTTATTTCCGCAATAGTTGCTAACGCATAGCTTTAGGAGAAATTCTTTAGAAAAAACCAGTAATTGTAATGAAATTATTTTTTGTTTATACATACCTTTCTCTTGATTTATTCACGACCGTTAGATGCAACGGTAGCCTGCCTTTCGTACTGACTGTCCTAGGTTCGAATACCGCTACGGGTGGATGTTTGTGTGATGAACAAGCATTTGTACCTGAATCATGGATATTTGTATTTCTAAAATCATTTTATATTATTAGTTACTAGCGACCCGCCCCGGCTTCGCACGGATGCAATGCTCTACTATATTATGCCTGTATTATACATACGAGTATAAACCTTCCTCTTGAATTACTCTATCTATTAAAAAAAACCGCATCAAAATCCGTTGCGTAGTTTTAAAGATTTAAGCATACATAGGGATATAGGGACAGAGAAAGCGACTTTGTTTTATACTATGTAGTGATGTATGTGTATCCATTACCGACCCTAAATGAGTGGGACTCAATCGTCATGAAAGCTGACGGGCATACCCACTAAAACCCCCCGCTGTACTACACTCCACCGTGTGACCTTGGGTCCCTTATTAGGAGTCACCACTGTGGCCCGGTTTTTGGCCCGCTTTAGGCCCCTCCACGAATCGGTGATGCCTGAGTACAGTTCAGGCATCGACCAAGACAGTGGGGTGAGTGCAATGCCTCCAAGAATACCCGGTCCGTTGAAGGCCACCCCATCACCTCTCATTTGAAGCGGAATCCATTACCTACCCTAGTATCCATAACACAAGCCTCAGTGATTTTTAACAATATTTCTTACATTCAATGTAGCCCAAAGTATTCCTTTGATTGTTAATATTAAATGGTCTATATTTAAAGACTTTTTAGCATCCTTCCACAGAAAATATACGTGGCCTAGCTGCAGCTTATACGGTGCTGTCAGGCCACAAACAATTCCTTTTTTTAACAAGATATATTTGTGGTACAGTTAAGCTAGTCCCGAGTACAGCACTAACAATCTGTATATATTAAAATTCCCTCACAGTGTTAGATGACGATCAATTCCGAAACTAGTTAACGTATTTGTTACGACTTAGAAGACAAAGGTTGCTTTTTAATTTATAACAATATTTTTAAATATATGAAAATGAGAAGACTATATAGCGAAATTGACTGACCGGGCTGAATCGCAACAGATTCTTGTGAGAGTTATTACTTACATTTATTTAGACAGTTTCATTTATCTGGAAAACTACTTTGGAAAACAGTCACCGGGTTTTTTTCACATATCAAGTGTGGCGCTGCTAGAATGACGGACACCACTCATATTTCTTTCAGAAATACAATCACAACTTTAGACTTAATGTATTAATTTATTATAAATATATTATTTTTATATTTAATTCTGACGTTTCTACTCCTTTACAGGAGCTGTGATCACAGGATAAGATCCTCTCCGCATTGAATATAAAAAAAAACAAAATTAAATGCTCAATAAAGTGATTTTATTTAAATACAATTTAGTTTTTTGCGACCATGAAATACAGACATAAGTAACATTAACAAATTACAACTATAAGCATTTTATGAACACCAGTGAGCATTTTGTGAACACCAGTGAGCATTTTATGAACACAAGTGAGCATTTTGTGAACACCAGTGAGCATTTTAGTTTTTACGTCCGCGACAGACTGAAAGCAATTAAACGCTCAACGGCAAATTATTGTTTTATATATTATTAACAACAAATTAAAGTATTTAATACATGGTATTTACGTCCGCGACAGACTGAAAAGCACTGAATGCTAGTTATAAAAGTATTATAAGATTTTTAATAATTAAATTACTACTGCATCTACTCAGCCAGTTCATCAAACCGAGTCCATCTGATCTCCTAACATATTCACTCGACACACCAGAGATGCTATGCCTTAACGAATAATGGCATAAAAGACATTAGTGATAGCAAACATACAAATAATGTGGGAACCTGAACAGAGCCCTGAATGTGGTAATTGCATGAGAAAAGTTGAGAAAAGCCCATAAGCTGCATGTATAAAAATGTTGACAGTAAACTTTAAACAATGACAACTTGCTCCAATGAAGGATGATACTTTTGACAGCTGTCACTTCCTTATTGCTACGTACTAAGGTTGCGTTTGTTTCCTTATGTTTGGCTTGACATTGCAATAGCAACTTTATACCCTCTATAAAGGTGTCAATTGTCAAAAGTATCATCCTACATTGGACAAAGTATAAGTATTATTGTATTAAAGTTTGGTTCTATGTTTGCTAGCTTTTTAATAAGAATCGAAAAGAAATTCATACCCACTCACAAGCATTTTTTAATTTAATTCTTTTATGAGAATTTAATTAAGAGGAGATTATTTCGTAAATTGTATATTAAAATAACATTTAAGAATAAGAAGTGATCATTAAATTAAAAATAGCGGGAAAAATAATAAAAAAAAAACTAAGTTTATTGATTATTTTTAAGTAGCTCAAGGCTTAACGGATTAAGTGTTATGTTTAATATGTACACTGTCGTTAGTGTTTGGAGAGTTTACTTAATATCAAGTTTATTTTTGTTATTCTTAATGAATTATACAGTTTTTGTTTTTATCGTCTTTATCGTGTTAAGTTTTATTCTGAAATTGAGAGTATTTAAACTTTTAATGTAAATTTGCTAATCTCATATTAAAATAGGCTGTTCTTAAAGAAGTATAATTTTTTAAAGACACGTTTATTTTTTAGAAATGGTTTTATATTTTGTCTGAAACAATACATAGATTCCTATAGTGAAATCTTTCTTTTCAAATCCGCTTATCTACTAATATTAAATAACTTTTTTTTATAGTTTGTTACTGTAAAACCGCGAAAGTTACTCTACATGTAAACTAAACGAGTTACAGGTGTTAATTGAAGTTATTTTTCTTTAGTCTCATTTGCAAATAACTATCTTTAAAGTTTATTCGGTAGTTTTTTTTTTTAATGACAAAGATATTAAGTTTTTTCTTCCACCTGTAAAACTGTCAAAACGTAGATACGCGGTATTAACAAAGTGCTAATACGCGGTTTCGCAATATGGTAATACCGCATTATTAAGTACAAAATTTCACCTTTGTTATATCACGCGTTACAGACTGAAAAATATTTGTCACTCTAATTATTGTTTTCATATACTTATTATAGCTATAATGACTTTAAACTGAATTTCACAATGGCTATTATATCAGATAAATTGATGTTATTTTTCGTTAGTCATATGCAAAGAACTATCTAAAAAGTTTATTCGGTAGTTTTTCTTTAAATGACAAAGATATTAAGTTTTTTCTTCCTCTTGTAAAACTGTCAAAACGTAGATACGCGGTAATAACAAAGTGCTAATACGCGGTTTCGCAATATGAATACCGCATTATTAAGTACAAAATTTCACCTTTGTTATATCACGCGTTACAGACTGAAAAATATTTGACACTCTAATTATTGTTTTCATATACTTATCATAGCTACAATGACTTTAAACTGAATTTCACAATGGCTATTATATCAGGTAAATTGATGTTATTTTTCGTTGGTAATTGGCTAAGAACTATCTTTAAAGTTTATTCGGAAGTTTTTCTTTAAATGACAAAGATATTAAGTTTTTTCTTCCTCCTGTAAAACTGTCAAAACGTAGATACGCGGTAATAACAAAGTGCTCATAACTTTGTCAATTTTGGTCGCAGAACAAAAATTTTTGCACTTTATGTTTTAGTTTCTCAATGTCTATAGAACTGCATTCATAACATAAAACGTGACTGGTCCCCATTATCTACCTAACGAAATGTGTTCACACTTGCAATTGAAATCGAGGGCGAAATTGAACGACGGGTTTATGTGAAGAAGGCCCAATGCCTCGAGAACTTAAATATAAATATAATCCGTCCATTTAACGAAGTGACAAAGTGAAAAAACAAGTAATACAATTAAATAAATTAGGCAGGTAGGTACTAAGGTTTTGGCACTGCTTTTTTTTTTTGCGATTTTCTAATTGCCTTTGCGATCCCTGTATTTTTTTTAGATTCTGTGGTTAAGAAACACCCTTTGCTTTACTCCAACCAATTATTGTACATAAGTTGATTAAATTTTAAAAAATGCGACGTAAGTGCATAATGTGTGGCTTACTTTTATGTTCATTTTTTATTTATTAAAAGTGTTATCGATTAATATTGTTATAATCAAAGAACAAATCAACTTATCTCTTCTTCAATTTGACGTTCCTATTTTTTTTCGTTTAACACGTTAAACGCCAGAGCATAAAGTAATACCATATCATTCAGGCCATGTCAGACAATGGTGTCCGACACTAACCTGTTCCATATAGGCCATGTCAGACAATGCTGTCCGACACTCAGACTTATATTTGAACGTCCAATTCTCC
This sequence comes from Calamotropha paludella, assembly GCA_927399485.1. Lineage (NCBI taxonomy): Eukaryota > Metazoa > Arthropoda > Insecta > Lepidoptera > Crambidae > Calamotropha > Calamotropha paludella. The sequence continues at coordinate 6,820,396 of OV656831.1, read as the reverse complement.
GCGTCGGTCAATCTAACAAGGCGTTTTTGCCTTCTATTAGACCCGCGCGGCCCCCTAGTCTAATGCAACTACGCCAGCGCTCAAATATTTAAGTTTTTTGCGAAAATTTTAGGGGTTTTTTGTGAACTAGCTGTGTCCGCGAACTTCGTTTCACCTGATGATAGATTGTTCTTGTATTTTATCTGTGTGTTTCTAGTATATAAATACATGTATTCTACATTTAAACCTTCCTCTTGAATCATTCTATCTATAAAAAAACCGTATCAAAATCCGTTGCCTAGTTTAAAGATCTAAGCATACATAGGGACAGACAGACGGAAAGCGACATCGCTTTATACTATGTAGTGATAGTGATGACAAAACTGGGAAAATAAAATGTGATGTATTGTTGTCTTTATAAATGGATTAGCCAGTTATTTGAAACAAATACGAATACTTAATACGTCCAAAAGATTATTTTAAATAGATCGGTGGGAAATACGAGGGCGGGTCAAAAAGTTCGCGGAATGAGGGGCATTAAGGGGGGAAAGGTGACTTTTTACTACCTGCACTAGTTGTGACACTCATTAAGAGTATAAATACTAAGTTTCAAAAAAAAATAGGTCAAAATTACCTGAGCTACACATCAATCAACAAGTCAATCCGGAAGAAAATTTGCAACATGGAGAAAATTGAGTTTCGCGCAGTCATCAAGTTCCTTACCAAACAAGGAAAACCTCCCCAGACTATTTTGGAAGAGATGTCTTCTGTTTACGGGGACTCTTGCCCTAGTAAAACCATGGTTTACAAGTGGCACAACCTGTTTAAGCAAGGCAGGGATTCTATTGAAGATGATCCAGGCCAAAAACTTATGTTTTCTGGGATTCAGAGGGAATCCTCCTTATTGATTATAAAGAAAAGGGTGTCTCTGTCACTGGAGAGTACTACGCTGCACTATTAGAACGTCTGCGAGATGCTGTGAGAGAAAAAAGACTGGGAAAATTGACTAAAGGTGTGCTCCTTTTGCACGACAATGCACCAGTGCACAAGGCGCAAGTTGCGATGGCTGCTGTTCAAAGAGTGGGCTTCGAAATCCTGGAACATCCTCCCTATAGCCCAGATTTAGCCCCAAGTGATTATTATTTGTTCCCAAAAAAGAACTTCGAGGGAAGAAATTTTCCAGCGATGAAGAAGTAAAGAGCGAAATTTCGGCCTATTTTGACGACAAAGAGAAATCATTTTTTTTCGAAGGTATTAATAAATTTATTGATAGTTCTAATAAATGTATTAGAGTTAAGGGGGAATAAATTGAGAAGGAAAAATAATTTTCGCATTATATTCGTATTATAGCAATCTAAGCATAGAAATAGTTTTTTTGGGCAATCGTCACAGTAGGTTTTTTTTACTTTATTACTCGCTTCAATTCTTCCCAAGATCTTAACTTTTTCTTTATGGCTTTCAGAACAAGCCCTTCTTATATTACTTTTTCCCTCTTTCTTAATCAATCTATGCTTCAACCTCTTTGGTCATGTTTCAATAGTCACTAGTGATTTTGGTTCTGAATAATAATCACGGATGATTTCTTTTCTGAAATCAACCATAGAATTTTTTTTACCCGTTACTTTTTGATAGAGAATTAAAGGATTGACCAAAGATGTATTGAGCAGTAGATTGATAGCTAGTTTTTTATACCACTTTATGCTTTTTCGCAAGCGAGAAGAATAGGCTGCAAGTTGATCTGCTACATCAACTGCACCTTTTACTTTGTTATAGTCCGCGACAATCTTGGGCTTTGATACAGTTTTTCCCCTCTTATTTATATTATGAAACTGTACTGAATGTTTCGTAGACAAAACGTAGACATCACGCTTGTCCTTCCACTTACTACAAGTTATGCCATCAAAGCTTTCCGCAGCAGAATACTGTCCTTTTTTAAGTTTGGCAGTTAAAACATCCTACCGACCGACCGGCCGATTACTGACCCGCGTGGCTTAAACGGAGGCATTTACACTTATCGTTTGCGCAGGGCCGTGTCGGCCAATACTGGGTGACGGCGTTTATCTGAAAAAATATTTAGATATCAACGATTTAATTATTGTTTCAGTGGTTCAAAATACCTTATTTAAACATAAACATAAACATAAACATAAACATAAACATAAACACTTTTTTATTTGGTACTAACACAGGACATTAACAAACAACACAAAGACAGTACATAAATAATAATAATAAAAATTTAAACTAAAAGAAAATAAAACGAAACAAGACAATTAAGAATAAACTAAAACTTTAAAACAACAAAAAATAAAAACTTAATTTTAACTTAATAATTATGTCCCACGTCTGTACCAAATGGTAAACATACAACAGTTGAAAAAAATATGTCTTTTCTAGACTTTTTTCTTTTTTTTCACCCTTCATATGGATAGTTAGGTGTCACCCAGCATTGTCCGACACGGCGTTTAACGTGTTAAATTTGCAACTTATGAAAATCATTGTAATGTATCAATGAAATACGGGAGGGCGGGGCGGGGGTCGTGTAATCATCTGCTACAACACCGTGCGTAGCGTGACTGTGACAGCAATCGGTAGTTTTCCTCGGATAACTTAGTGTAGGCTTAACTTAATATTTTAGTACTGAGTGATATTAAAAGAAAAAAATCTTGTTTCGTTACTTTCTTCAAAGAATATAATATATAAATTTGGATGGTGTTTATAAAATGGCCCTGTATAATGATACATAGATGTGATATTCATAGAAATATATATAGATACCCATGATTCGGATACAACTGCTCGTAATCATCACACAAACATTTGTCCTTTCTGGGACTCAAATCCAGGACCGTGTGCGACTTTAACTGTCTTAATAATATTTCTTACATGCACACCAATCATCTTAGCCCAAAGTAATCACTGTGAGGCTTGTTTTACTGTGAGGCACTGGGCCCCGCGATCGATATAGGCCCCCTAGTTCCTGCCAGATCACTAAACAAATACCGACATTTATTACTGAAACTTATTTAATTAGAGTAAATGGAACCTCAATTAGGGACTATATTATCGACTTGCTTATTAGCTTTTGCATGCGCGAAGCTACTCTACTCTCGTCCAAAAAAGGCTATCGAATTTCAGCATGCTTAGATAATTTTAAATATGTGAGAATTGCCAGATTTAAATTAAAGATTATCTATTTACTATCAATAAAAAAATCTGAAACCTTGTTTATCTACTTTCATTGTCTATTCTAATAATAAAAAAGTGTTCTGTCAAAGTCATAGGGGCCCATTATTCTTATAGGTGCTTTCAGACTACGCTATAATATAATAGCTTATAGTATATAGCACAACAATATTGCGCACCATACATTGTTATGGACACGTTCACACTGTACTGTACTATGTATTATTGGCTTCGTATACGCTATAAAATTGTCCGATGCGCTGAGTTCATGCTGTGCTATATCACGCGCCGCCCTCTTCCTCCTCCCTCACCCCCGGCCGTCCCGCAAGCGAAACGAACGACAACACGCATGGACACGATCCTGTGCCTGCGATGGATGATATGATTTGATATCCAGGGCATTTTCCTTCTTTGCTATTCTATATGGCACTATAGTATAGCGTAGTCTGAAAGCACCTTTATAGGCCCAGGGCCTCCAATAGGTTAAATACGGCCCTGTGTAACGATAAACAAACGAATATGATACATATCGACAAGAGCTAATTGAAATTAGTCGTGAAAATTTTTCGGCAACTTTCACTTTTGTATGGGGCTTATCCGATTGTTGCGTAACACATGGTTACGTCGTCGAGTTTATAATTAAAAAGAATAAAATAATAATACTAGATTTAAAAATCTAAAAATCCCACGTTTTTCAGTGACCAAAAATAATAAAATAACCCAGCGGGGCCAAGCGAGGGGCCACTCTAAAAACGTGGGGGCGCATGTTACTTATGGAGATGTAATGAGATGTATGATATGCATAGATGTTGAGAGTATTTGTAAAGATGCGCCCCCACGTTTTGAGTGGCCCCTTTGGATTATTTTATTCTTTTTGGTCACTGAAAAACGTGTGATTTTTAGATTTTTAAATTTAACTTGTAAATTTAACGTTTTTTCAGGTTGTGTATAATTTTGAATTTAACAGTTTGGGTGTTATTTGCACTTCGCCGTCGATATTTACCATAAATACCCATATGCTTGTGTACAAATGTATGTATTCATCACACAAACATTCTAATGTGACTGAGGGTTACTACCGCTCGATCAAATCGATATCGTCAACGTTGACAAATAATAACCTTAATCTATACCTATAAATAAAATTGAAGTGTCTCTTTGTAATATTGAAAAAACCGTTTTTTACTACATGCATATGTATATATATATATACGCTATATGTATACACCAAAATAACATTTTTTACAATTTTTGTCTGACTGTTTGTTCCGGCTGGTTCCATCTCTAAAATGGCTGGACCGATTTTGACGGGACTTTTATTGGCAGGTAACTGATGTAATAAGGAGTAACTTAGGCTGCTTTTATTTTAGAAAAATAAAATTACTGTGCCACAGCAACGCGTGGCTGGGTCAGCTAGTGAATAATAAAATAAAACTCGATTGAATTAACAAGTATTTATTCCACAACCATATTTAAATGCTTAAGATACAAAACATAGTTAACTTGTAGTACACAATACATACACGATCAGATCATCCACTTACTACTAAAAGTTGAAAATCGGTCATTTTATGTATGACTTGTAAATACTTCAGATGATCGTCATTTGAAATATATTTATTTAAATTCGTAAAAAAGTGAATTCCAATACAATTATTTAACAATCTTTAATAAACATGTTTATTTACAACATATCTTAAGTTCTATTATAGTCTCCGGCAAATAAGTTGAACATGATTTTGAAATCACGTGACATGCGCAGTAGCAAGTTTAGGTACATTATTTACTACTGCGCATGTCACGTGATTTCAAAATCATGTTCAACTTATTTGCCGGGGACAATACCTTGCTCTAAGTCACAACTCATAAACGAAGCATATTCGCAAAAATATAACCCCTATATTTATACATTAATAAAATATTGAATAGTTCTCTTTACATCTACGTTTTCCGCTTATGTGACACATTTATTTTTCAATGAACACAAATATGCTCCTACACACCTTAGCTTATTTAACTGTATTTATTTAAAAAGAAATCAAAGGTTTTTTTACAAAATAAATAATTAAATACAGAGTAATCATAATAACAACGATTTTTAGTTCTTACACTTCAGTCTTTCACACGTTTAAATGAAACCAGTACCGTATTAATTTATTATAAATATATTATTTTTATATTTAATTCTGACGTTTCTACTCCTTTACAGGAGCTGTGATCACAGGATAAGATCCTCTCCGCATTGAATATAAAAAAAAACAAAATTAAATGCTCAATAAAGTGATTTTATTTAAATACAATTTAGTTTTTTGCGACCATGAAATACAGACATAAGTAACATTAACAAATTACAACTATAAGCATTTTATGAACACCAGTGAGCATTTTGTGAACACCAGTGAGCATTTTATGAACACAAGTGAGCATTTAGTGAACACCAGTGAGCATTTTAGTTTTTACGTCCGCGACAGACTGAAAACAATTAAACGCTCAACGGCAAATTATTGTTTTATATATTATTAACAACAAATTAAAGTATTTAATACATGGTATTTACGTTCGCGACAGACTGAAAAGCACTGAATGCTAGTTATAAAAGTATTATAAGATTTTTAATAATTAAATTACTACTGCATCTACTCAGCCAGTTCATCAAACCGAGTCCATCTGATCTCCTAACATATTCACTCGACACACCAGAGATGCTATGCCTTAACGAATAATGGCATAAAAGACATTAGTGATAGCAAACATACAAATAATGTGGGAACCTGAACAGAGCCCTGAATGTGGTAATTGCATGAGAAAAGTTGAGAAAAGCCCATAAGCTGCATGTATAAAAATGTTGACAGTAAACTTTAAACAATGACAACTTGCTCCAATGAAGGATGATACTTTTGACAGCTGTCACTTCCTTATTGCTACGTACTAAGGTTGCGTTTGTTTCCTTATGTTTGGCTTGACATTGCAATAGCAACTTTATACCCTCTATAAAGGTGTCAATTGTCAAAAGTATCATCCTACATTGGACAAAGTATAAGTATTATTGTATTAAAGTTTGGTTCTATGTTTGCTAGCTTTTTAATAAGAATCGAAAAGAAATTCATACCCACTCACAAGCATTTTTTAATTTAATTCTTTTATGAGAATTTAATTAAGAGGAGATTATTTCGTAAATTGTATATTAAAATAACATTTAAGAATAAGAAGTGATCATTAAATTAAAAATAGCGGGAAAAATAATAAAAAAAAAGTTATTGATTATTTTAAAGTTTATTGATTACTAAGTTTATTGATTATTTTTAAGTAGCTCAAGGCTTAACGGATTAAGTGTTATGTTTAATATGTACACTGTCGTTAGTGTTTGGAGAGTTTACTTAATATCAAGTTTATTTTTGTTATTCTTAATGAATTATACAGTTTTTGTTTTTATCGTCTTTATCGTGTTAAGTTTTATTCTGAAATTGAGAGTATTTAAACTTTTAATGTAAATTTGCTAATCTCATATTAAAATAGGCTGTTCTTAAAGAAGTATAATTTTTTAAAGACACGTTTATTTTTTAGAAATGGTTTTATATTTTGTCTGAAACAATACATAGATTCCTATAGTGAAATCTTTCTTTTCAAATCCGCTTATCTACTAATATTAAATAACTTTTTTTTATAGTTTGTTACTGTAAAACCGCGAAAGTTACTCTACATGTAAACTAAACGAGTTACAGGTGTTAATTGAAGTTATTTTTCTTTAGTCTCATTTGCAAATAACTATCTTTAAAGTTTATTCGGTAGTTTTTTTTTTTAATGACAAAGATATTAAGTTTTTTCTTCCACCTGTAAAACTGTCAAAACGTAGATACGCGGTATTAACAAAGTGCTAATACGCGGTTTCGCAATATGGTAATACCGCATTATTAAGTACAAAATTTCACCTTTGTTATATCACGCGTTACAGACTGAAAAATATTTGTCACTCTAATTATTGTTTTCATATACTTATTATAGCTATAATGACTTTAAACTGAATTTCACAATGGCTATTATATCAGATAAATTGATGTTATTTTTCGTTAGTCATATGCAAAGAACTATCTAAAAAGTTTATTCGGTAGTTTTTCTTTAAATGACAAAGATATTAAGTTTTTTCTTCCTCTTGTAAAACTGTCAAAACGTAGATACGCGGTAATAACAAAGTGCTAATACGCGGTTTCGCAATATGAATACCGCATTATTAAGTACAAAATTTCACCTTTGTTATATCACGCGTTACAGACTGAAAAATATTTGACACTCTAATTATTGTTTTCATATACTTATCATAGCTACAATGACTTTAAACTGAATTTCACAATGGCTATTATATCAGGTAAATTGATGTTATTTTTCGTTGGTAATTGGCTAAGAACTATCTTTAAAGTTTATTCGGAAGTTTTTCTTTAAATGACAAAGATATTAAGTTTTTTCTTCCTCCTGTAAAACTGTCAAAACGTAGATACGCGGTCATAACAAAGTGCTAATACGCGGTTTCACAATATGGTAATACCGCATTATTAAGTACAAAATTTCACCTTTGTTATATCACGCGTTACAGACTGAAAAATATTTGTCACTCTAATTATTGTTTTCATATACTTATCATAGCTACAATGACTTTAAACTGAATTTCACAATGGCTATTATATCAGGTAATTTGATGTTATTTTTCGTTGGTAATTGGCTAAGAACTATCTTTAAAGTTTATTCGGAAGTTTTTCTTTAAATGACAAAGATATTAAGTTTTTTCTTCCTCCTGTAAAACTGTCAAAACGTAGATACGCGGTCATAACAAAGTGCTAATACGCGGTTTCGCAATATGAATACCGCATTATTAAGTACAAAATTTCACCTTTGTTATATCACGCGTTACAGACTGAAAAATATTTGTCACTCTAATTAACGTTTTAATATACTTTTCATAGCTGAAATGACTTTTGCTGGGATAACCAAAAAAATTTTTAAGATCGAACTTTATCGTGCTTTAGAAGGCAAGGCAACGCGATGTTTGACAGCTAAAATATATGCAGTAACCATGTTATTTTTTGGTTCTTTTTACCAGATTGAGATAAATGTTATAAAGAAATTTAATTTCAAATGTTTTAATTTACGTCCGTGACAGACTGAACAGGACAAAATGCTCATAAAAACAATTCGCTATATTAACTAGCTGCAATGCATTGCTGCGGGGGGAGCTCTTGCCACGGATGGGGCTTATCTGTTATGCAGATGATACACTTGTCACCGCTCGAGGCAAGTTTCGCAGAGGCGAGGAGGCTGGCGGAGGTAGGAACAGACCTGGTGATTGAACGCATCAGGGCAATGGTTATTTTTCCACGGCCCAAGAAGAGCGCCCCCTGTTGGGTCTACGATGGAGGTGGACGGTGTGCGGCTTCAGTTCAAGCCCCACATTAAGTACCTGGGGTTAACACTGGACTGCCGCTGGGGCATTTTAAAGAGTTGGCCCCAAAATTGGTGAGCGCTGCAGGTGCAATAGGTAGATTGAAGGTATGGGGTGGACCCATACCTTTACCACCGATCATTCTATTTATAAACTGTTAGTTTTCTGTATTAAATAAAAATTAAGAATAGCTAGTTCAGTAAAACTATAGATTTCTAGAGAGGTACTGACAAGAGAGACAGACTTAAAAGAAATCGACGCTTTAAACCTCATTATAGCAGCTGTGAATAGCTAGTTTAGTAAAACTATAGATTTCTAGAGAGGTACTGACAAGAAACAGACTTAAAAGAAATCGACGCTTTAAACCTCCTTTATAGCAGCTGTGAATAGCTAGTTTAGTAAAACTATAGATTTCTAGGGAGGTACTGACAAGAAACAGACTCAAAAGAAATCGACGCTTTAAACCTCCTTTATAGCAGCTGTGAATAGCTAGTTTAGCAAAACTATAGATTTCTAGAGAGGTACTGACAAGAGACAGACTTAAAAGAAATCGACGCTTTAAACCTTCTTTATAGCAGCTGTGAATAGCTAGTTTAGTAAAACTATAGATTTCTAGGGAGGTACTGACAAGAAACAGACTCAAAAGTAATCGACGCTTTAAACCTCCTTTATAGCAGCTGTGAATAGCTAGTTTAGCAAAACTCAAGAGACAGACTTAAAAGAAATCGACGCTTTAAACCTTCTTTATAGCAGCTGTGAATAGCTAGTTTAGTAAAACTATAGATTTCTAGAGAGGTACTGACAAGAAACAGACTTAAAAGAAATCGACGCTTTAAACCTCCTTTATAGCAGCTGTGAATAGCTAGTTTAGCAAAACTATAGATTTCTAGAGAGGTACTGACAAGAGACAGACTTAAAAGAAATCGACGCTTTAAACCTTCTTTATAGCAGCTGTGAATAGCTAGTTTAGTAAAACTATAGATTTCTAGGGAGACACTGGTAAGAGACAGGCTGAAAAGAAATCGACGCTTTAAACCTCATTATAGCAGCTGTGAATAGCTAGTTTACTAAAACTCTCAGAACAATAACTAAAGCTATAGAAGGAGTGCTAAAATAACAACACAATACGTTAGTTAGTACTATTTTAACTTATACAGTTGTAAATGTGTAAGAAAGAAATAAGTATACAAATTTTGTTTCGTAATTTATAAGGTAGTCACTAGTTTCCCTTACGTCAATGATGTAACGGCATCGATATTACTATCGATTAAAATAAAATTAAAAACATGTTTAAAAAATATGCTGTTGGTATGTCTATGACACTAGAACTGACGGTAATGTGTCATAATAAACGTGTAGAATCTGCAATATGAACATTTTATAATGCAGTATTCATGAGTAGAATTTTGGACCCGAACCAATTTATTTATTAGATTTGCAGTCTTCAGTATCTAGAGAAACCAGGTAGGTACAGTTAAAAAAATTGCACTTTGTATAGGTATATCATATTAGGCTACATGTTTCTATTTTAAGACCTCTAGCAGTACATTAGTGAACACTGCATTCAACATTAAATTTTTAATAGGTATAGATTAAAAAAGAGGAAAAATTTGAAAAGAAAATTAATCGACTATTTAAATTAAATTAACCAACTATTATTTTATACATATTTACTTATTTTTATATTTTTATATACTACTCTGTCAAGAAAGTACCGGGAAAAGATCAATAATATACACAATGTTTGTTATTCATCCAAATTTATTTTATCACCTTCAAAGTATGCTCCTTCAGAAACGATACACTTACGCTAACTTAATCCAATCATCAAAACATTTTTTAAACGCTGTTTCTGGAATTGAGTTCAGTTCTCGCCGCGAATTTTTGTCATTTTTGTTTACACACTCTAAAATTGCTAGGTATTCGGCTTGAACATATTCTTGTTTCAATTTTTCTATCAATATGTTATAGAGTTGAGATTTCTTTGCGTTGCTCCTTAATGTTCTCTTTGTTAGTGTTTATTTTGCGAAGACATCACTTGCTGGTCTTTTTAATCCTTTCTAACTCTTTTTTTAATATTCCAATTTGGTTTTTTATAATCTGCTATAATTTTCTGTAAATTAGATATCAGTTCAGAGATATCGGAATCAGTATTTGTTTCAACTGTGGTCATAGATTTGGGGCGTTTATTTGGTGGTTCATAATTCCTTCTTAATGCGATAGTGGTTTCTGAAACACAAAAATATTATTGTAAATAAGCTATCATTATTATTTGGGGTACACGCTGCCAAAATGTTAATTGAAAATCTGAATATTTATTGGTAGGATCGAAATAATTATATGACAAAGCAAGACTAAGATAATGTTTGGAATAAAAAAAGAGCAATTGCATGTTCTGTAAATGTAATGTGGGTATAGCATTTGCTTTCAGCCGCCGAAATCAAATGTTTTCATGTGGCTCAAATGAATGTAGTCTAAAATGTTTCGAACAAATGTGACTGTGCGCTTTCGGTGTCCAATTGATCCTTGATATACGGCGTATCCATTCAGTTCTAATAGGTTCATCTTTGGGAAACCTAAAGCAAAAAGTAAAAACCAAAAGTGTTGACATCGATAACAAAAAACACATCACTATCATACTATCATATACAAAACAGAAGGCATGAAAATAAGACAATTTAAACCAAAACTCATGGAGAAATCTATTTGTAATATTAATTTACTACAATTTTCTGAATATACCGTTGTTATATTGTCAAAATATGAGAATTTAGAAACAAAACTCACCGATGAAATGATAACATCTCATCCGTATTTTCTTTTCGTGATGTATGAGACTTGCAGTCTGGAACAACACAAGCCATCCTGGACGCGGACTCTAAGATGTCTGAAGCGTCTATATGCACACTTTCCTGCTATTTTATCACGAACTTCCTTGTAAAATAATATAATTTCACGCTAGCCGCTCACAAAGCTGTTCGTCCACTGTAATACGACCGCATTGAATTTGGTCTTACTTCAGAAACCACGTTCATCTAAGACGTACTTTTAATTTAGTAGTATAATATACAACCAAATTACAACCATTTGACATTTGTACTTTGAGAGTTTGTGACAATGACGTGAAAATAAAACCTTACAATTTTTGTCTATTTCGCTCTTACCCATGTATGTTAGATTACTTTAAGTGAATACGAGAGCTGTTATACAGTTTTTATTTTAGCGCTCCTTCTATAGCTTTAGTTATTGTTCTGAGCTAAAACTATAGATTTCTAGAGAGGTACTGACAAGAGACAGACTTAAAAGAAATCGACGCTATAAACCTTCTTTATAACAGCTGTGAATAGCTAGTTTAGTAAAACTATAGATTTCTAGGGAGACACGGGTAAGAGACAGGCTGAAAAGAAATCGACGCTTTAAACCTCATTATAGCAGCTGTGAATAGCTAGTTTACTAAAACTATAGATTTCTAGAGAGGTACTGACAAGAAACAGACTCAAAAGAAATCGACGCTTTAAACCTCCTTTATAGCAGCTGTGAATAGCTAGTTTAGCAAAACTATAGATTTCTAGAGAGGTACTGACAAGAAACAGACTTAAAAGAAATCGACGCTTTAAACCTCATTATAGCAGCTGTGAATAGCTAGGAAAACTATAGATTTCTAGAGAGGTACTGACAAGAGACAGACTTAAAAGAAATCGACGCTTTAAATCTCCTTTATAGCAGCTGTGATCACTGGAAGATTGACCAATCATACCATAATCACAGCCTGTGTGAAGGAGTCAGAGTCGAGATTAAATATAAAACAAACAAAATGAAACGCGTCATTATATTCCGCTTAAAGTTAAATTTAAAATTTTTATTTATATGTGTAATAGAGGCGAAAGTGTAAGAACTAAATTAACAAAAATGAATTTATAACGCAAGTTTTTTTTTACAAAATTACTTAAACACTTGCAGGTAATTTATATTTTCCTTAAAGTAAATAATTTATTGTAAATTCCAACCAATGTTATAAGCAAGTGACATTTTTTTTTGTAAAGCTTACATGACATGAGACAACGCAGGCCTACAGCGTAAATAAATAGCTCTATGCATAGTCTAAATGTCTATGCATTTAATTAAATTTACAAGACGTTAAATAAATAAATATATTAAACATTATATTATTACTGTTTTCTTTTATATACAGCCTTTAAATGCTCTGCCAATGGAGTATTTCCAGTTTCCATAAAGAGAGTTATTTCCATAGAGTTGTCGTCCAGTGCTCTGATGACGCGCTTGAACTTCTTCACGTGAGGGGGCTTAGCGAATGACATTCTCGACACACTCACAGTTTCCAGAACGATCTCCTTCTTGTCTGGGTAATAGTGACCCTCTTCGAGTGATGTCAAACCAAAGTTGTGGCTGACGACGAATGCGAGCTCGTGTGCACCTGGTTTGATGCGGAGGAAGCCACGTTCTTGGTGCATTGGCGCCTGCGTCTCCGGGTTCGCGGACTTCGATAAGAAGTTGAACATCGGTTGACCTGGAAGCAATATGTATACTCCCATTAATACTTGTTGGAGCGAAGCAAACGAAGTGAGCGAAGCTCCCATGGATCAGCTTTAATGGCGCAATGTCTGTTACGCAACTTCCCGAGTTCTTAACCGATTTTAATATTTTTGTGTGGAATCGAATCAACAGGTTTAGGACCAGATGGTGACGGAGCCTGAATTTAGAAATTTGTAAAAAATCCCATCGAACCAAAAAAAAATATCTTTTTTTTAAGTATTACGCTCCGCTCCAATATATGGTGCTAGCGTAGCTTTATGCTTAGCGACTGCATCGCCTAGTTTAAGTTAAAACCTTAATTTGTTATTGTTTTTATCATACTTATTATTACTTATTACTTTATGTATTATTTTTATTAATTATCACTAGTATAGTCTTGGTAGGTAGAACCTTTTGTCTGTTCAAAATGATGTATTTGTTAGTGGTGGAAACTCTTTTGGCTTTTGTACTAAAATTATGATTTATTAACCAATGTTCCATTTTATGCTGTATGTTTACCTAATAAATAAATTAAATTAGTCAATGTGGTTTTTATTTATTATTAACTAGCGACGCGCCCCGGCTTCGCACGGGTGCATTGCTCTTCCATATTATGCATGTATTATACGTATAAACCTTCCTCTTGAATCACTATCTGTTAAAAAAACGCATCAAAATCCGTCGCGTGATTGAAAGCAGGGAGGATAATAATACAGTACAGTACAATGCAGTAAATGAAATATTTAAAAACGGAATACATCATAAAGAAACTGTTTTCGAAAATACTGTATCAGCTGAAGAAAGAGTTATTTCAATTTCGTTCATTAATTATTTTGTGTTTATTGTCATTCTAAGTAATTAAAAAACTTATGGCACGCACCCATAGCTTTGACAACAACATATTTATTGCAATGGCATAAGGTTGGCTTTAAATCGATGGCTTATCTAGACTGATATAGCATGCTTCCGAACGCATCGTCGATACAGCTACGCACGATATCAATCCACCATTATTACTATTTACTAAATACTTTGTTTTCCTTTTACTTTTTAATTATAAAATTTTTTAAGCTTTAAATGCAAAAATAATAAATAATTCACTGTAAATAACTCGTTATTTTATCGATCAATTTGATGGATTATGAAAAAATTAAACCAGGATTGAATAATGAATTACAGAACGGTCGATTTATTATTCCAAAACGAAAATCACGGGCAGACAGAGTATAACACGACTAAGTAAGTTGCAGAAGAGACGCCGCCTAGTGGCCGAATGATGCAACATAAGATGACACTTTAAATTGTTCGGTTTATACTTTACATGATTGATTGATTTCTATTAAACTATAGCAAATTCTTATGATTCAATGAAATTTGATTTTATTATAAAAAAATATTTATTTATAACTATTTTAGATAAATAACTCTAAAATTATATAAGCAACAAATCTGCCGTTCTTATGAAAAGTGCAATAAGTATGTTTCAGCTACTTTCGATTGTTGCGATTAAAGATTTATTTTTTGTTTTTTTTTTTTGTGTATTATCGTAACTATAATATCCATTGACTTGAAACTTTTACTATACGACTATAAAATGAAGCGGGATTTTATGTAGTTTGTATATATTTGTACATACATTTGTAAAATTTGTCAATTTGCCTAAAAACTCGGCTTATTGCACTTATCGTAAGGAGGGCAGAAATGTGGGAATGATCTGGTTAATTCACAGTAAATAGCTCATTAATTTATTTCTATTAAACTAATACAAATGGTAATGATTCAGTGAAATTAGCACATAGCATTTTTAACGTATTTTTTTTTTTTTTTTACGACCTCGGTGGTCAAGTGGCTCATGTAACGGCCACTCCGAGTTCCCGGGTTCGTCCCTGCCCAGGTCATTTTTTTTTTTTAATTTTCTATATTGTCTCGTGTCTGGGTGTTGTAGTACTACCGTTGTTTAGGAAGTACATAACACAAGTGCTTTAGTTATCCAACTTGTGTTCAGAACATTGTATGTGATGAAAGTGCAAATTACTGGATACATTTACTTATTTAATAAGTATCCCACTTTTATACAGGTAGAAGCAAATACATGAGGCAAAGCTAGTAGATGTTAGTTTTAAGAATAAGTGTTTATTTAAATTTGCCTTAATTACTAAACCTAAACAAAGATTATTGTTAGAACAATGTTTGGATCATGGATTCTGCCTGATATAAATATAGGTAAGCATATTCAATTCAGATAATTTAGTTTTCATTTTGATGTTATAAATGCTTTATTAGGTTATTTTTAATTAACAAGTTAAGTAATGTTACTATATTTTGTACAAAAAAAATATTGAGGATAAGTACCAAAGCTTCCGTTTGGGGTGGAATCGATTTGTTAGTCCATATAAAAGATTTTTTTTTTTTTAATTTTTAGGTCATAAATGAAAGGGGCCAAAAACTCGCCTTATTGACCCTCCTCCTTTAGATTTATAACATCACATACATTATTAAATTTATCCAAGTTAAGTAGCTAAAATGCTTATATCATGAAATTTAGAAACTACGACTCGGCCGGGACCGAACGCGGGACCTCGACTTTACCATGACAACCGGTATGCGAGTATGCGACCCATTCAACCACGGATGGCGCCGAAAGAAGGTTGGCCGCCATCTTGTCTTGCGCCAGAGAAAATGGCATTGTGATTGCAGAAAATAAAATGAATATACATTAAATAAGTTATTCTCTCCAACAAGCATGAAAATATGACAAAAAGAGAAAAAATATACTTAGTATAAAAAAAACATTTTGGTATGAATCTTTAACTAATAAAAAATAGCTTTATTTACAATTGAAAGCACATAAATCTAGCAAAACTTTTGCAAACCAATTTTAACTTGTCCAATGCATAAAGTTTAATGTGAATTAAAAAAAAATAATGTGGTTGTTTGGTATGCTATTGTCAGTGCAAATAGTATAAATGTAAGTAGAATAAAAAAAAAGATGTAATAAAAAGTAAGTAATTTACAACCAGGGTTTAAAAGATCAAAATTGAGGGTAGCTACACAAAACAAAATGGAAAAAAAAGCTTAATTATATAGAAGATAGCAATTTAATTTTGTAAATTTATTTAAAGTGGTAGTTTTCAAGAAGTTAAATGTACCTATACAAAAAAAAGAAATAATTGTATAGGTTATATAGTGATAAAGAATTCATGTTGATCTAATTTTATTGTTTAAGAATGCTAGTTTGTTAATAACATTAAATTAATTAGAATAAGATAGTAGCTTTCGATTAAATCTGTCATATGGGTACGGCTCATATGTTGTAATAATTAATCTAAGATAACAGTGCTATATTTCTTAAAGCTATAAAATATGCCTGTAAAAAACAACCAGATCTTCGAAGTCTCAGGAAGGATACTAGCTCATAATAGACATTGAAATACATTTGTTAATTTTAACTCGGTAGCTAAGTAAATTACTTAAACACTCCTACTCATCGAATAATAGCTGCTGACATAACAAAATACTACATTTTTTGCCGTCTAATTATACAATTTTTAAAGATAGCAATCTTATAAGATATATTTTTTCTAGTATTTTTCCATTAAAACAATTTATCTGTCTAATTATGTTGTGTCAGCTAAAAGAAGTCTACTGCTGGGCGGAGGCCTCTCCCAATCATGGAAAATTTTTGCCTTAACGGGCCTCTGACCCACATGTCAAGCGTGAGATTAATCTCACGCTTGACATGTGGGTCAGAGGCCGGATTGCAGTAAAATCTCATAAAACGCTGCTCCTCATATTGTGGTCTAATAATTATCACATTAGTTGCCTTTTACTACAATGATTAGTGTGGAGGGTCAGTACTACTTTACTCGACTAAACTTTCAACAGAGCTTAAATTTTTTAATTGATTTGCTTAAAAAACCCATGTTATAGAATTTGATTTTAAGTTATTTGCAAATAAAGCAAAAAAGAAACAAAAACTGTCATTATATACAAGCTTCATATAAATAAATTTAATACAAATAAAATAATAGATGGGCAAATCAAAACTGACAGAAGAGCGTAAAAAAACTTTGATAAAATACCATCCAAAACAGTCCAATTCAAATTAAACCAGTCCGAGACCTTTGTTAAGCCCAAAGCAAATACAACGCTATCTGTGAGAATGGTGCATGGAAATAATTTTTTTGTTTTGGTATTGAAAGCTTGATAATTTCATATAAAAATCGCTTGTGAATAAACATGCAAACCAGGCAACTTCTACAATTTAATTTACTTAGAAAAAATGGGCATTTGTAATTAATCATAATTTGAGGGTAGTTACAGAAAAACTGTTGGGGATTGAAATTATGTAAAATTTTTCTCTAAATCAATATATACATATATATTAGTGCATGTATGAAAATTGTAATGAAAAAAGTCATCAGTTGGGATTCCAACCCATGTCTGGCACACCCGGCAAAAAGTGGCAAAGCTGTACCACCTTATGGCACATGTTGAAAAAAATATGGTGGGAATAATACATTATTGTATTATTTCAATGTTTGAGGAATAGGCAAAACTAATATAAATGAGATCAGAGTCCCACCCACGTTTTTTTCACGTAAGCTAAAAAAAAAATTAAAAAAAAAATCTACCCGCAAAAATTGCAATCTGAAAATTTCGCTATGAAATTCATTAATTCCTGTGAAATCTCTAAGTATTTTTGTATAGACAAATAAAATGGTGCAATTTAAATTATTAATACAGAACTATATGCTCACCAATGCATGTAAATTCGAGATCTTCGTGGTATTGGAAGTCTGGGATATTTGGATAATACCCTCTTCCTTCTTTGGTGGTCCAATGTCCGGCCAGCCACGCCACCGGTGTAAGCGCTTCGTGGACATCAGTTTGCCCCATTATAGATGTTTGAGACCGAAACTTTTAAATAACCGCACGAAGAAG
This sequence comes from Calamotropha paludella, assembly GCA_927399485.1. Classification (NCBI taxonomy): domain Eukaryota; kingdom Metazoa; phylum Arthropoda; class Insecta; order Lepidoptera; family Crambidae; genus Calamotropha; species Calamotropha paludella. The sequence goes on along the minus strand of OV656831.1, from coordinate 6,802,323 downwards.
CGAGGCAGCCGGCTCCGATCTAGTACGAGAACAAAATGAAAGTGACAGACAAATGATTTTCTCTTTGGAGGGATGTTACCACAGAACAGGATGCGAAAGAAGGACGGGCAACGGAAACGAAGTTGTTACGTTCTCTTTGGGACGGGGGTCAGCAAAGATGTTGTCAGCAAAGAAAAGACGAATATTTCTAAATAAAACAACCCTATTTTTAACTTCCTACATAATATTATTCTGTGGGATGAACTATGATTATGATTTTATATTATACTACAGCAGGTTGTCAGTGTCAGTATCAATCTATCTAATCTGTAATCGATGTGAGTGACAGGCACAAACACTGACAGAACAACATACAAATTATCCAAGATCGGATTGTAAACAAACACCCTTTCACAGGGCTGTAGCTAGAGTCTAATTTGAGGTAGGGCAGCATTGGTTACAGGTACGGCAGAAGTAGTAAATTTATCATAATTGGTCTGCCCTCGAAGCACGGACTGCTAAATCAAACACTATTTATATCACTGACCTCTAGGTCAAGCATTGGACCGGATTTCTAAAGGTTGCGGGTTCAATTCCCGCCTGAGAATTCACTTGTGACCCGAGTCGATTTTTTCTACACTACTGGAAAAAATTAAAAGATAAAAAAAAAACTGGTTGGTTGCCTGTAAAGTCGGTATACGGGCAAAAGTTTTACGTGACAACGACTTTGAGTGGTAAAATAATTTTAATGTGAATATTCATTCGTATAGTAGGAAGAAGGATGAAATAATAGTAACAATTTAAAACATTTATTTATACAAAGAATTATATTTAAAACATTAATTTATAGGCACGCGTCCCTTCCACTTTTTATGTCTGTCTCTCTCGCTCTTAGGCGGGCTAACCATGCCCGAGTGGAAGGGACGCGTGCCTCTCACTCGCTCTCATTGTAAGCGCATAACGTGAGCGGAGCGTAACGCAGTTTCTTGAAGTGTCACCCGGCAAACCAATTTATAAGACGTTGTCACGTCAAAAATCCAAATATTTGGGCAATTTTCAACAGGCCGTAACTTCGAGAGAAATGGTCGTACAGGAAAAAAAATTGTAGCTCCGAGTGTCTAGTTTTTGGATTAGAACTTTAAAATGTTGTATCCTTCGCGGTTTTTGAGTAATCTTAGAAAAATCAGAAAGAAAAAAAAATTTCAATTTTTTTTACGGGCGTAGAAAAAAATTGTTTTACTTACCCACTATAAGGATCAGACACTTTGTTTATTTAGCATTAATTTATTTTTTTATACACCTTGATACGTCCACTTCTCGCCGAGATATCGGTCGTCAAATGGAAAAGGATCCTTTTGTCTTTGATTATCGATATCTCAGCAACCAATGATCGCACAAAAAATTAAAGGTGGGTTTCAAGAACTTGAATGAATTCTCTTTAACGACTAGCCATTGCTTATTTAATTTTTTTTCTTTTTGTCACATGAATTTAAAATGGAACAAAATAAGGGATGTTGATGGTTTTTTGGAAAATCAAGCGCTAGATCGAAAATATTGAGAAAACCTCTAATGTTAAGTGTGCTTTTTACAGTTAAAAATGTCCACAAAAATCCTACAAAGAACTTAATTAATCCAGCCAGCCGTTTTTATGTTTCACTTGATCGAATTTTTGAAAAAATTAAAGGATCACGTTTTTTGCCGATCCGTATCCGATCCTTAGTGGCTAAGCAAAAAAAAAATTTTAGACAAAAAAATAAAAGTAATAAAAAAACGAATTTTTTTTTCTTGCTGGTTTTATTAAGATTACTCAAAAACCGCGGAGGGTTCAACAACTAGACACTTGGAGCTACAATTTACTTTTTTTTGATTTCCTGTACGACCATTTCTCTCGAAGTTACGGCCTGTTGAAAATTGCCCAAAAATTTGGATTTTTTTGATCCCTTAATTTTTTACAGTAGTGTAGTATTTTTCTATTATGATAATTTATCTTATAAGATCGCATTGAAAAATGCATAAAATATATAAGAATTATAAAACAATTTAATTATACTTATTTATCTTAGTTTTTGGTATTTTTAAGGTAGGGCATTGTGATTTCAAGGTAGGGCATTGCCCCACAATGCCCCCCCCCCCCCCTAGCTACGGCCTTGCCCTTTCAGCAATCAGGTTAAAAATTGAAATACACTAAATTTCGATTATTAAAAGTCATTAACCACAGGGGTGGCGCCACTATTGCAAATTCAATGAAAGCAGGAAAAATCCATAATAATACATAGGTACCAGAATGAAAGAGAATTGTTCTCTACAGTCTTTTTTAGAATATCTCTGTTTCAATGATCACCGTTTGGTACAACGGTAGAGATCCTGACTTTCGCACCGATGGTTCTAGTTTCTAGTCCCGGAAGGGGCAGATGTTTGTGTGATGAATACGAGGATTTGTACTTGAATCATGGGTATTTATGTATGTATCTATAAATATTAAATATCTATGTAACATATATACGTTTATATATCCTAGACTAGACTAATCGGTGTAAATATAAGAAATGTTATTTTATTAATTATTATTATTAAATATACTTTTTGTTGACGGCGCAACTATGGGTTGATTTGGGGTATTTTTGATCCATATAAAAAATATTGTAGCATTTATTTGCTTACTTTATCTACAACTTATGATTATTTTATTCTGTGGATTCGTACATATTTGTCCAAATAGACTATTTTTGTGATATTATTTAAAAATCTAGCTGATGTAGAAGAAGTTATTTTAGTATCAAAGAGTAACAGAACGTAATATTTTTCATTTTTAATAGTTACTTTCTCAAAGAAAATTAAAAACATTAAATAGGAACTTTCATTTTACTTTATTTTTTCCTTTTCGAAAACCAATATATGCGTAACCATTTTGATTAATTAGTTGTTAATCATTATGATTACGCATAACTCTGGTACTTTGGACCTTATAATTTCAGAATTGAATAATTTTGGGTAAATTACTTTTCGTTGGCATCACTGTTTGCCGCCAGTGCTTTTTCTTGCTTTTCTTAGTGAAGGTCAAAGGACATCTAGCCTATAGAGCCTCGTCTTTATTAATGGAGGTTTAATAATCGATCATAAAGGGTAAACTGTGTAAACACAGAGAACATATGAAGTCCTAAAATTATTTAAAGTCTCCAATGACTTTATGGCAACTGCCGACACCTGTCTGACACTAGGAACATTGTTGTTATCAACAAGGACTGAATATAATCCATAAGAATTCATAAGCAATCAGTAAAATAACTTGGGAATGAATAAGTAAATTTCAAATCAATAACTTGTAAGAAGAAACATGGATGACTTAACTTTATAGTTATTTTGTTATTTTATCATGCACGACCTTCATTTCTTACCCCCTAGGTTTGAGGTAACTATTCAACCTAAAAATATGAGTTTTGCTAAAAGAAAGGGGGTTTTTGATTCTAAAAAACACATGTTGATGAATTCTAACACAAAGAACTTTCTCCAAAAAATATGTTATAAGAAGTCGGCTTCAATTGATATGACTAAATACGGCTTTATAAAAGACAGTAAGGAGCGTCCGATCCAATTATTGATAAAACCATTGAGATATCAACTCGAAAAAATTTTCGGTTAGTAATTTTATTTTATTTTACCATAACTTTTGTCCCGATTACATATAGTATGGACTGTGAATGCGTCATGATTGTATGGAAAAAATGTTCGAAGGCCGGTCTCCGGCACCGTCAAAGTGAAATTCAAATTTTCTTATTGACAAGATGTACAATAAACTTACTGCACCAAGACATGAACCCTACAAGGGCACCAATATATAACAATATAATAACAATAATTTCTATGCTCTGATTTAATGTGCTGAACACCTTTTTAAACATTAGCAGTTCATTAATCTGAATTCTTTTTATTTCTCTGTCTCAGTCAATGTTGCATGCTGTATATTTTGATAATTGCTGATTGTGTCAATATATGTGCCTAATATGAGATATTTGATATTAACATGCTTATAAATGGTTATCCAACGACTGACGACGTTATCCGACGACTGACGCCGTTAGACAACGACTGACGACGTTATACGACTACTGACGACGCCTTTTCAGGCGGGACCCGACTGTTGCCCATCATAACGTAAAGATCCGATACAGCAGACAACGAACATTCAATTGACATTAGTTAATTTCGTATCTTTTTTATTTCATTGATAAAAATATTATAGAAAGATGGGTAGCCTGTAGTCGAGGCTTAAAATTTTAATATAAATTGAATTCCCAAATTTTAGAAGGCAGAATCGCGATTTCCTTGCGCCTTATAACATTGACAGCGAAGAGACTACCAAGAATTACATTAGTTACTTTTTAAACTGACAATTTGCTAAATTAAATAATGCCATATATTATAACTCCAAAAATAAAACAATGAACACAAAAATGTAATTTATTTTTATAGGTAATTTTTGTATTAGCCAAGCCAATGGTTCTTGGAACTTTTCTTAAAAAAAGGTTGACCAATCTGGCCTAGAAATTAATTTTTTATACCGAAATAGGTTTCGTTTGCAAATAATTTAAATAATTTACAGCTAACCATTCTACCAAAAAAACTACTGGGCGAATAAAGCAACAAACCAGAATGTAAGAATTCTTACACACTAGATCGAATTCTCTGTAAGTAATAATAAGCACTGTATAATCTTTATTCTATAGTATATATTTATATACTTTGAGATTTTGTTTTCAATTACTTTAAAAAAAGCAATTGAGACTAAGTACATGTTTTTGTTTCAGAAAAATGGGAAAGGAATGTTTTTGATTCAAGATAAATGCATAATATTCGGAATAAAAGAAAAAATATTGTATTAGTGAAAAAGTGCAACTGCTGGTGTTATATATGGGATTATTTAATTTACTTATGTTAAATTAAAGTGATTACAAAAAAACTTACTTTTAATTTAACTCAAAAGTTCTTTAGACACTTCATTTATAACCTGTGTGCACTACAGACTATATAACATACACTTAAGTAGATAGGAATCAGTATTCCCAGATGGAAAAGTAGCTTTAAAATAATTTATTAAGTAAGTTTGAAATTTTTGTAACTTTTTAGTGGTACAACAGCACAACACTGCACCAATTATCAGTTTATTGTATAAAACCATAGATTAAATAAATCATCGTCAGCCTGTTAAAGTCCATACTGCTGGGGAACAGGCCTCAGGCCTTCGAAGACGAAAAAAAAATACAACAAAAACGCCGTAGCAAGAAGGACTATAACCTACCACGTGGAAACACCGCGGATTTATGAGTGCTAACGACTACAGGAACAGCCTCGATTAGCGGCTTAACCTGCCTTCCGAATAATGAACGAGCTCGAAGTATCCTTTGTCCACCCATTTGATGACCGGCCCCAGTAAATATGGTTTAAGTCCCGCAATTATAGGTACAATTGACTAACCGCTGCGCCGTTGAGCTATTCACTAATGGTAAGCGAATAAAAAAAAATAATGTTGAGATTAGTTTTCTTAAAGTGCGACATAAAGTTGAAAGCTATGGTTACCCTAAATAGACATGACGATTATGAAAAAAAAAGTCTTATTTTTTCAGAGAGCAAATTTTTGCTTCTCTAACGCGTTTGTATCGATACGAAAGCGCGTTCTCACCGTGTCTGTACCGATTGAAGTGTGAGACCATAGAGTAACATATATGTCGCGAGACTGAATTTCAGCATCTATTCAAGGGTAGACATTTAAACACCTACATAAATTCATAGTCAAGTTGCGTTTGAGTCGCGTTAGTACCACGTTTGTATCGATACAAGCGCGCGTCGACGGTGCGTTTAAATTTTAAATGCCCTGACTGGAATTCTGATTGCGAAGTTGGCAACATTAATCTGGTTATAGTTTTTTTGGCGCAATACATATTTTGATGGCAATGCTTCCCTAGTAGAAAAAGTCTTGATGTTTTTTACTTAACATTTTTCTAGTAAGTACACATGTATGGTTGGTTAAAATCCATCCATAGATTGTTGGTGTTACGTTCGAATCAATAAGATTAATTAAATGAGATGTGTTACGGAGACTTTCAACCCTGTGGCACAATTAGTTGTGTACTCCAGTTGATCCAAGGGGTCGACGGGATAATAATATACATATAAATAAAATTGGAGTGTCTGTTTGTAATATTGAAATAACCGTTTTTTACTACATGCATATGAATATATATACGGTACATACAACAAAATAACATTTTTTACAATTTTTGTCTGTCTGTCTGTCTGTCTGTTTGATCCGGCTAATCTCTGAAATGGCTGGACGCATTTTGACGGGACTTTTTTTGGCAGGTAGCTGATGAAATAAGGAGTAACTTAGGCTACTTTTATTTTAGAAAAATAATGTTGCAATATTCCACGCGGACGAAGTCGCGGGCAGCCGCTAGTAATAAATACATACGTTGTCAATATTATGCCATGAGGTGTCCAAGTATGCAGTGGATTTTGATCCTTACTTGGTTGATATAACAATTAGGTGCTTTTTATCATAATTTATAATACGCACAGCCAAAGATTGGATTTACCTGCTCGCGTTTACACTTTTTTACGAGAGCATATAACTCAAACTTTTAAAGCTGGAGTTTATAGGCCTCTTCAGGACAACAGCGCTACATCGTAGGGCCTCTTATTCCTAAAGTTCAGAATGTAGTCAAGAGTAAGCTCGTTTAATATTTAAAAAAAGGCAATTGACAATAATAGAGCATATGTTTATTGTTTAATTCGCTTACATACTTTAAACGTTATTGTTCAATAAAATGTCGAAGTATTATGAAAATTCATTGGAATTACCAGTGTAACGATACCTTTTATAAGTTTTGAGTTTGCTTTTAATTTGCGAGCTGAATCATATCGTTATGTTATCGAGTCGTTCGGAATTTAATCTTGTTTAATGTGTGTTAACTGTAGTTATGACTCTTAAGTAATTAAAAAAAACCTATGACATTCATCAACAATTGTTAGCACAATTGCAACTTCCGCTGATATTACCTGTACATCTAAAATTATCATAAGCTGGTGGAAAGTGGCATTCGCATTTTTTTGGGATACACTTGTCTTTCTCAGCAGAGATGCATGTTCCACTACAGAGGTCCTTATTAACTTCAGCAGAACTGCTTCTCTTTGTGGTTTGCTTGGGTCCCGCTGTAACTGGTTGTTTTAAGCTTGATCGACGTTCGGGTTTTTTGGAATCATCAATTGGCAGTCCACAAACGGGTGAAGGGCAACACTTTTCTTCCGAAAGTATATTTACTGTGGGTTTGGTTTCTGTACTAGCATCTTTTGGATCGCCCAGGGTTTGACAAGTAGATGTACTACAATGAACAGGCTCAGTTCTAGGTACCTCTGCGTCACTGTAGCAGCAAGGAGGTTCATTATTTGTAGACTGCTTATCAGATGTTACATTTGGTGAATTATAAGGTTCAGGATGGCAGCACGAGGGAATTTTATACGGGCAATATAATGTTTGAGATTGTTTCTTAACAAACTCGTTATTTGTTGGCACTGTCTCACTTTGCGGTTCCTTTGTATCGGACCTCGTACAACATTCAGGTGCTGCATGGTGTGGTATATTTGTATCGGAGTGCTTCCGAGCTACTGGCACTCCTGAATCTTTCCCATTTAATCTTCCCTGGCTGATTGGGGCACTCGAACTACACTGTAGCTCTTTGAGCTCACCTAGAGCTTCTTTTATGGTTTTAATCGGTATTCCAGTAGGACAGCAACTTTGACATGGTGGAGGAATATCTTTGAATTCTTGATCCGAACTGTTACAAGAGCCTAGGCATTCATTACTTTTGTTAGTATTTTCTCGTGGCATTAAAGGTTTCTCACAGCTCAGAGACTCACTACAAGTTTGCATCGTGCAAAACATATCTTCTGGATATGAAGAGACTGAGGCTCTTCTAGAACAAGGTGGTATAGGACATGACTGTGCGTCATCAGAGCAACACGACGGGGTCCTTTGGCGGGGGGAACAAATATCTAAGCTTGCTATAACTGGTCGTGTGGGAGGAGTGCTTTTTTTCTTTTCTTGGCATTTTTCATTACGTTTTGGCATCAAGAGTAATGAATGAAACTGAAGGTTATTCTAGTTTTTTGCACATTAATTTTAAATAATTTAACTACTCATTATATAAAAAATCACTGTCATTGCTTCAATTGATCACTTACATTTTTTAAATCGCAAATTTCCCATTTTTACCTATTTGTTACCCTTACTTGACATTTTTGTGCTTCAAACAAAACCCAAAACCAGTATATTATTGTAATCTTTGAACAAAACGTGGATAGTGATTAATCGGTGATTACAAAAGTACTCTTTGCTTCTCATACGGCCTATTCCCTCTGTTCTGAGCCTATTACAGAAGCCAATAGAGTACACTAAGATTATATCCATAATATTATTATTATCTCTCTTGCTCTTTCACAGATTACTCTAAGTGTAAAAGAGATAGATTATGCATATTCCCTTTAGTCTGAGTTACTTGAAAACGCGAGTGGTGATTAAATTTTGCCTTATTTATCTACTACTGTTAATAAATAATTTAGTTTTAAAAATTGATTTGATTTTACTATATAATATATAGTACTATATAAATACTAGAATTTTAAAAAATCGGGTTTTAGAATTCAATTTTGAGAATAGTTAATTTGAAATTAACCTTCATCAGACTAGTTATTGGTGTTCCAAATGGTAATCACAGTTTACGCTTACGATTTACCTACTACAATTCACATAAAGTATAAATAAATACAAATAAAAGTATTCAATAATCAAATTCTGCAACAAATGAAACGTGAAACGTCAATGTCCACGTGATTACATAACTTCCGTTATGGCGCTGTCATTAATACAGCAGTTTCCTTTAGCACTGTCCGTAAGGCGCGGTGCGGTGTGTTGAACAGTTACGATCGGGTAAAAAACATGTAAGTAAATGTTATTGATTGATTAAAATTAAACGTGTTTAGGCACCAATATATCACTTACTACTTAATCATGTAGTCAAATCTTAAACACTACTTTTCTTTATTAGTTTTTACCTTACGTAACGTAATGGAATTATGTTTGCACGTGACCTTGCCCTATATATTATTTAAGAATTATGTTGTATAATTTAATTTATTACTGCACTTGAAACAATTTTCAGATTTAGGCATTTTTAGTTTGGTAATAGCTCGACCATTGACTCGATTTGATCCGGCTTGTTGCAGTATTGATTTGGTTATGTCAATTCCTTTTAATTTGAGTTTAGAATTATCTTTAATGTGTGAATGTATAGATAATAGCGGTTATATTATGTTTACTGGAATATATTTGAGATGAATTATGAGAAGAATTTCGATGTTTTTGACGTTACCTAACCTTTATTGAAAGAGGTTTGGCAGTGGCATTGATTTTCGACTCTAACTTTAGGTCGAAAGGTCAACTATTGAATAAAATAGAACTGACACTGACCAAATAATTTTTCGTTACTTAGGATTTTAGTAACGCGATACACTTTTATAAAATTCAAAAAATATCATGCTTACTTCAGTGATGAACTGTGAGCTCTGAAATGATCAGAACTTCTTTTTTTTTTTTACTTAAACATTATTGTTGTTTCAAAGGGTCTTATTGATTTATTACAAATCTGTCTTACCATAACTGTATTGTTTCATGTTTATTAGCTTTACAATCACATCTATGTTACTGATACATTCTACTTATATCTATTTTGAATTCAAATAGTTGAGTAAATGGTATAAAAAAAATAATAAATATTGTGGACATTTTTTTGGTACAACAATGGGTGAGGGTATAGTGAGCATATTGGCACCACTCATGGCATTAGTTAATTGACTCATTAACTCGAATAAAAATATTTATCATTAACCATTGACAACAAAGATATCATTAAGCAATGCATTTGATTAAAATAAAACTCTTATGTACTGTAACCATAGGTTATGGTATCATATGAAGTAGCTTCCTGAGCAATGTGAAAAGCATTTTGTTGCCTGAGAAATGAAAATGGAGTGCTTATCTTATATTTTTATTTAATTTGCAGTATGTGTCTACAGCGCTTTTGCACCGTGTTATGGTTATTTGTGTATTGGTATAATATATATTTTAGATTTATTAAGTGCTATTAATAATAATCTTTTCACTTTATTTCCTTAGTTGTATTGTGATTTATTTTACTGTTGGCAACTATTTGGCTAAAAAGTCATTATCCTTATCAGATTGTTTATGTCGACTTATCCATAGAACAGAGTTTGATGTGATCATGACGCAAAAACTAGTTTTTTAGCTAAATAAGACCGTATCTCATTTAGCTGTATTAATATGCTCACGTTGTATTAATAAGCTCATATTCATAATTGAGGCATGAGTTGAAACCATATTTTCTTACTATTTGTTGTGATTTATGCGATAACTTAAACCTAGCATTATTCTTTTCATTCTCTACATGCCATATAATTTTAAAAGAGGGTGTAAAGTTGCCTGATGATGACAACTCATTATTGAGGGGGGCTGCAGTGATGTGCGCTTCGTGCTTGACGACCTGACCAATCGTTCTGCAGTGCAGCGTAGCCGAGGAGCCATGGCTGCAGGGTTGCCCAGTGACCCGAAGATTATGAGAGCTGAAGGCACATTCATTAAATTAGGCAATATCAGACAGAGTTAATAAAATAAAAACCATTTGAATACAATTTCCAATGATTTTTTGGAAGAACAGATGTTTTCCCAATAGAGTTACTGAGGGCTTGACAGACGTATTGCAATTTTCCAATTGTTTTCTTAAGTTAAAATTTTATAAGTATTAATAATAACGAAAACTGCTTTGTATATATTTTTATAAATTGGGAATTAATCTTCTTGATTTCTGTATATAACTAGCTTCTGCCTGCCATTTCATCAGAGTGGTGTTTGGTTTGTCACAGAAGGTCTTTATAGTCCTCAGGAAATGGCAGTTTTAGCCTGTTCATACTGTTACTACTGTACTTAATGTGGAGTTATTCCTAGCTTATATAATTGATCTGTAAGAGGGCATAATCAGGAGAAGGTTAACTTTTGCTGGCAACACTCATTTTAAATGACCTCGCTGTTGAATGAAGGTTAATAATATGGAGGGGTCAAACTACCCTCCTAAATGAGATGAAACATGGCTTATATTGAAAATGGTACCCCAAGCTACTAAGCTGTGGATATTAAAAATCTCTGTCTGTATTTGCGTGATACACACACAAACAGATAGGCAGACAGACAAACAGCCAAAAATTCCAAGAATATTTGATTGTCTGGCAACAACCCATAGATGGATGCCGTTCGTCCGAATTGGCTTCAGAAACGAGTTATATATAAGTAGTTTATTGTCAACCAACAGCACTGAGTTTTTCATGAGCCAGAATTAGTAACAATGTAAATATATGGTAATTTATTTAACTTGTGTCGTCTCCACAGAATAATGTTCTCATCCCTAATGGACGTGGCGCGGAACTCGCCATTCCGCGGTCCATTGTCACCAGCCCAGTGCCAGGCCTCCACAAACACACTGGCCCAACCACAGATAGAACAGGTAATACCAGCAACCTACAACAGTTCATTGTTGGGCATAAGCTTTTCTTAATATGGCATAGACAATTTTTTTTAAATTCAGATACAAAATTATATTTTATTGTTTATTCTATGACCAGTAATAGTATGTAACAGACAAAACATACAATTATATATATATAATATGAATAATGAATAAATGTAGGATCTGTGCAAAGTACATATGTAAACGTGGAATGTAGATGAATATAACTCCTGAAACACGCTTGCAAAATTATTAACTACTACTAAGTATAAATAAAGCTTTCAACACTGTTCCTAGATCGCCGCCGGAGCCTCGCCGAGGCGGTCGCTTAGATGAAACCTTTTACAGCCTCTCCGGCTAAAGGTACTTGCAGACTACTTAGGTAGGGCGTGGTTTTTGTCAGTCTAGCCTGACATAACACCTTTGATGTGTGGCTTAGCCATAGAAGGATTTCCACGTTAAAAAAAAGTGTTCCTAGACACCAAGTTTCGCCGAATTTGTAAATCTTTTGATACAATATAACTTTTTTACCGAAATATTGAAACAGATCAAAAGATAATTGCCAGAATCGGTTTACGTAATTGTATTTTGGACATCACGCGGAATGCAAGCCTTTTCAGTTTCAAATTATCAAAATTACTAACTATGATCTTTCTTCTAGAAATGCTTAATTCATTCAATGGTCAATTGTCAATTTTTTTTATGCCATGGTCTTATGCAACAAGTTTAACCAAGTATTAAATTTTTTCTTTCTCTATATCCCATATAATATTAAAAGATTCTAAGTTGCCTGATGATGACAACTCATTATTGAGGGGGGCTGCAGTCATGTGTGCTTCGCGCTTGACGATCTGATCAATCGTTCTGCAGTGCAGCGTAGCCGAGGAGCCATGGCTGCAGGGTTGCCCAGTGACCCGAAGATTATGAGAGCTGAAGGCACATTCATTAATTTAGAATTAGTTATAGAGAAAAATTTGGAAATCGTAACTAAACCACTATTTAACAATACGACACAGTTTCGTATCAGGTAAATAAAAAATGATCTTCGTTTGTCAGAGCCCCATGGCCGCATCGGCGGTGGTGCAGGGCGATTCTTGCGAGTTCGCCTCACCGAAATACTTCGCACTGTGCGGTATCGGTGGCATCCTGTCTTGCGGTAAGTACAACAACCAATCGTCTACTCAAGGGCCCTGTCAGCGTCTCTGTTCGTTCTTTCCATCTCCGAACGACGCAGAGGCTTTTATGCTGAGACAGGGTCCTTTTTGGCCTCAGACACACCATATTTGTATTTTTTTCCTATTTTATGTCTTTCTTTTTTTTTTTTTTTAAGTTGTTACTCTTTTTAATTATATACATCTTTTGTTGTTGTGTGTTGAGTTCCAAATAAATGTTTCTTTTTTTCTTTATCTTCAAAATAAAAATAGCAAGATTGTGAACATTTTGCAAAATGACAAATTCCATTAACGCTTGGTGACGAGTCAAAATTGTTATGCTATTGTTATGATCAGCCCTTCATAGAGGATATTTCTGCCATTTTCAATTTTGGTCATGTTACATAGATAATGCCTTACCTGCGTTTAATCAAAATAGTACTATTTTTAAGTGTTTTATTTATAAATTTTTAGGGACTAAATATTTGTAGCATGGCAACACTACACTTATCCAAGAAATTGATCCAAGTTGCATTGAATGGTAACCTTCAATATAGTATGAATTCTTAACATTGATCAAAGATTTGTGTTGCCAAATGTATGTTTCAAGGTATCGTCTTGTTTTTCCAATATTGACTGCCTCTGATAAAGGATATTTTTGGTTCGTTTTTGTCATGTAGCCTATCATAGCACAACCAGTATTAAATAGAAAGTGAAACAAAACAATTAATTTCAAACCGAGCCTAAATAAAAATTTACCAGTTATTTTCTAAAGTACTAGTGGCCCGTCCCGGCTTCGCACGGGTGCATTAAATATAGCCTATATTACTCAGCGTGAATGTAGCTTTCCAATGGTGAAAGAAATTTTGAAATCGGCTTAGTAGTTTTTGAGTTTATTCATTGCAAACATACAAAAATACAAATCCGATTTGGCTAATTCTTTTTTGTTGAGTTCGTTATTGTTAAGACAAGGTTATTTCTGCGAAAAAAAAATTGGAACACACTGCAAGCTAGAGTAACTTTGGCCAGTGGCAAGAATGGGCAGTGATATCAATACTCAGTCCTTGACACTGATCGAATCTTTAAATGTAGTGTTCCTACTGTTCTATAAATGGGATTATTATGAACACAATGAAATTGAGAGTGGATTCAGTCATCCTAAAAGCCGCATATGTAAATACTACCTGACCCCGCCACACGTTGCTGTGTTATAAATTAGTCTCAAGTCGAAACAAATCCAGCAAAATGAAATAAAAATCATAAAAAACGATAAAGCAGTTTCGGAGTTCATCGCGGTTAAACACTGTGACACGGAATTTTTATGTATAAAGATGAACTTCAACCACAATTTTATTGTATTAAGTTTGATGGAATACTGTTGAATCTACATCTTGACCCAAAATGTTTTCCTGCGAATTTTTCTTTTTAAAAATTTAAAAGTAAAAATCTGTTATTTTTTTTATTATTAGTTTAATACTCAGAACAATAACTAAAGCTACTGTCGCAACTGATGCGCATTACTCGTCAAATATAAACTAGTGGGAAAAAGCATGTAGTGGCTGTCTCTCTTGCTCGGCAACGCTGCCACTTACAGGGACTAGCAATATAGGAGTATTAGGTATTTGACTTGGACAAAGATTCTTAGATGTGTCATACCCATAATTATTGTTGTGAGTACCCATTCTTGTATTTTTTTTAAATCTGTCATAATTCAAAGAGTATATAATGACGGAACATTGTCATTACTGCTTTATAAAGAAGTGGCTCCAGCTGTGAACTTGGATTCCTTATGACCACGGCATTATAATTAGTTCTATTCATTCAAATCCTATTTTTTTATAATCCGCTTCATCAGCTTTCAACTGGATTAACAAAGAAACGCATGATCGATCACCAAGTAACAATTATTTCGATAAGTGATTACGTAACGTAAACTTAGATTAACGTTATTGATTTGTTGCGTTATCAAATTTATCGTAAAATCAATCAGGCAAGTCATGCATTGATAGTATATTTATTTCTTATTTTTAACTTCTCACACAGTTCTGTCATAATGCAAAAACTCTATTTAGAATTAATTATATAACAATTGGAATAAATTCGCTTAAAGAAAAAAGCAATAGGTTCTCGTGCTGAAGCTTCTGAATATGGCACGATAAGCAGGACCGTCTTTAACCTATTAGAGGCCCTAGGCATATAAGAATAATGGGGCCCCTATGACTTTGACAGAACACTTTTTTATTACCAGAATAGACAATGAAAGTAGATAAACAAGGTCCAGATTTTTTTTTATTGACAGTCGATAGATGAATAGATAATCTTTAATTTAAATGAAGCGATTCTCACATATTTAAAATTATCTAAGCATGCTGAAATTCTTAAGTAGTAATAAGAAAGTCGCTAATATAGTCCCCAATTGAGCTTCGATTTACTCCAATTAAATAAGTTTTTCAGTAATAAATGTCGGTATTGGTTTAGTGATCTGGTAGGAACTAGGGGGCCCCTATTGATCGCGGGGCCCTGGGCATTTGCCTAGAATGCCCAGTGGGAAAGAGGGGGTCTGACGATAAGTCTGCATTGTGTATCATGTCAATCTACCATAAGCTGTCAAATTTTCTCAATTGATATAGAACTCTCCACTTTGGACTTTAAGCTGAAAATTGAATGGAGTTGTGCTGTGGCTGTGATGATTTTATCAATGCGTATGCGTGGTAGGTTATGAATATAACCCTTACTCTCTACGCAGTTTCCATTAATAGCGATGACTGCTCTTGTAACTTCATTTTGAAATCTCTGAACGGAATTCTGCAGACTGATAATATATTATTTTGTGTTCTATTATACTGCCGTCTATTATAGCTAAAGGGTCCCTAAGTTTCAGACTAATTTTGAGTTTTAAATGCCTTTTTAATTAAATAAAAAAACTCATTCGATCTGTTTAGGTATCATATTTAAAATTACTTGTAATTTTTGAAATAGTTCTATCGTAAATAACGATTTTAAATATTTTCTGTGATTTCCGATCATATTTCAAAAAATTTTTTTTTGGCTTAGCGACTTTTTAGCTTAAAGACGGCAGAATGAGGTATTACTGAACCGCCTTTAAATATTCAAAAGTTATAAGCATAAGCTATTTCTAATTTGATTATTATTTAAAAGACAAAAATATATAAATACATTTTTATTACCTACATTTCTAATTAAAATTGGAATTAATTAAGAAATTCTGTTACACATATTAAACGTAGATGGAAACAGCCCTTTCTTTCTTGCTTGAGGCTTCTAAGTAGGTCTTATCAAGCAATGACACAGTTGTTGAGTTACAAAGATTGAACTGTAAATGCTTAAAATTGAATAAAAGCATTTTATCGTTTCTTCAGTCAAAATTTAAATACGTATAACTACTTGTCAGTCCGCTACCGCACGCCACACCCCTCTCAACAGTCCCAATGTTGCGCGAACTGCAAATAAAAATGTCGGACTCTTAGATAAAAATGCCATTCTCTCGCTATATAATTGGGATGATGACTGAATTCTAATTTTCACGTCTCGTCATAATATATTAAAATACCGTAGAAAAAGATACAATCGTGTGAAATCAGAAATAAAATCGGCTTAGAAATACATCAGATACAAGCATTTTAAGTTGTTCATTTGGAAGCGATTAGACAGAGAGATCCGACATCAACAGTGACGTCACTGTTTAGTACGGCCATATAAACTCCATGCAAATTTTCGTTTTGCAAGAGAGAGATGGAGCAAAATATTCAATACCTTATATCTTGCTTGTTTTTTAAGTTATTCGAAAACCGATTTTTTCTGTCTGTTTATTATAGAAATGAGCTTCTATTAAAGGAAAAAAAAATTTTTGTCATCTAGCCTATTAAGCTAGGACCGAACAAATAATATTACCGTAAAGTTAATTAAATAAAGAATCCACCACAAAATATTTGGATTTATGTAACTCAACAATTAATAGTAATAAAAAAAACAGCATGCCAGCAACCTCGGAAATTTGAATATGGTAGCAATTGCTACCAAGGACTGACGAGGGGTGTTGGCTATCGGTAGCAAATGCTACCGTGGACTGACAAGTGGATAATATCCCGTTTTGTATAATATAGAAAATACTTTGGGCATTAAATTATCCTTTGCACAGTCATACTTTTTGCTTTCAACCAATTTTGGTTGTGCGGGCGATTCCAAATTAGTGGACTGTATTGGGGTATGAGAAAATTAATGTCGACAACAAATATGAGAGGAAGATGAAGGGGGCACGATACCTTGACCGCCACGTGGTGTGAGATGCTGGAGTCTTCTCTGGGCTTTGCTGTTCTTTATTGTTACAAACACGAAGACACCGTCACATAAAACTATAGTTTATTGTAAGGGTTTACGGATAGGCCACTAGTTTAATTTAAAATTGCCAAACTGCAAACGCGAGCGCAGTGGCGTAGCGTAGTGGGGGCGGCAGGGGCGGCCCCCCGGTCGGCATTTTTTAGGGGGTGGCAAAATTTTACAATAAATAATAAAAATATTTCAACCATTACATATTTTCATTGCAACTACGGCCCCATTGAAAAGAGCACGAAATTTTTCATTACTTATTCTGTGACGAATTCAGGGAGTCCCCTTTTCTTTGAATGTCATTTAGTAGCGACTGCTGGCAAATTCGTCTATTCTGACTTGCGGGCATTCAGCGAGAATGTCTTTGACTTTAATCTTTTTTATTTAAAATCTAAACTGTATAATGCAAAATAATGACTGCTTTTTCGAAAAGTTATCTAGAATTAATGTACCTATGTAATGTATAGTATACATTTAATTGAAATACCTAAACAAGAGGGCGGCAAAATTGTCCTACGCCCCGGGCGGCCGACACCTACGCTACGCCGCTGCGCGAGCGGCCATCAGTAGTCTCTTTTTTTTCCGCATGTTGGCCACATTGCGGTATGATTTGCCACCAATAGATGGCGCTGTCGTCCAATAATAATCTAACTAATAAAAATTACAAAACATACAAATAGATAAGGCGGCAGATTTGAATTTAATACTGGAGCAACGAAATTTAGTGTGATATAGTTATACGGTGTATACATATTATTGCTCATAACTGTACATCAGAGCTTAAAGTATAAACTAGGCGATGCAGTCGCTAAGCATAAAGCTACGCTAGCACCATATTAGAGCGTAGCGTAATACCTAAAAAAAGAAGAAAAAAAATTTTTCGATGGGAATTTGTGCGAATTTCAAAATTCTATTTTACACAAAAAATATTATACATAATCGGTTAAAAACTCGGGAAGTTACGGCGTAACAGACATTGCGCCATTGAAGCTGATCCATGGGAGCTTCGCTCACTTCGTTCGCTCCGCTCCAATAAATAAGGATTTCGAATTTAAAATAAATGTCATTAATGCCAATGTATTTATCCAATCTGTTCAGGTATCACCCACACCGCCGTAGTGCCTCTTGATTTGGTCAAGTGCCGTCTGCAAGTAGACGCTGATAAGTACAAGAATGTTGTCCACGGATTCAAGGTTTCCGTTCGCGAGGAAGGCATGCGTGGTCTCGCTAAGGGCTGGGCTCCTACTTTCATCGGATATTCCCTCCAGGTATCCTACTATTGTTTTAAATTGAAAGTTTGTTTTAGTATTTCCGGCTTACGATGAAACTGGGGATACACAATTTCTTAGACAAAATTATTACTTTATTTAACATAAAGGATGTCAAGGATTGTCCAAAAAATTACCTATAGGACTTCATTTACTTCGCAGAAGCTAGTCAAAAATAAGCCTTTAACCTTTCGTCATCCATGTGGGGTTTATCAGACCCCAGTGACACAAAAATCCTTGTAACTCTTAAAAAATTTGGGCGGCTTTTACGACACTTTGAGTAGCTGGAATTGCGATGATGCTCAACTGCTTGGCGACAAAAGTTTAGTAATCATATCGCCGACACAGTAAACAGACATGCGCAAAATGCGATCGGGTCCCACAGACCCCACGTAGTTTGAGATGTCTAAAAACTAAAAGTTATTTTATTATGAAACACTGTTTTTTTAGAATATTCGTTTATTTCGACTTAGTTATATGCCTCATAATGTCAATTTTTTAAATTTATGATACACGATAAGAGTTTTATTACTTTTTATATTGGAAGTTGTGCTAAAAGTCCATGTTTTAGTTCATACAATATTACTGTGTTCTGTTTCTTATTTGTAAAAGACTAGCGGCCCGTCCCGGCTTCGCACGGGTGGACAAAATTCTTAATTTTTTTTCTATTATTAAATATTTTTCCGTTAGCGCCATCTAGCGTCCGGTAGACGAATTACTTGCGGTTAACGCGTTGCTATGGTAACGCGTATACAATGGAAAAAGAGCGGATAGTCAAACTAAAAATTTGTGGTCTTAGATTATAGATTACAATGTTGATTATTTAGTTTGAGTTTTTTTATTATTACTCTTTGGTAGACAGAAGATCGAATTTTTAAATAAAATAAACAGATATTAAAAAATAATGTATTCCTTACAGTGATAATTCTTGGGGTCTGATAAACCCCACATGGTTTTCGATGTAACTTTTATGCACGTGGTTAATAGTTAATTGTTTTGTGTATTTTGAACTATTGCAAAATTTGTTTCAATGATTATAAAAACAACCAATTGTTCCTACTGAACCAATTGAAGACACGAATCTCAATGAGACTATAAATATTTTATTCGCTCCCCATATTCAAGTTTGTCTTTCCTAATCTTCCATCTCTTTCTCACATAGGGTCTGTGCAAATTCGGTTTCTATGAAGTATTCAAAGTGCTGTACTCTGGCATGTTGGATGAAGAGACTGCTTACGTGTACCGTACAGGAGTGTATCTAGCTGCTTCTGCCTCAGCTGAGTTCATCGCTGACATTGCTCTGTCTCCACTCGAGGCCGCTAAGGTAAAGATTTAGTGTAAACTACTTATTTATTTTATGTATGACTAGCTGACCCAGCCAGTAATTTTATTTTTATAAAATAAAAGTAGCCTAAGTTACTCCTTATTACATCAGCTACCTGCCAATAAAAGTCTCGTCAAAATCGGTCCAGCCATTTCAGAGATTAGCCGAAACAAACAGACAGACAAAAATTGTAAAAAATGTTATTTTGGTGTACCGTATATTCATATGCATGTAGTAAAAAACGGTTATTTCAATATTACAAACAGACACTCCAATTTTATTTATATGTATAGATAAGAAGCTCATTAACCCAACATATACCACAAAATGTCAAATTGGACTCTACAAGATGTATTTTAAAGTTCAAAATCCAACTAAGCATATTGATTTTTATAACACTACAAAATTGTCAAAAACTATTAATTTATTTTATGTTATTTATGCACTTATCTGCTACTTTTTTACATCTAACAATATTATAAACGAACTGTTTGTCTCAAATTTCAGTCGGGTCAAATTAACATTTGATTTACATTTTAAGGAATCCTGTAAGACGAGTTGAATTTTTTTCTTAGTAATAAATAAAGTAATTAACAATTTGAAAAAGATATATTAAACTCTCATGTTCATGTAATCTGTCAGTTCTTTCACCAGTTCTCTTCGGAAGGGCTACCCAATTTCCGAACTGATGGTTAACTCAGTAGTTTGAAGTAGATATAATAAAAAAATTAGATATAATGCCAAATCAAACAATTTTGAATTTCTATAAAATTTTAACAGGAACATGCCCGATTAAAATATTGTGAAGGTAATTGGCACTTGTATGACAATCATTACCATAGTCTTCCTGTGATCACGGCTCCTGTAAAAGATTTGAACGTTAGTCTTAATTATAAAGAATGTGCTAGTTTATTTAAACTAGCGGGTGGACAAAATTCTTTAAATGTTTTCTATTATTAAATATTTTTTCGTTAGCGCCATCTAGCGTCCGGTAGACGAACTGCATGCATTTAACGCGTTGCTATGGTAACGTTATTGATACAATGGAAAAAGAGCGGGAAAAAGAGCGGACAGACAAACACACAAACCACTGTGATCTTAGATTATAGATTTTCAATGTGTGTGGAAGTTTCAGAACTAAATAGATCAATATCTCCCATAATGACCTAATGACCACGAGCTTAAAAATCACCCATTTCCTTTTGCAGGTGCGAATCCAAACTATGCCTGGTTTCGCGAATACTCTCCGTGAAGCGTGGCCCAAGATGGTCCAAAATGAGGGTTACGGCACCTTCTACAAGGGTCTCGTCCCCCTATGGGGCAGACAGATCCCCTATACCATGATGAAGTTCGCCTGCTTCGAAAAGACTTTGGAATTGTTGTACAAGGTATGTGGATATTATATTCCAAAATTCTACTGTGTTTTCCTTAAGAACTTGCATCGTGGTTGCAAAGCCGATACATATGCAGTCAACTTTAAAAAGACAAATTTTTTACTGGGAAATATTAATTTAAATATCTATTCCAACCTGTTAAATTTAGATGATGAATACAAGCATTTTTGCCTGAGTTATGTGTATATTTATATACTACCAGCTGACCCGGCCACGCATTGTTGTGTCTCAGTTATAGATGTCGCTGTACCGAAATGAATCGTGCTAACGTTTCGGTTCTATGACTGCACATATAGCTAACCGTTCTTAGCCTTCTTGAATGTTATTCTTAGGCACTATGGTAACGCGTATATAAAGGAAAAAGAGCGGGAAAAAGAGCGGACAGACAAACACAAACCACTGTGATCTTAGATTATAGATTTTCCTGAATATTACTTATTTATTTTTATTACTTTACCAATAATTGCACTAAATAATGCTAAAGATACAATTATTAAGAAACTAAGTGTACAATTAACAATTATATAATATGTAAAAGGTCTTAAGTTTCGAGTTTGTGCTTATCGATCTTTGGTGTGAATGTAGAACGTAGACAACTGTTTGGTGCAACGGTAGCGATCCTGCCATTTGCACCAACGGTCCTGGGTTCCAGTCCCAGAAGGGGCAAATGTTAGTGTGATGAATACGAGCATTTGTATCTGAGTCATGGGTGTATATTATATATTTATGTAATATATATAAACTCGGCGTCAAAAAAATCGCACCTTATAAAAATCTTATTCAAAAATTCCTAAACCTTATATAGAGGATAGTGTTAGGTATCATTAGAAAGGTAACAAAAAGGAGCATCAAACAACAATTAAGTGCAATCTTTTTTTTAATTAAAATTATACAAAAAGCATAAAAATTTGAAAAATAATAAAAAATCTTAATTAAGTCCTAATTAATAATCGATAATTTACAAAAAAAATGTACAAAAAGTGTCTTAAAATTAACTCAAAATCTAGTGTTACCCCCCCTTGCCCTGATGACGGCTTCCATACGGTCCCTCATAGACCTCACCAACTTCAGGAGCTCTTCTTGAGGGATAAGACCCCATTCTTCAATCACCGCGGTTTGGAGTTCCTCTAGAGTCGAAGGAGCCGGATCCCGAGATCGAACCTTACGTTTAAGATGGTCCCAGAGGTGCTCTATCGGATTCAGATCAGGACTTCTCGCTGGCCACTGCATCACAGGAATTTGGGACCTCCGCAGGAAGTCGTTCACGATGGCTGCAGTGTGTGCGCGAGCGTTGTCGTGCATTAATGTGAACCCCTCGCCAAAAGATTCGGCAAAAGGGACCACATGCACATCCAGGATCTCTGTGATATAGCGGCGCGCAGTCAGCGACCCTTGTCCGCGAGCACCTCCGGTCCGGGAGACGCAGACCAGGTCGGTTTTGCCGGCAGCCGACATACCGCCCCAGAACATGCAGGATCCGCCTCCATATTCCACCGTCTCCTGGATGCAGGCTTGAGCGAAACGTTCACCCTGCCTCCGGTATACTCTTCTTCGTCGGTCGTTGCAGAAAAGACACACTCGTGTCTCGTCTGAGAAGAGAACAGCTCCCCACTGCTCAATGGTCCAATCGACGTGGTCGCGAGCAAACTGCAAGCGGGCTCGTCGGTGCGCTGCAGTCAATTTTGGACCTGTAGCAGCTCTGCGGGCTGCTATGTTCTTCTCCTTCAGTCTTCTTCTAACCGTGGATACACTCACGGTGCGTCTGCGAACTGCCTGGAGCTCCTGTTGCAGCTGAACAGCGTTTGAGAAGCGATTTCTCAAAGAGTACGACACAACGAACCGGTCGTCTCTTTCCGAAGTGCAGCGACGTCTACCGGACCCATGTCGCCGGATATAGCCACCGGTCTCTAAAAAGCGCTGGTAGACTCTACGAACCGAAAAACGGCTCAGATTCAGTTGCCGGGCGACATCACACTGCCGCACCCCTGCTTGCAGTAGTGCAACCACTTGAGCGGCCTCATCAGCTGTAGTGTCCATTTTCCAGATGTTCTTTCTTCAGTAAAATCAGTGCGTGTGTCCCCTTCAACGGTTTAATAGCGAATGACCCACATTGAACCCGTGTTGACCTCTTTATACCCACAAAGTTAGCGCAACTCGCGACTCTCCCGAGCAGCAAAATTTCCTTAGAATTTTTGTGACCCTTTATTTGTTGCTTTAGGTTTTATTTGATAATGAAAAATAATGTTTTTTTATTAAGTTAATTAAGTAACCTTTTAAATAAAATTATAATTAATACGACTGCATGTGCATATCCAGAGTTAATGCCATTTGAACGTGATTTTCTTAGAGGTGCGATTTTTTTGACGCCGAGTGTATATGTCTATCCGTTACCCTAGTATCCATAACACAAGCCTTACAGTGTTTACTTTGGGCTAGATTAATTGGTGTGAATCTAAGAAATATTATTATTCAACCATTGGTTTATCTGCTCACAGTATGTGGTGCCTAAACCTCGTGACCAGTGCACGAAGGGCGAACAGCTGGTGGTGACATTCGCTGCCGGTTACATTGCTGGTGTATTCTGCGCTATCGTTTCTCATCCGGCTGATACCGTTGTGTCCAAGTTGAACCAGGTGAGCCATTTTTTTACTGTATTTTATTATACTCTTATATAGTAGTGGGCTTATCTTAAAAAGAGATCTCGTCCAAGGGTATGTAAATATAAATATGAAATTTTATTTATAAAATTAAACACTATAATTTCTATAAAATCCTCAATTTTTTAACTAAAATTGTTACACAAAAAATGAGATCTCAATTAAGATTTTAAAGAAGCCACAGCTCATTGGTTAAAATATCAGTTTTTTTTAAACCTGGTGGATCGAGTTTGTAACTTGCCAATTTATTTTTAACGTAGCCTCACCCATATGTTAATATTTTATTTTTAAAAAAATGATTGAGAGAATAAAGGAAAAAATAATTTGTAAAGGAAATATTAGTTGATCTGTATTAGATCCATAAATATTAATTAGATAAATTCTCGAATGTAGTAGGCTTAGATAACATGTGATATTGCCCGATGAAGAAAAAAAGCGCTTGGAGGGATGTAATGAGTGTTGCCAGTGATTGATCCACAGTCACACTGCTTTAACGCAGCGTGGGACACTCGTTATACCCTATGAATACCAAGATTATGAGATCTGAGGGCTGTTAAATATATTCTATTCAATAAACATGTTTTTGGTAACTGATCCAACATAAAATTTTTATTGCCACCCTTATGTGAATTTGTCGATCAATTACTGCAGGTTCGATTCCTGGTGGGAACACTGATTGCTTAAAGTGTCCATCATTTATTAATAATTTATTCCTATCTCTATACTTCTGTGCATATAAATAGAAATACACATAATTGTGGCAAATTATATGAACTGGTCTTTTGCTGAATTACACGTATCAAGAATTTTAAAGTCGATAGCCAATTTGTGAATAAGGCATTATGGGATGATGGATAATGTAAAAGAATAATTTATTCTTGGTATTTTTTTTGTATCCCACAAATTATTTAAGATTTTCAGCTTTACATTGAGTATTACTGTTTGTTTATTAATATCAATTTAAAAACTTTTTCTTTTTCCAGGACAAAACAGCGACCGCAGGTTCCATTGTAGGAAAGCTCGGATGGGCTGGAGTATGGAAGGGTCTTGGCCCCAGGATTGTCATGATTGGTACACTCACCGCTCTGCAATGGTTCATTTATGATGCCGTCAAGGTAAGCTTATGAGGCTGTTACAAAAACAGCTTTATCTAGTATAATGCTATACATAAAACTAATCTAGGTTAGAATCATTATGCTGATGCCATAGTAGTTTTAGAAAATAATAATATTAAAGTTTAGCAACAAATATTGATAAAGTCCAGCTATTCATAGTTTTAAAAATAAGATTGTATATATAGGACGGTAGTTATCAATTACTTTTGCTGAGGTCGGGAATCTGCAATAGTGAAGTGACATAGTCGATATTTTTATTATTCATTAAAAATAACTTTTAACTTAAAATTGAAACTCAATATTTTTTTGAAATAAACAGACAACTATTTATATGACGCACTTCAACATACTTTAGTAAAAATGCCTATATCTAAAAAAATTGTATAAGTTTAGTCATTTTAAGGAATTTAAAAATTTCAATGATTATTAAATTCAACCAATTGTTCCTACCGATAAAAAATGTGGACAAAATAAATATATGAGAACTCAAATTTAATATTTTATATATTCTACTTAAAAACAATATCTAACTAATATAAATTTACAGGTTTGGCTGAGAATGCCACGACCACCACCCGCTGAGATGCCCGAAACCATGCGTAAAAGGCTAGAAGCTGAAGAAGCCGCCAAGCAGAAGTAAATTAATACTAAAAATAAACTAGACAAAAACAACATTGCCTGAAAACCAGCGACTGCCGTAACATGACCAAGTAATCACGTTAGCGCGCGATTATACCCCTTCCATAGACAAATCAAGTGGCGTAGACTTGGGGCTGCCATGAAAAACACTTTTAGGTTAATTTGATATTTATTTGTGATATGTAGTTGAAGGCAATATTTTATTTTATTGTAAAGTTCACTTACGAAGTGTCTGATCAACTGGAATATGCAAATAAACTCACGGCGGTACCAGACTGAAGGATTATTATCGTACTAGTGGGAACAGTATTTTCGGATATTGTTAGCTGGTAACCCTACGGCATGTTGTTACTTATAGTAAAAATTGTTCCATTCACCGCCACAGTCTTGTACGTATAGTTCCCAATGTGATTACCGCGTTAAAATATGTAAGTCTAACTAAAAATCATGTTAATTTATTTTGAAATAAATAATTATTTTATTTTTTTTATTTATTTTTTCTTACACCGTCTTCTCTTATCGCATGTGATTCGATGTAATTATGATATTCCATTGTAGGTATCAATAAACAATATTAGATATGTTTGTTTTGTTTTAATTATCATTATCAGTGTTTTTAAAATTACATTGTTCTTATAATAATTTGACTATGGTGAAGTAAACAAGAAAAACTTTAACAGTTCTACCCTATCAATGTGTTTGAATATACAAGAATAGTTTCCTATATTTATGATATTGTGAATACATATTTTTATTATAGTATCACTCAAATATAAGAAAAATGTGGTCAAAATAGCAATATAACAAATAAAATGGTATTAGACGATTTTATTAAAATAGATGACAAAAAACTAAACCAAAACCTTACCACTGATTGATAAGGCGTAAAATCTGGGAAATAGTTTGTCAACATCTTAAATTATTATCCAATGATGCATGTGTATTAGATTCATTTACAGAGTAGAAAATGTATAAAAATGAAAATATTTGAGATATAACTTGCTTTTTTTGGAAATTTAAGACTTAATTGCGTTTGACTGTAAAAATTTTATAATTTCATTAATTCCTTTGGTATCTTTCTACTTTAAAGCCTATTAACACATTTTTAGTGTTCAGTAGATTATCAAATGTAAAAAAGTGGTAAATCAAATAACCGTTTGCATCAATAGTATCGTGAGATTGATCGATAATATCGGCAAACTATGGATATTAAGCAACACTAGGACAAACTATTATTCCGGTATGTATTATTCCAGTAGTATGCCTAACTAACCGAAGAGTATTATCAAAACGTTTTTAACCTCAGAACAATAGCTATTAGTTATTGTTCTGAGTACAGTTCGTACTACGGTATCTGTATTTGTCATCGTATCTACTAGTAATCCGTACTGTAAGAGCCCTCTCTGGGAAATTTTATGCCAACTCTCATTAGAGATAGTGACCCCAAGCGGTCTGGTCCGAAACTAACTCTATACATAAATGTATATTAATTTATTATATGTATTTGTTATAATATTTATTTTATTATGACAATCAATCTATTAGAACCAAATATCTACTATTTCAACATAAACTGCACCAGAAGGGACAGTTTATAATCTAAGATTTTATTTATTAATAAACAGATTTATTAGTAAAATAAAATAAATTAATAACAACATTTGTTACAATCACATCAACTAGCCTAGCCCAAAGTAAAAGCTATAAGGCTTGTGTTATGGATACTAGGTCTAGGATAGACATACATATGTGATACATAAATATGTAATATTTATAGAAATATAAAGAAATACCCATGAAACTGATACTCGTACTTATCATACAAACATCTGCCCTTCCCGGGACTCGAACCCAGGGCTGTTGTTGCGAAAGGCAGAATTGCTACCCGATTTACTGTGTTAACTTTCCACAAATAGGCAGGCTAGTAATGATGGTGAGAATTAGACTTACTGATGACGACCGTATAGTGAAACTGTAGCGATACTGCTTTTGGCACCGATAGTCCTCGGTTCGAATCCCGGAAGGGCCAGATGTTTGTTTGATGAACAGGCATTTGTACTCGAGCCAAAGGTATTTTACATATTTTTCTATAAATATTACATATGTATGTATCATATATGTAAGCCATATAGTGCTTATTTTGGGCTAGGCTAATTGGTGTGAATGTAAGATTATTATTATCAGCCTTTATACTACTGCTGCTGCTAAATAACATAATTATAACGAACGAAACTCGACTTCGTCGGCTTGCTTCAAAATTGATGAAAATTCGCGATAAGCACAGACAACTAAATAAATGTATGCGTAGCGACATCTATTTACGTTTGAAAAAATTCATAAGAGCCTTAAATTGGAATGTCATGTCGCTAAATGACTCTGATTAAATAGATTTTCTACAGTGTGGGTGACAGTGACTTCTACTAGTTCGTCTGTGATTCTGATTAGATTATTTTTTTGCTACTACAGATTGAAGTAGTGTTCTGTTCTGTGCTTTTTTAGTTTGTGGATTCGCGAAGGTGATAGAGTTTATTAAAATTTTGCATAATTCTTCCTCATTGGAAAAGAAATGTAAAGTTGTGTTGACAACATGGAAGAGACTCCGTCATCAGAAGATACAATAATGGAGGTGGAGCATTCACGTTCTCCGAAACGTATGGGAAGATCTGTTTTGTTAATTCTCCTAGGTAAGTTATTGATTTCCTTAAAATATATGGGCAGGTAGCTACCTATTTTTTCTCCAGGGACATCCAGCCAGCCTTCTCTTTTTTTACTCTTGAGTCGGAACTTAGAATTTGTGATATATAATTTAATTTTTACGAGTTTTGGAAACTTATTAAAAAATATATTTATTACCACCTATTATAGTTGTTCCCGGCGTACTTTTCAACGCTCCCTTTTCTTTGCTACCATTTATAAATAACCAAAATATCGTGGCCAACCATCTACCATAACATACTCCAAAAGAGACTGAATAAATACTTTTTTCTGACCTACACTAATAATCAGTGGCTAAATTACGTCAATGTTTACTTCTTACTTTAGTCATAACCGGGTTCTTATTAATTGGTCTTTACCTGTGACTTTTAAATGAAGAGAAACACTATTTCATTCTTGATATGTCATAGGACGAAAATGCTTTAGTTGCACTAGGTTTATGGAAAAAAAAGTAACTTACGCAAGAAAGGAACTTAAAAGAACTAAACCTCAGATTAAGTATGATCCAGTTTTTTTTTTAATCGATGATCATAACTGCATTGATCAATAAGGTGAAAATAGTCTGTCAACAACTGATTATAACAATTATTTATTTTAGATCAATTGGATTGGTCTACAGTGATGGATGATATTTTAGATTCATTTACAGAGCAGAAAATGTATCACAGTGTTTGAGATATAACTTGCTTTTTTTTTAATAAAACAACTTTTTTACTGATTTTTGTGCATAATTTATTTTATATTGAATCATGACATTACAATTCTTATACAGGAGCCCTGGTCACAGGATGACTAAGGCAATGGTTTTCATATATTTTCTACTAGCTTCACAATATTTTAATTGGGCACAGTCCTGTAATTTTTTTTATAAATGAAATGAATGACTTTTTTGAAAATTCATGTTCATTCAGTTTTAAATCTCTTTCAGTCAGTCTAGGAACCATATTTCTTAATAGATAAAATTGTAATAGATAAAGATTACAGGTAATCTTAAGTTCTATAATATGTGGCTACAATATCATCAGTTTTAACTTTTTTCTGTATCTCACAGAAATTCAGTTTTTATCTTACACACAATTACTCGAATTGAACAAATTTTTACATATTACCATTAGTCACTGCAATAGAAAAATTTATTTGTTTAATTTTTAACTATACAAAGTGGTCAATTCTGCTGACAACAGGCAGCCATTTTCGTTTATTTTTAATATTACACTATTTTTTTTTTAATTAGACATAGATTTTTTTCTGTTGTAAAGAAAAGTATCACACTTCCTGAAATTTATTTCTATGTAATACTATATCATATGTTTATTATTTATTTTATTAGAAAAACACAAAACACAAAATTATAATCATAAACAAAAACACTCATCAGAGTTAAACAATCAGGATGAGTTGCAGATGTAATGATAATACTTCTTACATTCACATCAATTATCCTATCCCAATGCAAGCACTGTAAGGCTTGTGTTATGGCTACTAGGCTAAAGCTGACGAGTTTCTTGCGCCCATTCTTCATGTCAGTTAAAAGACGGTGGTAGGTAAAAATGTTGGACGATTCAAAACTACTTATTTTTAAGTGCATTTGAATAAAGTTATTTTCATTTCATAGGGTAGCGGAAATACAAACATAAATGATACATAGACAGGTAATATTCATATACATAAAAGTCCAATACAAATGCTCATATTCACCACACAAACATTTGCCTCATCCGGGAATCGAACCCAGGACTGTTGGTGCAAATAGAAGTTAAATACAGTAGACTCTCGTTAATACGGCAGATATCAGACTAGGGTTGTGCCAAATTAGAGAAAACGCCGGAAGTACATACATATGTATTGAATTACAGACAAAAAGAGTTTAATCGTCTCTTTAAAAAGAATAAATTTTTAAATATATAATCGTCTTAGGCCTATTGTAAACAGAAACATAAGCATACCAAGACTTACAGTTCTGGTGGACTATTCTATTAGAGTAAAGAAACTGTAAATTTTTTTTTGCTTCTTGGCTTGAAACGACACTTTTAACACATTCTGTTGAAGCCTCTTTAAAACACAAATATCATATGCGGAAGTATTATTTTCTTCTGCCCATTTTATGGAAGTAGCGAAAGGCACCCATTGCAGCAGAATAACACTAAAACAATAGATGTTGGGGACACACGAATTAAGAGGCTAGTTGGCCGATCGGCATTTGTTTGTTTATACAAGTATGTATCCTGTCTCAACATGATTCCCTCATCACGCCTATCTGAGAGCGTCGGATTACTGGAGTGACGGATTAGCGCAGTGCCGGATTAAAGAGGGTCTACTGTACTTAATAGTGATGTGCCGGATATCCGTATCCGTATCCGTATCCGCGGATATCCGAGGCAGAAGAAAGATCCGTATCCGTGTCCGTATCCGTTACTTTTTGGCGGATCTTTTACGGATCTATTTATCTAGTTAATTTTTAATTTATAGATAAAAAAATTTAAGCCGAAGGGTAAGGCGCACTAGCGACGCCAATTGCCGAGATTCTAACGGTCCACGATTATTTAAAATAGATCCGGTTTAACAATTTAAAGCAATTGGCGTCGCTAGTGCACTTACTCTTCGGCTTAAATAGATAATTTAATTGATGAAGAGTCAGACCAGATATCTGATGTGAAGGAAACTTTCTCAAAATCTTGTAACATGTCTTTTATTTCTAATGACACTTTATCGTAAAGCTCACTACAAACAAGGTCCGTAAAATACTTTCTATCTTTTAAAACATAATTTTGAACAATATGGTCCATCAATCGGCGGAACCCTAATTCTTCTACGTGTTGAAAAGGTTGATTCGATAAAGCTAACATTTCAGTCTATTTTTATTGATTTGGGGTTTGTATTATCCCACATTTTAGCTTTTTCCATGTATTCTTTAAAAAAGTTTGTTTAAATTCTCTTTTTACCGTTTGTAAAGATGTTCCCGGCCGTGATATTTTGTCGATACTCTTCTTAGCAGAGTCTTCTTTAAAGAATAATTCATATTCTTGAGGATATTTTATTTGTAAATAATTTTTTAAGGAAGTTGTGCCTTTACCCTTACAAGAATACTTTCCATCACAAATTTTACACTTTACACATTCATCATTTATTATAAAAAAGTAATTCCAAATTACACTACTAAACTTCTTTGTAGACATTTTTTTAAACTCATGTACCACAACCAAACACAAGCGTTATCTATGCTGCCCAGTGTCACATTAAACTAAAATAAAACAAAAAAAAAGACCCGCCGAGCAATGCAAGTCGAAACATGTCTCAACTCAAGATTGCGCGCACCGACACCGATTGTGCAAGAAAGTAATGATCCGTATCCGTATCCGTATCTGCGGATCTTGACACCAAATATCCGTATTTAGATCCGTATCCGCGGATCTACATTTTTGACGATCCGGCACATCACTAGTACTTAATATACATCCTTGATACAGGACAAAAGAAAGTCACAATGAATTGCATTTAATGATGTTTATTTTGCTCAGAAACATGGTAAAATATTAACAGTGCTTACAATAATGTTCAGCATGTTTTGCCAATTCCTGGCATGCAAATAATTATTATGGTAATTAAAATTATCATCTCAAACAATAATAATAAAAAAATTATACTATGTCCCTTTCCTGTCCAATAAATAAAAGTTAATGTAACTATTCTCGTATTACAACCTACATATCAAAATATTATATTACAGAGTAGAAGATTTTTTTTAACAGCCACTTTAAAAGCGATTTTTTAAATTTGTTATTTTCTGATAGTTACATTACATTTAAGGTTTTTTAGAGACACAAATATCATTAATTCTAATAAATTTCGAACTATTGATAGTAATCAATCATTTTGTCTTAATATAATACACTTTTAGGAAGATGTACTGGGTTTTATAATGAGGTGCCACACCATGTTTTACTGAACTGCCTTTAGAGAAATAAAAAAAAAACCTTATGAGCAAAGGCTATTACTGAATTGATGGTTATTTGAAGGACAAAGTAATGGAGTTAATGGCGTTTGCTTTAATAACTATTATTTTAATAATTATTTTGTAAAGTTAATTTTTGTAATGAATTTTACAAGTGCTAGAAAAGTTTCTTTAATTATAAAAAATCTTATAAGATAAATTATTATCATAGAAAAATACTGGAAAAAATCGACTCGGGTCACAAATGAATTCTCAGGCGGGAATCAAACCCGTAATCTCTCAATACATAGAAGGGAGAAAAAACAGCTATTTACGAGTTTATTGCGGCTTCTTCAGAGTATAAGCTCACAGGTTACGTAGCAAATGCATTGTAAATATTTATATTGAATAAAAAGCATTTATCTCATCTTTATCTTTCGCAAAGGCAAGGCATCGGATGGGTGACCACAAAAATGTAGTATCACGAATTCCGTGCTTCGGAAGACATCTTAAGCCGTTGCTCATAGCTTAATTTCTACACTTTGATCTTAACCAAAAGAAGAAGCGACTGCCCTTCTCGGCTAAAGCGCCGTAGTGAATCCATGCTTGTTCGGAGAATCTCCTCATGGGAGATGCCGTCTATCTAGAAAACCACTATGGTGGCTCGCTACTGATCTCGCCGTCCTAAAACCCGGTAACGTTGTTGAGGTCATCTGCGATTAACGTCGATTACACATAAGAAAAGGCTGCATTTCTGTCGTTTGCACTCCCACCAATCCGCACTTGGCCCATGTGGTGCATTATGGTTAATTCTTCTTTATTTGTTGTTATAAATACCATACGGAAGGCTAGTGCTCCATCTCCATCATGGAGTACTATTGTCCATATAACTATTGCCTGTTATACAAGTTTAGTTATGCTACATAGTAACTTTTAAATCAATGTCATTGCATCATATTACACTTGGAAGCAAATTAATCGAGCCACTCTACTTTTTATGTTTCTTGACTATTATTTTTTTTTATTAAAGATCATATTATGTTGAAACTGAATTTCTTTAAACACATTTTTTATTTTACACATTTGATTAGATTTCAATCTAGTTTACCGATTCGTTGCTTCATACAATTACCAGAAAAGCCTACGATCTTGATTTATGTGAAAAATGAAGATAGTTTTATTTTGGGTAGATTTGCCTAAAACTTAATTTGAATGAGTTATCATCGATTTAAAAATGACACGGCTCTAGTGGCTAGCGCCACACGCAAAAGAAATTGATGACACGCCTGAGGTGCCATCCGCAACGAATCGGTTAAAAACTGCATATTATAGATCAAATTAATTTGTCATAATTGTAACTGTGTTGTGTATTAAAAAATATTTCAACTGCAAGGTTATTCAATACCCTTTATAATTTATCAATTTATTCAATCAATCCTTTTCATTAATCTGTAAATGCTCTAAAAAAATGGCCATGTTTAGAAATTGGGTGCGATTGTAACATCGAATTCAATATACCGTCACAATCTTTCGTTGCTTGTGGTACCGCTTTATAAAAGTTCTATCCTCTATTTACTTCCGATTCCCTCGAAACGGCCTAAATTCTGTTTGCGAACGTATTAATTTTGAGGGATACAGATGACGAAAATTAGATTAAACAAGTAGTTATGGTTCAAACCTCTTCAACTTTAATTAATACTACTAATTACCTTCACTAAAATGTTAGTAACATATTTAAGCGATAGTTCTTTCAAATTAATGCATCTCCTAATACTAAAAGTAATTACAATGAAACAAAACAAAACGGAGGTAGCACGATTAAATTGTTCCCGAGTGTACGTCACTTAAATGAAAACATTTTAGCGACAACAACGACTTGCCTTTTGTAAATACCTTATTGTTCTAATTGAAAATAACTTTGATTATTATCTTTTATTTCAACAAATCATTCTATTCGTCTGGCTGAAGCGTTATGTAGGTTTAGAAGGATTGAACATATCATATTTAGTATTTACTAGCTGACCCGGTAACGCGTTGCAATGTTAACGCGTTGCTATGGTAACGTTATTGATACAATGGAAAAAGAGCGGGAAAAGAGCGGACAGACAAACACACAAATCACTGCGATCTTAGATTATAGATTAATGTAGTTTGGTTCAGTGCCAGTTTTAGCCCTACCAACGCCCCTGCGAGATTTCTACTGCACCCCCTAACCGCGATTCAAAC
Organism: Calamotropha paludella; assembly: GCA_927399485.1. Lineage (NCBI taxonomy): Eukaryota > Metazoa > Arthropoda > Insecta > Lepidoptera > Crambidae > Calamotropha > Calamotropha paludella. The sequence goes on along the minus strand of OV656831.1, from coordinate 6,767,950 downwards.
CTATACTATGCGAAAAAAAGGCAATCGATATAATAAAATATCCATTTTTTACAACCATTTATTAAAATAAAATATATTTTAACCGATCACTAAAAAAGCTCAGTGATACATACTGGGAAGCAAGAATAAGAGCGAGGCCACACGGTGCGTTAACGGTGCGGTGCGGTGCCTGAGCGGTGCCGCTGCGTCATCCTACATACAAATCACTATACCATGTCAGACGACGCGTTAGGTCGCCGTGCGGCGTCGCACCGCAAGCGCGCTTGACTTGCGAAATCAAAATAACTTTATTTCATAGGCCCTTGCGGGTACTTAAAATCGTCAATTTTACAAAATCAAGAAAATATTCTTCTATAATAAAGACCTGAGAGACGAAGCGAGGGGGGGTAATGCGCCCGCAGCTCAACGCTGTTCACCGCTCGGTGCGGCGCCGCACCACCCGTGTGGCTCTCTATACCTCGAATTCATTACGATGCGGTGCCGCACCGCACCGTTAACGCATCGTGTGGCTTCGCTCTAAGCGGTGTTAAAGCAGTACGTTGTCAAATTAGTGACATTCATGACGCTTTAATTACTTTGGCTAATGAAACACAAAATGGACTTTAAAGTTTCTCATGTGCCCACTACTCTAGCCGAACAGCTTTATAGCGCCCCTTAATGTCCGCATCCCTGGGCGGTCGCCCCACAGCGCCTTACCCTAACGCGATGTGGTTTTGCTACATTTACAACAGTTAGTTATTTATGGATATTATTCTTTACTTTGACCTGTGTCACAGATTAAATAATAGTTATTACATGGCTGTGTCTATTTCTAAACAGTAACCCGCAATTTGAAATGTATAATCTAAGATCACAGTGGTTTGTGTTTGTCATTCATTTCATTGTATCAATAACCGCCAGTAGTTCGTCTACCGGACGCTAGATGGCGCTAACGGAAAAATATTTAATAAGAGTAAAAAATTTAAAGAATTTAGTCCACGGGCCGCTAGTATATTCCAAAAAACTTAATTGCCAACTAAATCATAATATGTCAATGTTTTTAAGAGAAAAACGTTTGGCCGGTTATCGATGGACTGTGGGTTCGATTCCCGCGTGATTTCTAATTTCTTTAGATGTAAAATAGTGCTTGAAATAATAAAAATAATGTTATAATTACACAGCAGTTTCTTTGTTTTTTCGATGTTGTTGGTATGTAGTTACCTAGGATATAAAGAGATGGCGCTGATAATCGGCTTAAGAAAACCATGAAGAAATTCTAAATCTATCAAGGTCTTGGTAGTCAAACTGTCGGTTCGAGTCCTATTTGAACCTTGTGACAACTTATTTTTTTATATAAATCTGATAGAGAAATAACAATATAATATATGTACTTATTTGTTTAAGTATTAAAAATATTAATTTTTTTAAATAAACTTTTATATTACTATTTTATGCGCCTAGTGTAAAATTTTGATTTGGTTAGATAGGAATTATTGATGCTTCACTGTAAATATAAGTAATCAATTGTATTAGCGCACTAGTTTCTCTATTTCAGATATACACACTAGTGATGTGCCGAGTTGTTGTTTTTTAGGATCGAGTCGACTCGAGTCAGTTTGTACGGTATTCGAATCATGACTCGATTCAGCGATTCGAGTCCAGTACTCGAGTTCTAAGTAAACTTAAGTAAACAGAAATCCAGTACGAGCGAGTCGAGCTAACTCGAATACTAGACTCGAGTCAGTTAGACTCGCATAATAGTTTCGAGACAGCGAGTACAAGATCGATTCTTCCTGACTCGAGTACCGGAATCGAGTACCGGAGTATCGGAACCGGCGTACTCGAATCAAAATAAATTGGTATTCGAATTGGCGAGTCCAAAGTAGGAATCGAGTCTGACTCGAGTCAAGCCGTACTCGGCACATCGCTAATACACACATCAGTATCTAGGTATTAAAAAAATGATAATTACACATTGGCTCAGATACCTTCTCTGCAATCCGTTTATAAATCCAAGGATTTCATAACCTTATTTTTTGTAATCTTTTTTCTTTAATGATTTTTATATCTACTAGCACCCCTTCCCGGCTTCGCACGGGTGGACAAAATTCTTTAAATTTTTTCCGCTATTAAATATTTTCCGTTAGCGCCATCTAGCGTCCGGTAGACGTACTACTTGCGGTTAACGCGTTGCTATGGTAACGCATATACAAAGGAAAAAGAGCGGGAAAAAGAGCGGACCCACAAACACAAACCACTGATCTTAGATTATAGATTCATTTTCACTGCTATCGACTCGATTCACAAGCAATTCTAAGGCAGGACTCCAACCTACAATCTTTGGATGTCAGGTCCATTGCTCTCCCAATCGTGCTACCGAGCTATGTGGGCACACGTAGAAATTTTCTAGTACTTATAACTTTTTTTATGCTGTAGGCCAGCGTTGCTCCGCCAATGAGAGTAACGTCCTCGCACTCGAAAGAAACATTTTACACGTTTAGTTCTTAAACTTCTACGCACATGACACATTAGAATAAAACACTTTTTTTACGGATTTTGCGCATATTTTATTTTATATTTAATCCTGACGTTTCGACTCCTTTACAGCCGTGATCACAGGATGACTAAGATAATGGTTGTCACATATTTTCTCCTACCTTCACAATATTTTAATCGGGCACGTTCCTAATTGTTAAAATTATTTTATATAAATCAAATTGTTTTATTTTTACATTTTATTTAGTTATTAAATTCTCACTACTATTACATTTAACAAGTGTTTAACAAAATCAATAAAGATTAAACAGCCATTTTAATTATCATTTTTATTTTTGCATTTCTAATGCTACCTTAACATTTTCTATAGAAATTTAATAGAAACCTTTTTTCTTCCTATTTATTTTTAATTAAATATTATTTTCAGCTGTGATTGTCGCGTTCGGCCATTACTACTATTCATGGACCCTCTTCGAAAACGACCGCAATTTCTCTTATCTATCTGAACTGGAACGTGAGATGTCACTACGTACGGAGATGGGTTTCTATTACTCCTACTACAAGACTTTGGCACAGGATTATCCGTTTACCACGGGCATATCCAGGCTTATGTACGACAAGCTGGTGGAACATCCGAAGGAGGTGAACGCCTTCAGTCGTTTCAATATACATCCTGAGGTAAGATATACTAACCTTCCTGATCATCACGATGGAATTAACCGACCCAGGCTCATAAGACTGATGGGGTTCTCTCGGTTTTTTATCGAAAGTTTAGTCAAGGCTTAATAGAACGCCATTGTTCTTACACGCCCAGACTACTTTAAACTCTTAATTCTTCCTGCTACATTATATTTTTCTGTAAACAAGTTTAGTTTAAAGGCAATAGTATATTGGAATTTGGCTGTGTTGCAAGTATTTGTGTTCGGGTTTGTGATTTCGTGAAAAAACAGTAAAAAAATTATCGATTTTAGTATTCTCGTAGAATTGTCATCGTAATGTTGCCAACAATTTGAAGTCTTTATACTCTTTTATACTGAGAATTTTAGTGAAATTGTTTTCAAAGTAGAGGATTTCGTTGTACTTAACAAAAGTTAAAATTTATTCAATTATTCTTAAAAATTGCAATTTTAATACTACGATTTCGCATGAACACACAGTTAACACTGTGACGGGTGCAGTCGGGAGAAATGAAAGGCACTCAAGGTCACTTATGTTTTTTGTAATTATGGAATTAAGGCACAACTGAAACAATTATATAAAAAAAGGTAAATTACATTGAATACAAAAACAATTTCACATTTATCACTAAAATATATTATAAAAGGTAGGGCTTCTTACAATAGTGCCTTCAAGAAACTTATAGACTTGTATATAACAGGAACTGGTGGTACAGAATACAGATACAGGAAATCTTGTGAGTTATGCTTATGAGCTTATTATAACTGATCAGCACTATAAATATATTTAAATAATTGTTAGCGGTGAGTCAACCGCTCTACGCGCTGACTCTGGTAAGAATGAACTTCGAGAACAAAACAAATAAAAAGAAACAGACAGTAAATTTAAAAACGGAAACCAAGAGAAAAAGAAAATATGAAAAATGGCCAGAGAAGAGCGCAATGAAAGCAACGAGTCGCCAATATAGCTATGGCGCCTCGTTACAACACTAAACCTACCCATACTTCATTCTTACAAAAGCGGGTCAAATGACCCGTCTTTAAAATGATACATATATTACTATGTCTAGCGAAAAATATATCAGTTAAGCAATTTGGTACGTGAATAAAACATTTTTTTCAAGTAACGATTCAAAATAGTTTACATATTAAATTTAAAAAACATGAAAATACAATAAGAAAAAAATTAAGTTTAAAATCATCATAAAAACGTCATGGTATGTTTAGTGTTGAATAAATAAATATTGGACTTGTGTTTTAGTCTTCAGAATAGCCGCGTTTTAGCTGAAATAAAACGCATATTAAACTACTTACCTTATTAGAAGCTTATTTTATTATGAGATAGGCGTTTCCGTTTCCGTTGCATTTTGCTTCTCTTTTTACCATATACAGCTATCCCTTTCGCACATCCCTACTTTTCACCAGAGGAGGTGGGGGAGCGCGCTTGGTCGGCAGCGCACCTTTGTTCGTCATTGGGTCGAAATGTCACCAGGCAGAGGTAAAAACTAAGCTTCTAATAAGGTAAGTAGTTTAATATGCGTTTTATTTCAGGTAAAACGCGGCTATTAAACCACTTGACCGTTATTAGAAGCTTATTTTATTATGAGACCTGTTTGTTATCGCCTGGTGAAAAGTTGCATAATATAAAAATATAATATATGGTGTGCGAGAATAAGAAAAAATATAAATAGATATTCAACCCCTTTATTATATTACTAATTATACCAAAAACATAAATAATCACGTATTACTGTCTAAATCTTAAATATGATTTAGTTGACAAATATTGAAACATTGGTTTCTTAAGAAAATAAACTGATAATGAAAATGAATCATTATAAACGAAAAAGTAATAACTATTTTAGCAGGCTCAACGCACAGGATTAAAAAGGGAAGTTATAGAAAATCGGTCGGTTGAAGTAATCATCACTTCACGCCGATAGTATTTTTGGAAGGTTTTTACAGATTTCCAATTTCCTCTGTCCAAGATATCATCAAGGGGAAAGTTATTGATCCAGTTACTAGAAGCTACTGCAGATCGCACACTCCCCGGGGTTGCAGCAATGCCAGCCTGAGTCATAAGCGATTTAATCCACCCCGCTATGACTGTGCGGGAAGCAGGAGATGGTGCCCCACGTAATGTAACAAATAAATTGCTTGAACCAGACTTACAACGTCTTTCATTTAGAACAGATATAGTTTTCTTTATCCAGTACAAGGGATCTAATTTTTGGTTTTGTGGGTTGCATATTAGCTTCCAACCGGATTGTCGATATTCACTACAATCTGTTTTTGATCCAAACTGTGGCCATAAGATGATAAAATTTTCTTTTAAAGTACAATGATCCTTGTCCACACTTAAAAGGGTTAGGTCATGAATTCTGCGACCTGAGCACAGAATTAACAGTGCTGCTGTATGTCGAACTGTTTAAAATATATTTTTGTCATCTATGGAGTAATGACTCAGGTATTCAGTAAGAACGTTAATATCCCAAATTGAATTTGAATTGAAATTTCGAAGCTTTAGGTTTCTTGAGGGATATAGATTTTAGAATATGTTTAACTACGATATCTTCACTTAATTTACCAGCCGACTCTGCATTACAGAGCGTGGAAATCACGGATTTATGGAGGAGTATAGTGTTATAGGATAAATTATATTTTAAATACAGGTCTGCTAGAAACCGGGCTAGTTCGGAACCCTTGGGATTAGTTGGATTCACCTCATGTTCCTTTGCCCATGCTATCCAACGACTCCAAGCTATTTTATATGTTTTCCAAGTGGAAGGACGCCAAGAGGATTTGAGCAAATCTATTTGGTTTGAATCCCATGTTTTTACTGTGTCTGCCCACCCCCACATTTCCAGATTTCTAGTACTATGTCTTGGACTTTGGGGGGCGGTAGACCCGTTGTTGAATCTACTAAAAACCGTCGCAGGTTCGTCAGTGTGAACGGGGCTGCAATAGCCCGAGAATTCAAGTCCGCCCTCCAGAAAACTTTTTTCCAACGAGGGACTACAACTAGATACGTCCCTATGGCTTGATTGAGGTGGCTCAGTACCTTGGGGATGAGAAAAGGTGGTGGAAATATCCAAGCTAGCTGGAAATTCCATTTCACGCTGAATGCGTCGTGGAACATTGCCTCGTGATCGTTGAGATCCAGCGTTGCGTAGTTGGACACTACTCGGGCTGTTTTGGATGCAAACAGGTCGATTACTGGGACGCCCATCTTTGCAAAGACCATCTCTGTACAAGTCGAAAGTAAATGCCATTCCGAGGGACGGCGGTGCCTCGACAAGCAGTCTGCCTGACTGTTGAACTTGCCAGGAATGTGCTGGATTTTGAGATCGATCTGATGTTCGTCTAGAATGCGAAATATTGACCGGGCTAGGTTCATAAGATATGGGGATTTTGTGCCCCCTTCGTTGCGAAGATAAGCTACAGCAGTCCGGTTGTCGGACTGAATCATTATTGTGTGTTGAGCCATTTCTGACGCGAACAGCTCTAGAGCTTTGCAAATGGCTAATAGTTCTTTCTGATTGCAATGTAGAAGTCTTTCTTCTGAGGTCCATTTGCCAGATATTCTGTGATTGTCCACTTGAGCACCCCATGCAATATCGGAAGCATCTGTGGCCAAAAAATGTGTTGGTGGGGACATGTGTATTTGTGTAGTTAGATAACAATTGCGAACCCACCAGCGCACTTCCTCCATAACTTCGCAAGGGATGGTGTATTTTGTTGTACCCACATTTTTGGGTAGAGAGTTCAAAAACTTTAGAGTCGCTCGATGATTTAGCCTTCCCCGAGGGACTGCAAAACTGGCAAAATTCATCAAACCTACTAGGCTCTGAAGCTGCTTCAGTGATATTTTGCCCTTTTTTAAAAACTGAGTGACATTTGCGACGACAGTCGCTGTTTTTTCTCGCTTTAGGTACTTTTGATTTAGCCAGGGGTCCCAGACTATTCCGAGGTAAGTGATGCTCTTTTGAGGAACAAGAACAGATTTCTCGTAATTGATCTGGAATCCGAGATATTCGAGATTCTCCAACAACATGTTTACGTGGTCGAATAAAATGTTCCGATCTTGGTGTGCAAGGAGGTAATCGTCGAGGTAGACAATAATTCTCACTCCTTTTTCTCGAAGGGTTTGCGCAATCCAGTTTGTTAGACAGGCAAAAATTTTTGGCGGTGCTCAGACCGAACGGCAGGCACGTCATTTCGAGCAATTCGTCCTTGTAAACTAGGCGTAGGAACTGCCTGTGATATTGTGCTAATGGCAGGTTGAAGTATGCCTGTGACAAATCCACCTTGCACATCCAGTCGAGCGGCTGGAGAAAGTCCGGGATACGTTGCATATTTATTAGCCGAAAACGGTCTGTCAGTACGAACTGATTTAACAATCTTAGGTTGAATACAGGACGACTTGAGCCGTCGCCCTTTGGAACAAGAAACAGGGGCGAAATAAAGCTTGGTGAGAGCATCGCTCTTGTTAGAACACCTTGTTGTTTCATTTTTTGAATTACCAATGTCATTTCGTTAGAAAAAAGGGTACGACGATGACAGTTTTTTAAATCTGGTGTTTTTAGCGGCGGCTTCCGCAGAAAAGGTATGCGATACCCTATTATTAAACGCAGAATAAAATCTGGTGCCCCCATTTCCTTCCAGTGACTGACAAACCGTGCTAATCGACCGGCTTGGAAGGAACCCGTCGAGTCATTGTCTACGTCTTTTATTGCCCCTATTGCCTGAAGGCGAATAGGAACGTTTCTGGCTAAGAAGCCGGCACAAAGATGTGCCGGTTGTTTTGGTCCTGATCTGCGAGATCGAAAGGGCATGCCTCTATTGTTAGCATTATGATAATGGTGGTCATGAACCGTATTATTATGCCCATTTGTAGGGCTATGTGAATGATAAACACCCTGCGAGGGCTGAGTATAGTGGCAGTTTGTAGGTGCACTGAACGCACTGTTACAGCAGTGTTCGGAAGTACCACGCGGTGGTACCTTATGACGGGCAAGCCCCTGCGAGGGGAGCCGCGCAGCATTAATAAATTTTGCTCGCGAAGCATTTCCGCTGCTAGACTGATTTGTCGGCCAGAACACTTTCCTTATACCTCCTGCACTTTCTAAGGCAGCTGTGAGAGCCCCTTGATCGAAAAGATGAGTGTTCGATGGAGGGATTTTGTTTATTTTACTTTTAATTAGTGGGTCGCGAACACACTTGAGGATGCCATCCCGTCTCATCTCTATTGTTTCTGCTCTATGGCCACAAGTAATTTGTAATAAATCATTAGAAACTTTATGGAAATCACCTTTTAGAAAAAACTCCACAATTTTTTCATCAATATTATCAAGCGAAGCTTCAGGAGATTTTGACCAAGCTAATAGGTTATGACAGCTCCTAAGAAAAACTTCTTTTTGCTTCAAAATTGCAAAAGTTATCGCAGCATAAGTTTTATCAGAATATGATAGGTGTCGTATTTTATCGAACGCTTTTACCTCTTCATTAGTTTCAAGATCAGTAAATCCAGGCGAGTGATTATATAATTTTTGTGTTTCAAAATAACGGACATCGGACCACGTCTTATCTCCAAAACGTTGAACCTCATTTAAAAGTTTTAAAAATTCTTTAGGAGTAGGAGGTACCACGGGATCTTTTGTTTTCGTTTCAAACTCAAATGTCAAATTAGGATAAGAATCTGAATTCGGATAAGACGGGAGTGAATAAGCCTGCGGGGAAGAGCAATCATTATAAAGTTCTCGACTAACGCCGGATACCAATGATTCGTTATCATTATCACACCGGTTGGTTTCTTTAATAACGACACTTTTACGCAATTCGCCTACTTCTTTTGCCAGTTTCTCTAAAAGACGACGCCCACGTTTTTGCTTTTTAGAGCGACGGTGGCTAGACGATTTCCTTTTTCTTTTTCTTGAATCACGCGAAGAATCAGACGAACTAGATGAGGTACTGGAACTACTATTGCTACGACTATCAGTTGACTTCGACGTTCGTTTACTCTCAGCTGATATATTGCGTTGTCGTGACTTTACACCGGACGTACTTGCGGTGGGTTCGTTAGGAAAATTGACTTTATCCATAATAATGAAATTAACTTCGCTTTCCTTAAAATAAAATAACAAAATCGTACGTTTTGCGCAGAATGTTATCCAAAAAAGAAACTTATGTTTCACAAATCACCAATAATTATCATTTGTCCATTGAAAAATAAAAGTAAAAACGAAACTTTTATAAAACTGTGAGGGTAGAAAATAAATAATTCGAATAAATTTTTTAACAAATTTACGAACGGTAACACCGTTACAGAGAGCAAAATAAAACATGAATAACGTTTGTGCAACTTACGTGCAGTAGTTTGAACAGGAATATAAGTTGAGTACTAATTTCAGTAGCAAAGTTACTGCACTTTTGGAGCACAAGTTCACTCAACGGAAAATTTCACGCCAATGACGAACAAAGGTGCGCTGCCGACCAAGCGCGCTCCCCCACCTCCTCTGGTGAAAAGTAGGGATGTGCGAAAGGGATAGCTGTTTATGGTAAAAAGAGAAGCAAAATGCAACGGAAACGGAAACGCCTATCTCATAATAAAATAAGCTTCTAATAACGGTCAAGTGGTTTAATAAGCAACGGTACCACAACACCCAGATCCTTCAATATACAATAGTTACGTTTTATACTTTGACCTAGCAATGGATCGAACCTGGGACCTCGGAGTGGTGTAACCATGAGAACCGGCATTCGAGCCACAAACACAAAGGTCATGTTTGTTCCAAAAGTTTCTCCTTTAAAATATATATAGTAAATATAAGATAATTTCTAATATTCCGTGTTTAGAAACGACACAATAAGTCAAACACAATTGAGTTTCTCGGTAAGAAAAGATTTATTGGTAATTTTATATCAGGTACATGAAATAAAAGTGTGTACCTACATACCTGTAAGAAAAGAAACGACATTTAATGTTATTATTAACAATGTCAGTTTCTAAATCACAATTAGAATACCTTAACAATGGAATTAATATGATAAATTATTGTTTCCTCATAACAATCACGAGATGCTTATCTGGTTATCTTTTCCATAGCTGACGTTTGATGCGCGGGAAAATTCAAATTAAAGAAAATTACATTTTTTCTTCAGATATATTGTTCTAACTTACCAGGTGATCATCAGCGCCCTCTACCGCTACTTTGAGCCGTGGCTGAATAACTCAAAGCACATAGAATGCCACATGGTGTCTCGCCCGGGATTGGAACCCGTGGAGAGTTGCGTAGGACTCGGGGTCCCCATGTTGTTTTACTTGGAGGCAGTGTGGTGGATGGCTGGAATTGCTGTTGCCGCTGTCTTCTTGCATGCCACTTTGATCAGGTAACTGCATAATATCTTTTTTTTAGTAATGATATTCTATAGTTATTGATTTGCTGAAACGGTAGCGATCCTGCCTTTCGCACCGACGGTCCTTGGTTCGAGTCCCGGAAAGAGCAGATGTTTGTGTGATGAATATGAGCATTTGAATCTGACTCATGGGTTTTTATATATCTATATGTATAAAAATTAAACAGTGTTTGACTGCGATGAACTCCGGAACTACTCAACTGATTTTGATGTGTTTCTTTAATTTTCTTTTTATTTTAGAATAGGTTCGCTTTTGATCCTAAACAAGCCCGGGGGCAAAGACAGAATCCACGATGGAACGAGCTAACCTAGGAGGTCCAGCCAGGGTGAATACCCTGGCCTTAAAATCAGACGAGTTATAAGTACTCGGAAATACAGACGCAGGGAGAGAGTTCCACTCCTTTGCTGTGCGCATTATAAAACATATATATTATTAGGATATAGGAAAAGTTTCATTTTAATATAACTTATTTATGTATGATATATGTATGTTTATCCGTTACCATAGTATCTATAACACAAGCCTTACAGTGCTTACCTTGGGCTAGGCTAATTGATGTGATTGTAACCAATATTATTATTTATTATCATTAATGGTAACTTACTTAAAAATTATCAAATCGTGTGTTATTTTTCAGTGAGAGCATCGTGGGTGGTCTACTTGCTGTGTGTCAATACTTTGCGAACCATTCTGATGTAACACGGGTGCACTGGACTCCCAATGAAAGAGAGAACTTCGCTTGGCCTTTGCTGCTTCTTCAAGCGTGGCTGGTCTGCATACAATTGAGGGACAAGGAGAGGCAGATGACATTCCAATTGCAGGTTAGTTTCTGTCTCTTATAACATAAGTACAACATGCAATTCTATATCTTAATATTTTAATTAGAATATACAAGTAAATGGTTAATGATAAATGATGTTTATTTTGCTCAGATATGTGGTAAAATATTAAAAGATATTTTTCTGCATATTTTACCAATTTCTGGCATGCAAAAATTTATTATGGTATTTAAAATTAAAATGTCAAATAATGTTCAATAATTAAAAGTTAATGTCCCCATTTTGGTATTTCAACCTACATGTAATGTAATAATAATGGCAACTATCAAAATTCATATGACCAATTCTGGCAAGACTTTACTTTACCAAGCGACAGCAAAACGTTGTAAATCGGAGTCTCGATTGACACCTCAGGTAAATAGATATTTCTCTAGTAAAAATGGCTTAATATAATAATCTAGCACTTAAATAATAAAATATGCAATAATAACATATCTGTTTCTTTTCGTAATCATTGTTATTTATACTACTACACTAAATTATTACTTTGCTGTTGTAAGTTAATTTTAATTACCTAAAATATATGTAGATGGCGCTGAAACTCATCATAAGAAACACTTGAAAAAATTTAATAGGCCGGTGGGATTTCAGTATTTATGTTGAAAGAGCAGTTCTCTGGATACCAGAGATAATTTTATTATTTTCTAGCAAAAATCACTTTGGTATTTTTGTTAAATAAAAATAAATAAATAAATTATTTTCTACATTGTTGCCAATCACCCTAGCCCAAAGAAAACACTGTAAGGCTTGTGTTATGAATACTAGAGTAATGGATACACATACATATATGATACATAGACATGTAATATTCATGGAAATATATATAGAAACCCATGATTCAGGTACAAATGCTCATATTCAACACACAAACATTTACCTTTCCGGGATTCGAACCCAGGACCATCGGTGTGAAAAGCAGGATCGCTACCGTTCCACCAAACAGTTGTTAAATGCCTTTATAATAAAAAAAAAACAATGATTTTTATCTTTGTTTCAGTTGGGCGTCTTCTTTCTGAATTGCTTGTCCCTCCTCTTCTGGCAATTCTCTCAATTCATATTCTTCACACAAACCTTCATATTTTTCATAATGGAACAACTCTACATCATAGACAACAAGACTTTATGCGTATTCCTCCATGCTCACTTCTGCGGATTACACATGGCTGTGTTATTACTACAAGGAAATGATATGCTAAAAACGTCCTTATATACATCCTTCTTTATCGCAGTATCTGTTTACTGTTTGTTCCTGAGCAATTTGAGAGTTAAAGTTGAGAATCGTGTGGACTTTTTCGTGGAAGCATGGTTGGTTTTCTTGAGGGTTTTCATTGCATTTTTCTCATCGTTATACGTAAAGAAAATCATAAGTGAATTTTTAGGGGCACAAGAAGATTCTCACATATGGGATTTGCTGTTTTCTAAATTTAATAGCGATTACAGTAATTTCCACACCATGTTGTACACATGTTCGGAGGTTTTCAACTTTTTGCCATTAGAAACTGTTTTTAATTTAGTGAAAAGTGGTTTGATTCCTATGGTGTTAGTAAGTGTTGGTATGGTGTTAAATTGTTGGATAAAAAATGGCCGACAAGTTAATGAAAAGGAGAAAGTTGAAGAAATCGAAGAGACACAAGATGATGATGATAGTGGCATAGAGAATAATGCGGATACGAAATTGAGGAGACGGAAGAAACCAAAGAGAAGTAAAGACTTGGATGTAGTTATAGACAAGGAGTTAAATGATAAGAAGGAAAGGAAAGACGAGTTTCTTATGTTTGTGAAGCGATTTCAAGTGCAACCGGATGTGTTTTATTGTATCGCTCAATTGGTTGTCTATGGTGTCATGGCGGCGTTGGTCATGAGGCTGAAGCTCCTATTTGTGACTCAACTCTGCATTGTCTCTGCTCTACTAGTCAATACCAAGTATTATATGTGAGTAGTAATTTTAAGACATTTTTTTTTACCCGTTTAGCGAAAGGTATTGGGTTTGAGTTCCATCTGACACAATTTGAATAAAGACAACATCACTTAAGCACTTGTGTTATAGAATTTAGAAACAACGTCGGTACCACAACACCCAGACGCAAATCAATATAGAATGGTTCGTTTTCTTCATTGACCCTACCGGGTAGCGAACCCGGGACCTCGGGAGTGGCTTTACCATGAAAACCGATATACGGGCCACTCGACCATAGAGGTCTTCAAAATTCATTTTTGTAGAAATATAAAAACTATTAATTATATAATATTTTTTTGTGCTATTGTTAAGTATTACTTTCGATATTGTAGGTAGTTACTTAGATTATGAAGAAATACTTCTCATGTCCACTCAAGAAAAATTGTAATAAATCAAATTGCCAGACAATGTATTGGTAGTTGAATTAAAAGTTCAACTGCTCAAAGAGCTAGGATTACTGGTTCAAGTCCTGTCTGATCCTGTCAGGTTCCAGAACTCGTTGGAGTTCTAATAAAAATTGTTTAAATTATAAATCTGGCAGTTAAATTCTTATATATAAATAAATAAATATTTCTTACATTCACATCAATTAGCCTAGTCCAAAGTAAGCACTGTAAGACTTGTGTTATGGATACTAGGGTAACGGATATACATACATACATTATACATAGATATGTAATATTCATAGAAATATATATATAAACACCCATGACTCAGGTACGAATGCTCGTATTCATCATACAAACATCTGCCCCTTCCGGGATTCGAACCCAGGAAAATATCAGAAATAAAGGGTTTTAGATGCAGAAGAAAACTTTTCTAAACAAAACATAAGATTGTATCAATAAACGCATAATTTATTAATTAACAAATATGTATATTTAAGACATATTTCTTTACATTACAGACTCTCAAAGGCTAATTTATGGAAGTTTGTGCCAGTGCTGTGGGCTATATTATTGGCTCCGTTGCTCTATGCTCTTGTGACTAATGTAGCCGATGAATTGTCTTACGAAGGTGAGATTACACAGATGCATGTTATGTGACTTTCATTTTAAGGTTGTGGATGTTAAGATTAGTAGTACAACTGCAGGTCTTGCTAGATGCACCGTATATTACGGGTTACTCGTTGTATTGGCTTCAAATTAAAAGGAAAGAAAGGAACAAAAGGAGGAGGGTGAATAAGGCGGGATTTAGCCCGTTTATATAAAAATTAAATATTATATAAATAAAAATAAAAAAATTTTTTTGCTTAAAAATAAGCAAAAAAAACCATTCAAAATTCTACTCTAAGTAGCTCAGCAAAAAAATTTTTTTTATGTTTTAAGTCATATATGATTATTCTGCATCTTGGGGAGGTGGGTTGGGGGTGGTTCCGTTTGGGGTGGAATCGATTTAATAGTCCATATAGTAGATAATTTTTTTTTTAAATTTTTAGGTCAAAAATTAAAGGGGCCGAAAACCCGCCTTATTGACCTCCTCCTATGACTTTTGAAAAAAAAAATTTTTTTTTCTTAAAACCATCTAAATGTTATAGATGATCATTTTTTTTTCTATCTCCACTCTTCTACTACCCCCCTTCTAGTGTGTATCTTTTTCGATACACAGGCCTGTGAAAATAGTTCATACCCAAAACATTTTCGTGGGCCGTGTGTATCAAAAAAAGATACACAAGTGTGAGTAAAGTGTGTATCGAAAACGATACACATAGCGCTGAGCGTGTTAATTAACTGAATTGAATACGAGCTAACAAAAGTTATCGATATTTTATAAATTGGCTGAGCGAAACAGATTTTCTTAAACCGTTGAGGCTAACAATAAATATAATATATTATTATTACTTACTTACTACATACTTATATAAAACAATGCTAATTTAATTGTCTCCTGTAAAAAAGACTGAAATCATTTTTTTTTTATGTTGACATCCCTTAAAACATGCAGTGGCAAGTCCACCAACATGCACAAAGCGTTTTTTGTTTACAGTGTAATTAATTCAATTCTGATCTTTCGAGTCAGGTCTTAAAGGTCCAAAATCGGTTGCCTTAAAAACACAATTTCTAAAATTTTCAATTCACTTCCTCTAATATAGCTTTTATTCCTTCCCCTTTGGGTTCACAATCCTACTACACATTTACTCTAAAGAAAAAACTCCTTTGTGTGATGATGATAAAATTACTATCGCTTATGCTTTGGAAAATAATAATAAACAAAAATGAGTAAGAGTTACCAAGGTTAGGTTAGGTTAGGACTGACTGTAGTATTCCTGGTGGTACTACTAGCGGTACCACGGTTCACAAAGTAAAAACCTGGTTTAAAAAATGCTAAATGTATCCAATAAATTGCTTAAAACTTTGGTTGAGAAAATAAAAGATAACAATACCACGCAAATTAAAAGTATACTAAAAGAATATTACTTAAAAGATATTTACCAAATTCTACCAGCAGAGGTCGCTTCAACATCCAAGCTAGGCAAGTTAAAATAGAAGGGCAACTTAGGGCTTCATAGTTTTAAATTTTAAGTTTTTTTTTAATTGTATTTAGGACAAGAAACAACTAATCAACTGATTAATACATACCGTTCCATCGATCGATTTTTAAGTAATAAACAGGCAACACTGTAATTCATAAATATTAAAATTGATTCTGCTTTCTGTATAATTTATAGCGAACTACCTGACTCGGCCACGCGTTGCTCTGCTATAAATTAAAATGAAACTTATCCTAATTCCTAAGTCGGAACAAATTCAACAAAATGATAAAATAATCATTAAAATCGGTAGAAGTTTCAGAGTGCATCGCGGTCAAACACTGTGTAATCTATAATCTAAGATCACAGTGGTTTGTCTGTCCGCTCTTTTTCCCGCTATTTTCCCCGCTATTTTTCCATTGTATCAATAACGTTACCATAGCAACGCGTTAACCGCAAGTAGTTCGTCTACCGGACGCTAGATGGCGCTAACGGAAAAATATTTAATAATAGAAAAAAAATCAAGAATTCTGTCCACCCGTGCGAAGCCGGGGCGGGCCGCTAGTTTGTATATATGTAGATATATAACAAATATACAGTCCAAAGTTATTTTTAGGTGAGTACAACGACCCAAAGCTTGAAGAACTAATTTTATGGATCCGAAACAGCACTATCCCTGGGGCGGCGTTCGCGGGTTCGATGCCTGTCATGGCCACCGTAATGTTAACCACTAGGAGGCCCATAGTTAACCATCCGCATTACGAACATCAGGAAGCCAGGTAATCTATAATCTAAGATCACAGTGGTTTGTGTGTTTGTCTGTCCGCTCTTTTTCCATTGTATATGCGTTACCATAGCAACGCGTTAACCGCAAGTAGTTCGTCTACCGGACGCTAGATGGCGCTAACGGAAAAATATTAAATAATAGAAAAAAAACTAAAGAATTTTGTCCACCCGTGCGAAGCCGAGACGGGCCGCTAGTCTGCAATCTAAGATCACAGTGGTTTGTGTGTTTGTCAAACCATAGCAACGCGTTACCGAGTCAGCTATTTATTATGAAATAATATAAAGTAATTTTTGATAGAAAAATCACCTTGTCTCAAGCGTCAAACAAGATTCGAACCCGAGACCTCCCGCTATCAATTGGAAGACCACTCGCCGGATAAGCCAGAGGCTATGGATTCAAATCCAGTTTCACATTTTAGACAAGTTTATTTTTTCTAGTAAAATTGCTGTAGATATACAAACCGTTACATATTACAAAAATACGGTAATTTAAAAAATGTTATATAACAAAAATACGGTAATTTAAAAAATGTTTTAAAAATGACTTCTGTCGGGAATCGAACATGCGTTCCAAGAGTAACGTGACCAGATTTGATGTTCGTCATGCAGGGATTCAAAAACACCTTTATAAGGATACACTTTCATAAGAGTTACACATTGAATCTGTTACAGAATTATTCCTGTATCACTTATTTGGGTGTTCTGAACCTGTTTTGCGTCGAACACTTATAAAAGTGTAACAGATATAATGTTTTCTGTTAGCAATCTGTTAGAAACTGTTTTACGTTTAACTATCATTGTGTATACACAGTACAACATAGGCATTTCAAAGTGCCCAAATCATTAGTGAGCTGTCGCGTAGTTATGCCAATGTGAACCTTATTGACTGTAACAGATATTAACACTTATGAACCGGTATTTTCTAAAACAGATTCAAAGTGTTACAGTTTCTTTCTGTTTAACTTTTAAAACAGAAATGAAAAACAGTGTTCAGAACGCTCTATTCGGATACCGCTAAAATCCCTGTCGTCATGTGTATTTATGTATATTTCTGTAAATATCACTTATATACTCGTATGTATGTCTATCTGTCACTCTAGTAACCCTAATATAAGCCTCAAAATTATTGTGAATGTAAGATATACGATTTTTCACACTATCATATAACTTTTAATTTCTTTTAGGCAACGTGCGTATTCCGTGTACAAGGCATATGGACGGTTCACTTCTATGGAGCTGTACCAAGAGTTAACGGCGCTTAGGGCTTCGTACTTAATACTGGAGAAGCAGTACTGTTATGGACGGAGCAAGTAAGTGTACCAACATTCTCCACCATCAAATCTCTTAGAAAGCTTATCAAAACACTAATTATCATACCTTCTTTTATATTTATATATATCGACGGCAAAGTGCCAAGACCTCCTAACTGAAATTCGTTGAAAAATTCACTTTTTTGTCATTTCGAATTAAAAATCGTTATTTCCATGTTTTAATGAAATTTCCTAAACGTATTTTCAGTGGCAAGCGCATCATGTTAAAAAATCTATAATCTAAGATCACAAATTTGTTGTTTGTCTGTCCGCTCTTTTTCCCGCTCTTTTTCCATTGTATATGCGTTACCATAGCAACGCGTTCACCACAAGTAGTTCGTCTACCGAACGTTAGATGGCGCTAACGGAAAAATATTTAATAATAGAAAAAAAAAATTAAAGAATTTTGTCCACCTGAGCGCAGCCGGGAGGGGCCGCTAGTAAATAAACAAATTTTTTAACTAACTATTAACTTATCAAGAAATAACTTTTTTTTGAGCTTGTGTATTATTTTGAAATTAGCAGTTAGGTGTTATTGGCACTTCGCCTTCGATATATATAGTTTATATTTGTTGTCGCCCGTTTGGTGCAACGGTAGTGATCTTGCCTTTCGCACCGACGGTCCTGGGTTCGAGGGGCAGATGTTTGTGTGATAAATACAAGCATTTGTACCTAAGTTATGGGTATTTATATATATTTCTATAAATATTCAATATCTATTTATGATATATGTATGTTTATCCGTTACCCTAGTATCCATAACACAAGCCTCACTCTGCCTTTGGACTAGGCTTAAATGGATTGCCGAATGCGTTGTTTTACAAAACGGTTCCTTTATGTAAAACATCTTATTCAAAGGTATGGAATAGTTAATGTTGATGATAATAGAAATCCATATATTTTTGAGTTAAGTCAATATGACCTTGTAATAGAAAACAGTATATTGCTAGGTCCACGTTGTTATTGCTGTTATGATTCACAGAGCAATGAGAGAGTTTACAACTAAAATTAAGAAGTTGACGTTTCATTTTACGCTATTTAATTTGTTACCTCTGACTGCTGCATTTATAAATGCAAAACATATATGATAATCTCAGTAAGTTTTTTAATTATGAAAAACCGTTAAACGGTGCGTCGTTTAACTGTTTTACAAAACGGCGCTATTTTGGTATTTGATAAAGAAGTATATTTAATCAAAATATGAACAAAATCCGAAATCTGACATTATTTTCGCTGTCCGCTTCATGTGAAATGCCCCATATATATACATGACGGTAATGGTTAATTAGTTGTTAAAAATAAATTCATAGCTGTTTTACAAAATATCTCCGTTTTGTAAAACAGTTGAACGACGCGCGACGAGTTAAGCAGAGTATATATTTTTATTTTTATTAAACCCGGTTAGTATTTAATAAGCGTTCAAATAATTGACGAAGTTTGAAGAACGAAATTTCCGAAAGCTATAAGTCCTATTTTGTAAAATGCAAAAAAAATATGTAAGTGTAATTTTATCATTTTGCAAAGTAGCACCTATTCGAAAAATTCGTTCTTTCATAGGAAAGGTCGCTCCCACTTGGTCAAACCGGTCATCAAAAGTTATGACGTTTACCATGATGTTAAGTGATGATAAGACAGAAAGAGAGCAATGAGATTCATCAAGAACCCTCAACCATGGAATCTGCTATCTTATCGCTAACAACGATGTTTTAAATGAAAGATGAAAATCAAATCTGGCTCAATCGGGAGAGCTTTGGACCGGTCTTCCAAATGTTGCGGGTTCGATTCCCGCTTGAGAACTCACTTGTGAGCCGAGTCGATTTTTTCTATTTTTTTTTTTTTATAATTTATATGACGAAATTTATAAATAATCCCTTGTAATCCACAGAATGAACTGCACATACGAGTCGATATGGGACCGGGACCGTCCAGACCTGGTGCATCAACCCTCATTGTGCCACCAGCTGGAGACTGATAACGTGGACCACTTCTACCCGATATTCAAGAACAATAGATTCACTGTTTATCGCGTTCATGACATGAGTGTTGAGTGAGTATGGGATATTTGTTTTTTTACACTAGCAACCTCCTGCTACATTGAGGGTTGCTAGCCATATTTCATAATAACGTAAACTTTATTTTGAATCTTTATTAAATTATATAATATTATGCACCATCACAAAGATTTTTCTGAACGCAAGGCTAAAGCACTTACAACAAAAAAAAATTAGTAAAATTATTTCGACGACTGCTCACAAGACTTGGTATATCAACTGGGAAAGCAAATGCAAAAATAAAAAAATCATCAATACAAAAAATAGTATATTTCACAGGGTTGACAGTCGTAACAAGTTGCAATGACGGTTCCGCACGTGTACTGAACAACTATTTTTAATACAGTTCCGATAAAATGAAGCAAATTAATTCTAATTGTTTTTTTTTAATTAAGAAAATGGCGCCAACCGTAAAAGATTATAAGCAGAGATTTTTTTGTTTTCTTCACCTATTCTGGGTAGGCAAAGGGAACTATGCCAATACAGCCAAGTCTTCAGTAGATTTTTTTATTGATATAAAATAAAAATGAAATTTAATGAGATGAAATTAAATGAAATGTAAGCTAACTCATGGAATCAAATCATTAAATCTAATATTGAAACAAATTAGTAGCTCCTTTTAAGAAATATTTGCACGAATCATAAAAACTTCTATGAATTTTTTTTAGTAAAATCTTCGTGGTTAGTTTTTTCTTTTTAATAGACATTATTAAGACACTTGGGAAAGAGAACGCACGAGTTCGGAAAAGGTAAAGAAAAAGCTCGAGTATGTAATAGCCTACATCCCGAACGCTGTATTAAAAAATCATTTTCTACATTGAACCGGTCGTGGATCGACTTTGGGTTAGGGTTACCATGAAATTTTTTTGCAATAAATAATCATAACATTTAAAGATCTCGGTTTAGTTATCATGAATTTTTTTCTAATGAAAATGTTATTATATTTGAAATAGCAGCAGTTAAATAATTTCCAAAAAAATAAAATCAAGCCAGAAAAAATATTAGTCTCACAATTTTTATTCTATATTTAAAACTTTAATTATACTACCTAAACCGGCCACGCGTTGCTATGGTTTAATGTTAATCTATAATCTAAGATCATAGTTGTTTGTCTGTTTGTCTGTCCGCTCTTTTTCCATTATATCAATAACGTTACCATAGCAACGCGTTTACCGCAAGTAGTTCGTCTACTGGACGCTAGATGGCGCTAACGGAAAAAATATTTAATAATAGTAAAAAATTAAAGAATTTTGTCCACCCGTGCGAAGCCGGGACGGGCCGCTAGTTGATTATAAAAACTGTTACTCTTAGGCTTATGGTAACTAATGGTAACTATATATGGTAACAAACCCACAAAGTCCTTCTATAATACATAAAGTAGAGATGTAAACCGCTTTAATAATTTATGTCTCTATACAGATATATGCCTCGCAGCTTTGACACTTGACATTTGGAGTATGACCAGCCATACTATTGGCACTTTAACGTCGACCCGTGAGCTGTGACGAGCTGCAGAAAACGAACAGGTACAATGGACAACACGCTACCCATTCTTTCCTGGGAATTTCTCGAATAATTTTATGAGAAAATTTACTAGAAGCATTCTCTTATATGTAAATCGTATAAAATGTTATACGAGGTAAAATTAACATACAGATGTTTTTAAAAAAATAAATTTATTAGTACTGTAAGGAAATTGTATCTTCAGTAATAGTATTTTAAAATTTTGATGAATCCGTTGAGTAATGCATTTAAGTAATGCTATATTTTTTTTTAATTTTGTGGAATTAACGTTTTCAGTTATTTTTTATATGCTGTTGTGACTGATTATTTAAATAAAACTTAAACTTATCGTGTATTACATATAAAAAAATTACACTTTAAAAGTGGTACGGTTTTAGGTAAGTTATACTAGAAAGCGGAAATTCTAAAGTATTTTTAAGGGTTAAGATATAATTTTTAAGTAAACAAAATTTAACTATTTATTTAAAAGAAAATATGCCAATTCTTTAGTTTGTTTTTATTATAATGTCTGTTATATATTTTTTTAATGACAATATTAATAACTGTAATATATGTGTTTTAATTTAATTTAACTTTAACATTGAATAATGAAGTTATTCGCAGTGGCCAGTTCATTTAGTTGCAAATTCAGTGTATGATCGGTTGTCACAGAAAGACTGTACTCCAATTCCCTGTGGAGCACTTAAATGTTCCGGGGAAATAATATTGTTTTTATCCAGATCATAAACTATCTGTGTGCCAAATCTCATCCAAATTTGTTCAGTCGTTTCTGTGTGTTCGAGTTACAAACATACAATCTTTCATGTATATATTTTTAGTAAGATTGTGTGATTTTTTGGTAATTTACTAGTCTTTTGATAAGTCTGTTACAATAGTTGAATATTGTAATTTATCTCACCATGGGGTGGTGGGGCCATGCTTGTGGCTGTGATGAGTTATGGCGATTTTAAGTTCTTGTTTCATTAAATTCTTGATAGTAATAGTATAGGTGACAAACCATTTAATTCCGTAAGTTAACATAGGTTTATAATTTACGATTTGTGGTTAAATATTAAAAAAAGCCGGCTAAGTGCGAGTCGGACTCGCGCACCGAGGGTTCCGTAAAATATTTTTATTATATGATGTAACTAAAAATTTACGGTTTTCGCAATTTTTCCTCTATCTGTGCTATAAGACGTTGCTTTGTACCAAATTTCCAGATTCTGAGTTCACGGGAAGTACCGTGTAGGTTTTGATTCGCTTGCGAGTGTTGAAAATTTGCGGAATTTTGCGGCATAAACGGCTGTGTCTTTTGATTGCGTTGGCTTAGAAGTTTGAGTTTTTCACAGCTTCAAGGGACAGTAGACCTGAGTATTTGTAATAAATTTCAGCTTGATACGTCCACGTGTTTCTGAGAAAAGGGGTCTTGACAGATGGACGCACGGACAACAAAGTGATCCTTTAAGGGTTCCGTTTTTTCCTTTCGAGGAGCGGAACCCTAAAAACGTCAATTTTACAAGTTAACTGACAATATAAGCGGCGCTTGCTTTTATCACTAAGTAAAATTAATCAGTATTAGTTTAAATGATATTAAACTCTATGTATATAGATTTTAAGTTGAAAATTGATTATAATAATTTGATAGCATGTGACCGTTGATATGTCATTTATTGTACACTTTTATGTACTTAACTCTATTTATTACTTCTCGTTCATTCCTAATCGAATATGTTCCAATTATGTTTAAGTATTTCGATTTATTTTTTTAATAATAAATGTTTACGTCTTAAAATACTAGTATTATATTTAAGCCCTAATTAGCGAAAATTATTTTTAATTGTAATAAAAATTAGAGTTGGTATTAAAATCTATCAAAATTCAACGGAACTTGTAGGTAATAAATGCTTACCGAATTATATTCAATATTCTCGAATTCCTTTAATCTCTTGTTTGAACAGGTAATGATAAATTAGATGAAATAAAAAGTTGCTTTCGTGAGTTGATCATAGATATATTTTTTATTCATTTTGAGCACTTACAGTGCGTGTATTGAAACTTCAACAGATTAGATTACTTTTTATGCATTTCGAGTTTGAAGATAACAAATTATAATAACAGTTAAGGTCTAAGCACACCTACGCCGAAGATACGCGCCGAAGTTCTGCGACTGATTTTACGTTCCGACGAATTCAGCTGATTTTACGTTTCGACGAATTCGGCTGATTTTAAGTTTCGATGAATTCGGCTGATTTTACGTTTCGACGAATTCGGCTGATTTTACGTATCGATGAATTCGGCTGATTTTACGTTCCGACGAATTCGGCTGATATGGCAGACCATAAAATCGGTAATTACGCGACTGAAATTCGGTTGCGCAACGTTGTGTGGACGCCGATTGTACGCTGAAACGTGACGTAATTTTTGGAAAGTGTTACTACTAATTGAAATAACATTGTCGTAATCACGCCGAAGCTCGGTTACGTATCTTCGGCATAGATTAGATACTTAGTGTTGTTAGAAAGTTACGCTACACTGTAACTGTCACCGCTAGATGGCGCTGTCAATTGAACAGCGTTTTGTTTTTGCAAAACTAGTCGAATGTCATAAATGGATAATGAAAGGGGTTTGAAGGTTTTGGCCCTAACATCAGCTGCCATTATTATTTTATTTTTTCAAAATCGCGGTGCACAATAAATGTCATATATTTGGATAGAGGACACTTATACAAGCACAAAATGTTATATAACATAACATCATAAAGCGTCACGTTTCTGAGTTATTTAAAATTATAAATAACAGTTGTTATAACGAATTTATTTATTAATCTTGTAGTTATTTCATGTTGTTTAAGTTTTTACTTTTAATCTGAATGAGACAAAGAAAGAAAACAAATATTTTAATACTAATGATTGATTTTGTTCATTAATAACTTTTTAATACAATTCAGTATAGGAATCAGATATAAATGTGTTTAATTATAATGATTTGTTATATTACCTATACTTTAATTTTGGTGAATAACTCCGAAACGTGACGCTTTATGATATCATGTTATATAACATTTTTTGTTTGTATAAGTGTCCTCCATCTAAATATATAACTTTCGATGTGCACCGCGATTTTGAAAAAATCTCAAAATGGCGGCCGACGTTTGGGCCACCTTTCATACAAAAATCTTCAAACCCCTTTACCATTTGATCTATTTTACATTTATATCGATTGTGCTGAATGCTTGCAACTTATATTTTATTATTTGTTTTTCCTCAGCACTTAGATCTCTGAAACCAAAATCTGTAAGGTATCAGTTGTTAAAATAATTTTAACAGTTATAATTTTATTTTTTTTGCCTATTAATTAGTAGTTGCGGGTTCGAAGCCTGCATGAGGATAATCAACCGAATTTTCTATATTTGTGCTAATAATAAATAAGATAAATGTATTTTATTAAAAAAGTTTTCACTATGTGATGATGTAACATTTGATGTCAAATAAATGTTATTAGCCTAGTTTATGATGTAAGGAAATCATAGACAATACTCTCGATTAAATGTTTTGTATGTACGTAAAGAGATGGAATAAAAATTAAATAATTATTTTGTTTTTTTTATACACTCCCTTTTTGACAAGATTGTTTTAAAGCCTGACCAGAAATATAAAAAACCTGTCAGGAGGTCGCTTTCGTGTTTTAACTGTCAATCTTCTATCAAATTGTATGACGAAAATTAGTTCTTAAAAATTCCGCAATATGGAAAGGTTTTTTATTTTTCTAGTCAGGCTTTAATAAGATATTTTAACATAGATTGTTTTAATCTATAATCTAAGATCACAAATTTGTTGTTTGTTTTTTTCCATTGTATATGCGTTGCCATAGCAAGGCGTTAACCGAAAGTAGTTCGTCTACCGGCCGCAAGATGGCGCTAACCGAAAAATAATTAATAATAGAAAAAATTTAAAGAATTTTGTTCACCCGTGAAAAGTCGGGACGGGCCGCTAGTAAGACATAAAATTTTATTATTTTATATCATATAGAAATATGTCTTTGTGAATGCAAAAAATAAAATGAAAAACAGATTGTTTTTAGTTTTACGGGTGATTCATCTTAAAGATTGTTAAACATATTCACAAAAGCCAGATTTGGGGGAGGGCAGCGTCTTCCCTGGGGCCTCCACAATAGAGTAAAAAAATACATTTTTTTTTTAATTTTTAAAAAATGATAGAAGACATTTTAACAATATTAGAAAGATTGTATAAATCATATTCGCAATAAACTATTTTATTTTGAATTATTATTTGTATATAGCTCTGTTGCTTCAGGCCTTCCATACCTAATCTGTGCGTATTAAAATATACAGTTGTGCACAACAATAAAACAAAAATTACTAATACAGGTACAGTCACTACCATAACCTATGCAAAACTAAAATTGCTCAATAAATTAATAAATATCATTTTCAACATCAAAAAATACAGGCAAAAACTAGCGGCCCGTCCCGGCTTAGCACGGGTGGACAAAATTTTTAAATTTTTTCTATTATTAAATATTTTTCCGTTAGCTACATCTAGGGTCCGGTAGACGAACTACTTGCGGTTAACGCGTTGCTGTGGTAACACATATACAATGGAAAAAGAGCGGACAGATAAACACACAAACCACTTCGATCTTAGATTATAGATTAATACATATCTATGTATCTTATATGTATGTCTATCGGTTACCCTAGTATCCATAACACCAACCTTACAGTGTTTACTTTGGACTAGGCTAATTGGTGTGAATTTAAGCAATATTGTTATATTGTGCTGTTTTTAAACAGTTTATTAAAAGTTTCACAAATTTACTTATACTTTTAAGGCTAAAAATATAGAAATTTTCAAAATTCTGCAAGTACCTTTTAGTCGGGCATATAAATTAGTATTTTTAGAACCTACAAATAAACTTCTGGAATCTATTGGTTGTTTAACTGAAAGAAAAATAAATAAGAACTATAATTCAATAATATTTATTATTAAAATAAGTAACAGTGTCATTAATAATCAATAGTCATCATTAATCATAATTAATGGATGGAATCCACAATATTATCCAACTAAAATATAAAATGCATTCGTAAAATTATTGAGGTAATAGTAATTCTTAGTTTAATAAATTAACAATAGAGAGCATAACTCAAGCTGTTATGATTGGACAGTATCCTTACGTCATCATTTCACTTTAAAAACAAAAGAATATTTACGTAATGTGTTTCAGTTTAAAGTCTGTTTATTCTAACTTGGGGTTGGATTTAGAAACAAGTCGCCTGAATTTGAGGTTACTGCGGGTTTAAGGGGCTAAAGGAATATCGTCAATGACTCTCTAAAGTAATTTTGGTTGCCGGAATTGCGTTTAAATATTTTAAAACTATTTTCAAAAATTTGTAAAAAAGAGCTGTAAATGAGTGAAATGGAACGTAATTTTTATATTTGTTTGGTACAATTATTTTTTTTTTTAAAGCAAAATGTTTACCAATTGCGTGAAACGAAACGCAAACCGTTATTTTGAATGTAGATTTTGACAGATACGTTGTGCGTCATTCCGTTGCTTTCGAGTTTTCGTGTATGTGCTTCCGTGTTATAATTTATGATTATTAACGATTTGGCTATGTTTTTGGACTCAGATTAAATTGCTCTACTTTACAACCTCGGCATACTAACGGGATTTTGATTGCACACGATTTTTATTTGTGATGGCGTCTGGCAGTAGTGGAAGTGGATGCGACCCAGGTTCTGGGCCATCTACGAGCTCGGGTATCGGTAGAGGACCGGCGGCTTGGGAATTTTTCATCCTAACAATCACAATTCCTAAGTACTCTGTCTCTAATGTTCATAATTCCGAAGCATTTAACTTCATATAGTCATTAGCAATAAACATCTATTATACTTTTATTTGTCTTCCTATATTTTCTCAACATCACCATCTTTTACACTTTTATTCAAAGTCATATCTTTTTTGTTTAGATTTCTTTTTATTCATAATAATCAGTATTATATACATACATTTTGGTTAGGTTAGGTTAGAACTGTGACCACAACGCACGAGCCGAGCGAGCGAAGCGAGCGTGCCGCGGCAGCGGCCGGCGAAGTGCCAGAACCGAATCGGTCCTATAGTTATTGGTTTAGGTACGGTTAAAACTAAATAGCGCTATTCTAACCTTAAAACTTTAACCATGAATATCTCCATAACCATGGGGTTCCGCAGGGTGGGAATGGCACGGGGGGTAGCTCAACCTCATATATCGATGGTTCATATTGGAAAGTTTAACCTTAATATGTATTTCCGGCGGCCGAAAATAGTGGAGGGGGACTCACTTCCCTCCCCCCTCCTCCTCCCCCTCCCCCACAAATCCCAAAACGGGCGACTTATTTCTAAATTTTTACCCTAACTTGTCCTATTTTGTTAACAATCTTGGCACAACTTTTTAACAAAATCACCCATTTAAAAATAAAATAATAACAAAGTCAATAATCTATTACAATAAATCGTTATTATAGACTGAAACCTATTGAATTTAGTTATCAGTTGATTTTCAATGCTGCATTTTCAATAAAAAGGAGTGCCAAGATTGTTTACCAAATAGGACAAGTTTACCAAATGAACAGACTGCAGTTGTTCAATATATCTACACATAACTGTAAGCAATAGGTTCACATAATTCATATTTCTCTAAGCATTCGATGAGCCACCCAATGGGCAGTGCTTTTAAATGCTGCATATTATACATAGGCTCATAAATATCTTTAAAAATTATGAAATGAGAGCATTTTGCTAATTTCCCATCCCCTTTAGCATGATATGGTATCAACTTTTCAGAATCCGGTATAGCTTCAGGATTCGGTACCCTACGTAAAACAATTCCACCCGCATCAGTTATCAACTTTGAAAGAATAGCTTTTGTTACGATAATGTTTTTTGATATTTCATATTTTGTGATGAAATTGTGTAAATAAAAGTGACAACCATCAAAAATGCCAGGAAGCTGTTTGTATTTGTTGTATCGAGCTGTTCTAGGGCCTTTAAACTCTTTTGCACCAACACCGGTCACTTCATAGCTTTCAAATGACTCCAAATTCTTGTCAGTTGATTTAGTGATCCAGTCCGTTGTTAAAATCCATATTCCTAACACTATACCTTGAAGTACATCTAAAGTTGATGTACAAAGTCCATCTTCAGCATCAACTATCAAGTGTGTGACCTTTTTAGTGAATTTCGATTCTATATGCACATTCGAATGATGTTTGGTCAGTGATTTCAGTTTATTGTGGACTGTACGGTACTGAGATGTACAAAATACTCTGATGTCATCAAAATCTAATTGCATTTGTAGGTTCGATATCATAGTAACGTTGACAGTTTGTGTGTGAGTTATATTTTCAGAAGCAGAAAGAAGTCTGTTTTTCATTTCACCAACAGCTAACTGCAATGGCGTTTCTCCTTTACAATTCTGTACATTCATATCTGCCCCATTTTTAACCAATTCTTCCGCTATATCTATGTGATTGTATCTTACTGCTTCATGCAACGGGGTCTCATTGCTTTGGCCAGGAACATCAATTAATGTATTGTATTGTAACAGTAATTTTACCAAATCTAATCTGCCATTCTGAACAACTTCATGCAATGGTGTCCAGCCAGCATTATCTTTTGTATTAGGGTTAGCTCCCAGGTGGAGTAATTCTTTGATTTTATCAGCTTTACCTAACCTACATGCTATATGAAGGTAGGTCTCACCCTTGTTATTACGTTTTTCTAGTGCTTTGTTTATTTTCGTGCTGCTAGTTGTAGAAAAACGAGAAATATTAAGATCTTGTTTATTAGCTTGGTTAGTTGCATCAGAAAGTGGCTCTTTTAGTGTTCTTTCTTGATTTAACTCAGCTTCAATGTTTGCTTTGCCGCGCTTTTTAGTAGTTTTTGCTGCAATCGTAGGTTCTTGTGATTGATTTGGTTTAAAACTTTCAAAAATCTTATCTAATTCCTTTGCGGATTCCACGCAACTTCTAAGTCGATCGTCAGTATATACTGTGCATCCTTGTAAAGATATATTACAAGTTGGGCAGAATTGTAGATTCTCAAAATGATTCGCACAAATCAAATGAAAACATTTACTTAGAGTAACAGGATTATTGCACATGTTGGAGCAAACGCCACATATGTAGTTTCGTTTGACTGCTTCCAGAGCCGTTAGAAAGCCGCTCAAATCTGCCGAAGCCATTTTCCAGGATAAAAGCAAATTATTATAATTATGGCAAAAAGTTTTGTAAACGCATTAAAGTTTGACGTACATTTTCAACCAACAGACGGCTGACACTGATTTTGACGTTTTGTTTTTTAATAAACTAGTTCTCTGCATAGACTAGTATTTGGTTTATTTTTTTTTAGTTTTTTTTTATTGTTTTTGCATCGTATGCAGTTTCATTTTTCTGACCTCTTAAGTATTTTTTAATTAAATTTTATGATATAACTATATATATTTTCGGGTCGATCTTAAACAACAACAGTGGCAGTGCATTCGTAACGTCATCGATCTTAAGCGACGAGCCCTTTGTTCTGTGTAGTACATTGTAGTCCATTTAATAATTAAGGGTTTATAATTGTTATTTGCAATTAACAGTGATGTATAAGATACCCTATACAAAGTATCTGAAATACTAGATGCAAGATACTTAAAAAAAAAGTATTTCAGATACCAGATACAAATAATTTTCTGAAAAGGTATCTGAAATACTAGATACAAAATACCTATCTTTCAAATACTTTTTAAAGATAAAATACTTTTGTTAGAAAACAACATTTAATTGAATTTAAGTTTATTTGTTCGAGATAACAATTTTCGAATAGATCGCATTGATAGCAAGTGACAAGACAAAATATGAAGGAATTAAAATTGAGATTGAGGCCTCATTATCATGCCCCCAAGGGAGAAGAGTCGCTCCACAGGGGCAGAGCTGGGCAAACAGGTGTTATATTTTAGAAATATTTTTTTAATTGTAGGATAAGCATCTTTATTGTTGAGGTACTGGAGTGTCTCAAAATCACTGGTGCTGCTTGTGTTTTCGCCACTAGCAATAGAGGAATCGGAGTCCTCTAGAAACATATAATAAGAGTCATCTTTTGTTTTTTTTTTATATCACCTTCAATGTTGTTTAAAACCTCCGATTTTTGTTTTTCAGATCGATTGATCTTTCTTGTTTCAAACAGGACAAGTTCTTTTACATATCCCTTTCGCGCTTTTGGTACCCATTTCAGTTTAAACATGGAATGGGACACTGAGGCTACAGTCAGGTCACAGGTACAGATGTACCTCGGAAAGTAGGAGTTAGGTGGAAGGAATTCCTTTTTGCCGTGAAAAGACACGCTTGTGTTTTAGAGGCGTTGAAATTAACGAGGTTACTGTCACCCCACTGGGAAACGTAGTTTAGCCTCTGGTTTATTCGCTAAACCATGGCCTCAATAGCCACGGAGTCAGAGGAGCAGCCATCGACAACTACTCTGATCGATCGAGTCGAGCAACTTGCTGTTCAGCACTTTTTCCGTAACCTTACAGAGTATGGAAGTGATGGTGATCGGTCGGTAATTGCATGGGTCGGCACGACTACCCTTTTTGGGTACTGGTTGCACATTGGCAAGCTTCCAGGATTTTGGGACGTCCGTCAAGAAGAATAGGCTTCTCGGTCTCCAGATGGTGATGGACCGTATGGAGATTTGAGTGCAGTCCTCTAATGTTCGCAAGGTGAACTTTAAATGGGAGGAAGTGCAGCCGTTGCTTAAAATTCTTCCTATTCCTTCTTTTCATGATGGCGAATGTTGGGTGGGGGGTGTTTTAGTCGAGACGCTACTTAGTCGACCATTGGAAGTTTCCTTGGGCTAAGCTGACCAAAAAAGGGAACTCACATGGAGACTGCGGGGACGCCCGAACCCCCCCCGAAATGGCCATCGGATCCTCCCGTCCAGTCGCCAACTGGCACGATGGAGCATTTCGGGATTTGTCGCGAGTTGGCGGGGTAGCCTTTCACGCGTGGCTAGCGCGCTAGTAGGGCCTCCTACTAACTGCGGTCGGCCAGCGGCTAAAACCGTGCTTCGGATCCCGCTACCCTCCAGAATGAGTTACCAGGTACAGCATAGGCAAGATACCAAGACCGAGTCCCACCCACCGTCACTCCTGTCGGTCCTCAGATAAGACCGACATCGTGTCACCATCTTTCGTTAAGTTCCCGACAATATCGACTATTTTTTTTATTTATGACTTGCACAATTTGTGCATTTAGCCAGTGTCAAGTAAGTATAATCTTTCTTTATTTTTTTTAATTATTATATTATTTATTTTTATTTATTAATAACACGCCATTATTACACACTAATGTCAACCTAACACAAATTTTAACAAAAAACCAAAACAATTAAAGTGACATTCGCGCTCCTGCCAAAAAGTCCAATGTCTACTAAAGAGCGTTCGGAGAGAAAACCAGCGAAGTTCATTTTAGTAAAAGTATCTGAGGGAACAAAGTATCTTCAAAATACAAAGATACCAGGAAAATGTATCTAAATATAAGATACTAAATAAAATATTTAGAAAGTATTTCAAATACAAGATACAAATACGTATTTTGTATCTGTATTTCAGATACTTTTATCTAAGATAAGTCACATCACTGGCAATCAATAGAAGCTCTATTGATTAATACTGATATGCAGAATACAGCGCTGCCAATTAGATGCGTTCCAGCCTTTCGGTTGAGGCATAGACCTTTGCCGTGTCACTTGGCAATCGGTTGCTGACTTCGATACAATGCGCAAGTTTAACTATATATATATGTTACGGTAAATGTGGATAGTGTGGTTATTATGTATAATTACCGGGAACTATGCATAATAACCAGTGCTCGTGGTAAAGGTAGTAAAAACTTTCAAATTAATCACATTTATCGGCAATTATATAAAATTACCATACCCCTTTAGTAAATGTAGTAAATCAAACATCGGAATCAAATGTTTATTGAAATAAAAACAATTCTAGTCTTAAATATAATAAAATTTGGTTACAAACAACATCAGTCAAACAATAAGAATACTTCTCAAGTATCAAGGGATCAAAGCTTCTGTTTGGTTAAGCAAAACATAAAATATATACTCATTAAATTAACAAATCAAATATCAAGAAACCAAACCTTTTGCTTGGTTAAAAAAAATAAACTTATAAAAATAGAATCAAACAAAATTAACAAATTGACAGGCAACAATCAGTAATACTCTTAAAATTCTTATCTTTTATTTATTTCTGCAGGTCCGAGATTTATGACATTTGGAATTGCAAAGTACTTTTGTTTTTTTGCATTTGCAGCGATTTGAATTGCATTCTGAAGTACAATTGCAATGCTGAAAACCTTGTCCACCTAAATTTGAATCCTTACGAGCGCATTCTCTCAGAGTTATATTAGTTTCTGGAACTTCTTCAATTGTGATAAATCTTTTTTTGCAGACACCGAATTCATTTCTTAAGTACAACTGGCTTAAAATCCCGTATTTCGTACCGAGTTTGTGAAGATTTTCATTCTCGATCGAAATTACAACGGCTATTATATTTCGGCCATCTGCTTTAGCTCGATCTACGTCTGTTACCTTAATTCTTACGCATTGGCCTATTTCTACAGTGGGAAATTTAGCATTTGAGGCTTTTATCACTTTTTCAGCCTGCTTTTCTAGCGACTGCCTAGCACCGATTCTAGCTTCTTTAATTTTTCGAGAACATAGGTACATGTATTGCCTGTACAGCTGTATTTTCGTTAAAAACTTGTTCATTGTCACTTTCGGAGTTATTTTTAGTTTCATTTGGTTCATAAATATTCTCTTCATCTTTATCTTTTTCTACATTATTACCATCATCATTTTCCTTTAGTTGATTGGTCGAAATTGACTCCTCCCTATCCGAAGGTCCTGATTCAATAGTTGCTTGTTGTGTTGTAATCTCGGTATGAATGTGGTTATTTATACTGCCCTCTAAATTAGTGTCAATATCTTCGCTGGCTTGTCCATTTTGAATTTTTTCTATTGCCTCAAGATCTTCTTCGCTCGTAATATCTGACATTGTTTCAAGAGCTGGCAAGAAAGTTTTCAAGCCCACTTTTGCTGTACATCCAAACATAGCCTCATAGGGGCTACGACTTATTCCTGAGTGATGAGCTTTATTTTTCATAAACTGAATAAATTTTATTGCTTCAGACCATTTTGTGGTTTTATTTGTTTCTAACCAAGTAGCCAACATCTTTTCAATATCTTGGTTGGCCCTTTCCACTGAACCTTGTGATTGGCTATGACGTGGTTTTCCATGCACAATCTTTGGTTCATCCCACATGAGACACAACTCCACAATCACCTTGTTTGCAAATTCTCGTCCGTTATCGCTGTGCAATATACACGGTGCACCAAATATTGTGAATACTTCCAGCAAATGGTAAGCCACTTCCTCAGCAGTCTTGGTTTTTAAAGCTCTAAGTTGAACAAACTTTGTTAGGTGGTCTTGATATACCATAATGAACTAGTAATCGCCATCTGCTTGCGACTGCATGTCAATGAGGTCAACTTGGCATCTTGAATTAAATTCGTTGCTTTTAATAGTCTTAACAACCAGCCCTTTTTTAGAGATACTAATTTTTTTCTGGCACGGTTTACAAAGATTTAATAGTAGATTATTAACCAAGGGGATAAAGCAGTGTCTTCTGTCGCGGGTGACGATTTAAATCGCGAGCGTAACGAAGGACTCTAGGTTCACTCCCGAGCGTAGCGAGGGTGTTAAAAACTTAAATCACGAGCGAAGCGAGGGATTTAAGACGAGTCCTGAGTGTAGCGAGGGATTTAAGTTCACCCAAGACTAAGACAGCTTTATCGCCTAGGTAAATACTCTACTTTTCGTACCATTTGCGAAAAAATTAACACAATAATAATATGAGGTAAGCACTTATTTAATAATTTTCCTTGGATTTTGTTGGAAGCAAATTATTTATAATTGCGGCAGCATTTGCACTGATGGAATCCGACAATTCACTGTCACTGTCGCTTTGATTTAACATCGTAACGTATTTTCAGAACATTAACTTTTTTATAAAAATAAATTAAAATAAACTTAACGTTTATGTATTTGAAGAAAACAAAAACGCGGCAAATTCCTAGACTAATATTTTATTGACGGAAAAGCAAAGGCATCAAGCTCATACGGCCTCGTCGGTTTTCGTAATTTTATTTAATAATCATAACTGCATAATAAATGCGTATTCCTTTTTCAAAAAGATGTGTAATGCTTTATATACAAACTCAATGGTGTAAACACAGATGTAGTTCAGTTTAAATTTCGGTAAGTATTCCAAATTTAAATCACATTCTCCCCCTAGAGGATGAATGAAATTCAGTACAATTCTCTTTCCCTGTTTTTAACAGATTAAAAATGACTATTGTTATGTTCGCTTTTTGTGGCATAGAATGTCACTTTTTTGAGCAAGTGGTACGAAAATATGTATTAATTAGCTCTATGGTGATATTTTTGTACTTATTTATAAGTTCCGCCATCATTCGGTTTCTGCCCCCATGTCCTATGGATAGATGACTTATATGGATAATATCAAATACCTCCTCTAAGTACGTATAGTAAATTATTGGGTCTCTTTCATTTTTTATTGGAACTATAAGTTTTTGGACATTTCCAATCTCTACTGTATCGTACCTCAATAATCTTCGATAATCTTCAGGTTTCTTGTTCGTTTTCTTGTCCTTGGACGCCTTTACATTAGCCAAAAGCGAATAATATGCATCTTTGAAAAACAGTTGATTATTTGGTGCTTTTTTGGAAATTAACTTTTCAACTTCTTCATAAAACCGTTTTTTAGTAGACTCGATATTTCCCATTTTGTATCAATACAAAAGAAACTAAAGAACAACACAAATAAATTCACAATACAACTCAAAATAGCCTTACTACTGCAACGAAAATTCAACGAACCACTCTCAATCGCTACACTTAATCGCTAACAAATGACAGGTCACGACGTGCGCGGCTGCAAGTATCACCCTCCCCGCGCCCCGCCCGCGCCATTCGCTCTCCATTCCAAACAAATTCCAAAGCTTAAGTCAACATTTACCACGGTCGCGCGGAAGTTTTATATAATTACCGGTAAATGTGGATAATTCACTACATTTACCATATGTATTGGTGATTATCTATAATTACCGGTGATTATAGATAATTACCGATTGCTTACATTTACCGTAACATATATATATATTATGGTTTGAATTAATAGAATAACATTACAGTTCGAAGTGAGTTGATGAGCTGCTGTTTATCGATCTTTAATTTCAGACGACGATATCTCCAGGCGGTCGCCATTTTGTATTCCCCATAAAAAAATGCAGTTTTGTTTTATTATATTTATTAAGTTTTTTTAATTCAATAAAATGGTGATTTTCTGATCGTTTAAAAGCTGGCTGTTTGCATATATCATATAATATAGACGGTACACGTCATGGACGTAATGGTACACACTACCACAGATAACATTACTTACATTTCTGTTTTACTTGGCAATACGATAAGTTAGATACGCTTCGTTAAGCATTGCTCTCAGAACAATAACTAATATTGTTCTGAGGCATTGCTGTGCATTTGATACTCTATGCCTCAGAATAATAACTAATGTTCTGAGCTCTATGCAAAGAACCTCGAAAAACTTCCGTTTCGGCATCACCAACATAAGAAGAAAATAAATAACTGAAAAAAAGGATGTATGTCTTGCAGGAAAGGAGGAGGAGGTGGATTTTTCAAAAACTTTCTTTAAGACAAATTCAACAGATCAAATTCTTCAGCGGAGTCGTTAAATATCTTTATTTTACTTATTATAGGTATAATAAAATTGTTACAATACATATTTCTACGTTTTATCACAATAAAGATTTCATTCATTAATAAGTATTTGTGTATTAAATTTTTAAAAGGCACAAACAACATGAGGTTATTTTTATGGTGTATAATAATAATAATAATAATAAAAAACATTTCATACCTTTAAAAAATATCTCAAGTTGAGGGACTGTAATTTTATGGGATATGTATTTAAAATAAGAAAATTAAAACAAGACAGCATCTCTTGGTTTCTTTTTATTTACTATTTAAAAATACTTAACTAAAATTAAATAAATATACGACTAGAGAGACTAAAATAAATATTGTCGGTTGTATTCTCGCGCCAAAATTAGCGAGGTCCGCTAACTGACAGCTGTCAGTTGAGTTTAATAGGCTTCGTTCGAAATTCAACGGAATTTTATCATACGGATGCGTTCTTAAAACCTCATCCGTCGCCAATTTCCATGTGTTGTTATGGAAAAGGATATTCATTTTATGATTAAAAGGACCGTACATTGAAAACATAGCGGTATGGAAGGGAGAATGTTTGCCAAATAGTTGGTCCAATTTTGTGAAGACGTTTACTATTTCTTGTCTGCGCATAGCTGTGATGTTTTTGTTGGCAAATATGTGGCCGAGGTTAGACCAACTGATGAAACAATATTTGGTATTTTCTTCTGGACAAATTGGTAGTATTCTGATCGGTTTCCTGGCCCAGGCGTAGTCTGTTAATTTTTCAGCTGTGACAAGAAATAGATTTTTTTTAATACATATACGAGTACATAATAAGAACCAAACATTTAAGATTTTTTTTCTCTCTGGACACATATTACAGAAGCGGCATTGTAAATAGAAAATCGTGCATTTATTTCTTTTCAAGACATTTGTACTTTAAACCTAGTTTTAAAATGAATGTATTTCCTACACACACGTAGGGCATTCGTTCAAAATGTTTTTCTTAAAAAAAAACAACATTTTGCAAAGCATATAGGCAAAGTACAACCCCTTAATCAACCTTTGCGGCCTGTTTATGATAGTACGGGAAATTTATGCATAAAGGTCAAGCATAACATAATTGGTGCTATGTAAAGAATTTATAGTATTTTTCATTAATTTTGCTAAACCAAATAGTGTAAATCGCTAAAACATGTCTTGTCTACGTGTATGTAAACCTATTAAGATACGTGCAAAAAATCTTTATGCTAGAAATGTGTTAATTTGCAATATAAATCTTTTGCTGTATCTTTTATAGATTCTCCCTCTCTCTTTCTGTCTCCATTGTTGTTGCCTTTAATTAATTTTAATTTAAAATAGTTCAGCTTACATAACTGTTTGCTAAAATACCAATGCCAGTTCCGAAACCCACCCAGAACGAGACAGTTTAATTAACCTAGTGTTATTGATGAAAATTCGCTGACATTTTGGACCTTCGAACTGGACATGACCCAGTGTATGAGTAAGGCACTTGGCCTTACAAGTGTCCATAAGCTATAGTCACATTGTATCATTTAAAAAAAGTATAATAAAATTACCAACCTGCGTATAAGTTATAGGTTTCCATTCTGATGAAAGCGACATCAGTTTTGCCTTCTACAAGTGCCTGTAATGCTTGCATTTCCCCGCTCAACACATTTCCGTTTTCTTTATAGCAATTCTTAGTAAAAATATCTATAATAGCATCCGAAGCGTTGGTTTTCTCAATACCAGGGGCGCATATTTGGCTGAAATAATCTTTGATGCCTTTGCATGTCACGTCGCTTTTCTTAGTAATGTAGCGTAGAACGGAATGCCACGCAAAGCCATCGTACTGAGGGAAAATGGCGCGTTTCCCGCGCAAATCCTCCATTTTGTTTATATTAGACGTCTCAGTGACGTATGCTACTACCGTGTTAGTTTGGTCTACGATTGGATTCGATTCGTGTAGGATGGGTGATAATGAGTAGTCTCTGAAAAGAAATACAACATAATTTTTATATTTTTATGCTAAGCATGTTAGGCTGTAGATTATGAATTGCAATTTTATTAAGGAATTTTTAGATGCAATAATCTATTTGTTCATTTATTTATATATTATAATATTACACAATATAGATAAATAAATATAACATAACATCAGATACATTGTTCCAAATTTAAGTTATGTAGCTAAATATGATATAGAAACGAAGCCAGTACCGTAACACCCACAGTGGCGTAGCGTGCCACCTGGGCGCCCGGGGCGGGAGAGCCATTTTGCCGCCCCCACCCGACACTAAAGAAGTTGGAAAGTTACTCATCGCTTACGAATGGACCCGAGAGCGTCGAATCACAACACAGGTCGACAAATTACAAATTTACGTTATTGTTGACTCGTCAAACGTTCTGTCATGAAACATTTGAACTCTACCCAACCACTTTACTGACGACATTTTGCCGCCCCCTGGCCTTCTGCCGCCCGGGGCGGGCCGCCCCCTACACCCCACCCACGCTACGCCACTGAACACCCAGACCCAGAACTAATATAGAAATGTCAACCCGATACGACTGTTTAGGTCCTACCGATTCACTGCGGAGCATTTGAAATGCGCGTTAGCACTTCTTATCACAGAGATGAGTGTGAGTTTTCAATTTTGCCAACGTTACTATCGTTTGAGTTCATATTTTTAATTCAGTTCTTACTGACGTAGCATTGAGGTCTATCTCACAACTATTACCAACGCCTTATCTAGCCAACCTAAGTACAGAAAAGGTCGGAATAGTTAATAATAACCCATCCAAAGACCAGCCTTGGCAAAGTGCCTTAGCCTCCGCAGCCTTTGTGCTAGCGAGCTCTTTTTGCAGCACTTACCCATCTACACTAATATTATAAAGAGGAAAGATTTGTATTTTTGTATGTTTGTAATGAATAAACTCAAAAACTACTGAGACGATTTCAAAAATTCTTTCACCATTGGAAAGCTACATTCACGCTGAATAACATAGGCTATATTTGATGCTAAAAAAAAATTTGAATAATTTTGTCCACCCGTGCGAAGCCGGGACAGGCCGCTAGTAGTGCCATAAGAGCAAAAATCTTACCTCATCCCTTTTAGAAGCCAATCGCTATCAGCTTGTACCACGTATTCTCCACGTTTGGTGCCCTCAATACAACTCTGTGGACAAAATATTGATCTAGAACTCTATGATGACGTATGGTGACCGGCAGAGTAATTTAGCATCAATCCTTTACACTTAAGGGTGTTGTAAGAGCCAACTGTACTTTGTCCAATGTAGGATGATACTTTTGACAGTTGACACCTATATAGAGGGTAAATTTGCTATTGCAATGTCAAGCCAAACGTAAGAAAACAAACGCAACCTTAGTACGTAGCAATAAGGAAGTGACACCTGTCAAAAGTATCATCCTACATTGGACAAAGTATAAAATACTGATTGCAATAAGGGTTGCCAGGCGTCCGGATAAAGCCGGACACAGTCAGGCTTTTTGTATACGTGCCCGGCCAAATCAGACGGTATCCAGCCTGTCCGAATTTTGTAAGGCTTTTTATAAATTTGGTATGTTGATTTGCAATTATTGTAATTATAAAAAAATATATTGTAATGATTGAATAATTAATAGAAGAGAAGACTAATCAATTAAATTTTATTAATATTTCATTAGAATTCAAGATTTCGTGGTAAATTAAAAATACCATTTTACTTTTTACTTTTAAAAAACTTTCCGTGTTATGATAACACTAAACACTTAAGGAGGTACGCCTTTTTTGCCCAAATGTCCGGCTAAACTGACTAGTCTCTCCGGCTTTTTAGTTTTAAAACCTGGCAACCCTGATTGCAATTGCTATTTACCACAAATTTGGCAGAAGTGTTTTAAGTTTTTTATTGCTATCTCCAAACCGTCTGCTGGAGTGAAGATTTTGAAATGACCATAATTTGGACAAAGTTCATGCTCATTTTGAAGATTGCGAGAGGTATATGGCGATTACATTCAGTACCATTACCTTTAAAATATCCTTAAGTGACAACGGTTAGTGATATTCTACTAATTTAAAATGCCGCACTTTCCAATATTTGTAAAAACGGGAGAATTTCTAACAATATGTACCTCCACGTCAGGTTCAATGGCGCACTGAAGTGGTGGTGATATGCCATAGACAGCTCCTGCTTCACTTAACCACTCGCATTTGTTCTTCTCCAAAACAGACGTGGTGCATAGAGTGATGTGTCTACAAAAGATAATTTTATTCATTTGTGTTATTGATTAATTACTTTAAAACATGATAATTATAATAAAAATATGTTGAAAATATTTATCTAATATAGGATTAGAACCAACCAATTGAGAACTACTTCACTCTAAGAATATAATAAAAATGAAGTGGTTTGTTTTTTATTATTAAATAATATTTATTATTCGCATTCCATCCCCATTAAAATACAAAATTTTAATATTATAAATAATATATAATAATAACATTTTGTATTTTAATGGGAATGAAACATGGAAACAATAAAGGCAGAAGAAATAAAAAGTTCTCTCTCAAAAATGGCGGTTTAACCAGTCATCATCATTCATTCATTAAGATATCGCAGGGACTTTTTGGCTGGATTGCGAAGCGTCACTTTAATGGTTTTGGTTTTCTTGTTAAATATTGTGTTGTGGACGTTGTGGTTGATATTAGTGTAACTTGACATTGGCTAAATGCACAAATCGTGCTAGCCACAAATAAAAAAAAAGAGATATCGCAGTAAAAGACAATAATTCGGTAAACGTTGTTGACCATTTTGTTGTCTATAGGATGTGGTGTATGGTGATTACCACCAATCCGATTAATTTAAACCTGTAAAGTGACAGCACAAAGTTCTTGTTTTAAAAATACATACCTTGGTGGGTCACACCCGCTTTGACTGTACGCTTCTCTAAATCCTTTAGCTTTGGACAAATAGTCCATAGGCACTTCAGGGGGCTGTAACGGTTCGGGTTGTGCCTGATGGATCTCCAAGAGAGCGGCTAAGGCCCCCCTCCAGTGGGGGTCCACGGTCACCGTTTTGTTTGTAAGGGATTGGGCGAGCGCCGCCACTGCTACTGCAGCTTTCCTAAGATTATGAAGAAATGATAGTAATATTTTCACATTCACACAAATTAGCCAAAGTAAGCACTGTAAATATTGTGTTTCGGATAAAATGGTACCATTACCATAGTATCCAAAACACCTTTCCGTATAGACATACATATATAATAATAATAATAATATTTATTTCGGAACAGGTCCATATCATTTGTTAGTTACAATTATTGAAGTTAAACTTCTTTAGGCGCGTTATGAAAAAATGTTGAGAGTGAAATTTTACGATGCGAGCGCATCACTGCAGCACAAAAGTTACAGTGTGAAGTTGGCCGCAAAAGCGACATAGAATAAACCAGCAGGATGAAGTTGGCCACTAATTATGAATGTGTGGGTGTGTGTGTAATTTTAAATTATATATGGTAGTTAAAATAATTTATATAAAATTATAATAACAATTTTATATTATATAATGACAATTTAACAATTTTATTTAAAAGTGGTTTTTATTTTATACTCTTTTTAAGTGCGTTTATTGATTTGAGGTTAACTGTCGGTATGTATTCTTTTTATAAACTTAAAATGCTTGTGTTAATAAAAATAATACATGAAAAAGGAACAAGCAGAACAGATTTGTATATTTATTATAAGGCCTCATGCAAATTTGTGCAGTAGCGCAGTATTAAACTGTTCCATCTGGCCGCTATAATATAATAAATAAATGATAATAATTTATATAATATATAAATAATTTATATAATGTATTCATTACACAGACATGTTTTCCGAGATTCGGAT
Source organism: Calamotropha paludella (assembly GCA_927399485.1). NCBI lineage: Eukaryota > Metazoa > Arthropoda > Insecta > Lepidoptera > Crambidae > Calamotropha > Calamotropha paludella. The sequence goes on along the minus strand of OV656831.1, from coordinate 6,725,702 downwards.
CTGGGACCATTTGGTTTCTATGGTAGGGTCACTTCTGCTCGGCAAACCGGTAATCAAATGTTTTTAACTAAGATCCGGGCTCTGATCTCCATTTTATAGAAATATGGCATTGTGAATACAAAAAATAAAAAATTAAATACTCGTAACTTGATGTAAGACCAAGTTCAGTAAAGTGAAACGGAATTTAAATAATTACAACTGGCAACACGTGATTTTGCTTACAAAAGTTTTGGCGGGCTACAAAATAAATTATCTACTATAGGGAAATATTTATGAAACGGCAATCGAAAAAAGGAAATTTTGCGGAAGTTGTCTACTGTCAGGGGCCTTGAGGAAGCTAAAATTACATGTAGTTTTTATATAATAAATAAATAAATATTTTCTACATTCACACCAATTAACCTAGCCCAAAGTAAGCACTTTAAGGCTTGTGTTATGGATACTAGGGTAACGGATAGACTTACATATATCAAACTTAATAAGTAATATTCATAGAAATATAAATAAACACCTATGACCCAGGTACAAATGCTCGTATTCATCATAAAAACATCTGCCCCTTCCGGGATTCGAACCCAGGACCGCAGGTGCGAAAGGCAGGATCGCTACCGTTGCACCAAACGGTCGTCAATAACGGTTATAATGGTAGACAATTATGAACATATTTATGTAGATATCTCAGCCAAAAATGGTCCTATGCTGGAGAGAAGCGTCCTCAAAAAATGGAGGGGTTTTTACCAACATCTCTACACTAAGCAAGTGGATTGGAATACAATACGCAATTTAATACCGTTTTGTGGTTAAAGGGAGGAGTATAGTAATCTATAATCTAAGATCACAGTGGTTTGTGTGTTTGTCTGTCCGCTCTTTTTCCATTGTATATGCGTTACCATAGCAACGCGTTAACCGCAAGTAGTTCGTCTACCGGACGCTAGATGGCACTAACGAAAAAATATTTAATAATAGAAAAAATTTAAAGAATTTTGTCCACCCGTGATAAGCCGGGACGGGGCACTAGTTAAATATATAAATTAATATAAGACAACATTACATACATTGTTTTGAAACCAAGTTAAGTAAATAAAGTGATATGGAATTCAGAAACAAGGAAGGTACCACAACACCCAGACACGATCTAATATACAAAAGTTCGTTATCTACATTGATCAGGCCGGACATCGAACCCAGAACCTCGGAGTGACATAACCATAAAAACCGGCATGCAAACCACTCGATCACAGAGCTCGTCAATTATCTTCAGTATCATTAGTATTCATTCACTATTTTACGCTGTCGAACAACATAAGGGAAAGCAACATATCTAACCACTTGTCAGTCCGCTAACGCGCGCCCAACCCCTCTCAACAGTCCCAATGCTGCACGAATTGTGAAAAAAAATAGTCGGCCGTCAGACTCTTAGGACCTTTTCTCGCTAAATAATGAAGCTACCGCACTAGCAAACACATTAAACTACCGTAAAGCTGATAAAATTAAGAATCCCCCACAGAATATTTGGATCTCTGTAACTCAAAAATTAATCGTAATAAGAAGAAGAATATGGTAGCAATTGCTACCAGGGAATGACGAAGAGTGTAGTCTATCGTTAGCAATTGCTACCGTGGACTGACAAGTGGTTATACATATAAAAATTACAATATTATTTGTTAGATCTCCTTACTTTTTGGCAACAATAACTGGCCAGGGTCGATGCAGCCACACGCAGGGCTCCGTCCCTTCAGTGAGACGCTGTGTACTGCCATCTCTGCACAGGAACGAATATTGTGCCGCGTTGGGATAACTTCCACTACGATTGCTCTTCAGCTATTAAATAAATGTTTATAAAATTACCCATAAATTGTATATAATTGTTATGCTTATATAAGGCTTACGAGACAAAAATAATCTTTAAGACACTGTCACAACAAAATGTAATAAAGAATCCCCAACAATTTGTCAAAATGCTGGCAAACACGTTAAAAGACAGTCAAAATGTGTGTATCTTTTAGACTTAATCAGAAATATTGTATTAAAACAAATAGGTTAAATATGGAAATAAAAGTATTTTAATATTCCATCATATTTTCTCTTGCCCCAGACATGAAGATTAAGTATATTTTTTACATTTTGACTTGCATTACAAGGAAAAGAAAAAAAAAATTTAGGGTTAATTTTTCACGATAAGTTTTTAGTTTGATATTATTGAGGAAAGGAAAGTGATTTTTTTAGTCCAGATTGATCCCACTTATGTTTACCAACGGTATTTTATAGACGTGATCGCTCAGCACTAAGAACTTTATAAAAAAACTAAATCCAAAATTATAAAACAATAAAAGTTGTGTAATTTTGGCAACATGTTGGGCGCCATTTTCGTATTTTTTTAATGTTTTGTCTATCTCCGTCGAACTTGAACACCAACTTTTATATGTTATATTACAACAAGATTCAACTTGAACTTTAAGTTATTAATATTACAATAACAATAAATAATATAATAATGACAAAATATACCTTGGTGTCATGTAATGTAATCTACATGACAATTATTTTTAGCAAAATAATTAAGGATAACATTATTGCCCTAAAATGGTAATTTGAAATAAAAGTTTATAGTGTACGGCGCTAAAAGTGTCGAGTATTAAATTTGGGGTTGCCATCCTTTCGGGTTTACCCGGATTTGTCCTAGTTTCGTTAGGTAGTCGTTCGGGCGAGGTTATGAATAGCGTCACAGTTTTTAATTTAACGAGGATTCCTAATTATATATATTACTTGATTACCTCTTATAAAGAGACTTCAATTATTGTCCAACTTTAAAATGTACGACTTGAAGTATCCTACAAAGCAATTGAGATTTTTTGTTTAAACTTTTCCAATGGAATTCGTGGGAAATATTTATTTTACCTATAATATATCCTAAGTTAAATTATTGAGCGAAGCTCTCTTTTAGGCAACTCACAAATTTCGCTTGTCGCCCTCCTGCTACTTAACGGTTCAACCGATTCGAACGAATTTTGGCATGAACATACATGATTATAACCTGACGGACATAGGCTATATAAAAAAAATATAAACTTTACCATGGAGGAATAATCACCGAAAGAAAAATTCAAAAGTTGATCACAGCCAAACCGCTGAAACTACATTGATGAAATTTGGCGCCAAAACTCACATCGTGGTCGTGACTAATGTGCAATGTGAAATCGGACATACCATAAAGGAATAATCATCCTTCAAAAATCTAATTGCTTCGCTCAGTATTTGCAAAGCAGCAGCATGTATTGCAGACCTAGTTATTATTATAAAAATAATATTAAAGCATCAAACACATTATTAATATTCCCATTAATCCCAGTGTCAAGCTTCACCCTTTTTTTACGAGTTCACATCTCTAATTCTTCGGCGAGGTTTGTCTATGGTGCGAAACTGATATGACCAATGGTTACGGAAACTTGATGTTTTTTATTACATTAATTAATCTCCTTATTGGCATCACAACATTGGTATCTCACCCCAAAGTACGCCTTAACGTCATCCAGCTCGGCCCAAGTCACGTCACCGGTCTCCACCAAACAGTTGAGGGCGCCAGTGTCGCCCCAGTATGGGTCGTGGATGTTGCATTTAGAACTGCACGCAGCACATAGGGAAGAGTATCTCGTCTCTATAAAAACAAAAAATTAATTATTGTAAATTTAAAAAGATACGGAGGTTGCAAAATAAATATTTACATTAATTTTTACTACAGAAAAATCATCTTGTCTTAGGCGTCAAATGGGACTCGAATCCACAATATCTCGCCATCCGAGAGATTTTTCTTCCAATACCGAGACTTTTAGAAACCCGTTGAATTATTCCAAGTGTTTAAGTGTTTCTTAAGCTGAATGAATGCGCTGAATGATGAAGCAGCGCTCATGTATCAGGTAACTCCATACTTACAACATCAAATGTAAATACTTTTACAAATATCTAACAATCAAAATAGAAGAAACATTTATGTAATTACTAGCTTTTACCCGCGGCTTCGCCCGCAATTTGTTTTTTTCAATAAAAAATATCCTATGTTACTTCAAATACCTCCAAGAATTTCGAAGAATTTCGTACAAAGTTTCATGATGATCAGTTTAGTAGTTTTTGCGTGAAAGCATAACAAACAAACTTACATTCACATTCATAATATTAGTAGGGATTATAAGTAAGAGATTTGTTGGTTTATGTTCCGAATTTTTCTAGTTCAGATATAATTAGTGTATCAGTTAAATGTTTAATTAAGAAATAAATGTGATAAAGTGGAATGTTATTAATTGAATAAAGGTGGATAAACTCAAGAACTGTTTAATTATTTACCATCTGCACTAATATTATAAAGAGGAAAGATTTGTATTTTTGTATGTTTGAAATGAATAAACTCAAAAACTACTAAGCCGATGTCAAAAATTCTTTCACCATTGGAAAGCTACATTCACGCTGAGTAACATAGGCTATATTTAATGCTAGAAAAAATTTAAAGAATTTTGTCCACCCGTGCGAAGCCGGGACGGGCCGCTAGTTTATTTATATTTTAATTTATTGTTCAATAAGTTTCTACACAGAACATTTAGAGCATAGCAGTATTTTGAAGAGAAAAAAGGTGTTGCTAGAATAAAAAAATACTAGATAATTATGTGTTGCCAGCTTGGGTGCGTGTACTTACCCTATTATATTTTAAAAGATTATATGGTATAATTTTCGTTTGTCTGAATACACTTCCTAAAGCAATATTTAGTATTTATTCGTGTTTCTATTAAATTAATTAGGAAAAATACCAAATCTATATGTGGGTATTCTGTGTTAGCTTATAACTGCGACCCAAAACAAAATCGATGAAATATGCAAAGACAATACGTGAAATAAAATAATATAAAAAAAATATTATAACTTTTTTCGCGTTACACGGATACTTACTAAGCTCTTCATCCCTATGTGAGTCTAAAACCCATGGCCCGGCCTTGCAAGACCTGCCAAAGAACTCTGCGAGGGCCTTAATCTTGTTTTCAGCCAACGAAAGCTCCGGATCGCAAGATCGCGGTATGATCAGCGACTCTAAATACTGGACAAAGAATTAATAATAAATATTGGACACTGTATCATCAGTTTTAACATGTACTGTTATCAACACATCGACTTATTCAAATAGGTTTTTTTGACAGTCGATTCCCACATAAACGCCTCGTTACTGCCGAAAAGGTTTGCCTGTTGTAAAAACACATAAAACTACTAAATATATGGCGTGCATTTCTTTGAAGATGCTGGTTAAATCCTTAAGTAAAATCTATGGAAATAGCAGTCAACTTACCCCAGTCAAAGTATCCGATAGAGGTCTGATATCGTCTACTCCAACTCCAGGGTGACACAGGGTTCTGTTCTTCATTACAGCGTGCAAAGAAGACGCTTCGCTAGGGAGTATGTGGTTATTGGCGACTGCTACTACGCTTCGCTCGAACGGCTCTAAACAATGGAAAATCATTTTTAGTCTAGTGTACAGTTTTCTTTTGTCTATTTGTTTTTTTCACCGCCCGCTCAAAAGCGCACTGCACATAAGTGTACCAAACTGATAAATCTCAGCTCATAAACATCATAGCAGGGAGCAACCCAAACTCAGAGCGAAGCAGAGTTCACATTGCCCGGTGGAAGTATCCCTTTGGCCTTTCATAAAGTTGTATTCTACACTGTTAATGAGAAATTCAGTGGCGCAGTACAAAAAATTACCCCTAAGCACGCAGGGGTACTTAGGGAGACACTTTAATTTTATTGGTTAAAGTTCAGGTCAATCATTAGCGTCTTCCAATCTGCCTGTCTTGGGCAGAATAATACGCTGATAAAGTAATGATGAGGAAGTCTCGGTGGCCTGGCGTTGCTTGCCATATGCAGGATATGACCTTTTAAGTATTATTAAAATATATGATGTTTTTTTTTCAATATAGAAAAATATTAAAGAAAAAATATAATGCAAAATATAAATATCGTATACTATTAACTTTTCTACTTACTGGCTCTGGATCTCAGTTCATTGGTGACCAGAACATCTACGCTTGCCCATTGAGCTGCTATCAGGTCCTCGGGACTCAGGACACCGAAGTCCACTGTTCCTTTACTTATGCGTCGAAGGCAGTCCAACCTGAGAATCAATTTATTTTTAAAAACGGAGAGCTGAAAATTTGCCATAAATATAGAGGTGGGTGAATTTCAACAAAGTCGTATTTCCTTGCATTTCGGTGGAATTATTTATTATTAAGATTTAGACTGTGGTTTATTGTTTTTCTTGATATTATTCATGCTCATATCATAAAAATTACTTCCCATTATTGAAAAGATTTGACTCGTTCTAGATTTCTTATGGGCCCCGACTGTTTAAAGTCGCTATGTCTTACATTAGAACATAATTATTTGTTTTAGTGTATATCATGAATCTCTTTCTATGGTGTAATTGGAGCGGAGCGAAGCGAAGCTCCCATGGATCAGCTTCAATGGCGCAATGTCTGTTACGCCATAACTCCCCGAGTTCTTAACCGATTTTAATATTTTTTGTGTGGAATCGAATCGACAGGTTTAGGAACAGATGGTGACGGAGCCTGAATTTTGAAATTCACAAAAATTCCCATCGGACCAAAAAAATATATATTTTTTTTATGTATTGTGCTCCGCTCCAATATATGGTGCTAGCGTAGCTTTATGCTTAGCGACTGCATCGCCTAGTTATTCAATATTACTCAACAAATTTTTAGAACCTTGTATTTGTTTTTTCTTTTCAGTTTAACTTACCTACAGTTAATTTTTAGCCAGCCGGGCTTTTGACTTTTGAATTTATTCTTTTTATCAATCTCCATTCGTCATTTAAGTCGAAGTTAAAGTAAAAATTGTTTATTGCATTAAATAACGTGGGAACCACAATATATAAAAATATAATAAATAATTAAAATAAAAAGAATACAACTTATAAAACACTGTGTAGAATTTTTTTAGAATGGGTTCATTCATGATCCCAGTCAAGCCCAGGAACCAAGCCAGAAGCCAGGATGAAACTAGCATACTAGCATTAAAAACGAACGTGTTATACGTACTTGAAAATAAAGACGCATGGAGGGATTGCTCCTTGTGCTTATTTACAGTGAAATTTATGTTGTATCTCTTACAACGAATATAAACTTTGTGATAACAAATAATCCTTTAATTGTTTTTTTAATTTATTTATGTTATCTTAACATCAATCGGAACAAATCACAAGAGTGTGATTCATTACTAGTGTTCGCATGTGTATTTGCGCTACCGAAAACTGTCGCTTCCTCATTTTCACTAACATTGAAGATGTGTCTATTTTTGATTTGGGATATGACCTGTGTCGACACTCTGGTATCATCACATGTACCCACTACATCGAAGGAAGATGGGGCTGCTGGAGCAGCTGCAGAAAGCCATAAAGTTTGAAAGTATGCAGTCCCTGTAAGCACATCTTAGTTCCCTTCGGTGTGGAGACTACGTGTTTATGGGGCCCGAAAACTAAGTTCTTTATCAAAAAAATGTCCAACCGTTTAAGTGAAGCGACTTTTGGACAAATAGCTGACAGCTTCTTCGGCGATCGTGTAAGTATATCTATCCAACGAAGAAACGCTGCCAGCTTTTTGGGCACTTTTTCAACAGCAGCGGTGGAGTTGATTTTCACTTTTTTAAAAGGTTTTTTTCCAATATTTCCATTTGTATTACTTTTGTTTTATGTTCTGTGGGGCATAGGCCGTACCAGTGGACTGTATGATTTGATGGTAGATGGTGATGTCGGATGGTACCGCAGGGATGGTGACGTCAGCAGGGTAGCTTCGGCAAAGAAAAGTCGATATTGTCTTGATCTTGCAGTGAGGTTCGGAGGCTTCAGGTTTATTCTTATTTTCCTTGTTCTTGCAGGCTCTTCTTGTTCGGAAGCTTGTTCGGAAGTGAACAAGTTCATACTTGTTATTTTTTTTGTAGTATTTCATATTACTAACGCTATCCACCGGTGTGGATTTAAAGGCTTATTAGCATAGCGCAAGGTCAAAAGGCCAAGATATGGAAATGAAATGAATGCATTTAACACATTGAGCGAACTTACCGATCTGTGCCTAACACACATTCCAGTCCAGAGTTCTCCTTGTCCAGCACTGGGCAATACTTTGAGGCGCGTTTGAATGACCCTCGCCCTTCCACCACGCATAGACGTACTGAAATGAAAGAATAGATGAATAGATAAAATATTTATTTGATACTACAGACACATATCCATAGAGAAAAAAATATCAGGATTTCCAATTATTTCAAACCTAAAGGATAAACATGTACGTGTGCTCCTTAAGTTAAACGCTTGCCTTAAGATTGTATCCACGTCCGTACTACATCAGCGAGGGTTTAAACCCCACACTTCAATTAATGATCTCCAGCCACCGTCACCAATATTTAAATATCAGTACACGTCTTAAACTCTTTATCAAATTATGAAGTAAAAATTATATCAACTAATTTAATTTTTATACATTTAAATAAAACGACTTTAATTGGATTAACAGCGCGTTTAATTTTTTTCAAGTCATAACCTGCTTCGTTAAGTAACGCGTTACGATGCCAGTATGTCTGGCTTCCCTTTTTAAATGTAGAATAAGTTAAGAATCGACGCAGAAAACAATAAGTGGCCAATATCTTTTAATTTAGAAATTAAAACTTTTCATAATCCAAAAAGTTTTTATTTCTAAATTTAAAAACATTGCTTACTTGTTTATTCCTGCGTCATTTCTTAACCTTTTTTTATTATTTAAAGAATAATTGCGCTAATTTTGTTGGTTGACTTTATCGCTTCTGTCGGCACTCCCGGAGTGCGGTTTTTTTTATTTTACCCTGACGTTTTGACTCCTTTACAGGAGCCAAGCTCACAGGATGACTGAAGTAGATTATCTATTAAAGTTGTTTTAATTAATCCTATTTATATTATAAATGTGAAAGTATATATATTTTAGTTTGTAATTAATCAAATGAAAATAGAAAGCCAAAATATAATGTTAGATTCCTTTGTGATTATCAAAAAGCGACTTACTACTATAGGACGTAGCCACATAATATTTTCTTAAGCAGACACTAGTCTAATATTGTAAATACTGTGTGGGCCGTTAGAGAATGATTTGAACTTCGAGTAATTAATCACATCGCAATAAAAATTGAATTGTTACCGATCACTGGAACATGCGTTGTTACATCATTTATTGTTAAGTTTCTATTTTATATGTATTTTTTATGTTTATGGGTTGAGGTTTATGGTCGTGCAGATAACAATTAAAAAGTTTATAAAGTTTAATTGTTTTTATCTGCATCCAAAATGGCGTGTGAATTCCATATGATAGAAAAGTATGTAACCTCTAATATTAATTGATTTAACCTTGTTCACAGATTAAAAACTTACTTGTTTTAGTTTGGATTGCGTTAATCATCTGTTTAAAAAGTAAATCTATTGTTTATGGTTACATTGACTGATGAGACGCCTACGCAGAAATGATCTTGGCCTACTTTATAATAATTATTATTGTTAGTTGGAAAAAATAAGTTACTAATTTATTACTCATATTATAAACACTGATTTGGTCTTGCGTATGTAAAACACAAACCTACGCATGTATAAAATAAGAACTCCTTTGTATTATACAATGGAGTACTTTACTTTATGTTCTACCTAAATAAAAAAAAAGTCTCTCAAGAAAGTCCACGGGGAGGTTTCACATTTTTACTGAAATCAAAGCAAAGGGGTTTTTTGTTATTCATTCGTTTATCATCTATCATTCATAAATCAGGATAAGAAATTACTGAATATAAAAACATGGCTTAAAAAGTAAGCATCCAAGCCATAAACCCTTATTTAAAAAAGTGTTTTCAATATTAACTTTCTTTATGAACAAAAATATTATAATTGCTATTATAATGTGATTGCTAGATTATCTAATACAAATGTCAGTAAAGTTTTATCTCTATTAGTCCCCCTTATTTACATACAAGGAAAAAACTTAATATAATTGTTTCAGTAAAATGAATTAAAAATCAAACGTTTTCTCGTCCCGTAATCCTAACGACGCCTCATTCAGCGTGGGGATTAAGGAAAACCCAGTGGCGTAAATAGATCAATTGCCGCCCGGGGCAGTTTACCAATTTTGCCGTCCCTGTCAGAGGGCTGTGCCGCCCCTTGGAACGTTCTTCCGGTGGGTATCACGTGCCTTATCTTTTTACCGTAAACGTTCTAAGTGGCGGCTTTGCCGTCCCTTGGAACATGCCGCCCGGGGCATTTGCACCCTCTGCCCCCCTTATTTACGCCACTGGGAAAACCCTTAAATAATAATATTACTTACATTCAAACCAGTTACCTTAGCTCAAAGTAAGCAATGTAAGGCTTATGTTGTGGATACTAGGGTAACGAAGATACATACATATAGAGAAATATATATAAATACCCATGACTCAAGTACAAATGCGAGCATTTATCACACAAACATCAGCTTTTGGAACTCGTCAGGCAGTATCGCTGCCGTTGCTCCAAACAAGTGTCATATAAGAGAAATTATTATAATAGAAAAATACTACAAAAAATCGACTCGGGTCACAAGGGTTCCCGCCTGAGAATTCACTTGTGACCCGAGTCGATTTTTTCTAGTATTTTTCTATTATAAAAATTTCTCTTATAAGATTGCATTGAAAATGCATAAAATATATAAAAATTATAAAAGTGTCATATAATCATCATTCTAACAGCCGCTCCTTGTAGCCGGCTTCTCTTTGTCCAGCGCGCAGCGGTAGATTCATCTGATGATAATGATTCTCTCTTGTATTTCTGAAGAAATCGAGATATTTTTCCGGTTTTTCCGCTAATTGTTAGCTTTAGTTAATTGTTAGGTAGTTATTTGAACTGTTAGCTTTGCAAATAACATTAAAAATTGTTGTAGTGAAGCGTAAAGTGATCATGTTTCTATGGAAATAAAAATAATTATATTTTCTACATTCACACCAATTAGCCTAACCAAATTGAACAGTAAGATTTGTGTATTAGATACTAGGATGATGGAAAGACACACGCACATATATAATACAAGTATGTCATATTTAAGGAAATATATATAAATATTCATGATTCAGATGTAAATGCTCGTTCATCTCATCACATAGACATCTGCTGCTTTATTGGGACTTGAGTTCAGAACATATTTGATGCTAATTGCAGCATTTGAGACTACTCGCTATAATGTGATATTCACTGCACTATAATAATACCTATAAGCCTGGAGCTGAATCCCTAAACACAGGTTATTACGAATAACCTATTAGGGTCAACTTCGGACATTATAAGTACTAAGCTTAATAGAAGTTAAAGTTTTTAACAAATTCCGAGTCAAAAAATGTATCTAAAATGTGTCATTGTTTAGAAGAAGCTTTAGAAATGTAACTATGCACGTTCTTTTTCTTTAAATTTATAGTATATTTCTATTGTTATTTATTGTTAATTGCAATGTATTTTTAATACTTATAAAAAGTTTTTTTTTTATTTGATTAAAAGCGTATTATCGTGTTGTTCTGTTAACTTTAAAGTGTATTTCTTATATTTTTTGTTAATTAACTTTCATTACGACACTAGGGGCCGTCCATTAATCACGTGATGTTTTTTTGGCATTTTTTAACCCCCCCTCCCCCTTGGTGATACATGGTGAGGTTCCAGACTACCCCCCCCCCCCCCCCCCTCACTATATCACGTGTATTATTTAGTACCAACAAAGAATCTTATTTTTTAAAATATTTTTAAAATACAGGTATAAGTATCATCTTATTTCATTATAGAAAATTGAAGACTACAATAATAACGTTTAGAGGTGGATAGAGAGGTTGCAGGTTTTGGGGTGGGTAGGATCTACCTCTTAGCGGTCCACCCCGGGCAACGGCATCACGGACCAACTGGACTGAAAATCCAACCCCCCAACATTAACCACTATGATCCAGAAGCACAAGAAGAAAGTTAAACAGCGGCTGCACTTCCTCTTATAAAAAGTGCACTTCGCGAACATCAGAGGACTGCACTCAAATCTCTATCCGGTTCATCATCATCTGGAGACCGAGAAGCCGCACCTACTCTTCTTAACGGACACTCAGATAGCAACCCCGTCGGATGAGGCGTACCTCAACTACCCTGGTTATAGTCTCCGGCAAATTATGTTGAACATGATTTTGAAATCACGTGACATGCGCAGTAGCAAGTTTAGGAACAGTATTCACTACTGCGCATGTCACGTGATTTCAAAATCATGTTCAACTTATTTGCCGGGGACAATACACGCTTGAGCATAAGTTCAAGATGAGTGCAGGGGTCTGTGTGTTCGTCCGTAATGACATTTGCTGTAGGCGTCTCCGATGCTTTAAAAAGTCCGAGTTTTCCTTTATTTGGCTTCTGGTGGACACAGGGGTAGAGAAGAAGCTCTACATCTGTGTTTACTGATCGCACAGCGGTGACCGGGAGACGACTCGACTCAAAGATTACCTCACAGAGACGGCAGACTTGGCAACTGTGCGATATCCAGCGACAGAGCTTGTTTTTCTGGGGGACTTCAACGCTCACCATAAAAAGTGGCTGTTCCCATACCAGAAAACTGACCATGCTGGGAGAGAAGCGTGCCCTAGCGCTAAATCTTACTCAGCTGGTGGACCAAGCGACGCGAATTCCAGATATTGCTGGCCACACACCCAATTGTCTTGACTTACTGCTGACAACTGATCCACACACATTCGGTATCGGTCTTAGTTCCACTGGGGTCGTCCGACCATTGTCGGGTGAAATCCGTATCGATCTGCTCTCCTCCGCATGACAGCCCCAGGGGCATGAGGCGGTAATGGCGTTACGAGTTAGCAAATTGGGACGAGATGCGTATTTTATTTGCATCTTATCCCTGACGGCAAACTTGCTTCTCTTCGAGCGACCCATCGTGCACCGCTGATGCGATTGCAGACGTAATTCGGCAGGGAATGAAGTATTTTATTCCATTCTCCGACATCCCGCTCGGTTACATGTCCCGGCCTTGGTATAATGCGGCCTGTGCTCGTGCTGAGGCCCGAAAATAGTCTGCTTACCAGGCCTGGGTGCAAATCCGCGATCGCAAGGTCCGCGCACGGAGAATCCGATCGAAGAAGAGAGCCTATAATTCGGCCGCTAAGACATGCAAAAGGGTCATTCTTAAAGCAAGTTTCGACCACATCAGCCGAATAGGGACGAAACTGTCATCCTACCCGAATGGAAGTAAACAGTTCTGATCCCTTTCGAAGTCAGTCGAAGTGAATTTCTGCCGTCCTATGTTACCACCTTTGCTGAAACCTGACGGGTCACTGGCTCATTCTGCAACTGAAAAAGCAAGTTTATTTGCCTCTCTGTTTGCAAGCAGTTCCCGTCTAGACACCGGCTCTCAACAACCACCAAACATAGGTACCTCGATGTGATTCTTCAATGTCGGAGATCACAATTCACAATAAGCAGGTCCGTAGAGTCTTACTTGGTCTGGACGTGAATAAGGCCAGTGGTCCTGATGGTATACCAGCAAGAGTACTGAGGTATTGTGCACCCGAGTTGTCTCCTGTGCTAACTCGCTTGTATCGCCTCTCTCTCAAAATAATAACCGTACCAAAATCCTGGACGCTTGCCAATGTGCAGCCAGTACCCAAAAAGGATTGTCGTGCCGACCCATGCAATTACCGACCGATCGCCATCACTTCCATACTATGTAAAGTAATGGAAAAAGTGCTAAACAGTAAGTTGCTCTCGTACCTAGAAAACAATGATCTTCTCAGTGACGGTCAATATGGCTTTCGCCGTGGACGATCAACTGGGTATCTTCTAGTTTATGTGTCGCACTGCTGGGGCGAGGCCCTCGAGATGCACGACGAAGCACTTGCCGAGTCACTTGACATCTCGAAGGCTTTTGACAGGGTTTGGCACGCTAGCCTGCTGCGCAAACTTCCTACGTATGGTATCCCCGCTGACTTTTGTAATTGGATAGCCGATTTCCTGACAGAACGGTCGATCGAGTAGTTATCGATGGCTGCTCCTCTGACTTAGTGGCTATTGATGCCGGAGTTCCTCAGTGGTCTGTTCTCTCTGCGACACTTCTCCTGCTGCACATCAATGACCTGTTGATACCTGGAATAGTTAGGTATGCAGACGACAGAGAGAGAGAGAGAGAGATACCTGTCTAATTCAAAAGCCAGCGGTGACGACGTGATATTGATGAGAGAGGCCATGGTTGAGCGAACGAATCAGAGGTTGAGCCACGTTTCCCAGTGGGGTGACAGTAACCTGCAAGTTCCTTCAACCTCACTCCTACTTTCCGAGGTACATCTGTACCTGTTACCGACAGCCTTGAGCTTTATGGCATAGAGTTGTCGTCAGATCTCAACTTCGGCGCCAACATCGAACTACAGAAGTAGTAAGCCGCTTTTGTTTTGTACGCGTTTGGCGAAGAAATAAATACACGTCACGCCTATTTTCAGTTCAGTATCGCGCGTTTGCTGAAAAAATAAATACACGTGATATATTACTACACCCCCCCTCCCCCCTTGTGATATTTCGTGATTTTTTTGTGGACCCCTCCCCCCCCTTTCGAGCCTCACGTGATTAATGGACAGCCCCCTAGTAGTCGGCATTGTGTTTTCCCCCAAGCCATGTGGCACAGTTCTTCGAAACTCGTATGGATATTACGTCATCATGAAAATCCCAACCAAACAAGAAGGAAAAATATGAATAAAACTTTGTAATCGAAACGAGGTTCGAGGAGTGATTCAAAAGTAATCACAATCGGTTATTTCCGATGCACATAAAAATAAAGATGATTTTTTGTTTTTTATCGCCTAGGTACCTATACAAAAAATATACAAAGAGGCCACGGGAAGTAGATTCATTTGAATACGAACCGTCTCGTACCGATAACATTAAAAATGGAAAAGAAAAACTAAATTATTAAGTACTTACCTCTATTTAAAAAAAAAGTCTACCAAATGCATACATTCCGACATGTATGCCTTTGGCAGATTTTTTTTAAAAATAGGTTATGTTTCACTTTTCGAATGTTATAAAGTTTTATGTTAAGTGTACCCATATATGTATGTACAGCCAACGGGTTACTATATCTGTCTCTCTGAGGGACAAAATACGAAATGGAGACATTCGCCAACGCACTCGAGTTACCGACATAGGTACCCGGGTTGCTCGACTAAAATGGCAATAGCAAAGAGACGACAAAAGATGGTCGCACAGAACCCTTCACTGGAAACCTCGTACAGGAAGCAGAAGTGCCGGCAGACCACCTGCCCGATGGTCAGACGTCATCAAAAAGACGGGAGGGCGACCTGGACCAGAATCGCAGCTTAAAGAGCATCTTGGAGAGCTATGCAAGAGGCATATGTTCAGCAGTGGACTTAAATATGCTGTGAAGAAGAAGAAAAATGAAGTCTACTTGTCTTATTGTCTGTTATGTTTTCACAGCGAAACAACTGAACTAAATTTGATGAATGATACGATGATTGGTTAAACCCTAAGCGAGGAACCAGAGTAAAACTAAACATCTTACTTTGTTTTATCAAAATGTTATTTAATCTATATTAAGAATTTATAAAAACGCAATATTAAGAAACGTAAGTATTTTTAAATGGAATCCAAAACAAGCATTTTACAACATTATTATCAAATTCTAAACTGTTTCGTTATATCATATAACAGTTATCTGCGTCACGTCATCGTTCAATAAATAAAATCGATATAAGATAGTATTTCCATGCTATTGTAATAAAAAAAACGAAAGTATTGCCAGGAAAATGGTATGCATCATTGTTGAATTATTTATTGGTATTCATAACAGTATTCTAATGGCATCAATTAAGAGTGATGTAATGTATTACAAATGTCAGTTAACGGCACATCTTTTAAATTGCTTCGACCGATTTTCAACTTAATAACAACTTTCGCTTTTTTACTACAACGTGACAATCATTGACTCAAGAATATTTTTTTTGTCTAGTAGGCTGTATGGGCTTTGAACCCTCTATCTGCCATTATGGGAAAATATAAAAAAAAATAACTTATTTTTATTATTTATTGTATTATAATAAATAAAAAAAATTATTAATTGTTTATTTATTTTCAGATGTACTGACAAAAGGAAATCAATTTATTACAAATTGTTATAATTTCTGCTACCCGCCCCTGGAATTTTAATGTCATGCTAGGATTTGTTAAGCAACTTTGCGACTTAACACATAATTAAAAGCAGGAAAAACAGCCCGTGCCGAGTTTCTTGCGGCTTCTGCTCAGTACAAGGTCTCCCGTCGTTTAATTACGAAACGATGACATATTTGTTGACATTCAATGAACGCACAGCTAAATATTTATACGTATTTATTGAAAATAAGCATTGAATAATTATTTAATAATAATTATTATATTCACACCAATGAGCCCTCCCAAAGTAAGCTATGTAAAGGCTTGTTTTACGGATACAGATACATAGATAAATAAATAAATTCACTTACAATACAAAAAGTATTCGTCATACAAAAATCTCCCCTCCGAGATTTGAACCCATAACCGGCAGGAAAGGCAGGATTGCTACCGTGCGTTGCACCAAACATTTTTTTAAAATGACTTGATCTTATACAAAATATACTATTATCAAAATCGTCCATTTAGATTTACTGTTTCTAGTTGCAGTTCTTTTTTATATTTAATCCATAAAACGGAAGCCTATACATAATTTTTTAACTAACCAGTATTTTAAATAAATAAACTTATTAAGAGTTAGTCATCCTGTAATCACGGCTCCTGTAAAGGAGTCGAAACGTCATGATTAAATATAAATCATAAGCAAAAAACCTAAATAAGTTGCTTTATTTCAATGTATAATGTACGCGGAAGTGTTAGAATTAAATAACCAGTATTTTGTTAATATCGCTTGTAAACATTAGTTTCCATAATTGGCCAAGATACTGAATTACACATTTATATATTTATTTGTATAAGAAAGCTGTAGAAACTTTGTTTATAAATAAATATTTTAATTTGGAGTTGTTTAAGTATTTAACTGGTAGATTTAATATGTAAAGACAGAAAATGTTAAGGTAACTGTTAAGTCTCGTGTTTGTACATATGTAAGTTTAGTTCCTCATTCTCTCAAAAGATGGTGTTGCATGTATTTTGAATCGTGCTATGATTTGGGTTTTCAGTTAGTATTTAAGACTATTGTCAATTGAATAAAGATTTCCTCTCAGTTGCCGACTGCCCCCCCCCCCCCATCTGGGAGCTAGCCGACTTAATTTCATCATCACGACCGACCCCCCTTCTGGGATCCGGTCGATTTTCCGTTGCGCTCTCTTACCTAGGTGAGTAGCGCTTGCGCCACCCTTCTCTAGAGGGGTGGTCGCCTAAGACGAAGACTTATGACCGTTCCCGGGTGTAAGCCAATCTCAGGTGGTGTTTAGTCAGTACGAGTCTGACATAACTCTCGGGCCGGCCCGAAGTATCCATCGAGGATTCACCTCCTCCCTCCCCCGTGTCCGGAAGGTGCATTTTGCCTATAGCCTATAGCCTTCCTCGATAAATCTAACGCTGAAAGAATTTTTCAAATCGGTCCAGTAGTTCTTGAGATTAGCGCGTTCAAACAAACAAACTCTTCAGCTTTATAATATTAGTATAGACACATGACATAGTTACTAAATTGTCAATACAGTTAGTCAAAAAACAACTATTTTGTTTAGATTGTATTTTATAATTCAGTTCCTTATGTTGGTGACCTCGAAATAAATAAAGAAATAACTAGTTATCTTCATTAATTCACTAGTCGTTTTTGTTGGTGTAATCATTTTTATACTGAGTTTATTTTTTGGGCAATCGAAAGTTTGAAGTTGGCCAAACGGAACCGACGACAGTCCTAAATTCGAGTCCTAAAAAGGGGCAGATGTTTGTGTGATGTATGCAGCATTGTGTACCTGAGTCATGGATATTTATATATATTTCTATAAATATTTAGTAACTCTGTATATTCGTTACCCTATTATCCATAACACAAGCCGAACAGTGCTCATATTGGGCTAGGTTAATTGGTGTGAAAATGAAAACTTTTATAATAATACTATTTATTATTATAAAAGTTTGCATTTGCTCCTTCGCTCAAACAAAAGATGATCGGCTTAGATTGACAATAGGCTGTAAGCAAATTAATTTCTTTGCCTCCATTTACAAAAACAATTAAAGCCAAGAACCTTTTTGGAGTTTTTTCCATATCCGTTTGTTTTTTTTTTCTAGGTAACTGAATGATACAGTCATGATGGCGTACACCTGAATCTGTCGGTCAAGCAGCGATTGTCGTAGGGTTGGCAGTTAGTAGCGTTTGATTTATTTATCGATTTTTGAAGTAAAACTTTAGTACGCACACTTGATTTGGGAAGTAAGCTGGTGACGTCACGAGAGCGTTACGAAAAGTGTGATCGGGCGAGGCAAACGGAAGTTGAGAGGGAGATATAAGTTAGTAAAGATAGAAAGAGAGAGAAGCGGGAGCGCACATTTTCTTTCTGTCTTTTACTTTTAAAGAAGTTTTACTTCAGTCGTGTGGTAGCACACTCGTTTTTTCATGGACTTATATCATAGTCTTTTTGGCTGACTCCACTCACACGTTATTTTAACAAATATTAAAAATACACATTATTTCCACAAAAATGTTGTGTCCGTATAACTAAACTTCATTTCCGTGAAACTTATTGCGTTCCGATTACCTACTTATAGCTATCAGTTATGTCGTAAACTCACAATATCATTTACTTGTCAGCTTTAGCTGCTGTCAACGTAAAAGACATGTAGTAGAAAAAAAGTAAAATTCTACTTTAAATTTTTTTTTTTAATCTTTTTCTTTTTAATAATTAAAATTCTACTAACTAGGCGTTTCGGAGAAACGAATTCTGGAACTGTCAGTGTCAATTTGGTCATGGAATTTAGCTGACGTCTACCGACCGATGTGATGCACTCTTTTTTTACACCTCTCTTTACAATAAATATGGCATACTTTAAGAACTTATTGTAAGTTACAACAGTTCATAATTAAAATAAAATTGATATTAAAAATCATTGCTGATAAGTTTTTTTTCAATATATTGCCTGTTTATTAATACATAAAACTATAGATCTGGATATAATATCTTGATAATTAATTTATGATGTGACCGTTGGTTTCTGTTGAATAAATAAATAAAGTATAGATGTGTCAACCCTAATTTGCTCGCAGTCGCCGTCAAGGTCAGCCAACCGGTCGTCATCGCAAGTTTGGTTCTTTTTTGCGTAACTTCTGCACACGTTGTTTATTTTAATTCACTTTATGTAGATATATTAGCTTATTAATATTATTATATTCTTAAATAGTTTCTCTTAAGTATAGTAAGAGTATATCCACCTATAAACTGTCAAATAATATCGATTGATATACTGAGCTCTATATGTAGATAATGAAGTTGAATATCAGTTTGGGAGATTTGTTAGTTTTGTATTAGTACACACACTTGAGACAAATTGACTTAAATTCTATTATAAAAATCTGGCAGTTATACAATTGTACTTAGTTTATCGGCAATTTCCGCATTTTACCGACAAAACCTATTAAATTATGATTTGTCAACATTTTTAATTAAGTCATTAGGTACTTATTTAATTATCTATATTAATTTGTTGACAACATTTAAATTAAATAAAACTTCGATAACCATTTGGGAGACGAAGCTTTTAAAAAATATCATAATTTTATGTTCCTTATTTTTAAGGCGTAATAGCAATAGAAAAACTATGTCCTACTGAAAAAGTGGACATACTACATAGACACCCTTTCTCTTAAGCTAACCTCTAACCACAGACAACTCAAAAAAGGTTACGCACAGATAACCTTAAACAAAACTGTAAAATTAATTTCTATATTTGACAGGCCAAACATACTTTTTTTTCCTTTTTTTTCTACAAAGACAAGAGGTACTATAAAAGTTTAGTCTACCATTCAACCATCCTTACTATACCGCATTTCTACAAGAAAGTATGCGAAGATTAAGAAAACGTGTACATGAAAACTTTGGACGTAATACTCTTACTGGTTTTAATTTACATTGGCACTGTATGCAACTGGGTTTGTCAGCGGGTTATTCCAAAATGGCCGGTTTTTTCCCGCGAATTTCCGTGTCGTAACTGACAGTTCGGTTCGTCTTTCAGTAATCATATTTATAACAACTTATACGTAAGGAAACCATATTTTCTTATTAATTCAGGCGCTTTTTACGCATTGTAAAAAGCTACTGTTAAAATCAATTATTATAAATTAGTTACCCTTGGGATGAGTAAAGTTCTTAAATGTGCAAACGTTACGATCGCGTTGGAGTTATTATCTTGTATAACAGACCTTAACACTACAACGATACGTTTAAATTCAAAATTGTTTCAGATAAAAACGCTATTGCACATTTCAAAACTTACACTATTAAAAATTGGAGTGAATAATTAAACATCAGGGTAACATGACAACAAATTTTGCCGGCTGTTTCGAAGGGCTCATCAACGTCATTTTATAATGAAAAGGGAAGTAGTTCTGAGTGGAAAGCCGAATGGTCAGGTTCGAGACCCAGCAGATGTTTATGTGATGAATACGAGCAAATACGAGAATCGAGAAACGATACGATAACTGCAAAATAATTAATTTGCAGGAGAGCGAAAAGATCGAAAAAGAAATACTTTATAATTGCATATAACTATGTATATAAATATTTCCTATCACAGTGTTTGACCGCGATGAACTCCGATTCTACTGATTTTGATGATATTTTTTTTCATTTTGATGGATTTATTCCAACTTAGGATATATGATAGGTTTCATTTAAAACTGTAACGCTTGGCAGGGTCAGCTAGTAAAATTATTTAATTATTCATTCATTAAATAACATACAAACGATACATATCTATGTATCGTATACGTATGTCTATCCGTTACCCTATACTTTGTCCAATGTAGGATGATACTTTTGACATGTGTCACTGCCATATTGCTACGTACTAAGGTTGCGTTTGTTTCGTTATGTTTGGCTTGACATTGCAATAGCAACTTTATACCCTCTATATAGGTGTCAACTGTCAAAAGTATCATCCTACATTGGACAAAGTATAGTATCCATAACACAAGCCTTACAGTGCTTACTTTGGGCTAGGTTAATTGGTGTGATTGTGGGAAATATTATTCGTTTTTTCGCTCTCATTTAAAGTAGCTATTTTAGAAATATCTCTTTTTTCTTTATACCCACCTGATTCAAGGGTATCCATAACACAAGCTTCGCTGAGTTTACTTTAGGCTGGGCTACACGAAAGTTAGAAATGTGATCATTATCAGCTGATCGCATAGAGGGGATGTCGAAAGTAAGTAAGAGGTTCCCATAATCACCATATGAAAAAAATAATTGATTTCAATTTTTCTTAATTACATCAATAAAAGATGGTGTATTTTAATTATTTGACGATCGTTGGGTGCAACGGTTAAGATCCTGCCATTCGCACCGACGGACGGTCTTGGTTTCAGGAGAATCAGGTTGTTTGTGTGATAAATACGAGGGTTTGTACCTCAGTCATGGGTATTTATACACATTTCTATGAACAATACATATCTTTATATCATATATGTATGTTTATCAATGACTGTAGTATTCATAAGCCTCATAGTGCTCTATTTACGTTAGGCGAATTGGTCTAATAAATACTATTATTATATATTATTATTATTTAAGCATTTATTTTTTTATATAAAAATCAATCAATAAACCACAAAAACATCTATTAGACTGGTAGCCTAGGCTAAACCTAATTGGAGCGGAGCGAACGAAGTGAGCGAAGCTCCCATGGATCAGCTTCAATGGCGCAATGTCTGTTACGCCATAACTTCCCGAGTTCTTATCCGATTTTAATATTTTTTGTATGGAATCGAATCAACAGGTTTAGGACCAGATTGTGACGGAGCCCGAATTTTGAAATTCGCAAAAATTCCCATTGAAAAATTTTTTTTTTCTTTTTTTATGTATTACGCTCCGCTCCAATATATGGTGCTAGCGTAGCTTTATGCTTAGCGACTGCATCGCCTAGTACTGAGAGTTTGTGTTAGGGATACTACTAGAGTAACAGATAGATGATAGGATACATAAATAAGTAACATCTATATGGGCATAGATTATATCCGTATTATATATAAAACTCCGGAAAAGTTTTTATGCGTGTAAAACGTTAATAATGCACTTTATATGTAAGTAGAACATGAGGAAAACGTGGCTCAGACTCCGGTAAACATCTAATAGGAAAACACACAAGGATATTTTCTAGTTTTGTGTTAAATTTAGCAACAAATAGCCAGTCTGAAGATATTCTTACACAATAATAATTGATTTCATGTAACTACCTCATTTAGTGCATCATGTGGCTGTATGTAGACCAAATATTGTTTATGGTCCCTACAGAATTCGAATTTCAAGTAATCCTTTTCGTTAATGTGTCCAAAATAGACAGTACACCAGCGATCATATTTTTATCAACTGTCAGAGATAGTTGTCTCTTTACGACTAACTTCCTTCGCAATCCCTGGTCAACTCTTTCTTACCCATTTCTAATAAAATTGATATTTTTTTTGACAAAGACAAACATACATATTATTTGATTATGTCAATGCTTAGCTGTCAATAAAGATCGCGGGCAAATGTCAATCGAAAAATTTGTAATAACCTAACTTCTGGTCAAATTGACTGGTAGAGAAAACATATATATAGCGTTAGGTCTAAAAACACAAATTAAGGCAGTATCAAGACTAGTCTTTATAATAGTTTTTCGATTACAAAGAAAGAATTTTAATGTTTTTATCACTACTACTATTTTACGATTGATGAATAGTTGTTAATTACATACGTAATTAAAATTAATAATTATTAAATAGCCGTTATCAAATAATAAATGGCAGTCACCGTTACTTATTAACATGACCTTCCTCTAGTTATGATTATGATACGTACTAATAGTATTTATTAGCAGTGAATTATTTTCCTTATATATGCACGTACAGTTAACAGTACAACAACCTTTACCAAACCATCAAATTACTCTATTCGATTTTCAGCTTGAGGTCCAACATATAAAGTCCAATATCAATTGAAAAAAATCCCAGTTATTTTAGTTTTAAGTGCTATTGTCTTTACATACAACAGGTTACCGCCAAGCGATTCCATTTCAATTCGAATCGAGTCGAATCGCGTCCAGTCAATTTGAATATTATGAATAAAAACTTTTTAACCTTTTTTTGTTCTTAATTCTAAAGCTCGCGGTTATTTAAAAAAAAGAAACTGATCGCAAAATAGAGGAGAAAAAGAGGTTGAACGTTTTGTCTTTGCTTATTTATCCTAGATCTTACGTATTATTTATTAACTCGGTGATATACATAAATAAAAGTAGCTATCCACCACGTTATGATCGATGACTGGCAGTCGTTTTAAAGTGCGAATAACTTAACTAACTTACGAACTAGGGCGAATTCAAGTTAAAAGCTGTCCTCTTTCGGTAGCACATAACAGAAAAGCGTACGATTTTGTACGCTGTGCTGTTTTGTATTTCATTGCTGTGTACTTTCAAATTAATTGCAAAAATTTGCTCTTTAACGCCGCAATGAATATGTAAAAATTGACAAACATGACAACTATCCACTACACTACAGTAAAACTATTTCAGAAATAACTAAAGAATTCATAAACGCACGCCGGTGCTCGGGTACGATCTACAGCACACCAAGTTATTACACCTTAAAAATATAGAGGTCTTTATAAGGTCAAATATCGAACCTTTAATATTATCAAAACGTGAACATCGCCATGTTTTTTTTAAAATTCCGATATTTCGTCGTTTGCATTTGCCATCGTTAGGGAAGAATTTAAATATCGAAGTCTCCAAAAATGGTAACTATCCCATTTTAATTAAAAAATCAAATCAAAGAGTTTATTGGGTTCTATAATTACATGGGATGTTACATAATATTATAGACTTTTATGGGCCTTATGGGGAATAACAATAAGGTGGAGATACATTTTATACAGTTACTAGCTAACCCGGCCACGCGTTGCTGTGTTATAAATTAAAATGTAACCTATCCTTTCTCTTAAGATGGAACAAATCCAGTAAAATGAAAAAATCACCAAAATCGGTTCAGTAGTTTCAGAGTTTATCCTGAACACGTGACACTTGCTTTTTATATCAGTTATTAATGCTATACTTAAACACATTTTTTATATATCTGTGCAGTGCCGGATTTACCATAGAAGCTGAAAAAGCTGAAGCTTAAGGCGGCAAAATTAGTGAGTGGCAATATTGGCCCAGAAAATTGGTACAGAAAAAGTAAGTAATAGTGCAAAGTTTTGTTTTTAGCTTTGCTTTTCTTAGTTTAAAATATACCCAAAAAGTTGAAAAATAATCTTGAAACTAGATTATTCCCTAAAAAAGGAATTAACGTTATTGTGAACAGTGCGTCTAATTTTAGAGGTCAGTAGGGACGGCAAAAATTTTATAACTTTGGGGCGGCAAATGTGTAAATTCAGCACTGTATCTGTGTATATATTCTATAACTATATGTTGTGATTTATTAGCTATAACACTGATTATATTAGTATAAATGACCATGGAATCTTATATCTTATAGATGTTGACTGCACCAAGGGTTGCCAACATTTCTTAGAAGAAATATAGTATTTTTTCAAACTAGGGTATAAAAAATATAGTACGCTTCATAAAAAAATAGTATTTTATGGAAAAATCTAAATCTCTAAATATAAATAGAGGGCGTAGTTGTTTTTTACTTGCGTATTTTATATCTTACCAAAAAATTCTTTTGAATTTCATGACTTTCTTATATTTTAGTGTTGAAAAATATAGTATTTTTGCGTACTATATATTTCTTTAACAGTATATAGTACGAAGACCCGAAATATAGTACAATACTATATATTATAGTACGGTTGGCAACCCTAACTGCACCTGTATTGTATGACCTTTTGATCTCATGTTTGGTGATGGCAAATTTACATTTTGCTTCACTAATTATTAATTGATTGGAAAATATAGTAAAAATATATATAACGACCTTTTGGTACGGTAGTGATCCAGCCTTTCGCGACAACGGTCCTGGGTTCGAATCCCGGAAGGGGTAGATGTTGGTGTGATGAATACGAGCATTTGTGAGTCATGGGTATTTATATTTATTTCTATAATTATTACATATCTATGTGCTTATTTAACTAGTATCCATAACACAAGCCTTGTAGTACTTACTTTGGTCTATGTTAATTGATGTGATTGTAACAAATATTATTATTATAATGTGACCTATATTTTTTTCTGTTTGGTAAACGCTGCTTTTTGGCGGGAGCGCGAAGCGTCACTTTAATGGTTTTGGTTTTCTTGTTAAATTTTGTGTTGTGGTTGATATTAGTGTGTAATAATGGTGGGTTATTAACCACTGAGTGTTTCTGAATATGCATGAGTGTTGGCAAGTGTAACAAAACAGATTGGACGGTGTCTCTTCGCGCTCTCTCAAGAAGGCCACGAGGAGGTTTCAGTAAAACCTCACCTCTTTACTGAAACCTAGGAAATTACTCAAGAACATAGGAGAAAGATTATATTTACTTGACACTGGCTAAATGCACAAATTGTACAAGCCATAAATAAAGAAAAAAATAAAAACGCTCTGCTTAGTTTAAAAGTAAATATTTGTTGCGAGTTTTTTGATGATTATTATAAGCCGGCGAACGGCAAACCAAGGTCGATTCGCCAAACCTACGTGGTCGAGTAGCTCGTATACCGGTTTACGCCACTCCGAGGTCCCGGGTTCGACCCCCGGACGGGTTAAAGTAGAAAACGAATTTTTCTATACTTAGTTTTTGTATTCTTCTTTCTTTCTGAATTCTTCTTTGTTTCTGAATTCTATAATAACTACTTAACTTGGATTCAGAACAATGTATGTGATGTCTTATATTTATTTAGGTATATAACGTACTACCATAAAAGTAGGGGGCACAAGTGCTTAAAATACATACAGTGATAGTGACTGGTGATGGTCATAGCTAACTGATGGTTTCTTAACAAAAAAATCAAAGTAAAGTTAAAATGACCTCTGAAGGACATAAACCAGTAGAGGGCCTCAATTTTATTGTATTGTATTATAATATTTATTTATTATATATAAGTGGAATTAATACTTTAACGAAGCTTATAGTTACTTCTCTCTAAAAATAAAAAATAAAATATATATGAATAATATATTATATACTCACGGTTTCCATTAGTACCAGATCCTTGTAATGAAGCGAACTTAATAAATGTTAATAAAAATATCACAGTAACGTTTAATAATTTGGCAGTCATTATTGTTTATTTAAAAAAAAACTCACTAAAATTTATATCTATTGCATTAAAAAAAAAAATTTAATCTATGATCATAGGTATTTCCCGCCAAATAGGTTTGGACCGTCTCTTTTATTTTTAAATGCACATTTCAACAATCGAGTTTTCGACCACTGAGACCGCGAGTCGCGACGTCCTCGCATCAGAACTGATACAAACTACGCTTGGTAGGCTTTATTATGTTTATTTTTTATTCACATCAACATAACCCAACCGGTTTAAAAGGTTACAGACGTCTTATAAATCTCAGTGGCTAATAGCACAACACACTTTAGTTTTGCAATACTCAGCCATATTTTGACAGACCATGGAACTGTATTTTACCTTAACCCTTAGCTATTTTGCAATGTTAGTCATATTAACGAGTATTTAATGCGTAATGGTCGAGTATCATTCATTGTTGGCGGTAATTGTAGCCCGTACAACTTAGTATCGTTTAAATACTAAAAGTTCTTTAAGTCTTAGGTATTAAAATATTCATTATTTTTTAACACCTCATAAAATTATTATTATCATAAAAATCAAATTCATTCACACATCATCATCTGTTCTTAGAGCTGGGACCCGGACAGGCCCATGATTTGGACATGTGGAGGTCCTGGGGGAACAGAGGTCCCTAATTATATTCGAACAAAAAATCAAAATCGTTTATTACGAATATGAGTGATACAGTTTTTATAACAATGTTAAAAGATCTTCTATATTCTACAAAAAAAAAATTGGCAAAACTTGATAGTCGAAAGTCAAAATTTGTATTTTTTTTTATCTCTGTTGTGGGGGCCCCTCTCTTGTGGTGGCCCCAGGGCAGTAGCCCTGCCTGCCCTCCCCCAAATCCAGCTCTGGAGCCGGACCCTATCTTTGGACCTCCCAACACGTTATTGACTAAATAAAGCCGTTCAGGCATAACTTTTTTGTTTTATTAGTGGCTTGCACGATTTGCGCACTTTGCCAATGTCAAGTAAAATAGAGAAACTAAAAAGGATTAATTTCAAAACATTACAAGGCTAGCGGAATCAGGAGAGCTTTGGAATTCTAATACAGTAAATAACATATTTAATGACACATTATATAGGTTCTTAATTTTATAGTTTGAAATTATTATTCAAAAGAAAAGATGTGATAGGTACATTTGTATATAGCCGGATCGTTAGCATGCAAAAGAGTAGCTTTATTGTTGTTCATTTAATTTAAACTCATACTCCATTGTAAAAATAGAGAATTTTCATTGATTCGTATCATAAATTTATACCGTAAATAAAAAACGGATTAAAAATATCAATCACATCATATAATTCAATTTCATTGACAGATTCACATTTTTATTTAGAAACCATAGGTTCATGTTCGAGGGATGCATAACTATTGTAGCTGCTTACAGATGGTTCAGAGTCTGGATGATTTCGATTCGAGGAGTCTTCTTTTGAACACTGGCTTTTATTACAATCGTGTTGCTTGAAATTGTCAGA
The DNA here is from genome assembly GCA_927399485.1 of Calamotropha paludella. Taxonomy (NCBI): domain Eukaryota; kingdom Metazoa; phylum Arthropoda; class Insecta; order Lepidoptera; family Crambidae; genus Calamotropha; species Calamotropha paludella. The sequence continues at coordinate 6,697,697 of OV656831.1, read as the reverse complement.
AAAAATCTGATTCGAGCATTGGCACGAATCTTCTTCGACCGCCATCTTTTCGTCTATGCTATACGGAATTTTATCTGTGCCACTCTTTTTATCTTTGGCATGATAAAAGGTGGAGCATTGAATGCCTCTATTCGTTCTTATTTTGGATAATCTGTATATTTTGCAAGAAGAACGCTTACTTGGACGTCTGGGCTTCGGTTTCGTTATTCTTGAGTTGTCGCGGTATCCAGTTTTTGCATTGGCATCATGGGAGCGATACCTTGGCGGGACGCACTTTTTTTTTGGTTCTACTTTCTTTTTGTTTCTCATGCAAGTATTGCAACGATTGTAATTTGTTTGCTGCGTCGTGGTGTTTCGCTGAGCAGGAATTGCAGTAACCTATGAACAGTAAATTTGAGTTGAGATTTGTGAACTGTTTTGTATTATGTGAGACCTAACAGTTAAAAAATACTATTCAGACAGTAATTAAGAGTGTAATGATGGTGTTAAATTTTGCAGATCACGATCCAACACTTGGTTTTCAACCACTACATACTGTACATTTTTCTCAATTGCGTTTGGACTCTAAGTGTTGGACTTTAAGCTTAAAATCGCATGGAGAACTTTGACAGTTTTATATAGGTCGATTTGCCGTTGACTGCACAAACTCTTCACACAAATACCTGCCCCTTCCGAGACTCGTACCCGGTACCATTAAGTATCAAAGATATAAGAATAAACCAGACGTCTAATACTATTAATTTTAAAACACAAAAATTCAAATCGAGCACCATTTACATCACCAACACAGTGCATAATTTCTTTTAGAAATCACAAAAACTAAATAACTATCGATCTGGAAAAAACACATCCGTACATAGATTTGTAGCATAATAAAAAGCTTATGTATAAAAACAAGAAGAGTTAAGGGCCTAATATTTGTCCTTGAAGGAACCCCATAGTCTAAAACAACTAGAAGAATAAAAGCCTAGTATTTGTGCTTGTGACAATCCCGGATAACTATTTTTATATCTATAATAAATGTCATTAGTAATGATACGAGCACGGTATAGGAATAGTAGAAACAAGTTAGGCGGTAAACCCCAAGTGCATATTAGTTACCTTCGCCGTAGAGCGTCGTTTTTTGAGTTCGTCATGAAGTTTTGGATAACCACTGTTGTGGAGATGTACTGCTTCTATTCTGTCGCGGCTTGCCCTGCCACGCGCCTCGTACGTTCCATGATGATCTGATTGGAACTGGTCGACAGCATTGCGGTGCTTCTATAAACATAAAAAAATGCATGGAAATACTAAAATAACAAAAAAACTGACACTTAAAAAGCTTCCCTCCAAGTGTTTACCAATGATAAAATGAAAACTAAAAATAACTTTATTCAAATGCACTTAAAATAAGTTGTTTTGAATCGACCAACATTTTTACCTACCACCCATTCAGGACGTCTTTTAACTGACAAGAAGGGTGGACGCAAGAAACGGCAGCTTTATAGAAGTAACGACATTTACAATATTATACTTCGTCACCATAATCCACAATAACAAAATTATCACAATAATAGTAATTTTATGATTTTGGTTGGTTGAGCTACGGGAGCAAAAATTTCTTCAATACCTGTGCTGGTCTCAGATCCTTCATAGGACGTGGGCCGTCGTCATCCATGATGCTGCAGACTACGTCCACTATGTCCTGCTGCTGATCCTGCGGCGGCCGATACACCTCCAACTCCTGCTCGCTCTCCTTGGACTGATTGGTGAAGTTCTTCGTTTTCGTCATTCTGTTTAAACATGGGTATTTTACCACGGATCTTTAAAACAAATTGTTACACAGTCTCAGCTGAGAGACGTTCATAAAGACGAAAGCAAAAAAAGGAAGGAAGATCTCCATGCGTGACAGTCGGAGTTGGAGATCGTAGTAAATGTTTACCAGAAAAACGCTGCTGCCTGTTTTAGGAATTACGGTGAGTGATGACAGTAGCGGCGTTAGGGTAGGGCGCGGTGGGGCGACCGCCCAGAGCGCCCGACATAAAGGGGGGCTGTAGAGCTGAAATCTTTTAACGGTTCGGTTAGAGTAGTAGGCTCATGAGAAACTTGAACATCAGTTGGCACTAATTTGACAATAGACTACTTTAACACTGCTCTTTCTTGCTCCCCAACGTGTATCACTGAGCTTTTTTATAGTGTATTATCCCAAGTGTTTGGTTAAAATGTCTTTTAATGAAATCCTTTGCCTTTTTTCGTATGGTACCTATAACTTTGAATTGCAGTTAGCGTTGGTAGTGATAAAACCAGCACTGGGTGATGAAGTACCATTCCTATCCATTAAGACACCTTTAAGTGTGACGTGTTATGATATCCTTACTCCAACACAAAATACGTTTTTAATCAATTTATTCTAAGTCTCAATATGATTGATTAGTAACAATGGAATTAAAAACTAGGTTATCAAATCAATAAAACAAATTATTAAAATCCAATTAGTTAAATCAAGTTTAAGTAACAACGTGATCAGCGAAGTGTTGTCAATAGGTACATCTTCATTAAATACAGGAACTAACTAACTTGACAAATATGTAACATTTTTCTTTTAACAGCGGGTTCGTAGATGACAAGTTGAGAGGTGCTGTCTAACGGCGGACAATGAAATTAAAAAAACTTAAGCATCGAAATTACATACAATGATCGCAAAAAACGGACAATAGGTACAGGACATATACGTGGAGAATTGGTTAATTTTATGGTTAAGGTTAATGTCACAAAATGGTAAGAAAATCAGGGAAAAGCCAGTAAAGAAGTCTGTCGTATGATGTGAACTCATTTGGATCTTGTTATGCTACGGAATATGTACAACAACATTTTTTTAATTTCTTTATTTAATTTAAGGATTTTTATCTTAAGAAGATATGTCAGTCCTATCATAAACCTTATTTTATATTATTGACATTTAACTACTTAATTATTATCATAAACTAAAGAACAAAGCTTCTTGGCTGCTTTCGACAGTGGTTAAGCCAGGATAGCATACATCTAAACGATTTAAATTTAAGATGTGAAACAACAATTGCCGTTCACTTTCGTTCCGGGCACACTCCGACAGCAAATGATGTACGTCTTCTTACGTGCCACATACGTCACAATTTGGGGAATTTACCTTCTTTATTAAGAAACCAAACTTATTTGTCGGAAACAACAACAAAATTGTGTCAATTTAAGTTTTTTAGCAATTACAGAGAGAACTTAAAAACACAGTTATTGAAAATACTAACAATCCCGCCATTTTCCTCTTATGGGCAGATATCACAGATTTCCGTTTTTCACGATCCTGAGATACATCCCTCGCTTCTTCAACCCTCATTAACCCCTTCATAAGTAATCATTAAAAAATGTGTATGTGAAATGCTGTGTGTAATGAAGAAATGCATCGTAGAAAATGCTTTCAATTTGCATTTCATAGATCGAATTTCTGTTCACCCGAGTATATTCTAGGGTGGTCTTTTCGGCCGGTAAAGTTTGCCCGAGTTATCTCGGGTGTGGGGAATTTCGCCGGTAGCAGTCGCCCGAGTATACTCGTGGCGTGGTCGTGTATCGTGGTCGTGGTCCTTAAGCGGTTAAACCTTCCACACAAGCTCGTCGGTTAAGAGTGCTTTTGGCCTGACCTTTTTCACATCATCTTCTATTTTCTTATATCAGGGACCACCTAAAAGTTCACCTTGTTCTGCCTTTACCGATTTGCCCATGCTCATTTACCTCATAAACTTGTCTTATCAACTTCTTTCCTCCATCCTCTCTAGATGTCAAAACCATGTAAGCATCCCTTTTCCTCTCTTTTATCTTTATACCTTTTAACACACCACACCTCTCTCCAACTTTCCATTTGTCAGTCCACGGTAGCAATTGCTACCGATAGCCAACACCCCTCGTCAGTCCCGGTAGCAATTGCTACTATATTCAAATATCCGCGTGGTCAGCGTTTTTTTTTAAATTAATTTTTGAGTTCCAGAGATCGAAATATTCTATTGCGGATTCCTTATTTACGGTACGGCTTTACGGTAGTATTTTTGTTTGGTCCTAGCTTCATTATTTAGCGAGAAAATGGCATTTTTATCTAAGAGTCCGACATTTTATTACACAATTTGTGCAGCATTGGGACTGTTGGGAGATTTGTTGAGACTATGGAGAGTGGGAGGAGTGGCTATACTTCTTAAAGCACTCATTTCCACTGCGTTCATCACACTTTCGTGCTTCTTCTGCCAAATATTCTTGGAAATATTCTTTAAATAATCTTTTATTGTGTAATTTTAACTATACAGACAAGAAAAAAATCGCGTAATTATAGGTACTTTAAAAGGTGTTTATTTATATAAAAGTAAGAAACTCCTGGTTAACATATTCCGCATAACAAGACGTATTTCTAATTCTTAGTTACCTGTTATATTCAGTATTGTAACTCAGCAATTTAGATTTTTTCGATTTTTACTATTTTCTAGAATTTAACACTGACTTTACCGTCATGATGGATGATAGAACATTTGACAGCAAAGAGGATAGATCTTATTTTGTGTTATTTCAGAGAAGTCACAGTATGTATATCAATTTCAGAAGCTTACATTTATACTGTGGTTAACCACAGTAAAGTGGTGGTAAAAACCAAAGCAAAGTTTCTAAAAGTGAATGCATGGTCTTTAAGGTGAAAAATTCATGACCACTTCCTATGCCACCAGTGAAGTTATATGAGACTCCTTTAAAAATTGTGGAACATTTCAAGTATCTAGGGCATAGTACAGTATGACCTTAAAGTCGATGCCGAAATTGAACGGGAATATAGAGCGCTATCTGTGAGAGCCAACATCGCTGCTCCAAAGAGGTAAAAGTTACATTATTTAAAGCTTACTGCACCTCCCTCTACACGAGCAGTCTGTGGGCTGACAACACGAAGAGACAGTACAGCGCTTTGTGTATCCAGTACAATAATGCGTTTAGGGCGCTGATTGGACTGCCGCGGTTCTGTAGCGCATCAGGGATGTTCGCCGAGACTCGCGTGGACTGCTTCTACGCCACCATGCGTAAGCGGTGAGCGTCCCTGGTGCGCCGGATCCGGGCCAGCGCTAACAGCGTCCTAAACATGATCGCTAGCAGTCTTGACTGTATGTGGCTCAAGGTTGCACAACGTCTATTGGTGTTGTGCGGAAATGACCCGCATGTTAGCAGAATAAAATTCAAAAATGGTTTTAGCTGTATCACTGTTACTGTAGATGATGAAGCCATAAACCATAAATGAAAATGCCCCACTATTTGTTCCCATACACAAAAATCTAATTAACCACAATACTAAAATAAACAGAGTACTTAACTAGCTAGGTACCAATTTGAACTGTTTAATAGATTTTATTATAATTACAACCATTTAATCTATTGCATTTACTGTCTATTCTATCTTCCCGCTCGAAGGACCAAAAGCTCAACGGTTTTAATGCTTTCAATGCAAAAAAGAGAAATAGGTAGCAAAAGATGAGGATTGATATTGATCGATGATTGATAAATTAATGACAATCTAAGTAAACTAGGCGATGCAGTCGCTAAGCACAAAGCTACGCTAGCACCATATATAAAATATGTAATGCGAAGTATATAAAATATAATTGTGTGTACGCCGAGGGCAGTGGCAATATTATCCCAAGCTCTTTCAATGTGAAAGAGTCGATAAGAATAAGGGTATTTTTACTGTGAAAATTCACAGAAGTTTTGGTTGATTTCGATATGAGAAATTCTCTTAATTGAGATTAAAGCATGGATAGAAAAATTTTCCGTTGTATATTTTATGTATGGCAGAGTCTCAATAAAGTGTGTATTATATTTAGTTGTGTATGTAGCTTAATATAGTTTTGTACGTATTGTAAAAATAAATAATTTTAAGGTAAATTTTCCATTTTACTTATATCGGTTTTCAGTTTTGTTTTTCACTTAGCAGGATAAAAAATTAATGTCAGCAAATTGGTGAAGAATAAGCTTCACGTCTTAGCTCACCGCCGCAAAGTTGCCTGTCCGTCAGTCTTCTACAGAATGCACTTTGGAGAGGGTGCTCGCTTTATCCGACGGCCATCCAGACGCTCTCTTCAACCCTTTTTTGGTAGCTATTGCTACCTAGAGTCTGGCTAACGAAAGTAGGCCCTGGAATTATTTGCGAACTTTTTATATAGCAACTCTATATGAACGTCAATGTCAATTTGACAAGCTTGTCGTTCGGTATCTCTGGTGACAAATTGTATGAGTTTGTGTAAATTGTGATTCTAATTACGGTTTAAAATGAACAAATCTATCAAAAGTGGTGTACGAAAGATGTTGTTTTGCATGATTGGCAAGTTCAACGAAAAACAACAACAGCGTGATGCCGCGTTTAAACAAAAACAAGATTGTCTACGTGTGGTGTCGAATTTCATAGGTTAGTAGACAATATTATTTTGATACTTTGAACACCTACCTATCCAGTCGTCATAATAAAATTTTGATTTATAATTTACGTATCCTTACAAATAAGTTACTTACTCTTCTTCGTATTGAATAAAACTAATTTTATTCATTCGTACATCGCATCAGTCAACGTATTAATTTTAATAACATCACCTATCTTTTACGTATACTAATAATTAATTTATGTTGTACTAGCGGCCGCCCGCGGTTTCACCCGCGTGATTCCCGTTCCCGTAGGAATATTGGGATAAAAAGTAACCTATGTTACTCCCTATTAAATTACCTACCTAACAGTGAAAATCCCTTCAAAATCGGTCCAGCCGTTTCGGAGATTAGCCGGAACAAACAGACAGACAGACAGACAAAAATTAAAAAAAAAATGTTATTTTGGTGTATGTTCCGTATATATATTCATATGCATGTAGTAAAAAACGGTTATTTTAACATTCCAAACAGACACTCCAATTTTATTTATATGTATAGATTTTTGTTGGTAATTTTAAAACGTTTAACTTTCTTTAACAGAGAATCTGCAAGATGTCGAAGGAGTTGATGAAATAGTAAGAACTATTGAAAATCTCACTGAATTAGAGCAGAAAGATAGGATAATAACCCAGAATCAGTACTTAAAAGAAATAGCTTCAATGACTGGTAAGTTTTTACTATACACTGATGTTTTGATATATGCCGAGAAAAGCCTTTGCATTTTTACGTACTAATACCAAGAAATAATAATAATAATATAATAATATCTCATTTATTTGCCAGGACATGGTAAAATACATCTTATAACATAATTTCCAAGTACAACATGACCTGTCGAATTTGTCGACGTGCAAATATTTAAAACATTTCTAATATTCAATGAACTTATTAAATATAAATCTAAATCCTATAAGTATCATAAATTAAAAAATAAATTATTTTAAACTATACAAATGTCAAATAACGTCGTATAACAAACAAATACAAAGGGCAAATAATATTACAAAGTGTATGTCAGTAATTCAAATCATCTTTTAGAAATTCATTGACAGAATAATATATTTTTTCTACCAAAATATGAAAAGATCAGTTTTGAATTTATTATAAAGAACATATTTTGTATTTCTTCTTCGCAGAAGTGAGTGTCAGAACACTAAAGAGAGTAAAAAGGGAAGGTGCAGTAAATGAAGGTGTCTGGAGTACCTCGGGGAAGAAACGCCCACGGAAACCTACCGTGTCTAACCTAGATAACTTTGCCATAGATGCTATGCGTAACAAGATAAACGAATTTTATAGTGTTAAAAAACAAGTTCCTACACTGAGGACACTGTTGGTGGAGTTAAAAGAAAGTATTAATTTTAACGGATGCAGAGAAACTCTGCGCCGCTTGTTATTAGCCAATGGCTATGAATTTAAAAAGAATAAAAATGAGCGTTTTGTGTTAATAGAATGCTATGACATATCTGCTTGGAGACATAGATTTTTAAGAACTATAGCAGGAAAACGTGCAGAAGGCAAGCCAATCATTTATTTAGATGAGACTTATGTCCATAGAAACTACTAGCCTAAGAAGTCATGGCAAGGTCCTTCAACTAGTGGTGCAATTGAAAATGTTTCGACCGGGGAAAGGTACATTATAGTTCATACAGGATCAGAGAAAGGCCCCGTACCAAACTCTTTGTTAGTGTTTAGTACTAAATCAAAAAATGCTGATTATCACCATGACATGAATGCTGAAAATTTTAATAAATGGCTTAAAGAAAAACTTATACCAAATTTGGAAGAACCAAGTGTAATGGATAATGCTAGTTACCATTCGGTAATTATAAATAAGGTTCCTAACACACAAACACGTAAAAGTAATATAAGAGAGTGGCTTCGTGATAATGGAATTCAATATGAGGACTTCCACACGAAAGCAGAGCTGTTGTGTATTGTAAAACGAAATACGCCTGATCCAATATATGAAGCTGATGAAATTTTAAATCAATGGGGTCATGAGGTGTTGAGACTTCCACCCTACCATTGTGATTTAAATGCGATTGAGCTTGTGTGGAGTTTGGCAAAACGTAAAGTGGCTAGCAAAAATATTGCAGTTACTACAGCTGCATTAGAAGAAATAATTAAAGATTCATTTGAAAACGTAAATCCACAGGATTGGAAGAAAATGACTGATCATGTAATACATGTTGAAAATAAATATAAAGAACGTGATAAAATAACAGAAGAAAATTTAGAGAGTTTTATTATACATGTTAGAGACAGCGATACTAGTAACAGTGATGAATCTTTTCGCATTGAAGTGTTAGAATCTGATTTTGATTATGATGAATAAAACGAAATTATTATGTATGGAATATTATCGTATTTTATTTCTCTATTTATTTTCGGATTCCGCCCATATACCTCATATACCAACACCTATACCAGATCAATAAATCCTTAAAATCCCGTTACAAACCTTGTACATATCAATAATTAATAAAAATAAATAAATTCTGTTTCTTTATTTCCCTAACATAATGTTCTTATACTGTCTATATATATGATATTTTTAATAATGAATTACCAAGTATCAAAGTAGGTTATTCCAATTTTCATAGTATAATTTTAGTGTTGTCATGCATGTATTTTTTAAATTTGCCGCCAATATTCTGGGGCCAACTTTCGTTAGCCAGACTCTACCTCAACAAACGTTTCTCAACATGATTTATAATGCGCACAGCAAAGAAGTGGTACTCCCTCCTTGAGCCTGTATTTCCGAGTACATATAACCCGTTCTATACCGAACAATTAAACATTATCTTCCATCCAACATCCTGTTATATTACAAAGATTTTAACCCTTATATCGACGGATTTTTTTTAAACTTGTAAAATTGTTACTAATTTTGGTTCTGAGCTTGTAGGGGACCCTAGAAAAAATCTACCTATTTCAATTTCCTGTTACAATTACAGCACCCAGAAGTCTAGATATATGGACTAGTTTTCGACTGAGATTTTTTTTCATTCAACGGGAAGTATACTGCACGACGCCGACGTCGAATTAAGGGTATGACTTCTCGGAAATTGAAGAACCTTTTAAATTTTCTTTACACTTTGATTTTATTCTAATGCAAAAAATATTAAAAATTATAAAATAATGAGACCTACACGTTGCAGGAATCTTATTATAAATTATACAGAGAAGGAAAATTTACTTGGTTTCTTTAGACAATGGGGAAAAAGTAACTAAAAATTCCTCATAACTGAACACATCCTTAAAAATCCATGGAAACTATACTATAAATGTTTAAAATAAATCAATTACTTACAAAGTGTACACCTACAGTTGACTTTTCCGTGTATGAGTATTAGTTTGATCTATTTATAGCACAAATTATTGTTAATTAAATTCGTCTTCAATCATTAGGAATTCCCAGCGTCCCATGTTTGTTAAGCAGTGTATTTGATCATCAGTCTTAAAGTCTAATAGTATGTAAAAATAATTTTTATTACCAAATTAACTCCTCATATGAGATTTTTTCTCCATTAATAAAGCAAAAATATGTAGTTTTCTTTCGCGAAAATAAGTAAATTGCACCGATGCAACTATATAAATGCAGATAGCGCAAACACCGACACACCTTGCATCTTCACAAACTACTCTACACGTGTTTTGCTTCAACGCGGAGTATCATCAGGAACATTTTTGAAACGCACGTCGCCATCGCGTTTCTTTTTATTCCACACTAGCTTTTACCCGTCTTTTTTTTCAATAAAAAGTATTCTATATTACTTCTAATACCTCCAAGAATATATGTACGAAGTTTCATGATGATCGATTAAGTAGTTTTTGCGTGAAAGAAAGACAAACAGACAGGCACACTTTCCCATTTATAATATTAGTATGGATAGCAATTATTTGCATGTCTAATGCGTTTATATTGATACAGATACCGATTCAAGCGCAAGACTGAATTTATGCAGGTATTCAAAGGAAGAACTTTGAACACTTACATAACATACGTTTGCGAGCTAGCAATTCTTTCAACGACATGTCAAAAAGCAGTGGCCAGCTGGAATTATTTAGTAGGAAGCCTAAAAATGTGGTGAAACGTTTTTCTTCAAAATGTTTCGGCACTTACCTACCCTTAAAATTATAAATAACTAGCTGACCCAGCCACGCGTTGCTGTGTTATAAATTAAAATAAAACCTATCCTATCTTTTAAGTTAGATCAAATAACAGATAGTTACGAAGTTTGATCAAAATCGGTTGTGTAGTTTAGGAGTCCATCGCGGACAAACAACGTGACATGTAATTTATATATATTAAGGAGATAAATAGTTTAATTTTACTTTAATTGTTATGTAGTTATATTAATTGTTATTGTTACCTAATCCTAATCTTAGTGTCCACATGCGAATACCTGTTAATAGCCTAGTCTATGCAAAGAAATAATTAGTTTTATAAGACACGCTTTTGGTATTTTGACTAAAATAAAATAAAAATAAGTTCATATTCAATATATGTTTAACTCGCGTAAGTGTCGCGTTTGTAACGACACAAGCGCGCGTCGATGGTGCGGTTAAAAAACGTGGTGTACAAAGGCTCTAAGAATAAGTGCTCGGTATTGCATGTTATCTGCATCTATTTACGGGCGGACGGGGCTATGCATTTTTGACGTGACAACGTCTTATAAATTGGTTTGCCGGGTGACACTTCAAGAAACTGCGTTACGCTCCGCTCACGTTATGCGCTTACAATGAGAGCGAGTGAGAGGCACGCGTCCCTTCCACTCGGGCATGGTTAGCCCGCCTAAGAGCGAGAGAGACAGACATAAAAAGTGGAAGGGACGCGTGCCTATAAATTAATGTTTTAAATATAATTCTTTGTATAAATAAATGTTTTAAATTGTTACTATTATTTCATCCTTCTTCCTACTATACGAATGAATATTCACATTAAAATTATTTTACCACTCAAAGTCGTTGTCACGTAAAACTTTCGCCCGTATACCGACTTTTTTATTAATTTATTTACTTTTCGGACAACCAACAGCTATAATAAAGAAATAATTTACATACATAGCAACACAAAGCCAATTACAGGTCATCACAAATAATATCACTATACATATAACGAGCACAATTATAAATAATAACTTAGTATAGGTACACACAAGTACATACACTTACATTTTACGGAAGTAAGCTACATATTGAAGTGAAAACTTCTTTAGCGGCGTTATGCACTTTTTGGGATGGGTAAAAAATGTTAAAGTCGCGTCAGGACACGTGACCTGATCGAAAATACGTAAGACGGATGGAGAGTAGACCGCCGGCGCGGCGTAGGAGAGGAAGTATTATCCTCCTCTCTTTCTACCGCGCGGTGGAAATGTATGCCTGCTCCTGCTGTTTCGTTTAAGCGGCGGAAGGCGCTTGCGCGAGTATATTTGTTGTCATGTTTGTGTACCATAGCGCAATAAATGAATATTGTATTTTACCACAAAAATCATAGTACTTTTATAGTGATAAATTGATAATTAAAGCAATTTGTGCGAATTATTCCCTAACCATTCCAAAATATTAAAAATGCACAACGTTAATGTTCATGTTTTCACTTCTGCCGTCACTTCCAAAGTGCAACCCGTTGTTTTTTTTTTTTGCTTTATTAATGGATATTCAGTCAAGTAACGCCTGACGCTCACTGGAAATAAATTTCACTTGTCTTACATTTTCAGAAAATATTTGAACAACATACCGACAATACCTGCTTTTAAAATATACTTTTTAATTTTTATTAAAATCTAAGACATGAACCTAACCATTTTTCCTGTAAATAGCACAAACAGGAGATTTGCTATAACAGTAATCAAAACGATTAATTTGAAATTGACACCAATGTAACTTAAAAAAGAATGGATATAACACCGCCAGAAGTCTGAAAAATAACTTCATTTGATATAAAAATCTAGCCGACGACCTGCGTGGTCGAGTAGCTCGCATACCGGGTATCATGGTAACGCATCTACGAGGTCCCGGGTTCGATATCCGGACAGGTCAATGTAGAAAACCAACATTTCCATATCGTCTTCCGTCATTGTTTCTTCCATAACAAATGGTTTCTGTTTTTGTTTTTTTTTTGCATTCACAATGCAATATTTGTATAAGGTATAAATACGTGTGTAAAAAAAACAACTACGCCTCCGACCCCTCAGGTGGAATTAGAACCCGCGACCTTTCGCTATCCGGGCGAGTGCTGACCGCTGAGCTACCGAGACGCTGGCAAACGTGTCGTTTACAAACGTATTTCAACTTCTACTATGATATAGTAGATACCTTATACAAATATTGCATTGTGAATGCAAAAATCAAAAAACATAATTATAGCTGGTTCCATCTTAATCGTATGTTTCATATTTGTAAAAATATCACTTTCGATCTTGAAGGTAGTTAGCGTTCAACATTGGTCAGTCGCCGTTCGGCTAACTTGAAACGCGCACGCTTACTATCCGTCTCTTCGTTTGAATCAGCGGTTCTCAAAGTTCTCTACAATGTTCAACTGTGCAAATTGTGGTTCTACTCATAGCGAAGGCCCGGTATGCAGCACATGTAAATGTCATTATGACTTCCAATGCTCAGGAGTAACTGAAGCTGGCTTTCGAAGACTCGGAGAAAGGAAGAGTAGTTGGCGCTGTCCTAAATGCAAGTCCAACCCATCTTCGTTTCCGGCAGTAACATCTCCACAACCCAGCCGTGAAGACAAAATACAGGAGCAGCTGAACATTATTATGCTCCAACTGGCACCTATTCCATCGCTAGTGGCAAACGTTAAGTCTATTAAAGACGAAATGAGCAGCATTAAGGAGTCCCTGAACATGGCGCATGACCTTATTAACGACTTCTCTGACAAAGTCAAGAAGTTAGAATCAAGAGTCATTCAAGCGGAGAAGGCATCAAATGAGATCCCAGTGTTACGCGCAGAAATTGACAGGCTTAATCGCGAGATACAGGACCGGGACCAGTGGAACAGGTGTAACAATGTGGAAATCAGAGGAGTTCCCCAAAAAAACAATGAAAATTTGTACGATGTAACACATAAAATTGCCGGAATGTGTGATTTCTCTTTTCGAAAAGAAGACGTGAACTACATCGCACGGACACCCACTCGTGTGCCAAATGCTGACAAACCAATACTGGTTTCATTTAACAATCGCTACATAAAGGAAGAATTTGTGGCATTGGCACGAAAGAGTAAAAAAATGAATACCTCAAGCTTGGGATACACATCTGCTACGAACATATATGTTAATGACCATCTGACTCCAAGCAATAAGACACTTCTCGGCAAAGCCAAAAAATTGGCAAAAGAAAATAATTTTCGCTACATATGGGTGAAACATTGTAAAATCATGGCCCGTAAATCTGATAGCTCCCAAATATTTTTTATAAAATGCGAAAAGGATTTGGAGAAAATCAATTAATTATCTACGAAATTTTAATTCTTAACATCATATTAATTTACACTTTGGAAACCACACTCAATACCGATACATACTGTGTACCGGTCTTACCGCCGAGCCACATTATCTATTATGGAACGGTCAGTCAGCTGTCGCTCGTGAGTATACTATTGTTTCTGCAACTTTTTACCTTATTAGCACACGCGCGCTGCTTTGTGGCTATCAAACTCGCTTACGCGGGGAGATGCATTGGTCTAATGTCGCTTGCGGAAGATATGCATCAGTGGCACTCGCACTCGCCTACCTTTTATTTGTTATATACCTTACTTGTTGGTCCCACACACAATAATCGATTAATTAATTGGTTCTTTCACATTTTTGTTGCTGATTATGTTTTTATGTTTATGGATCGTGAAAGACTGCTTTTCATTATTTGCTCATTATTTTTAAAGCGAATTTTGTACTCGTTCTTTAAAATTTTAATGAATATTTGTTTTTTGGCGAGTGATCTTAAAGTAAATTTTAAATATATGAATAATTGTATTAGCAGCGCAACTTACATAATGTCTCGATGGAGTGATGTTTGTACTATTTATTGTTATAATTATACGAATCAAATGATAAGACTTTTCGCTGTGTTTCTGGATATTTTATCGATTATTTATTTAATGTCGAACAATAAATTGATTCTGGGACCGTTTTATGATTTCATTATATTATATGTTAAATTGATATTTACACATATGAACGACATAATAAGTTGTTTATTCATTTTGAAGAACCTACATTGTGTAGTTATTATTAGTAAAGATAGGAATTTATTAATTAATAGATTTATGAAATCAATCGGCTGCTCATTTTCAATTATTGATTTTATTACACAACCAGGCGATGTGTTTTGTAAGTATATTTTCAGCGTGCCTCCCAGTATAAATCTATTATATACTTATTTTCGATTTTTCTATATTTTTTGTATGGCATCACGATTATTACTATCTTATCCGGGATATGAAGTATTTTTTACTAGATTTTATTTTAATATTTGTAATGGACTTTAATATTTATTATCAAAACACACGCGGGCTGCGCACAAAAACACATACACTAAAACGAAACCTACTTCTTAATTCATATGACGTAGTTTCTTTAACTGAGACTTGGCTTCTTGAAGGCATCTCTGATAGTGAACTTTTTGATGAAAGGTACTTAGTTTGGCGTCGTGACAGAAATTACCAAAGCACACTCGAAAAGTATGGCGGTGGAGTGCTTCTTGCGGTCAGTCGTAGGTTTTTAGCAAATAGTCGACCGGAATGGTCATCATCCGCCGAGGATATTTGGGTAACGATTACCAATAAAACCAAAAACAAGAGATCGAGAAAAATACACATATGTACATTATATCTATGCAGTGAAAAGCAGGGGAATTCATTCAATACACAATTGGTTAATTTTTCTGATAAATTGTCTCAAATTATTAATTCTCATCCGGATGACACTTTTATTTTAATAGGAGATTTTAATATGAGTAATGTTGACTGGATTAATAGTAGCCCCTTGGTAACATCAGGAGTTTCCGGAACTGCACAAATTCATTTTTTTGATACATTAGCTGAATGTAACTTGGAACAGTTTAACTTATGTCGTAATGCTAATAACCGAATTTTAGATTTGGTTTTTGGTAATGCTGACTTGAGTGTATCCCAGTGTGAAGATCCATTGGTGTCTGAGGACTTACATCACAAATCTCTTGTTATTAATTTAAATTTATCACATTCCAACCCACTTACACCTAACCCTAGGAAAATATATGCCTATCACAATGGGGACTACGATAAAATTAATATGTCTCTGAGTGAGGTATTATGGAATGAGTGTTTAATGAATAATCCGTTAGAAGAGGCAGTTGCTTTTTTCTATAAGAAAGTGAATGAATTGAGAGAAATTTATATACCTCATAAATATTCTTACCCATCAAAATACCCACCCTGGTACAATTCATCCCTAAAAAAGTTATTAAAGGAAAAATGTAAATATCTAAGAAAATATCGTAAATACGGCAATAGTCATGATTATTTTACATTTTCACTACTACGTAAGAGAGCCAAAGATGTCGAGAGTCAGTGCTATAGTAGTCATTTAGTTAAATGTGAAAGTGCCATAACGGACAATCCCAAGATGTTCTGGACGTATGTTAAATATAACAAAAAAAGTCATGGCTTTCTTCCTTCAATTTTAACCTTTGAAGGTCAGTCGGCTGAAACTGGGGATGGGATTTGCGCTCTTTTTGCAAATTTTTTTCAGTCCACTTTTCTTTTGCCGCGCAACGCTGCAGGTAATAATGCTGTTTTAACCTCCAATTATGATGTTTCATGTGGAGGTGTTAATGGTGTAAATGATGTTGAAATTGATCGTAGGAACTTGTTTAAATTACTGGAAGCAATAGACCAGACTAAAGGACCAGGTCCTGATAATATTTCTCCAATTTTGATTTCTAAATGTGCAGCTGGTCTGACGATCCCCCTTTCTATACTATTTCAGCGATCACTTAAAGAAGGTATAGTGCCCAAATTGTGGAAGTCGGCGTTTATCACTCCAATACATAAAGGTGGGGACCGTGGGCAGGTAGTGAACTATAGACCCATCTCCAAATTATGCATTTTTGCTAAAGTACTTGAGAAAATTATTCATTCACAGGTCTATGCTTCAATATCAGACACTTTTATTGCGGAACAACACGGATTTCTTAAGAAGCGTTCCACTACCACTAATCTTTTAACTTTTGTCGATTTTACTACATCATCTATGGATTCGGGAGGGCAAGTGGATGCCATATTAACTGATTTTATGAAAGCGTTCGATCGAATCGACCACAAAATTCTCCTCCAGAAGATTTTGGCAGCAGGAATACACGGAAACCTATTTCGATGGTTCTCTTCTTATATTGATAACCGGTCTCAGGCTGTTGCATTAAATGGATTTGTATCTGAATGGTACGGTGTTCCTTCTGGGGTGCCTCAGGGCTCCCTGATCGGACCCTTGTTGTTCAATATCTTTATTAACGACGTTAAAACGTGTTTTTTGCATTCAAAATTTTTGTTATATGCCGATGACTTAAAAATCTTTAAATCAATCAGTACAATTGACGACAGTCATCATTTACAACAAGATCTTGACAGATTTGAAGAGTATTGTGCACTAAACAAATTGGAATTAAATTTACCAAAATGTCATTCCATAACCTTCACTCGTAAATATAAAATTATTGAATATAATTATACCCTTAAACGAGTTAAACTTAAAAGGGTACATGAGGTCCGTGATCTAGGGGTATTACATGACTCTAAACTATGTTACGACGCTCACATCGATCATATCTCTAAGAAGGCAAAAAGAATGATGGGTTTCGTTTTAAGATCATGCTCACAATTCAAGAATATTAATGTGTTAAAAATTTTATATTGCGCATACGTCCGTAGTATACTTGAATATGGCTCCCATGTTTGGAATCCGCAATATAATATTTATATAGAGAGGCTTGAAGTCATACAGCGCAAATTTATGCGATTTCTTGAGTATAAGTCCAAATCTATAGATGTCAATTATGAAGCTCGATGTAAGAGACATCATATGATACCATTGCATGTCAGAAGAAGTATTGCAGACATCACTCTATTGGCTAAGGTTGCCCAATCAAAAATAGATTCACCTTACCTACTTTCTAGGTTACAACTGCGAGTCCCAAACAGATCTGTACGACATCAAACAATTTTTGCTGTTCCTATGAGTCTTACCAACCATGGGCAAAACTCATACTTCAACAGATCTGAGTTTTCGTTTAATCAGCTGACTGACTGTCCCAATCTCGATATATTTAATTCTAGCCCTGACTCATTTAAAAAGGCCTTATCTGACCGTTGGTTTGAGTCGGTCCCAATGTAGTAAAACTATGGTGACTTTTTATGTTTTTTTTTTTTATTGTATTCACTAAAGTTATATTTTACTGTGTTTAATTGTTATTTTATCTTCTTATTTAGATTTATCTCCAAAGTAGTAGTAGTAGTAGTAATAGGCGTGTAGTTTTAGTAATTATATGTGAAAACATTTAATTGGTGTTTAGATAAAATTTTAGTTTGTAACTTTATGTACATATTATCACTGTTTGTTTTCCAAATAAAATAAAATAAAATAGTAGAAGTTGAAATACGTTTGTAAATTTCGACACATTTGCCAAAGAACTCCAAAATCAGGCCATCGTATTGTCTTGTTCCATCATATTCTGCTGTGAACAATATTCACTTGAAACTGTGACAAAAACCTTCTAATATTTCATCACTGCTTTCCCAATTTCCAGATTCAATATGTTAGGCTATCTAAAAGCTTGAATCAGTTAAAAATTCTACTCTTCAGTTAACTATATTGCGGTATCTTTTATTTAACTAAATTAAAAAACATTTAAATTATTTTTCAAATACTATTTTTTATTAGAAAAATTCAACTTATCTCTGTCAGATGGGATTCGAACCCAGATTCCTTGTTATCCGGGCGATTGCTCTTCCAGTTAAGGTATAAATAGTGTGACCTTGACAAACCTGTCAAATTTTCCCAAGTATTTCTTAAGCTGACACCAGCACCATCTCTACATATTCTAAGTATAATTTCCTAGAGTGTAATACTTTTACATGTATCAAGCAATCAATTAAGAAGAAATAGCTATGTAATCAAGTTTAACCCGATGATAGTTGAATTTATTCTGAAAAATTTCTTTAGTTATAAAAATTTTGCAGTTAATTGCCTTAACACGTTGACTGCCAACTACGAGATAACTCGTAGATGGCGTTCTTTGCTAGGACGCCGACTGCGAGTTATCTCGTAGTGTGTTTACTTGTCATATTCGTGCAGCTACAATTAAACTCATAGTATATCAGTGCTATTATGGATACTGGCTTCTGGGAAGAGAACAAAAATTCAATGCTGACTTAATAACTATGTACTATTTAATTAGTTTTTAATAATATAATATGATTAAATGATATTGGCTTTTTAGACCGGAATTCTGAAAATTGCCGTGGCAGTCAACATGTTAATGACAAAAAATGATAATTTTACTCCATTTACAAAATTAATTCACTTTCGAAAGTGCTTGTAATTACAGCAGCACCACCTCTTTCGATTTGTTATGGATCATTTGCTTAGATTGTCATTCATTTATCAATCCATAAATGGTAAATATTCAAAGTTTCAAAGATAAATAATAGCCTCACTGTTATTCAACGGCCACAGCTAGAACTTGTAGTTATGGTAAACTTATAAAAACTGTAGAGGGAGAAATTTACTCATCTATATTTTAGTCCAAAATCCAATCGCTAAAATGCTGGTTTTACGTAAAGCCAGTGGCACAAATTTGATTGCAAAACTATTTATTTGGGCAAAATGTCACAAATTTTTAACTGACCGTTATATTGATGATAATCTTAGGTCAATCCGATCCAAAATTGTGGTGCTACCAGATTGATAGACACTTAATAGTCAGACATCATGATATAATAGTCAATCATTAAAAAGAAATGTTATCAACAGTAGCTTTTAAACAAAAAAACCCGGCCTAGTGCAAGTCGCACTCCCGCACGGAGGGTTCCGTAAAATATTTTTATTATGTGATGTAACAAAAAATTTACGGTTTACGCAGTTTTTCCTTTATCTGTGCTATAAGACATTGCTTCGTACAAAATTTCAAGATTCTGAGTTCACGGGAAGTACCATGTAGGTTTTGATTCCCTTGCGTGTTGAAATTTTGCGGCATAAACGGCTGTATCTTTTGATTGTGTTGGCTTAGAAGTTTGAGTTTTTCACAGCTCCAAGGGGCAGTAGACCTGAGTGTTTGATATAAATTTCAGCTTGATACGTCCACTTGTTCCTGAGAAAAAGGGTCTTGACAGACGGACAACAAAGTGATCCTATAAGGGTTCCGTTTTTTCCTTTTGAGGAACGGAACCCTAAAAAAGGGTTATTTTTGTTTTCTCACAGGTATTGTACAATATAAACAAAGAATTTTACAATCCTATTTATTAAATTAAATTGAACCTACACTTACAGAAAATGCATTACTTAATAAATCAAGTATTTTATTTTTCTTACTTCTCTTTCCTTACTTTACTGTTATGATATTTTCCACATCTTAAGTAATCTGTCCCCTATTCTATTCCTCCCCAAGACTCACACACAAACATGTATGGAATGGCATGCACGGGGAGGAAGTCTGGACCAACTTAACATAGATAATTATAAACCCCTCTTGCAAACATGAGACACTAAACAAAATTTGTAGAAATACAAAAATACTTTATAAAACAATGTTTTTTTAAGTTCTCGCAGTGTTGAATAAATAAATTAAGGTAGATATTTCCATATCCATTAAATGTATAAATTATTTTCAAAAAATTGGTATGTATCATAAATTATAAGAAGCTTTTCACAATCGCTTAAATAAGATAACCACTAAAATTACCGCAGTGGTTATGCAGAAAACATGAACATGTCATTGAAAATAATCACAAGTTGTGTATTTAACACATTTCACAATCATTTCACCTGCACACTTCAGTATTGGAAAATATTAAGCACTTTCTAAAAACTGTCTCTCCAACCTGTTGTTATTTATAATCAATTTTAGGAAATTATGACCACATATGATTATATACTAAATGAAACAACATAACCTCTTAAAATTTAGTGTAATCAAACTTATGAAATTGAACTTATGGACTAAGAACACTATCGCCGGCCGCGACCCCTGCCTCCACGTCCTCCTCTAGGACCTCCGCGACCACCACGGCCTCGACCACGACCGCCTCTCGCTCCACCTCTTGGGAAACCTTCACGTTTCCCCCGTCCTTTTGGCGCGTCGTCTATCAACAGAGTCTCCAAAGGCAGACTGTCTGGCAACAGGAAATATCTAATATTGTTCCCTCGTATGCTCAACGTTTCCAACTGTAACTCTTCTCTGTTTTTCAAAGTAACTTTCACAGCTTTTAAATGAGTATTCATTGCTACATCAACACCGGTAATTGTACCGTGTACAACGCTTCCATTTTTCAACTCGATTGTGACAGTTTCGTGGCTCAGTTTCATTAAAAACCTAACCAGCTTCATGATTATTTGGTTTATTTGTTATTTTTCTTAATAACTCTATCGGCGTCGGTTTTTCAGAGTAACCTTAAACCTTAAAAAGCGAAAACAAAATATGGCGCTTGACGTTTCCGGTATATATCAATACTCTTTGGCTTATTTTTTTTTCTTTATTTATGGCTTGCACAATTTGTGCATTTAGCCAGTGTCAAGTAAATATAATCTTTCTTCTATGTTCTTGTGTTATTTCCTAAGTTTCAGTAAAGAAGTGGGGTTTTACTGAAACCTCCTCGTGGTCTTTTTGGGAGAGCGTGACAAGACACCTTCCAACCTGTTTTGATTCACCTGCCAACACTCATGCATATTCAGAAACACTCAGCGGTTAATAACCCATCATTATTACACACTAATATCAACCACAACACAAAATTTGACAAGAAAACCAAAACCGTTAACGTAGTGATTCCTTGCTCAGTGCGTTAACGGTTTTGGTTTTGAGTGACGCTTCGCGCTCCTGCCAAAAAGCTTTTTTTTTCTTGATTGACGCAAAGAAACAAATATTAAAAGATACCATAGACTGTACTCAGTGTTGCCAACGCCATATATAGTTTTCAAGATAAAAGGAACTGAACAAAGGGTTAGAATATGACAAAAAATATAGTGGCATAGTACCCTATCGTATCACTTACCTCTAACATACGTGTGTTGTCTTTTCTCAATTACTTAATATCAGATTGAAAATTTACTAATTAAAAAACATTATTATATAAATTACTAGCGACCCGTCCCAGCTTCGCACGGGTGCAATGCTGATAATAAATAGACTACAGAATGTCTTTTTATTCAAATAGCTCGACAGTACAATGATTTGGTAAAAATAACATAGATCTTGATGTTTTTGCCCCTAGTATTACTCTATATATCAAAGTACTCAAAGATGTCCTCTACTCTACAGCCGATAGTTTAAGCTCTAGTAAGTAATATTAGTCTATGAAGTCAACTTCTACATGCAATTCTATTCTTGTGTTGTTTATGTAGTGAAAGTTAATTTGGTTTCTCTGTTTACACAAACCTTTGGATTGCAATTCTGACTCTAATTATGTATTTCTATATGTATCTATCTTTGTAATAATTGTGATCTGTCTTGTGTACAAAAAATAAAATAAATAAACAAAGTTCACTGCTTTTTTGTCATAAGACAATACAAACATGTCATATGTATCGGTACCACTGCAACCGCTGTATCCACGGAACATTTTCTGTTCCGTGGCTGTGTCCCTTCAAAAATATTCATTTAAATTACATGCTGTAAAGGGCCACATTGATCTTTATTAAATACACAATGTATTTGAAGTACTTAATTGGATAAGCATTAATGCTGTACTGTTTAAAATCACTTCGTAAATGAGCCATTACTTCTCGTAAAAAGTAAAGGATGAAAAATAATTATTGTGGGTTATTCCTAAGAGATAGACATATACCACCGCGGCCTTTTCTATATACCTTTGCCTGCGTTTGCAATGTAAGCGCAAAAAAATGTGTTTATTCCAAGTTCGTTGCGTTGTTTTAAAGATCTAAGCATACATAGGGTCAGACAGCAGGAAACAACTTTGTTTTATACTATGTAGTGTTGATGATATGACAGTAGCTTATGAGTCCTCATGAGTTATATTATGTCATTGACGAACATATGTTTTTTTACAAGCAATTGTATTTTTTGTAATGGGTTTTCTCTTAGCCATATACAGGATTCTAGAAACAACAGGAAAATAGCAAGAATAGCTTCTATTTATCCGAGCCTTGAAAAGCTTTTAATAACGAATAGGTGATTAATAAGTTTAAACAAGGCTGAATCATTACAAAATGGCCAGACGGTCGCTAGACCACACTGAATAAAATTTATTTCATGAAAAAGTTGCTAGATTAAAATTAAGAATTTTGATGTTCATTACATGTTTGTGTTATTTTGATATACATAATAATAAAAAAGATTCTTATATGTTTTTCTTCTTAAGAAAAAGAAGGCTGTCTTTATGGTTTCAATGACAGAAGAAAATTGTTGAGGCTTGTCTTAAAATATTTTTATTATACTAAAAAAATGAATCCAGAAGAAAGTCTGGGGGAAATAGAAGTTGATGCAGAAGAGGAATCAGAGGAAAAGGAATTAACTGTTTGTGCGAGATTAGTTTTAACAACAGAACAGGTAGTCACATAACTAGCCAATCGCTGTTAGCGTAGAATTGATTCTAAACAGCTAATAAACACTGTCCCGGTTAAATAAAAATGTTTAATACAAAATCTTATAGAAATAAACCCTTATAGATTTATTGTTGGTTCTAATGTTTTGTCGTCACCATTTATTACATTGTACACTCAATCGTTTATAAATACAAATATAACAATGACTTATAACACTAAGTCACTTTAAAAAACCGACCAAGTGCGAATCGAAAAAAAAACGTAAAAAAAATATGTGATGTTACTAAAAATTTAAGGTTTTCGGAATTTTTCCTTTATATGTGCTATAAAACATTGCTTCATGCCAAATGTCGACTGGAAGTACCCTTAAGGTTTTGATTCCCTTGCGAGTAGTTGCGAGTTTGAAAATATGCGTCTTAAATTGCTGTTTCCTTTGAGTGCTTTGACATAGAAGTTTGATTGTGTTACAGTTTAAAGGTATTTTAGACTTGAGTATTTGATATGAATTAAGTTTAGAATTATTAAAAATATTTTTATTATATAACGTAACTAAAAACGTACGGTTTTCGCAATTTTTCCTTTGTCTATGCTATAAGATGTTGCTTCGTACCAAATTTCAAGAGTCTGAGTTCACGGGAAGTACCCTGTAGGTTTTGATTCCATTGCGTTCCCTTGTGTTGAAAATGTGCGGAAATTTGCGGCATAAACGGCTGTATCTTTTGATTGCGTTGGCTTAGAAGTTAATACTTAGAAGTTTGATTTTTTTTACAGCTCGAAGGCACAGTAGACCTGAGTATTTGATATGAATTCCAGCTGAATACCCTCACGCGTTCCTGAGAAAAAGGATCTTTACACACAGAGAGACGGACGGACGGACAACAAAGTGATCCTGTAAGGGTTCCGTTTTTTCCCTTCGAGGTACGGAACCCTAAAAATGAACCCCTTTTTTTAATCACTAAAAATTTATTACAAGTAAAACAGCTAGTTCATCTTTTATTCCACGTTAAAGATTATCAAAACTGTTCACATCTCAGGGCAATATTCATGGACTTTAGGTTAACGGTAACTAGGAAACTATAAGAATGGTTGTTTAATCAATAAAGTTAAAAAATAATAATTCGTAGCCTACTAGTTCATTTCACTCTCATTTACAATGGATTTAACTGATTTATCTGGTACTGCAGAATTTTCTGATATTAAAGAAGAGATAGTAGAGAAAGATATTGAAACTCTCCCTACATATAATGATGTGCCGGCTAAATTAATTCTTACTGAAAATCAGGTGATTCCAAATAAACAGTTCAGTAAAAAAAGTTTGTTCTGAGTAAAAATAGGTAGTACAGACCACAAATAGGTTTCCAACAAATGTAAAGTGTTTTAAACTTCATGTTAGTATTAATCATAAAGGGAAGAACTTTTCCGTGACGATGGCACATGCAATAGCGCCGAAATATATAACATAGTGAAAATCCTATTATGACGAATACTTATGTTAAATCTTTTCATTGAAATGTGCTTCACATTTCGTGATGTAAACAGTATCATGGTAATATAGTCCCCGCACAAGTCAACAATGAGGTTGCTTAGCCGCAATCATAACACTCATTTATTCAATACATCATTTTAATGTGATTTTTTTGTTTTTAGTACCTGCAGCCTGTAGGTGATTATTTGTAAAAGCGATATTCATCGACCTGAATTAGAATTGCTTATTTTGCAAAAAGCTCGTTAGATAAAAAGCTTATGGATGGGTAATAAATATTTCCTTTTATAGAAAAATGACTTGCGTCAGGCATTCAATCTCTTGGACTACACTGGTGAAGGAAAAATCAAGGCGGAAGATTTTCGAGTCGCAATTAAAGCGCTCGGTAAGTGATTTATATCCTTATAAATAACTTAAGATTTGAGCGTAATGTAACGGTGTCTCATAAATAAGAAAAGAGGATAGAATAATCAGCCAAGGGTTAATATTTGTTCATATTCAAAATATATTTTTCAATAGGATTATTGTTTTTTTATTGGCAGGTTACGAGCCAACTAAAGAGGAGCTTCAGCGAATGATCCAAGGAGTTGATAAAGGCGACACCGGAAAACTCAGTTTCGAGAATTTCGAAACGGCTATAATGAGAAAAATTATGTCATTAGACAGTGATGGTGACATTATGAAAAGCTTTCGATTATTTGACATAGACGATAGTGGTAAGATATGTTAAAGTACCTACTTATATTCCACTTTCTATTCGCTTTTTATAATGGTCAGTCAACCAATATGATTCTATACTTAATGGCAGGAATAAAATCGGTTGACTGTACCCACACGCAAATTTATCCCACCGATATTATTGATGTATGCATGGATTTATTTATGTTCTAGGATTTATATCTTTTGAAAATGTGAAACGCGTAACACAAATTTTGGAAACTTATTTAACTGATGAAGAAATTGAAGAAATGGTTGATGATGCCGATAAGGACTTTGATGGTTTTGTAAGTAAATTATATAGTACCCAAAAATATTACAAAATACTGGGGCGTGTTTCTTAACAGTTTCCAATGCAAAGAGAATCATAATTTAATTAATCAATTTCTCTTTTCCAGATATCGATAGCAGAATTTATGAGAATGATTAAAACCTGTGTTCACATTGTCACCCCATAATTTTATTCTATTGTTTTTAAATATGGCAATATAAATTGGTTCTTATGAGGATCACTTATTTATGAAGTTATGTTTTTAAAAGTTTTAAGTCAATTAAATTTTCGAGTTTGAATATATATTAACCACAACTATACTTTGTCTTATGAAATATTGACCTCAATGTTTTTTAATCACGAACCAATTGATAAAGTTTTTAATCTCATTATATACCCTTTGCCCTAAAAGTACCTATTTTTGACAGCTGCCGCTGTCTGACTGACGCCAAATCAAAACGACAGTTAATTGTAGTTTACTTACTGTTTACTTTCAAAATTTTAATATAAGAACTATTACTATTTATTCAATAAACGTTAATTACGTGTACTTGACTTGTTTATTTCGTCTAAGACTTTATTTGTATTATTTTATAATGGGTAAGTACTAGTAATAAACACAAATTATCTTTGTTAGTTTTGTCGGGAATTCAAAATAATTAAATTGTTTTTACAGACGACCTCACCATAGAAGAGAAGTGTGAAAACTTAATGAATGTAGTCGTTGAACTTCGCAAACGCTTGGGCAAGATGTGCGTAGAGTATGAGCAAAAAGCTTCACTAGTGGAAAGAACAATGTTAAACTTGCAGCTGGAAACAATTTCTAATTATCGTTTCAAACACAAGCAGTTGGTGCCAAACGTCGACGTGGATGATATGTGCCAAGATATTGAAGATTTTTCAGTGGAAATAGTTGAAAGAACAAAACGAATAGAAGATTTGAAGAAAAGATTGCGCAATATGCAAGACGTTGTGTTTCAGGTGAAATCTGATAATGTGGGTAAAAAATTCAGAGAGCCGTTGACAGCAGAAGTGTTATATTCAAAAGCCAAAATTAAACAAGATGCTTGAAAAACATTGTTTGTTTCCGAGCATTAACTTTTCAGTATAATCATGGAATTTTACCATCCTTGACAATGGGTAATTCAATTAAAACAAGCCAAGAAATAAAGAGAAATTTATCTAATAGTGATACACTCCACATTTAATATTTGGTAATTAAATCAAGTAGCAATCTTAAAGTTTACTTTGCTCACATGTTAATGTCTAAAAATCATGTAAATAAAACAAGGTTAAATAGCCAGGACTGAAAAGCAATGACAACTGATCTTTTTGATTAAGTATATGATATAGGAGGCAAGTCTGTATGCGCACACCTAAGAGTCAGCTAATGTGTAGCTGACTCTTTGGTGTGTGCATTATTACTGTATCTGACTCTTTAGTATGAGAGAATATTTTTATATTGTTTTGTGTTATTGATGTACTAGTATTATTGTATTTAAAATCGCAAAAATTAAAGAACATCAAGCAAAAGCAGATGGTGGAGCAATAATCATGAAAACTATTACTCCAGTTTTAATAGCATTGATTAAAACACAGGTTTTAATCAATGCTATTAAAACTGGAGTAATAGTTATATATCTTATGGTCCCATAGTGAGAATAGTTTTTTAAACCTGCTAACAGACTTCTTGGGCTACGTACAAAAAGCCATGTATATGTAATTATCTGTAACAATCCAAGTATAAACAGATGGTAAGCAAAAAATAAAGCCACATGTTTGTCCTATCTCTTTCATCCATTCCAGGATTTCATTTGTTTAAAATCATATATATTTATTTAGACAACTGTTTGGTGCAACAGTAGCGATCCTGCCTTTCGCAACAACGGTCCTGGGTTCAAATTAGGGATGTTGCGGATGTAATTTTTTTCACATCTGCGGATGCGGATGCGGATGCGGATTTTAGGAGGCTCACATCCGCGGAAGCGGATGCGGATGCGGAACTGTACAAAAAACTTAAGTGTTGGTTTGGTAGGGTAAAAAGCAGTAATATTTATCCTTTCTTTATCTACACATATAAATAAAATTGGAGTGTCGATTTGTAATATTGAAATAACCGTTTTTTACTACATGCATATGAATATATATATACGGTACATACACCAAAATAACATGTTTTTCAATTTTTGTCTGTCTGTTTGTTCGGGCTAAACTCTAAAATAGCTGGACCGGTTTTGACGGGACTTTTATTGGCAGGTGAGCAGCTGATGTAATAAGGAAGTAAGTTGGGCTACTTTTATTAAAAAAAATAAAATAGAAAAATAAAGTAATATTGCCATGTCCAAGTACTGTCCAGTACCGCCCGCAACTCACGCACATGCCACCACTGTGCCGTCACGTCGGGCGCCTCCCACCAATGAAACAATATCACAAAGGCTGCCTATTGCGCGGGTTCAGAACGCGCGAGCGGGCTATTACTGATTTTTAATAAAACAAATTATAATAACTGAGCCACGGCAACGTGTGGCCGGGTCAGCTAGTTTAATAATAAAGTAATGAGTGAATTACTATTATTGATTAATTGTTTTAGTAATGAAATTAAAATATTGGAGCATTATATTTAATGCAAAGTAGAATGGCCACCTTTTCGGACTCCAGTCTGTTTCGCAAGGGTTCGTGTATTAATCCTGCGCTACTAAATAACTGTTCACTTGGAACACTGGCTGGTGGCGCTGATAAGAATTTACGTGCTTTTTTAGGTAACAGTTTGAACTCACTTTAATTAACACTCCAACATTTAAGCGGACTCTTTTTATTTTTATTTTTTTTATTACGAAAAGTAAGTAACTCCTTCTTGTGTCAGGGCTGACAATTTCTGGTGTTTCCTGACTCTCCTCAACATCACTTTATGAATCGAGCATCATGGTAAGATTACTAATTAAATAGGACTGACGTCCTGTAACCTGAGGTCTCTAGTCGTTCCGTTCTGTTTCCATGAAATCTGTCATTTTCATTTTCTTCGCTCTTTCGGTACTTAGAGATATTGTTCGAGAAGCCACGATGTCTTTCGTGTTTCTGTTAATCTTCAATATACTTAGGTAACACGGAAAATGTTTAGAAAAATAAAAACGGCTTAATGAAGGAAGTTGCCAATACTTTTATTGTTTTTCGAAGTAATCTCCGTTCCTCTCTACACATCGTCGCATTCGAGGGAACCACTGAGAAAAGCAGTGGGCCCATTCGTCCTTAGGGGTCTCTTCTTTAGCATTTTCGTACGCTTTCACCGCATCTTCAGGGCTCGTAAAGCGAATAACTCGAATTTTATGTTTAGTTCTTGGGAATAAATAAAATACGCAGGGCGCCAGGTCAGGACTGTATGGTGGATGACTCATTATCTCGACACCTGCCATAGTCAAATATTCAACAGTCCGTTCTGCGGAGTGCGCTGAAGCATTGTCGTGGTGAAGGAGGATCCTGCTTCGAGGGCGCTGCTGACGATTTTTTTCTAAAACAACAGGCAAACAGCGATTGACATACCAGTCTGCAGTAACTGTCCTTCCATCTTCTAACACAACTGTCGCGAAATGACCCTTCCGACCAAAGAATGAGGCAATCATCTTTTTTCCTTCACTTCTACCTTTCTTTACCTTAGTTGGACGATCCTCGAAAGCAAACACCCACTCAGCTGATTGTCTTTTGGTTTTGGGTTCATAGCAATATATCCAGCTTTCATCACCTGTTACGATGTCAAATACAGCATTTGAGTCACCGCCGTTGAACTTATCTAACATTTGCCGACACCAGTCCATGCGAAGGTGTTTCTGGCCGTCGGTTAAAGTATGGGGAATCCATATGGTACAAAGCTTCTTGACGCCTAAATGTTCGTGTAATATTTTTAAAACTTGACTCATACCAATGCCTAGGCTTGCCCGTATCTGCTGATAGGTCACTCTCTTATCATCCTCTATCATGCGTCGCACAGTACTGATGTTATCTTCAGTAGTCGCTGTTAAAGGACGTCCTTCACGCGGATCATCATTGAGATTGATACGTCAACACTTAAACTCGTTAAACAATTGTAAATAGTGGCACAAGATGGGGCTTCATTAAAAAATGCTAGTCGCAGCCTATCATAGCTTTGTTATTGAGTTAGCCCATAACGAAAGTCATAATAAATTATTGGACGAAAGTTTTCTCGCGTTAGGTTAATTTTCACTTGTAACAAGAGTGTTAGATTTGCCGCCAATTCACAAAAACAAATGACAAATGAATGCAATATGAGTTTTAAAATTGAAATTGAAAAAGTTTTCATTTGCAATGTTTCTAACTGGTCAGTTCTAAACATTTTCAGTGGTACCCACGTATCATCTTCAATCTTTTACTCGGTCGAAACGTGCCACACGCCGGCCCCTCCTCTTTCTTTCTTGTCGCATCCGCATCCGCATCAGCTCCGCATCGATTTATGCGGATGCGGATGCAGATGCGGATGTCTAAATCGATGCGGAAGTTCCGCATATGCGGATGCGGATGCGAATATTCGCAACATCCCTGGTTCAAATCCCGGAAGGGGCAGATGTTTGTGTGATGAATACGAGCATTTGTACCTGAGTCATGGGTGTTTATATATATTTCTATTAATATTACTTGTTTATGTATGATATATGTATGTCTATCTGTTACCCTAGTATCCATAACACAAGTTATAGTGCTTACTTTGGGCTAGGTTAATTGGTGTGAATTTAAGAAATATTATTATTATTATATATCGACATGCATGTTGCTATGTGAATTCTAATGTGTATTTATAATCTCTATATAGTTATTCTAAGTTACTGGTCTTTACACTAAAATTTTTATTTACAAGTGAATTTGAAGATGACTAAGGAATCTAGATTGTTGCTGGTGATAAATATTCTGATGCATATTATTTTAAAAAATGTAGCAATTAAATGTGTAATAATTAGAACATAAATTTTAGTCTTATTTTGAAAAGAATCTTCACGTCATTTGCAAGTTAAGATTACCAAATCCAATTAAGAGCACAACCGAATCGGAAGTCAAGCAAAACTGTATCTAAATACAAAATTGCATGTATATTATTTGAGCCGTTTCAATGTTCAATGTGTGTAAAATAATCAGATAAATCTGACAAGTAAATAAATTATCTTATGCTATTGGACATATAAATTATGGAAAACGCCTATTATTTAGATCCAAAATATAGCAGCGCTCAACACAAACTGGATATTTATGCTCATCACACTAGTATATGGACCAACCAGATCCAAACCTGTCAGGAACGTTGGTAGGCAAAGCGGCATCCAATCTAAGTAGTTATTACATACTCTTTGGCATCTAAACACTCTTAAGTAGTTATTACATACTCTTTGGCATCTAACAAACTGTTTTTTATACAGAGAGACTTTTTGGGTTTCTTACAAAAATTCCGCCATTGTCCTATATTTTGAGAATATAGATACACGAGGTACTGCGATTTAAGTAGGTACTCAAAGGATTGTTTATTTTCTTGAGGTTGTCAGAATTCAAAAACCGCGCAGTTTTGGTAATAGGTGACATTCGAAGGCATAGAGAAAGATATATCTAAGTAGATAAGATTTTATGGCTTGGATACGTGTTCTTTAAGCCATGTCGATGAACATTAATTTCTTGAATTAGCTGATTTTGAATAGAGATAAGGGAAGATGAATGTAGAATTCAACTTCTTGAGAGAGCTTGAACAAACACCTACCGCTGTTTTATTTCACTTTCCACCGTATCTGCACAAATAAACATACCAAAACCACAAAATTGATGCCTCCCGTACCCCCAAAAAGGTCATATGTCCACATCGGCCAGTATAGTCCTAGATTTTATTGTCATTGTAAACATTTTTTTTTTCATAGGATAGGATAACTCAATTCGCCTGGTGAGACCCGCTTCAGAGAGGCCAGTCAAACTGATTAACTATCGCGAATAGCTCATTAAACACTCGATCACCGTTCACAGGTTTAAAATCAAAGATTAGGATCCGGCTTAGAGAAATGTAAGAGTAAGCCCTTATAAATAGGTAAAATATAATTAGTTGACTGTAAGGTTACATAAGTTTAGTTAAGTATGTTACACTGGAGCGGGATGTTAAGGAAAGTGGCCGTCACCGAGTATATTATTTATTGTACTGCACATAAAATTTAAAGAATTATGTAAAATGTCGAATCAGGGCAATATGATTGTTTCTATTTATATATACTTATTGATTAAATTATATTTGGATAAATACAAGGGTGCACACAGTACAAAGTTACAACATACTCGTATATAATAATATAATATTTATATTCCGTATACTGAATAAGTATATGATACAGGTTTAATTTCTTTGCTGTATATAGACACGTTCATAGTATATCCCTCAGTTCGGTGTACCTCTCGGCATAGGCCTTCTCCAACCAATTAAAATTAAAGGTATTTATAGGTATTGATATCATATACAAGCGCGCAGCATGACAGTGACGTCTGTGGTCTCTGTTAATAGTATTGATAGAACAGATGGTAGCTCCATTTTTATTAAACATAAGAAATTTAATAAAACAAAAAATTTGATGAATCATATTAGTAAAACAAACCTAGATTTACAGAGACAGAGTAGATTTTTTTACAAACTTGATTAAGTTTGGCATATGGAATGGCTTTTTATGGATATTAATAGCCTATGTGTAACCGACATCAAATGAAGTTGTTTCGTTGCTAAGCAATGATGTTTTGTCAATTTTTCAAATACTATTGCTTAGACAAATTTCGAATCAACGCGTATTTTGAACATAAAATCTAACATAATATCAGAAGCTATGTCCTTACAGACATTATTTAAAAAACATTGCATTGTCCCGGATGTATTAACGACTGCGCCTTCCGAGTTATTGGATATTCAGTATCCCAGTGGAGTTCGAGTTGAAATGGGTAAGGAATTGACTCCCACTCAAGTAAAAGATAAGCCAGTAGTGAAATGGACACCTAAAGAATCTGTTTATTATACTTTGGCTATGGTTGATCCCGATGCACCAAGTCGAGAAAGCCCAAAGTTCCGTGAGTGGCATCACTGGCTTGTGGGAAATATTTTTGGTGGTGATATGAACCAAAGTGAAGTGTTGTCTGATTATATTGGCTCTGGCCCACCAAAAGGAACGGGGCTTCATCGCTATGTATTTTTACTGTATAGACAATCAGAAAAATGCGACTTTTCTAAAGTCCCGAAGCTACCTAATAATTCTGGAGATAAAAGAGGAAAATTTTCTATTGCCAAGTTTGCTCAACAATTTAAATTGGGAACTCCGGTAGCTGGAAACTTTTATGTTGCTAAATATGATGATTATGTTCCTAAATTATACTCAAAACTAAAAGGGTAAATTTATGTTATGCTACTACCATAGAGAACCGTTAATTTCCGTAAATTATTTTAGTGTCAGTGAATGGGCACCTTTATAAAGTTACAATTGTCTATGGTCTCGATCGATAATTTCCGCCTCCGCGTGACATTCTTTTTCGGCCCAATCCGCCATTACGTTTTGGCGTTTGCGTAAATTGGTCGTTTGCGTATACATCGCCACGCTTTATCACTGACTATTCGTGTTCGTGCGTCGTATCGCAGAGTTTCGTTGGAACAAAGAGAAGTGACGTTCAATCGTATGTCCATCCAGAATCTCAACACATATGACCCATTCGCCGATGCTATCAAAAGCTCGGAGGACGACGTACAAGATGGTTTAGTCCACGTCCGGATCCAGCAGCGAAACGGGCGTAAGACGCTGACTACGGTACAAGGGCTTTCGTCGGAATATGACCTGAAGAAGATTGTGCGGGCATGCAAGAAGGAGTTCGCGTGCAACGGTACGGTTGTGGAGCATCCGGAGTACGGCGAGGTGCTACAGTTGCAGGGCGATCAACGGGAGAATATTTGCCAGTGGCTCACCAAGTCCGGGCTCGTGAAGCCGGAACAACTGAAGGTGCACGGCTTCTAAGCCTTTAACTCGTAGTATGAAATCATTATAGTATTTTAATATGAGAACGTGCGCGTAACCCCTATCGAATATGTATTTAGAAAGCACCGACGTTTACAGAGAAAGCATAGGCTGGCTAGGCCTCCTCCCCGTGCCTTCGCTCCCATGTATAAAGTGACTATCAGGTATCGACGCCATCTCGTCTTTAGTTGCAATTGAAAGCCGAACGAATGAGTAAATAATTCTTTTTTTTATGACATTGTATTTTTAAATTGCTGTAATGATTGGATTAATAAATATGTTTTTGTAAACGTGGTTTTTTTCTATCGCGCTGGCGCCTTGACTTAGTCGCCAAACGCCTGCATTGATAACGGGACTCGTTCTTGTGAAAGTAGTTTGAGTCTTGCGAAATTGTTAGAATTCCATTGTATTAATTGTCACGCGATGCTCGACGAAACTTGTTACCCCTGATTATTTTGAAGTTATTATTTGTATTATCATAAGAAAACCATTAAAACTGTTAGTTTTGTATTTATAAATACCTCCATTAGTAGTGATAAATAGTACTCATACATGAATTATCATAATAAAGTATGTATTGCGTGTTTGAAATGATATGATTAATTTGGAATTCATACTGGCTCAATAGAATAAGTGATATTATTTTTCGTCATTGTTGCTTACAAGGAAGAGATGACTCATGTCCTCATTATAACTCAGACACTGACTGAGGTCAACCACGTCATTCGACAGAAATTATATCTTGTCACAGTAGTTTGTGTTTTATTTCATAATACCTTGATCACAAATTCGTCAGTAAAACGATATCGATTTATAATATAATTCAATGCAAGCAGTTTCTTAAAAAGGTAGGTAAGTATTTAAAAGTGGAGTTCAAGGTGGCTGTAATCGCTGCTACCTTTCAATTATTTCATTAATATCAGGAAATATGCGAACTTTACTTCTAAGGTAAGTGTTTTACAACCTTACGTAGTATTTCTCTACTCTATGCCTTAAAAACAATAAAAGCTTACTAAAAAGTTAAGAGTCGTATGTTAAATATTTTGGTCATAGTAAAATGGAGAGTACTACCCCCTTCCATATAGATTTCATATAAAAACACTAGACAATTATCGTAATTAATTTACACTAAGTGAAATAAAATAGGCAGTATTTAGCGCCTTATCAAACTATGCTAGCAAAAGGCAAGATCTTCGGTATAATCGTAATAAAGTGAGTTATACTGAATGATTCATTGGTTTGGTATAAACATTTCCATGTTTATACCTAATATGTGAATTATTTAGTTTTTAAATGTGTCCAATCATTAAATTTAGTTTTTGTTGGATACCTAAGTCACTTCGTGAGCGTCAAGATGGCGGGATCAAGTCCCCAATTTGAAATGTATCACATTGAAATGTTTGTGCTACATATGTTCTATTTGTACCCCGAACCAGACATTTGTACCTCTAAAGGTAAATGAAGTATGTAAAGATCTCCCTGATTAGAACACTAAAGGCAAAACTTATAATTATTTTGTTGTTGTTGTTTCATTTCTGCATAAATGTGTCCATTTCAGAGATAACGATGAATGACAGATAACTTTTGATGTACTTAAATTATGAACATGAAAATTACACAAGTTCATGTACTTAGGCCGTACTAAGTTTCCACATTTGATTTTGCGCGAGTTGTAACAATGTTCATATAAATTCAGCGATAACATGAATCATCAAATTGGCGGGACCAATGTTTTAATCACATTACTTTAATTTGGCACTTACAACTGTGTTGAATACTGAGTATATACAAGTACATATGTAGTACTAAGTTTTCGGGTGTGAATTGCCTGCCTCTGAGTAGAGCTTTCAGAAGGTCCCGCCACTTTGACGTCAAATTGGCGGGATCAGGGAGATCTTTACATACTTCATTTACCTTTAGAGGTACAAATGTCTGGTTCGGGGTACAAATAGAACATATGTAGCACAAACATTTTAATGTGATACATTTCAAATTGGGGACTTGATCCCGCCATCTTGACGCTCACAGTCACTTCTAGCTACGCACTTTCGTTTGGTGATTCATTTTTTGTGCAAATTATATTTAGTAGAAGCCTAATACACAAAAAAGTGAGATAAGAAAAACGTGGTAAAATTGGGAGATTTTTGTATACAGAATATTTTGTAAATTGACCAACTGACTGATCATCGCTTACATGGTATCAATCTCATCACTGCTGGGGTTTAAGCTAGCCATCCCAAATACTAGACTTAAAACCCTAAATTTAAATTCGCCAGTCTTGTTTAGGACTGGCCTCATAAGATCTTCATAGGAACAAATACTGAAAATTCTGCAACACTTGACGATTTTACGTCTTTGTATTTATGAGTCGTAATTCGTATTTTAGGCTTAAAATAAAACCTTAAAATGTTCAAGGATCTTTTTTCATAAGGTCTAAACTAAAAATATATAAAAGTGTTAGGCTTCATTTTTTTGAAAAGGCCCTAACTTCAACCTATTTAAGAAAATTAAGTTTCGTCTGACAAGCTTTTATAACAGACTAAACTGTACCTAAAGGACTATAGGTTTTAAGCACTGTAAGCGTATAAAAGCGAGGCTAGCCTTAAAAAGGGTTTAAACCATACCCCTTAGGTTTTTTATCACTATCAGAGGCCTCTATGGATGAAATAATGACTGCCAAAGATGTTGCTGACTGAGCTCCGCTTTCGTCTCTATATGGTACAGATCTATTAACGAATACAATACATCTGTATTCGTTAATATATACAACTTTTTCTAGGCGAAAAGAAAGAAAAATAACATTATAAATCTCAAATAATACAAAGAAATAAAAAATAAGAAAACTGATTATTATGAAATTTCATAAAATATTTTAGTCTAAAAAGTTAGTACAAAACATTGGATAAGATTATTAGGTACCTATACTTTATAGTAAAAGTATGATTTTCAGAGTAAAAGCGATTCTTCAATCTTTATTTTATATTAATACTTTCATAAATGTTTTCTACTTTTTAGATTTGTCTTCCTTAAGTGTATACAATTACACAAGAATCTGTTTCCTTATTTTAAAGTATTTGTGTTTGAAAGTTTGTATGAAACGTGATGTAGCTTTAACTCTTAATTATTGTTTGAGATTAATAATCCTATATTTTTCATAAAGTAATATGAAACTTCATTAAATCTCTTAAATTAATAAAGTGCCCAAGACCCTTAAGTTGGAATTTGTTTATTTGTTAGAAATCATTCTTAAAGACAAGAGGAAATAATCGTGTTTGCATAAAACCTTATTACAATGTTTGAGCGCGATGAGCTCCGAAACTAATCGGCCTATTTTAATGATTTTTTAATTTTGCTGGATTTGTTCCAACTAGACATAGGATAGGTTTCATTTTAATTTATAACACAGCAACGCGTGGCAGGGTCAGCTAGTAATTTAATATATTATGAGGTCCATCGATTATCTATTGCTTGACGTATCTTCTTGGTCATGGTGGCCAAAACTGCGGGGACACGGTATGGCACTTTTTTCGTTCCCTACAAACTATTAATATCTGTTTTATAATTTTATATATTTATCGCATTTTTCATTGGTTAAGATAAATTCTTTTAATAGAAAAATACTAGAAAAATCGACTTGGTTCACAAGTGAACTTTCAACTTTGGAAGTCCATGCCAATGCTCTCCCTTGGACTACTGAACCTTGTGAACATTCATCAAAATTTTCTTGTATCTTTTCAATATTACGCTCATATACAAACAAAAAAAGATCATTATCTGTTTTTTTGTTAATATAAAGAAACAGGTATATTACTACATAGTATAAAACAAAGTCGCTTTCTCTGTCCCTATATCCCTATGTATGCTTAAATCTTTAAAACTACGCAACGGATTTTGATGCGGTTTTTTTTAATATATGTATAGAGTAATTCAAGAGGAAGGTTTATATGTATAATACATGCATAATATAGTAGTGCATTGCATCCATGCGAAGCGGGGGAGGGTCGCTAGTACTTTAATAAAAAGGAGACAGATTGGACCGGTCTTTTAAAGGTTGCGGGTTCTATTCCCGCCTGAGGTATCACTTGTGAGCCGTGTCGTATTTTTCTACTATTTTTCCATTAAAGAATTTATCTTATAAGATAGCATTGACAAAATATAAAAATTATATATCTAAATTACTGTTTCATCTCAATCGATTGTCTAAACATTTGTAAAAATGTTTTTTTCGAATACGAGAGGATGTTCTTCATTGATGAGACAATGCTGGCCTACAGCGTAAAATTAGAATGGTACTAGAAAATTTCGACGGGTGTTCACAAGGCTCGGTAGAGCATTGGACCGGACTTCCAAAGGTTGCGAGTTCGATTCCCGCCTGAAAATTCACTTGTGAGGCGAGTCGATTTTTTCTAGTATTTTTCTATTAAAGAATCTACTAGATGTTATGTAAAAATAAATTATTACCAGAATTTCAACTGGTATCAGTTGTCTGGATTTAAACCCACTTCCTCTAGCTCACCCAAACAGGTGTGATCGAAGCGTCACCTAAAGAAATACACTGGAAAAAATCGACGGGTCTGTCGAGATCTCTGTGTTTAACTGTGGGCAGTCATTATAATCCCTTATGTTTCCGAACTGAATTACTACGTAATACCCAAAATACAAGGTAACATCTCTTTTGTTTCTAATGCGTCTACCATCCAATTTCGTTTGTGTTTCAACTGTCGAGTAAAAATTAGCGCGATACCGATTTCGTCAAAGTTGGATTGCAATTAGAATTAAACCTCAGCGGTCCTTTCACATTGAAAAATAACTCGATTGGCCTCCTGAACGAGGAAAAATTGGTTTTGTCTTTCACCTAAGATAACTTGATTTTTTGTGATATTTTTTTTAATGATAAGTAGGTAAAACTTGTAAAAATATTAAAAATAAAGTTAGTATTATCATAACCGCCGACCTCTTAAGTAACCTGTATGATACACCGTACTGTATTCATGCAAATTCATGGTCAAGGTACATCTAGGATATCGGGAAATTTATAACATTAATCCCTAGTAGGGATTTAAAACATTAATCCCTAGTAGGGACTTACATTCACATTTATAATATTAGTAGGGATTCCCTACTAATATTATAAATGTGAATGTAAGTTTATTTGTTATGCTTTCACGCAAAATCTACTGAATCGATCATCATGAAACTTCGTACATATATTCTTGGAGGTATTAGAAGTAACATAGAATACTTTTTATCGAAAAAAAAAATGCTGGCGAAGCCGCTGGTAAAAGCTAGTTATTACATAATATTAATTACCATTTATTATGGATCGACAAAAGAATACGGACTCCATGGTCGAGTGGCTCGCGTATCGGTTGTCATGGTAACGTTACTGCGAGGTCCCGGGTTCTAACCCCAGCTTGGTTAATGTAGAAAACGAACTTTTCCATAATATCTTGAGTCTAGATGTTATGTAGGATGATACTTTTGACAGTTGACACCTATATAGAGGGTATAAAATTGCTATTGCAATGTCAAGCCAAACATAAGGAAACAAACGCAACCTTAGTACGTAGCAATAAGAAAGTGACACCTGTCAAAAGTATCATCCTACATTGGAAAAAGAATAGCTACTAGGGTTCAGAACAATATAATACACTCATTTGCAAAAAAACGGGCGGTTTTGATTTTCATTCATCCTTAAAAAGATACAATACAAAAAAGATTTCAATCGTTTGTACACGTTACTGGCCGGTTTTAAAAATGCCGTGGTATTTAAAAAAGTACGTTCTAAATTCAAATTTTCATTTGATGCTCATTTTTACAGAAAACCCCTTTTTATCCTATATTTTTGGCGCGTGGTTCCAGAAGTTAACATCGACTTTCATAACTTTTATTCAATTTTTATCGATTAATTTCATATCCTTGACTGTCAAAGCTTTATTTATTGCTATTTGGCTGTATCAAAAATGGTAGATAAAGTGGTAAAAGCTACCAAAACTATCGCGCTGCTTGAAGAGGGTTGCAGCCAATGCTTCGTGGCTAGAAGGCTAAATGTTAGTCGCTCGACGGTCCAAAGGACCTGGCAGCGATATCAGGAGACTGGTCCCGTAGAGAGAAGGCCTGGTTCTGGAAGAAAACCATGTACCCAACCACGGGATGATCGTTTTCTTGTGAGTCGCGCATTGAGAAATCGCAAATTTTCGTATGTGGATCTTAAGAACAACCTCCAAGAAGAAAGAAATGTGCATATTAGTCTATGGACGGTCAGGAGGAGGCTTCTCGCTGCCAATATACGCAGTCACCGCCGGCCCGCGGCCTCAAATTACTCCGTGAGCACCGAGTTCACAGGCTTAGGTTCGCTAGAAATTGTGAATCATGGACTCAAGAAGATTGGAATAGGGTTTTGTTCTCTGATGAAGCCAGGATATCTCTGTTCGGTGAAGATCGACGTCGGCGAGTGCTAAGAAGACAAGGAGAACGCTTTGCAGAGGCATGTTTCAAAGAAATCACACCTTATGGTGGGGGCTCTGTTATGTTTTGGGCAGGAATAAATTCAATGGATTGTACAGAGTTAGTCTTTATTGAAAACGGCTCACTGACTGGGCATCGATACATAACGGAAATTCTAATTCCTCATGCACAACCCGCATTGGCCGCTCTAGGTGAAGACTCGATTTTTATGGACGACAATGCTCGCGCCCACCGATCTCGCGATGTTAAAGCGTATGTTCAAGAGGTCGGCATTCGTCGTTTGGATTGGCCAGCTCAAAGTCCCGACCTCAATCCCATAGAGCATGTCTGGGACGTTCTGAAACGACGTGTGAGATCAGTACAACCGGCTCCGCAGATCATCAGAGAGCTGAAGAATGTGATTACTGCTGAGTGGGAACGTATTCCTCAAGCAAGTATCCGGGATATACTCGCTAGCATGCCCAAACAAATACCAGCTGTCATTTTAGCTAGAGGGGGTCACACTCGATATTAAACATTTATCTGCTTTTACTTTATTAAAGAAAAACAAACAAAGAAACTTTTTTATTTTTACTTCATGAGCATATGCACTACTAGCGAACATACACTACTAGTGAGGTTTAGCATTATTTCCCATAAATTGTATCAAAATTTTATGAAATACTGATGAAAACGATTATTTGCTTATTAATTTACCAAATTGTGAGGATAAAACTACCTATAATTATCAAACAAAGCAATATTAACATTTGAAATGGTTCATTGCTTAGGTGCCCGTTTTTTTTTCAAATGAGTTTATATGGTTCAGGAGAATGACGGCTATCTAATATCTAGACTAGATAATATCATTGACGACCGTTTGGAGCAACGGTAGAGATCCTGCCTTTCGCACCGACGGTTCGAATCCCGGAATGTCACATATTAGTGTGATGAATGCGAGCATTTGTACCTGAGTCATGGCTATTTATATTTCTATAAATATAATAAATATATTTGTAACATATATGTATGTCTATCCGTTACCATAGTATCTATAACACAAGCCTTTATAGTAGGTACTTACTTTAGACTAGGCAATTAGTGTGATTGTAACAAATATTGTTATGTGTCGTTGTTTAGTATTTATTTATTTAGTTCTTACTTCTGCGCATATCTCACATTTAAATAATACATCTTTTAATCGGATACTATAGCATACTTTATATTTAATCCTGACGTTTCGACTTCTTTCGACTATCTACTTTTTTTATTTAATCTTTATTTATTTATTTATTTACACATATCGTCGTTGCGACTTTAAGACGTCCTATGTGTAAATTCTTTTCAACTAACTCCAACAAATATATCGAAGTTAGTTTCTTCACATTTTTTTCAGTAGACACTTTTTATCGATTATCTCGTAAACATGAATTATACACATAGGAGGTCTTAAAGTCGCAACGACGATATATCACTTAAAAAAACGAATGGTCATGGTACACAAGTGCGTCGCGGCACGATGCCGATCAATGTATAGACATCAGTGGGCCATAACCCATCATATTGTTAAAAATATTAATATTTCGTATATTCACACCAATTAGCCTAGCCCTGTAAGCACCGTAAGGCTTGTGTCATAGATACTAGGGTAACAGATAGATATACATATATGATAAATAGAGATCGGTGACAGCAAATTGGTGAAGAGCAAGCTTCACACCTTAGCTCATCGCCGCAAAGTTGCCTGTCTGGCGGTCTTCTACAGACTGTACTTTAGAGAGTATGCTCAGGAGCTGTATTTGCTCATACCGCCATCTCCTTTTTTCTATCGGACATCCAAACGCACTGCAGGCTACCACCCTTTCCTGGCTGATTTTCCTACCTGTCGCACCAAGCGCTTTTCAACATCCTTCATAATGCGCACAGCAAAGGAGTGGAATGGAACTCCCTCCCTGCGTCTGTATTTCCGAGAACTTATAACCCGTCCATTTTCAAAGCCAGGGTGAATAGGCACCTTCTGGGTTAGCTCGTTCCATCGTGGATTCTGTCTTGGCCCCCGGGCTTGATTGGGATCAAGAGCAAACCCATCCTAAATAATAAAAAAATATATTTTATATTTAAAGAAATATATATAAATACCCATGAGTCAGGTACAAATGCTCGTATTCATCACACGAACTTCTGCCCCTTCTGGGACTCGAACTCAGGA
Organism: Calamotropha paludella; assembly: GCA_927399485.1. NCBI lineage: Eukaryota > Metazoa > Arthropoda > Insecta > Lepidoptera > Crambidae > Calamotropha > Calamotropha paludella. The sequence continues at coordinate 6,655,339 of OV656831.1, read as the reverse complement.
CCGTCGGTGCGAAAGGCAGGATCGCTACCGTTGCACCAAACGGTTGTCAAATGTCATCATGTGGCAACAACGACCAACGGCTTTAACTGCCTCACGAAACCAGCAAGAGCGTTTGTTAATTTCGACGCGTCTGTCAGCATATCAGTAGCTCAGCGGTCAGAGCACTCTCGCGGATAGTGAAAGGTCGTGGGTTTTGATGATTATTTTGCTGGATTTGTTCCAACTTCGGACATAGAATTGATCTTATTTTAATTTTTTTGTAAAAAAAAAATATTGCCAATTAAAATAACTGAGCCACAGCAACGCGTGGCCCTAGTATAGTTATAAAGTTACACAAATTATAAACATGGGAATTCACAACTTATATCATACTAGCTTTTACCCGCAGCTTCGCCCGCATTTTTTTTCAATAAAAAGTATCCTATATTACTTCTAATACCTGCAAGAATATATGTACGAAGTTTCATGATAATCGGTTTAGTAATTTTTGCGTGAAAGCATAACAAACAAACTTACATTCACATTTATAATATTAAGTAAGGATGTTAGTAAACTTATATAAATGAATAAGTCAACCATTGGTTCTACTAAGCAATTACAGAATCAAAGACTTAGATTCTTATGCTTGAACTACGTAATCCTGTTATAATCCGTCTTACCTATTTCTGCCGCAAAGCAGCAGTGCTTGCATTGCTGTGTTCCGGTTTGAAGGGTAAGATATGGCAGTGAAATTACTGGGTACAGTGACTTTACATCTTGTGTCACAAGTTGGCAACGTACACTGTGGTTCTTGTGGGGTTGCAGTTTTGCTGCGAATCTCACAAGAGCCACATGTATTATAGGTGACTGTTACCACTTACCATCAGGTGGGCAGTTTGCTTGTTTGCCAACTTTTGCAATAAAAAAAAAAAAAAAATCACAACGTTAAATGCAACGGCACCAGTCCATTTGTTTCAGAGGTGTTTATTTTGAGTTCAGACGAGCTTTTCTTTGTAAAATTTGTATCGAAGATTCTTAGTGAGTAATAACATTATATCTCCTCAAAAATAAAATACATTTGGCTGTGTATCACTTTATGTTTTCGTTCTCGCGTCAAAATAAAACTAAAACTCAAAATGACATTGACATCATATTCTTACGACTTATGTCAGATTTCTCTAAGTTTTCTTCCTTTCATAGCAAAAAAACAATTATTTCGGTATTTTAATTAGAAAACTAAATGCTTAATCATTTAAAATCGGAATAGAAGCATGTGTTAAGTGATTGTGGGGGTTTCCACTAGAATAATTAGTTACACCAAGTGAAGAGTATCTTATTCGAAAAAGTAATCGACTTCGATTTTCTGTATATATTATTACGAATCGCTAAAGAATTCCGACTATTTTTAAGTTTATTAACTTTTGTGTTGCAGGATTTAAATATTATTCTATATTAAAATGACGGATAAGCTTACTCATGGTCAGCGTGTTATAGTAACAGCTAAAAATGTGAAGGGTTCTGTTGCATATGTTGGACATCCAACTTTTGCTTCTGGGAAATGGATTGGAGTGATCCTAGATGAGCCGAAGGGGAAGAACAATGGAACAGTTCGGGGACACGCTTATTTCAGGGTAAGCCAGTTATTTGTTCTAAACAGTGCTGATGCTGGATCTAAAATCATATTATCTTATTAGACTTATGTTAAGTATGTAATCTCAACTGTAAATTCACTGATACCTTCAATATTTCTGGATAAAGGTTGCATTAGTTGGACTTTTGATTTGTATTTAATTTTTTTTCAATCTTTTTGGCATGTCAACTATGGTGAATTTGCAAAGGCCCTGTCTTGTAGCAGAGATTCTGTAATTAAAAAAAAATGTGTTTATGGTGGAGTTGTTTCCTGTGCTGGTTTAAAAACTATAAGAGTTATTTTCTAAGACTGAATCGGTGAATGAAGAAGAAAATAGAAAGAAGAAGAAAACAAGAACAATCAGGTTTTTTAGGAATACCCTTTAAGGATGAGGACATAAAAAAAGTTTATCTTGTAAAACAACATGGCAGTTAGGATGGAAGATCAGCTTAGGGTAGATGGGACTATAAAAAGTGCAAGCAAAGCATGCATCGGTAGGTTGCAGCCTGCTTTGAGGCACTAGCTAGGACAAAACTTTTTTACAACAGATTTTTTTGTGAAGATTTTAGTTATAAAGCTATTTAACATCGCAATAAAACTATATTTATTGCAATGAAAATTTATAAAACTATTTGAGAATCTATGTCGTTACAGTGTGAAGAAAACTATGGAGTTTTTGTGCGACAGTCACAAATCCAACTATTGGATGCCGAAGACAATCCAATGGAGACATCCATGACAACTTCAAGTGAAGAACCAAAGTCAACATCATCCATTAGGAGACTGAGCAGGTGTGTATCTGGTTAAATATTAGTAGTGTCTAGTAAAAATTATAACTAACAACATTTAATTAGTAAAAAATATCTGTTTTTAATTATTAACTATGTATGACAGATAACAAAGTAGATTTTTCAATAATAAAAAATTACAGCAGTTGTTTCTCTTTTGACGAAGTCATTTATGACACAGGTTAGTGCGACATAGAACTAATTAATAGTTAATTTTATTGCATGCCCTATTTATAATATTGACATACTGATACCACAAACAACCACATAGAGTATTTTAACCTTCTTTCAAGTGTAGTGTTTTAAGTTATTAATGAAATATTTTCTACATTCACGTAAATATTATTCTTTTGGTGAAGTCCGCAATTCTTTACACCGAGCCCCAGTCCAGAAAGAGCGCACACAACAATGAAAGGGTATACAATATACATTCACTACAAAACGCAAGTAACGAGGTTATTATGTGCCCTGTACGCTGATCATGATGAAACTATAGGACCCTTAATGTGCTGTTACATTATATAATCAACTAGAATTTGTAATACATTTCACTAGGTTATCCTCTTGTTTGTGTGTTTCACTATGTAGGATGATGTTGGGAATCCATGTGTAAACAATGAAAAAAATTATTTTACTTGCTACGAGTGTACAAATGTGTATCCACATATAAAACCGGCAAGATATGTGTAGCTATTAAAAGATAATTGTTTGAAAACAAAAAGCCCATTTTCATTGCTTTTATACATTTGATGTTAGTATAGTAAATTATATTTTGTGTATGTACGTTGATAAATAAAATTAGGGATGTAGAATGTGAGTGTGATTAATTAATAGTGTTTATTGACAGTATTATTTCTTACAAAATGGGAATATCTATATATTCATTATAAATTAGTTTAGAAGTTTTCTGTTCAAAGACATTTCATTACAGTTAAAAAGACCTTAAAATCGTAGCTGGTTTTGATAATTGTCATTGAGTGTGAATGTGAGGTGAAATTGGGATTTAGAGGGGTACGGCAAGTTTTTATAGTTTTCTAGAGGTGTAATGAACCAGTTTTTAAATTTGTTTCAAAATAGATTGTCTTTATTTCAACACCATTTACATATGATTCATTAAAAAAGAATTATACAACATTCCACAAATATTTGGAATCTTAAAGTCTGTGAGTTCAGATACTTAATTCCACAAAAAGGGAAAGCCTACCCCAAAGGGGTTGAAGTAGTAATGTTCACTAGAGAAGCATGATAAAGACTGAGACAAACGTAACGCCACAAAGGTGAAACCACAAAACAGCCAGATGAAAACCTGGCTACAGTCATTTGAAAACCAACCAAATCTATGGTGGGGATTGTAAAAGATTGTCAATCAATCAATCATCAAATTGATTAGTTGTTAGTTGATTATTAGGTAGTTAAAATTAAAACTTGTGTTTCAGGGTTTTTAACAAAGTTCAAATTGATTTTAATTATATAAAATAAATAAATCATTAACAATAATATGTTATGATGTGCTAAAATTATTTTGTTGTATACTGCAATTTATTAATGCCAGCACAATTGATTCTTGCATGGGTGCAAAAAAAGAAATTAAGGTGATAAAACATTCCATTTCACGAATGTATACAAAAGTAATTTTTAATTTGCATCATTTGCTCATAAATAAATAAATATTTCTTACATTCACACCAATTAGCCTAGCCCAAAGTAACCACTGTAAGGCTTGTGTTATGGATACTAGGGTACCGGATAGACATACATATATAATACATAAATATGTAATATTTATAGATATATATAAAAACAACCATGACTCAGGTACAAATGCTCGTATTCATCATTCAAACATCTGCCCCTTCCGGGATTTGAACCCAGGACCGTCGGTGCGAAAGGCAGGATCGCTACCGTTGCACCAAACGGTCGTCAAAAAAAAGAAGTACAAAGTAAAGTTAAAGAAGGACATGTGTTCCTTAAATTCAGCAAGGTTGGTAGGAGCCTCTATAGCTTATCGGTCATAGCATTTTGTTTGCCTGAGGTGATTGCTTTCAAATGATATTTAATGCTAAACAAAATAAAATTTAATAAAAATTCTTTGATATTTATATTTTATCTTTAAAAATAAACAAATTTTGTACATATCACCCCATTATTTAGTTTCCAACTAAGCAGAACTTTTAATATCGATATTAAATAATGGATACAATATTAAAATAAGTATATGTACCCATTACTTAGTATCCATAGCACAAACTATGTAAGTTTGGGACAAAATAAATGGTGTGTGTTGTATGAAATTTAGCAATGATTGGGAATAGTTGTTTTTGCTCCATACACAAACACGAGCCGGCTCTTACCAGGATGATAATTTGAATCCTTTCATAGCTCGGGCTGCACCAAAGGGCAGATGCGATGACCCCTATTAATTTTTCTCTATCTACAATGGAATATAAGCAGTACTTTTATGTATGTACAAATTATCATTAAATTAAATACATAAAATGGATGATTTATTAAAACAAACAGTCATACTAATTATGTAGTTTAAATAATATTGATGAGAATATACTTATACAAAAAAATACAACTACAATGTGTTGTAATTAAAAAAACATTATATTCTAAACAGTGGCATTTATAACAATTATTAAGATTTACAAATTTTAGAAAATTATACGAGTCTTTTAGTAAAGCGGGTAAAAGAACACGATGAGCATCCACTAAACAATTTCAGACAAGTTTTTAATGGTGTTGAAGTAAAGACAAACGTGTGGAATTAGTGAGTGAGTGTGTCTAACGGATTGTTTCTTTCCTGCTAGTATAACTGTGGCGCAGAGGTCTAGACCCACTACGTAAGTATCATTGTGTAGACGCACTGCTTCGTAGAGCTTTTGCACCTTACCAATTCTATGTTTACGATGCCACTACGTTGTTTATTATGTTGTTTAAATTCGATTTTTGTATTAAAAACCTAAATATAATATCTGTGATTACATTCTGTTCATCCTAACTTGTCCTATTTGGTAAACAATCGTGGCACTCCTTTTTAAAAAGGCAGCATTAAAAATCAACTGATAACTAGATTCAATAGGTTTCAGTCTATAATAACGATTTATTGTAATAGATTATTGACTTTGTTATTATTTTATTTTTAAATGGGCGATTTCGTTAAAAAGTTGTGCCAAGATTGTTTACCAAATAGGACAAGTTAGAATGAACAGACTTTAAATGTATCCTTTTTTAAATACACGCTGAAATTTTATTGGATGGTTAAACGAAGTAGGACGATTTGTACTCAGTAATAAAAGCCGACCGCTAAAATAATTTATTTGTTTATTCACTTAATTGGATTACATGCGATATAGATAGGAGTCCTAATATATTTCCTAATTTATTTATGGCACTAACCAATTGCATGTACCTCGATGGGCATAGCAACAAGTATTAGAGGGGCAGACCTTTAATTAAAATGTATCTTTAAAATATTCTTAATTGGAATAGTAACCTTTTTCAGTTAAGAACTTTTTAGAGTATAAGTAAATTTATTGATACTAGCTACCCCGGCCACGCGTTGCTGGTATAACCCGGCCACGCGTTGCTGGTATAACCCGGCCACGCGTTGCTGGTATAACCCGGCCACGCGTTGCTGTTATAACCCGGCCACGCGTTGCTGGTATAACCCGGCCACGCGTTGCTGGTATAACCCGGCCACGCGTTGCTGGTATAACCCGGCCACGCGTTGCTGTTATAACCCGGCCACGCGTTGCTGGTATAACCCGGCCACGCGTTGCTGGTATAACCCGGCCACGCGTTGCTGTTATAACCCGGCCACGCGTTGCTGGTATAACCCGGCCACGCGTTGCTGGTATAACCCGGCCACGCGTTGCTGTGGTAACGCTAATTGATTATAAAAACTGTTATTCTTAGGCTTATGGTAACTATATATGGTAACAAACCCACAAAGTCCTTCTTTTATATCGTAGAAATAAGTCTCGGCCTTTAAGTATTCCGGTAATTTATTATGAATTTTAAAATAAATATTTTTTTTTTCATGTAGATTTTGAAATAGTTCTAACTAAATCACAATTTTAAATATTTTCGCGTCTCGCTCATATCTCAAATAATGATTAGCTTAGCGACGTTTTAGTTAAGGTGCCAGAAAATAAAACATAACAGTAAAATAATAATATAAAAAAGAAATACAAAATTATTTCTTGAATAGAAAATGTGAGAAACCATAGTTATTCACTTCACGTATGTAACGCGCCTCGCGAGCGTGTCAATCGTTTCGCGGAGCTATTACCAGAGGCCCTACCATCAAGTCTTATAGCGATTCAAGTTTAGCTGTTAAAAAGAGACGCCACTATAGCGGTGTCTCACTTTGACAATCGAACTTGAATCGCGCTAAAAGATGATGGTAGGCCTTCAGGTCTTACTATGGGTTCGAGGTCTTTTATGAATTTTATTTTTTACAATTTGAAAATTGTTTTTTTTTTAATTTTAATTAAAAAAATACTTCGATTGGACTTCCGAAACAAAATAATATCGCGCCCGTAAAACAACTGTTAAAATTTCAGCGTGTATTTTTGAATGAGTAAACTATTTAGGTCTTACACTTCCGCGGATATTACACATTTGACTAAAACACATTTTACGGATTTTGCGCATAATTATTTTATATTTAAAAATGGAGGTCGGTTACCCTGCCCGAGTTTCTTTCGCCAGTTCTCGGTAGGGCCTTTCAATTTCCAAACTGGTAGTAGACTTAGTAGTATACAATGTAATCGTAGTGAGGACTAGCTGACCCGGTAACGCGTTGCTATTGTAACGTTAATTGATACAATGGACAAAGAGCGGGAAAAAGAGCGGACAGATAAACACACAATACACACAAACTAGCTGACCTGGTAACGCGTTGCTATGGTAACGTTAAAAGAGCGGGAAAAAAAGCGGACAGACAAACAACAAATTTTTGTTCTTAGATTATAGATTTAATAACTAAATAAAATGTAAAAATAAAACAATTTGATTTATATAAAATTTTAACAATTAGGAACATGCCCGATTTAAATATTGTGAAGGTAGGAGAAAATATGTGACAACCATTATCTTAGTCATCCTATAATCACGGCTCCTGTAAAGGAGTCGAATCGTCAGGATTACATATAAAATAAATTATGCGCAAAATCCGTAAAAAAGTGTTTTATTCAAATGTGTAAACTATTGAAATATAGAGATTATTCGCATAATACTAATAATTGGTTTTGGGACTGCTTACAAATTCGTTTATTTGTTAAATTTTAAACTTATTTCCGGTGTAGTAAAGTTGAATTTTCTTGGAATCGAAACTACTATTTTGCTTTTACATAATTCATTAATTATTATGGAATTCGATTATCTTTGATTGCACTACGGTGTGCAGTATACTAGGGTTATTAGTTCGACCAATAAGAATGTGTCTTGCCATCCTAGCTATACATCGGATCGGGAAAAACTGCTGACTTCATACGTTGTATAAAGCTCATATATTATATACAGTGTGTGTGGTCATGGACTAGCGATATTCTAAAGTCTGTTAGAACAACTATTCTAATACACAAATACACTACATAGTTAAGTCCAAACTACTTATCAGCTATGTGGCAGCCATTTTTTTTCTTGAAATATTCTCTACTTGGACACTTGGAAAAATAATATCTCCCAAAGTGTAGGCGTTAATGGTATAAAAATAGGCTTATTCGAAGCACAAAACTCTAGTCTATCGTATAAAAATGTTGAAACAGGGAGTTGTTACGTTCATAATTTGAAAAAATAATTGAATTTCATGTACAATATTAAAAAAATATATGAAAATAAACTAATTATTGTAAATTACTGCAAAAGTAACCCCGATAACTCATTTATTTTTTCCACTAGATAGATAGGGTTTGATTTAAGCTACAATACAACATTTAATTTACAGCTGTATGTCTACTATTTTAAAAGTTATTGTTGTTTGAACATAGCCTATGCGCAAGCACAAAAGGCCCTTGTAAAGTAACATCTGGCGCATTTTTATACCATTAACGCCTCCACTTTGGGTCCAAGTAGAGAATATTTCAAGAAAAAAAAAACAAAATGGCTGCCATGCGGCAGCCATTTGCAGCCAGTCCAAACTACTTATCAGCTATGTAGCTGATAAGTAGTTTGGACTTAACTATGTAGTGTATTTGTGTTTTAGAATAGTTGTTCTAACAGACTTTAGAATATCGCTAGTCCATGACCAGACACACTGTATATAATTCTTCGGGACGTATATAAACAAAGGTTTTATACCGCTTAAATTAAATGCAGGGTTATAAATAGTAATGACCGATGCCATCTTTTAAGCCTTAGGTGGCCTGTATCAGGAAGCATCACTGACCCATGTATGTCACTGATCTCTTAAACGGCTGGACCAAAGAAGAGTTTTACCTATGTGTATAAAATCTTTCGTTTCTGGTGAAGATATTAGTCAAAAACGATCAGGGCTTACATTGCCTGATCTTAGGTCCTGGTGAGAGAGATATGTTCATATGTAAGAGTGAGACAGCAATATCGCTGTCTCACTTTAACATGTGAGTTCCTTCGTATCGTCATATGTTTGGATTAGGTCGTGAATTTAGGTAGTGGCACACGTGTTTCTTACCATTAAGGGAGATGTCGGTAAAAGTTAACTATGATTTAAATAATAAAATCCATTCGAGTATTCTATCGATACAACAGAATAGTTACGACTTGATTAAACTCGAATAGTTTTAAATTTATCGAATGATGAAAAAAAAAAATGTTAATATATTTAAAATGTACATGTTTATTTTAGGCTAAAGTGTGACTAATAGTGGTTAATAATAACCACTTGATGATTTTAATGTAACTCAAACTAACTACAGTTATTAAAATATAATTTGTAAGGTACAAATACATACCATCAAGCTGTATATGACATGGAAGATTTTATAGATCATATTACCCCAAAATATAGATTTTATATACTAATCTTACCAAGTATATTTATTTAAATTATTCATTATTATAATCATTGGAAATGAATTGGTAAGATTTGTTTGGAAATTTGGGCGGTAAGTTTTTAAAATTTAATTTGAAAACGACAAATTGCGTACAGTAGATTTCTCATTGGTACTATCGAGGTCTCTCGTGCCTCACCACTTTGTTGAAATATTCGTTTGAACTGATCGCATCGGACACGCCCACACGACCCATACCTATCCCTAATTGGCTTGGTATTTTACTATGATTTATACTACGGCCAATCATAAACAATTAGTTTTAAAATCGCCCTTGATGTCAGCACTGTCAACTGTCAATCTGCTTTACGCGTTCGTGAATTGCTTGTTTGCGCACGCGCGCCTTTGTTGAATGAATGGAGCGGGGCGTGTCCTGAAGCGATAGGCATCGTGCAGTGTGCAAGCGACTTTCGACTTAGGACTGATAAGGCGCCAGAGGCTTCGACAGTACATACTATTCAACTATATTTAATAGGAAGCTTAAATAATAAAGTTAAGCTTAAGTTCATAAATTGGCGCTATTATTATATGGTAGATAAACCAAAGAGTCGCACTAAGCGTTCCACTTTCAATTTAGTGATACGTACCGCTTACGAGTGGAACTCTTTGCCTGAATCTGTGTTTCCTGATAAATACAATTTAGGGGTCTTCAAGTCACGAGTGAATAGGTATCTTCTAGATAAGCGCGTCACATCCTAGATCGCGTCGTCGCTTACCATCAGGCGAAATAGTGGTCTGCCTATTTAGCATAAAGTTCCTTTTGGTATGGCTCTTGATTTTGTTTTTTTTCTATATTTATGTAATAAAAAAATTTTTTTTTTGAACACGCTTATTTCTGGGATTTACAATAAAATTTAAAGAAATATTTTTGCTTTCTATTAGCCTATTCTTTGAGGAAGAATAAATCTACACATATAAATAAAATTGAAGTGTCTGTTTGTAGTATAGGAATAACCGTTTTTTGCTACATGCATATGAATATACGTTAGGTACATAAACCAAAATAACATTTTTTACAATTTTTGTCTGTCTGTCTGCTTGTTCCGGCTAATCTTTGAAATGGCTGAACCCATTTTGACGGGACTTTTTTTGGCAGGTAGCTGATGTAATAAGGAGTAACTTAGGCTACTTTTATTTTATATAAATTTCTTTTTCACGCGGATGGAGTCGCGGGCGGCCGCTAGTATATAATATATGTGTTTATGATTTTCAACCTGGCAGAAGTCGCTGCGAAGCGATTTTAAATATAATTACGTAGTTTACAAAGCTATGTTTACCATTAAACTTTAGGCAAACTTATTCTAGCATTAATGAAACGTCAACATATATGCTTCCCAAATTATCTATGGTTTTCTAGAAACAATGAGAAATATCTACTGTACCAAAATATAGTTTTTATATATTATTATATACACAAAAAATCTTGATTAACAGCAATTTATTCGAATTATGTCGCATACAGCGTGTTGGTATGTAGATATGCGATCAGCTTTACAACAATCTCCCTTAAAGTGTTATACATGATCAATTTTCAACTTTAAAGACAAATGAATAAAATATAATATTGAAAAAAGGTTGATAGGTTATAGTGCTGTTCGTACTTATCGTTCTAACATATAGTATGTTATGACTACTAACTTTGTGTATGCCCGCCGAAGGGTGCGCCGGAAGGCGTCGCCTGCGCAGACAAAGGCTGGCACCCTATCGATGTCAAGGTAAACGCGTGTAAGAGTTTATGTAGCAAGCTTGTGCACAATCATTTAGATTATCTGACGGAACATAATTCATTAGCTTACGTGACAACACGTCCTATATTTTTTATGTATAAAGCTCACACTTGTAAAAGAAATTTAATTTTTCTAACCTATTTTCAATTGATAATGTAGTGAAAAAGTAATTCATACTTTTTTGATTTTTGCGTTTCATAACTTACAAAAAGTTGGCAGAATAACGGTTTTACCCTTCGTCTCAATAATTTTGACATTTAAAACTATCCTGACAGAGACAAAGATAAAGAGTTATTCTGCTCAAAACTCATATATTTTTTAAGATAATTAATATTATCTACTATATTTGCAAATTAATAAATAAAAATGGGGTTAGAAAAATAAAATAATGTCAATTGTAACTTGACTTAACCAAGAACCTCTACCTTTAGCACCAACTCAAATACTGTTATGGTTTTGATAACATAGGTTGGGTTAGGTTAGGTTACAATTTTGAAGATGAATGGGGCGCTTATATACTTTAAGTTATTTAATTTAATTGAGTTTTAGTGCACCTATTGTTGTGTAATATAATTAAATAAATATATTTATTCCACAGTTTGTTAACGGACAGGGTTGCCAGTTGATAATTTGATAAAGGCAGATAGGCCAAAAATGGTGGATTTTTTTTAAGTTGCTTTTTTGGGAAATTAATGTATAATACAAATATATTTTTGTATTTTAAGTTCGCTTGTTAGCGTTATTTCACATTAAGGTGTATATAATGAGATCGAAATCACACATTAAATATCGCACTACCTAAGATGCTGTTAAGTTAGTCACGAGATGCGTCGCAGAAGGCAAGTAGATTGAGCGGGGTGGTAAGAATTTTGCGGGAGGGAGCAGCGCGCAATTGGATCTATCTTCACAGTCGCATATTTACGTGACTCGTATTGCTTCTTTGTATCTTTAGGTGAAATAAAAATCTATGCAACAAGCATTCAGGAAAAATTATGGACAAACTGACCGTATTAGTGACTTATGGCTTATGAATATATTTTTTTAAAGAATATGTGATTTTTAATTTGCTTCTGTTATTAGATGTGTTTGTATATTTATAAATAGTATACGCATAATAATTTGACAACATTTAATAATTAAAATATAGTAAAATTAAAGTATTTCTTTTTTGTTTTAACTTTTTTAGGTTGTGTAATTTATTGCCTTTGTTCTTGTCAATTTTTAATAACAGAATTGAGTTTATCATTATAGTCATTGCTATGTCAATGTGTCGTTTCTCTGAGTCAAAGGGAGTCAATATAAAAAGTTAAAAAAACATGGAGGTCCCTTAATTTCTACTATTTTTTTAATTAATCAAAGACAGCGAGCAAGTAAGCACAGTAAAGTCAATTTGACTGAAAACTGCTTGCATTTCATTGCTTGCAATCGAAGATTGTATATGTCACTGTAGAATTGTGTACACCGTTACATTATAATCTATCTCGAAAGATTGTGAACCGTAACATACTGCTTACAATTTAACGCATTATTTTTCGATAGATTATAAAATATCCAACCTAACCTAACCTAACCTTATGGTTAGGTTAGGTTTATCATATATCTCATATTTTATCTATGGTTAGAAAATTTGGAGTCTTGCTTCTGGGAGCACAATTTCTCTGCCCTTTTACACTGTTTAAGGCCAATTCCATGATGCATAATGTGGCATAGAGTAGAATAAATGTAAAGCTTTCTTTGAATGCATAAAATGCTGCAGAATTTCATTTTGTACATTTATTTCAAACTACAATTATGAGTTTGTTAATAATCAGTTTTTGCTTAGCTGTGGTCAAATGGGAAAATTGTATATGCTTTTCTTGTTTAAGCATTTTTATGCTATATTTTTATATTTAAAGCAATTTCCATTAAAAAAATAACATCTCGCTGTTCGTATTGAGCCATCGGTACCTGAACAGACCTTTTGTCTCATTAGCTCCAGAAGAGCAATAGCCCGTATAAAAGTTACGTTCGTGTCCTACCAGACACCTGACAGGTGTCTTTTATAGTAAAAATTGCTTTGTATATAAAAATGGGAAAATACTAATTATAAATGCCTATAATACCACGTTTCCCAAAAAACTCTAAAGATTGCCACAGCGAAAACTGGCCACAAGCAAATTTTAAAGATCATTCATTCCGTGTGTTTGGCAGAAAAAAGCGCTTGTAAGCAAAATGATCGCTAAGCGATAATAAGCAAAATGGCGGATTGTGTCAGCGCAACTGAAGTTAGCAAACGTGTCCTGGCCGAAAACTGTATAGTTTGTTTTTCAGCGCTGGTAAGTGCTCTCAAGCGCTTTTTTCTGCGAAACACATTGATTATCTAGTTGTCTAGATAGATACGACTACAAAATGGAGTTCTGTAACACATTTTTTTGGGTTAAGCACGAGCACGAGCAGTTAGATGTATACATTAGAACCATGTCACAGAACAACAATTATTTATTTTCTATACTGCCGTCTCTTTGCTTTCGATCTAATTAGTGTGACATGGTTCTACGGTATACTGCTCTTGACTGTACCTATTTATTTGGTCTATAAGTAAGATGTTCACATTTATAGCCTATTTAAATACTATAAGTTAGTAAATTTAAACATAATTCGTTATTGTCCACATATATGATTTGCTATTTGTAATAAACTATGTTAAATCTTCCCAAAGGACCACGTGGTCGGATGTAATTACTTTTTGTGATATTTGACTACGTGATCCATTGGGAACATCTAACATGATCCAATGGATTTTCTAATACTCTGTATATATATTTTTAAATATAAATTTTTCATCGAAGAGTTTATCATCTTACAAAACAATGTGAAATTTCTCAAAATGATTTACAACTCTTAATCTAAGCCGGAGAGTTTAAAATCAATCGAAGAAATTTGACATAACAGTGGTAAACTATAGCTGCACACTAAATTAATAAGAATATATATTTTTTTATTTTAGGTTATTGGTGTTCAATGAAATTGAACTCTAATGCCTTGTCATTAGAGCGTTAACTCCCGTCTTCGCAAAGTTAAAACATCTAACCAGTAACTTGGATGGTGTCTACAGCTCCCGTACTTCGCTTGCTAGTAGTCGGCAGTCCCTGACTTCATATGCTTCGCCTACCGCCGAGAGGGCGGCGTCACCCGATATGGCAGCTAAGAAGGCATCTTTTGTTGAAGTTAGTATTTGTTTACTTATACTGACGAAATCACTAAAATCGGAATATCACTCTAGGGTAGTTCAACATCCGTGCAACTCGTGACCCCACCCAGTGCCGTGTAGTGGCAGTGCCGAGCGACTCGTTGTTAGATGATGGACAGTCCTCTGGCACCAAGGTGTATGGAGGGACATCGTGGAAGTTTTAGTGCTTTTTTTGCGCCCCTGGCAACTTGGGCACCCTCCGGACACGGGGGAGGGAGGTGGTGAATCCTGCATTGATACTCCGGCCTTCGGCCGGCTTCGAAGTTACGTCAGACTAGTACTGACTAAACACCACCTAGAGAGTACCATAGCCTAGGAAGGCTGTATAGGCTTCATCTAAGCGACCGCCTCAGGGGAATCGCAGTAGCGCATTAGGTTTTAGTGGGTAGGCCCCTGCTTTTATAGTCAAGTAGGCCCGCAGGGGAGAGTCTCATACCGTCCGCCCCGCTCCTAGCGGCGGGGAATGCGAACAAATCGTTCCAACGGACCTTTAGCCAAGTTGAGGATACATCCCAGGGGTTTTAGTGGTATCCCTCGCCTACGCTCCGTGCGCTATGGCAGAGGGGAGTCCTAACATATCCCCGTCGACTACGCGGCGGGTCGAAGCCATAAATCTTTCCCCTGGGAAAATGGGTAAATATATCCCAAACATTTTTTTGATATTTTTTTGCTTATTACTGTTCTAACTTACCCTTACAAAGTTCTAATTAGTTATTATAATAACAAAATACTATAGAAATTAGTAAAGTTAGATTAAAACAGGTATTCTGCAAAATATATTAAAATTTTGTACAAGTGTAATTGGAGCTATATCTTCCCTCTAAAATTTATATATATTTTATTGCTTTCCTGTTGTTTTAGAAAAATAAAAGTTCCAAACAAGAACCCTATAAGGGAACTGAAAATATCTTATAAATTATATTAAGTGGTAATATTACAGTATTTGTTATCCTCAATAATTAAATTTATTCTAATAATTATATGTAAGTATTTCACAACTTTATTAATTTCAAATAACAAATTGAACAAAACAAAAATACAGAAAAAAATTTAACAGTCTGTCATATTTATAGTTATAGTATTTGATAGCATAGTAGGCTTTTGTTAAAAGAATATTTTTACTGCCTTGGAGGGCTTTTACTGCATTAGGCAAGTGGTTATAAAGTTTGATTGCTATATGGACCGGCCTTTTTTATATAGTTCAGGACGAGGCGTAAGCTGACAGGTCGTTTTAAGAGACATGACATTCCGACAGCGAATCATCACACTCTTCTTGGGAAGATTTAAGTGTCCTTGAAGAATAAATTTGCAATTATGATTAGTTTTTTATACCCTGTCAGAATAACAGCACCTTAACTATGAATGACACAAAGAAAAATGTTTAGGCAGGGGATTGACGACCTGCATGGTCGAGTGGCTCGCACACGGGTTTTTATTAGCCTCTCTGAGGATTTTATTTGTATGTCAATAAACGTTTTACTTTCTAAAAAATTTTACATTTTATTTTTTATTATCTATATATAGGGATCATCCAACTTAACTTTATATTTTACAACACTTTGATGTTATTTGACTTAGTATGTAGTGATGAAAATATAAAAAACAGGTGATTTATTAAAAGATTAAAGAGAATTTCAAACATACACTGTACAGTAAAATAGAATTAGTTTGTGGGCTAACATAACATTACTACATCAGTCCCCTGCCACAGTTTACTTAGCCCATTGGATGTTCTTTTCTTTCCATAAGTGGTTCTATATGTACCATAAGTGTCAACAATAGCGGAATTATGTGTGAGTGCCAACTTTAGTTAACCAATCTCAATAGGGAGTAATATTCTTTTTTAGACCGGGTTTGTGGAGACCCTAACTCCGCAGTACACTCCAGGGCAGAGCATAACTTCCCCACAGCCGACTACAACAGTTGAGGATAAATTGGCGAATATGCAAGCTCAGCAGGAGGTAAGTCTAGTTCCCTGATCCAAGGTTTTAAAACAGCAATTAAGGTATTGGAGGCTTTTGAGTCCTTATAATTAAGAATAACCCTAAATTTTAAAGATTCTACTCGAAAAATACGACTTAAGGCTTTTTATTTATGTTAAAGGACTCGAGTCGGAACTCAAGACTTAATTCGAATTAAAATGACACGAGTTATTTGACTGGGGACTGAAATAAAGTAATAATTATGTGTATATTTATTTTTATTTAGTATAATTACTAAAATTTTATTGAATGTGATTGTTTTATGGTTTCATTATGTATTATGTAGTGGTAACGCCTATCAGCTCGTAACAGCAACATGTCACTAATATTGGCTCCGAGATTACGGATCATTCATTCCATCTCACACTTCACTTGTGACAACATCGAAATTCGCTGTTAACTTTTTTATAATTAAATGAATTCTAAATTCAGTTCAAGTTTATTCTTACAATAAATTCCGTCACGCTACGAAGGCGTGAACATGTAGTATGTGATCATAGTATTTTCAATGTGGTATTTACACAAATGCTACCCAATATCCCTAATAATTATCAAGGAATTCTCAAAGATCTTTCTTTAAAGTACATTTTTCACTTTGTATAAAATTTGTGTTCATAATTATGAAGTAATGTTTGGTAATGTGTGCCCTAAAATGTGGTTTTGGTTTCGTAGGTATTTATTTATTTTTATATAGCATATCACAAAAGAATCGTACATAGTACGAGAGCACACGAAAAAAATTAAACTGGGTTCAGCAAAATGTGTGGACTAGTTTTCTGGTCCAGGGGTTTAAAGAGTTACATTGCAATCTAATTAAGGCATCTTTTTCATCGGTTGCTTTTATATGTCATCAATGCGTTGTCCTTTGAGTTCTTTTGAGTCAAGTCTTAAACTCAGATCGAGTCCCGAAACCTAATTTTGGGATTTGCCTTTAAATTCTTTGAAGAAGAACTGAGTTTTGAGCGCTAAAGAAGTAGACTGCAGTTTATTCAAAAGCACTCACATAAGAGTCTTTGATGTGGGCTGTGGCCTAATAATGCTTATAGTTTTATAATTTTATTTGCCTATATGCCTCGAGGCATATAGATCGATCGAATATGCATACCGCAATAAACATTCAGTTAAGAAAAATTGCTTACGAATTTGTATTTTTTTAGTTCTCTTCAAAAGACTGATGTGTTTTAAAAGAACTAAAGAGAGGGAAGAGTCATCCTTTCTTTTGGAAAAACTAAAACTTTATAAAGGACTCTTTCACGAGTTTTGTTTGTTAAGACTCCAGTATATATCAAAATACTTGAAACTTAGAAATAATTGAGATCTAAAATTTTTGCTTTAGACTCGGACACACACACTAGACAAAAGCACTTTTCTATTTTTTTTTGAGATTAAGACAAGTCTTTTACAACACACTAGCTCTCACTATTGCGCTATTGTGCTCCTCATAATTACGTGTCTCATTAGTACGTGTTAACAGCAGCTATCTGACCCCAATATTTTTTTTCGTTTCTAGATAACGCAACTGAAATCTGAAGTGGAAGATTTAAAGGAGAAATTGGAGACTTTGAAGGTCCGCCGCGCTGAAGACAGGGAGAAGTTGAGGGAGTTGGAACGCGTGCGACTGCAGTTGGACCAAGCGAACGAGTTCAAGACCAGGATTATGGAGTCGCAAGCGCAGCTGCAGAGAGATCTGCAGCGTGCTAAACAGGAGGTGAGCCGATTGATTTAATAAATAAAACATTGGCATCTTGTATTTTTTTTAAGTTCCAATTTTTGATAATTTATTTGTTATTATTGTTATTATACTTATTGTATTTTAAATAACAAAAAAAATAATTTTAGGCTGAATATTTTTATTCTTTGTTTCGGGAATTAAAAAAAAAATCGCTTAGAATTCTATTTTTCACGTAAAAGTGAGGTTTATTAGATTGAGTCATAAGCAAAAAAATGGAATTCTGTCTGCAGTCCAATGGTGCATATTAATTTGCTGGTCTATTTTCATCATTGGTTAGCTGTTTAAATATTTTGAATGTACCAGGTCCGTGAAGCCCAAGAAGCTTTAGAAGCCCACAACGAAGAGACCGCAGAGCTCCAAGAGGCGGCAGAAATGGCGGCTCTCGATAAGGAAATGGCAGAAGAGAGGGCGGAAGCTCTACAACTAGAATTGGAGCAGTGCAGAGAGAAACTGGAAGAAGCGACGCTTGACCTGCAACTTATGAAGGCGGAAATGGAGGCTGGCGGCAATATACGTGAGTGGAAATTTGTATTATATGAAATTATTGTAGATTATAAGAATATATTGATATAGCTCACCAAAACAAAATTTCTAGCTAGTAAAGTAATTTAACCTATTATTGGCACTATACCGATTTATTGGCACCTAATTAGCAAGATAGAAATATTGAAACAAGAGTTTTTTTCCAAACATTAGTTGCATAGATTTATTATTTTAAAAAATTGTCAACACAACTGTCGGACATTGTAAATATTGAAACCTTTACAAATGCGAATAAATTAGATAGATTCGCAATTGTACAGTTATTGCATATGTCTGTTGCTGCGAAATTGCTGGAATATTAGTAAATCCAAAGATATTCTATTTAAATTATGATTATTTCTCTGCTTTCTTACTTATTTTATATTTCAAAATAAAAAAGAAACTACGGGCCAAATAATTACTATTAAAGAATGAATATTTAATAAAATCAGAGTAAATATAACACTATTGCGACTAAAAATACTAGTAATAATTATTTTACCTAATTCTTTATTTTTACGAATAATCGAACATTGATTGCTTAAAGTGCCAATAACTGGGTGGTTTGTATTTTCATTTAATATTCCACGGTCAGTTCGGCAAATGGTTAGTGATAAAAACAGTGATATTAGTTAGAGCCCCGAGTTCTAACTGCTAGGCAGTCAGAAGTAAGATTTGAGAAAAAAAATTTTTTACATAGGACACTGCTCATTTCTATCAAAATCTTTTTTTTATTTTTACCGTAAATAAATCATTATTAAATAATAAACAATTGGTCATATATTATTCACTTAGTAATCAATGTTTTCAGAATAGTTTTATGTGTAGAACTATCAATTTCATTTTATAAACAGTGCCTTTGAAAAATTACTTAAAAGAAGATTGCTTAAATTGTTTTTTGAACAATATGAATCTTATTAATAATGTTAATTAGAATATGCTATACTTACATTGTTTACGACACTTATTATATATTCAAGCAATGTGTAATTGAGGTAACGCAATAAGAGACTGCATTGAGAAGACATTGAACTACGCCTCTTTCGTCATTCAAAAGCCTATCTTAAAATTTAGGCTACTGAAGTATATTTATTTGTATATTATTTGTCATTTATAAATTGGATAGGGTATGGTGCTTACATTTGATCGAAAGCTAATTTAATATTATTTTGCGACTGATCCATATCACTGCTCCTGTACGTTTACGTTAACTTAATTTACCTTTTTATTTTTATTTTTTTTATTTTTGGTTGATATGGATGTAAAGTATTTCGTGCCCATAAAAATCTGCTAGATTTCTGTGGCGTTATGTTATCTATAATTTATGTATTTTAATAAATAAAAAAACATCGTATAAATTTTCGGGTTTATATGTATTTCTTGCAAGTTTATTGCAAGGGATTGCTTTTTTTTTTGCATAATTTTTTATTTCTAATTTACTTTGGCGTAAAAACAAACGACATAAATTTTAAAAACATTGCAGGTCACGTAAGATAAGATATTTTTTTAACCCTTTCCTAGCCAGCAATTTATATTAAATTGCGCCTTATAAATTATGACTAACAATATTATGCCAAAATAAGGGGGACTGTTTATTATGAACATAATTCCTCAATAGGACTAGAACCAATAGGAAAAATACGTAAAAATTTTAGAAATAGCACTTTTTGGTGTTTAATTGTGACTTTTCAAAAAGAGGATGCGATACTTTTAGAACCCAATATTAATAAATACAATGTCAATCATATTGCGTTATTAAAATTACACGTATTATTTCAGACAAAAATAGTTGTATAAAGTAAAATTCTGTGGTATCTAAGCATTTATCTTTTTCCACGGCACGCGCTTACGAAGTCGCAGGTACAAAATTAGATATTTATATTTTTTTATTCGAAACACTTAGTGAAGTATATTTTAGAAGTATTTATTACATTCTCCTAGATTAGGCAACGCCTTTTTGTAGCTTACTTGAAAGACTTTCTGTTATTAAGAATCCTTCTTAAAATGCGATGTCTAGTTTTATATTCAATATTTTTTTAAAGTGAAGGCAATCTAATTTATAACTTTCGACTTATTAACATTTGATTTTTGCAATTTTACTCATTAAATTAAAGATATAACGTGTAAAAATATACTTATTTATTTTATATTTTAATTTAAGAATTATTAAACTTCTCGTATTAATAAATTTTATGGCTGAATGACAATTTTCCTACGTCATTTGAGGTTGATGGTTCATAGACTATTTAGATAAATATAGTTTCAGTTTCTTGAATAACGAGAAATAAAATGGCAAAATATACCGATCGCTGTTATTATTGGCGTGAAAGTGCCCAATTTGATAAAATTAAATGTTTAAATTTTGTGTTTTTAAAGATTTATTTATATTATTTATTCACGTATTTCTATTAATTAGCAGTTCTACTTAAATAAATTGAAAGCTCATTTAATAATTATAACAAAGAAAATATAATAAAAACAAACCACGTGTCGCTTTTTTTTTACTTAAAAGTTGTTAATAAGATGCAATGTTGTCAATTTTAACTTTATTCGCTATGTAATAAAGATCATAATCCTATTTAATAGTATAACAACAAGTTTCAAATTAAATTGCCTTTGTTTCTACTATCAAAAATACTTTTTGATATACTGACAGAATAATTCAAAGTTACGTTTTATTTAAAAGCAACATGTCCAAGTGATTTTGGTAAGCAGATTCAGTCAGTATGTCCTGTTAAAGTGTGTTATGACTTTTTATTATTATTATTATATGTGTCCTCATGGGCGTACCCAGCTTTTGCCAGTGACTCGAAATCGCGTCTTTCAACATATGTCCATCGCGCCATTTTTTCTGTTACATAAAAAAAATCTTAAGACTGAAAAACAGTACGCCATTTGCCATCTCACTCGCTTTAAATTCCTACGCTTATAACATAAGGCAATGGAGATGTCATCGTAAAATTGTAATTAATGTTAGCTTATAATCTATCTCGCGAGATTGTAAACTGTCGAAAGATTGTAAACCGTATCATAGTTGTTACAATTTCACGCATCATTATCAGGTAGATTATAATCTATCGAAGTGACACCGCCAAATTTCACTAACCTAACCTAACTCAATGGACATAGAAGGGCTTATTGCAAGACCGACCAATAATGCGTTAAATTGTAAGCTCTATGTTACGGTTCACAATATTTCGACAGTTTACAATATCACGAGATAGATTATAATCTAACGGTAACAATTTTACGGTGACAGAGATAATTATGGTCACCTTTTAAGACTTATGGCTAACAGTAAGTTCAGGTGTAATCGAAATCCAGGGTAATGGCAGCTGGCGTCCCCTGTTTTCCCCTGGTTCCCTGGGTACGCTCATGTGTATCGTGAAAACACACCACGTATTGAAGCTTTTTTAAAATACAAGGTGTAAAAAACCATTTACCGAAACCGTAAACCGTTGTCATAATTATGATGATATTTTAAAACTAAGGATGTAGATGGTTTTGCGGTTATTGATGAGCAAATCGACAATTTTTTTTCTTTATTCTCATAAAAATGTAAAAGAAACGTACAAAATGTAATTATTGTATATTTCAATCAATAAACGTACTGCAACTTGCCGCCACGCGCGTTACGTTCCGTGTTATACATCGTACTGACTTTTTAATTCATAATAATTAAAGTAACTACTTTAATTATATTAATACGATGTATAACACGGAACGTAACAACAATAAAGGGGAGGGGGGGGTAAGGACAATAAAGGGAATCTCACCTTTATTGTCATTGGTAATTTCACTTGGTTTTATTTAGTCTATGCAGTGGGTGTGGTTTCGTTAACGGTTTTTGAAAAATATATTTAATTTTCTATACTGAAAATCCGTGTTGAAAAAATACTACATCAAGTTGACTAGTGTTTCGATTAAAAGAATCAGACATGCATTAAAATTACACGTTGTGGTAAAGACAGAAATATCACGTGACGTAGAAAAAAAGTCTTTTTTCGCATATTTAAGATTATTTGTAACATAAGCATACTTTACAAGACAAGAGTATATATGAAAATCGCTAAAATAGATAAGAACCTTTTCGGTCTAGCGATGTTCTTCTTGCCAGAAGACGCATGTTTCAACACGGATTTTCTAGCGTGTTCGTATTTTGGCTACGTTTTTGTAACGTGTAAATGAAACTGTTATGTCAAATTGCTTGTTAATTATATTAATTACCTTAAAACCGGGAAAGTAGAACCAAAGTTAAGGTTATGCAATCTCAATCGTAGGGCGAAAACGTTAACCATGGATTCGTTTTACCCAAAGGATAAAAACGGGACCCTATTACTAAGACTTCGCTGTCTGTCCGTCCGTCTGTCTGTCACCAGGCTATATCTCAAGAACCGCGATAGCTAAACAATTGAAATTTTCACAAATTATGTATTTCTGTTGCCGCTATAACAACAAATACTAAAAACAAAATAAAATAAACATTTAAGGGGAGCTCCCATACAACAAACGCGATTGTTTTTGCCCTTTTTGCTTGATATCAATAATGGCAACAGATAGGCATTTGAAATATTCACAATCATAAATCATTAATAATAAAATTAAAATAAAATAAATATTGAAGGGGGCATCCCATACAACGAACGTGATTTTTACTTAACTAAAAGTTTGTACGGAACCCTTCGTGCGCGAGTCCGACTCGCACTTGGCCAGTTTTTAGTGGTTGAAGCAAAAGTTTTTCCATGGCCCAGGAATTGAATTCCTGACTGTATATGTTCTTGCAAAACCATTAGACATTTAAAATGCTTCTGTTAGGTGTAGTGTTAGTAAAGATATTTTTGAAAAGATATTTTGGTTTTATTATAAATTTTTTAAATTAAATTTTTATACTAATATTTAGGCATGCATCGGAGGCGTGCGGGATTTATTATCGTCATTTGGTTATAATGAGGTTGAAATATGACTCGACAGTTTTTCTTAAGCAAAAAAGTGCATATTAGTTTCATTTACAGGTTGTTTTATTAGATTTATTATTATGATTACTTTCGATTTATATATTTAGTTTCATAGAATTCAATTTATTTTATAGAAAAGCATAAACAGCTATTGAGTGTACGTATATTGAATATTAATTTACGTTTTGGCTCATACAATTAGTATCATAATTTATAAATATATATGTGCTAATATATATCATATAGTTTCATTATTTGTTTTTATGTATATGCACATTCACTGCTTATATTTTATGAAAGTAATATGAAAACGGTACGTGATATATTTATAAATCTAATATTCGAATAATTTTTTAAATCAACTTTTGAATACCGTAGACAGGGTATGGCGACTTTTGTCTATGATTTTTTTAAACTATTCACAGTGAATGTGTCATATTGTGTAAAAAAAATTTGCATGTAATTGTGTTTGTGTTCAAAAGCCCACGACGAAAACTTAAAAATATTTTGACAATGATTAATTGTGTGAAATATTTGATTAGTTTAGACTCTCTTGACTATGACATAGAGTTGTAAATCATGACAGATTAGGAATCAGAGTTGTAACAGTATCTGAAAAGACAGAAAACCGACTTGTTATACGCTAATTACTTCAGTAGAACAGTTACAATAATACAGACATCCCCCAATATACATACTTTACATACAGCTTTTTTGTCGGACAGTACCCGGCGTGCTTTGCAGCGCTTTTCTTGCCGACCATACATAACCTTACTCTGGCATGGATTCGAATCAGATTTTGGCTTTAGTTTCAGGGGTTTTAATTTTTTTGTTCGGTACTTTAATTCAATTCCTAAAATAAAACTAGCTTAAGTTATTTTCTATAAAGTTACCTAATTTCTAGTAAAAGTCATGTCAAAATTAGTAACAGCCGTTTCGAAGATAAGCATATACAGACAGACAAACATAAAACAGTTGTCTTTCGGTGTAAGTTTTGACATAACAGACACTTCAGTTTTATTAGACACTTTCAACATTGGAGTTACCAACTTTTGACCGACGATGGGGCAAATCAAAACGCGACTCTTAACTCTTTATCTCTAAAAGTAAATACAAGGGCAAAAAAGTCCAGGGGAAACAGTCCCCTGCCCTCCCCTGGAACGCCCATACCCCTAAATACCGACTATAGGGCAATACCGACAGACTACGTAGGATGTACAGACTGACAGACGGGCTGCATGCGTGATGTGTGCTACAGAACATCCTTACGCGACTGGGGAGGCGACCGGCTACGAGATGCGTCAGCTGCAACAGCAGAACAGCCGTCTGAGAGATACGCTGGTGCGACTGAGGGACCTTTCTGCCCACGATAAGCACACTATGCAGAAAATGCATAAGGTAAGCGGTGTTTTTCATTCATAGTTTTTTAATATAGAGTTTATAAGAGGCGGATTTTTAAAAGTACGCTAATTGGTGAGATTTTAAGCAGAATACGTGAAAGAGTAACATATAGTCGCATTATGACCGCTTAAATTTAAGGCAGGAAGTTACATGTCAAATATATACTCTAAGAATACAAATTTGTTATTTGTGTGTTTGTCTGTCCGCTCTCTTTCCCACTCTTTTTCCATTGTATACCATGTATGTTACCATAACAACGCGTTACCGGGTGAGCTAGTGTAAATTACCTCATTATTGTTTGGTGCAACGGTAGCGTTCCTGCCTTTCGCACCGACGGTCCTGGGTTCGAATCCCGGTAGGGGCAGATGTTTTTATGATGAATACGAGCATTTGTACCTGAGTCATGGCTGTTTATATATATTTCTATGAATATTACATATCTATGTATTATATATGTATGTCTATCCGTTACCCTAGTATCCATAACACAAGCCTTATAGTGCTTACTTTGGGCTAGGCTAATTGGTGTGAATGTAGGAAATATTTATTTATTTATTTATTTATTGTCCATAATATAAACAGTAAGAAGTACAGAGAAATTTATATATTTTCTTTGTATTGGTACCTTTAAAAAATAATCCTTTGAACTAGATTTGTAAATAGTTGGTTTGGGATATAAAAAATCTCTGACACGGTGTTTGACTGCGATGAACTCCGAAACTACATTGCTTACTTTGGGCTAGGCTAATTGGTGTGAATGTAAGAGATATTATTTATTTATTATTATTATTTAGGCACTTTAATTGGAGGGTTAACTGTAAGTTGTTTAAGTCGGAATAAATTAATGTTTACTTTCAGATGTCGGCCAATATCAATTGTGTCATAGCTTTGATTAATTTATAACAATGAATATGGTTAGCTGTAGTTGTCCGAATTTTTAGTTCCTAAGATCTTTATGTACCAAGTCAAGCAAACTATATAAAAGGTTTCTTGCATGATTTTTTTACTGTATAAATCAAATAATTTTTAATAGAAAAATACTTTAATTTTTTTTTATAGTATTAATTTTTGTTAACAAATATTTTTGTTAAGTCAGTGCATTAATCGTAATTTAAACAGCCGCCATTTTCTCACGCTTTGAATGACGTCACATGACAGGACTCGCCACGTTACTATGGGTGAATCTACATACACTGTAATGATATATGTAGCCGGCAAACGCATGGCTTCATGTCATGTCACAACCAAATGGAAGGCGCTCAGTTTGTTTTGAAATTTACTTTCGTTTATGCATAATTTTTAACCGAAAATAAAATTCTTAAAAAATAATAGATATGATCGATTTTAACGAATGACGTTAGTTTATTACATATTTGAAGAATATTTAAAAAAAATATGTTTTTTTTTAAATACATGCTAGAAGCCTATCACAGAATTATCTGGGAACGAAACTAAAATTATTTTAATATTTATTAATATTATCCCGTTATGTTTCTTCAGGATTTGGAGCAATACAAATCGGAAATAGCAGAGTTGAGTCGGACAAAAGAGAAGCTCTCATCAAGGGTTGAAGAGTTGGAGGCCCAAGTGGCTGATTTGAGGGAGCAAGTGGATGCAGCGCTTGGTGCTGAGGAAATGGTGGAACAACTGGCTGAGAAGAAGATGGCATTGGAAGATCAGGTTGGTGAATATGACGCTCAGAACCTAATCACACCACGTTTTTTAAACAGTCAACGCAGCTTGATCGTTAATTCATGTAGTTATTCTAAGAATCCACCCACGTTAATAATTGTACCACTAGGTAATAAAATACAAATTTTTTTTCTAACTATCTTTGTGTTTTTATGTTATGTTGAAGGTTTATTATTAAATTTTGATTTTGAAGTAAAAATTTCTTTAGCATCGTTGTGATTTGATAGTCGATGAAACGAAAAAGCGACAGCAAAAAGAGACAGACACATAAATCATAAGAATTAACTAGGGGAAAATGAGATAGGAAGCATTTATACGTGTGTTGATACGTGTTTGTGTGAGCACGCGTAGTACAAAGCTTGAGAGAAGGCATCACAACAACTGTAGTATTTTGTATACGTGTCCGTATTATTTTTGAAGGTTTCACTTCTATCACGTGTGAATTGCAGACATGCTTTTTTGTATGTTAAACATTAATTATTTGAGGATGAATTTGACATTTTTATATTGATATTATATATGAATAGTGTTACTACAAAACCATTAAAAATTGTACTCCTTCTTGCAAATTAAATACAAAAACTAAATTAATATTTCTAAGATCCCTGTACAATTTGTATTTCGCCAAATAAAAAAAAATATATTGACTGAAGTTGGACAAAGGAAAGAACAGTATTTAAGAAACATAACGCCTTTTCCAGGTCGAGCAACTGAAACAGGACGTGTCGGAGCTGGAAGCGCTGCAAGAAGTCCACGAACAGCTGGTGGAGTCCAACAGAGAGCTGGAGATGGATCTACGCGAGGAACTGGAAATGGCGCACGCGGCCACTAGAGAGGTATCTTTTCTTGGGTTTTGACTGCATAACTATGTGTCGCAGGTTCGGGTTACAGAGAGCAAGTGTTTGTTTCATCAATAAATCATGTTTAAACGACTGTTCAAAAGGAGTCAATTAGATACTTAGTTTTTGTATAGGTGTAAATTTCATATGTGGGTCGTTCTTCTTTTTTACCGACAGTGAAACGACGTTTTACTGTTTTTTTTGGTTTTTGAACTATCCATAATTGTGGTGCAATTTAAAAGAAATTGCATCTGTGTTGTCATTAGGACTAATTAAAGTTTCCTTTGCGGCAAATATTAATTCTTTTATAATGTCGGTTTTAAAAAAAAAATGTGACAGAGTAGCCTTTTTTGTGGAGACCACATTTCGGTTTACCACTCTGTCACGGCATTCTACGGAAAACAAATGAAAAAATATGTTGGTTGGAGAAAATGAAAAATTACATAATATTAATAGATAAGAAAAATATGGACGTTTATTCGAATCGAATTAAAAAACCGTAAATATCAATACTCCAACGAGATGGCATAATAAGACAAAGGACAGACCATTGTCGGTAAAAAAGTAGAACGACCCATGTATGTTTGTCTTCGCATATCTCAAAAACTATAAACGGTATTGCAAAAAATGTTTTTAGTTGAATTAGATATAGTCCAACTTAGGCAATTGTGCACGTTTCATCAAAATCGGTTCAATACTTTTTGAGATAGAGAGTTAAGTTTGTATCTGTCACTAAAAAAAAGTTTTGTTGCTTAACAGTGTAATTTTTTTCATGTTATTTTAAAGTTGCATGCAGTTAGGTTCTAGATAAATAATATCAATAAATTAATAAGTGTCAATTACAATTGATATTTAAGAAGAAAATGAAAATATAAACGAGTTCCAAGTTGGCATATATCCTTTTAGATTTCGTTGAGTACATCAAACTTTTATTTCTCCCTTTTTAGTTATCAATTAAATAATTTACAGGTTTAAAGTCGGTTTTATTTAAAAAAAAAGACATCTTGATTACTTTTATTCTTTCATCATTAATATTCAAGACTTCAAAAGCAAGTACATAGTATTATTTATAAAGTAAGTGCAGTAATATCACTGCAAATGTGGATGATTTTGACAATTTGAAAAATGAAAAAAATAGGATATTAAAACAATAGGTTAGCTGATTTAACGTATATTTTTAAAGGATTAATTGTTATTTTTTTATTTTATGCAACTTTTAAAGCGCATGAAATGAAGCAAGCAAGAATAACTGACATAATTCTTTAAGCTCTTAAAATGTGTTTTTTATGGCATTAAGATTTAATCGTATAAGTTATAATGGAAGAGGAGTCGACTAGACATCTTAAGGTTGTGGGTTCGAGTTGGGGGACTGAGTTGAATTTTTTCTCGTATTTTTCTATTAAAATTTATCCACATAAGATAGTATTGAAAATGCAATAATATAAAAATCATAAAGCTATTTCTATCTCTTTCTCTTCTAGTCTGTGCGAGAGAGAGAGGCGGCTTTAGAGACGATCATGGATAGAGATTCTACGATACTTAAGTTCAGAGAGTTGGTACAAAAGATGACGGAGCAGTACAACGAGATACGAACACAACTCGAGTCCAAGCAGGGTAAGACGGGAGTTACACTTTTCTTGTTCTTTCAAAACGTGTAAGAAAAATTAACTATTACAATTAAAGTATTTTATGATAACTTATTTGGAAATTTTCTTCTATCGGAAACCGGAAAGGTACTTGACAATTTCGACGGGTATTTACAAGGTTCGGTAGCCCATTTGGAGAGCATTGGACTGGACTTTCAATAATTGTGGGTTCGATTCCCGCCTGAGAATTCACATGTGAACCGAGTCAATTCTTTCTACCATTTTTTATAAAATAATTTATCTTATCTCATATCGTATTATAAGTTAAATATAACGTATTTTATATAGTACTGTCTTATATATATAATAGTACTTATAACCCGTTTGTTTTTAAAGCCAGGGTGAACAGGCACCTTCTGGGTTAGCTCGTTCCATCGTGGATTCTGTATTTGCCCCCGGGCTTGATTGGAATCAAGAAGGAACTCATTCTAAATAAATAAATAAATATAAATCTACCTACTGTTCTGTTTGTATGTATATATTAAGATAGGATACATGTATGTATGTATATTTTTACAGGTTCTCCAGCTCCTAGTGAACAGGAATCGACTCCGGAACCGGCGGCTCGTAGCTCCCCGCCTGTGGAATTGGGATCACTGGTTCACCTGTCGCGTGCGTCCACCAGATCTATAGACCTGCAGTTGAGGGCGTTAGAATTGACTCAGGTACTTTTATAATGCTATTTATATTTTTTTTTAGTAAATAGTTAAGCGATGATGCGATCTGGGATGTGACGCGCTTGCAGGGCTGTAGCTAGAGACTAATTTGAGGTAGGGCAGCATTGGTTAAAGGTAGGGCGGAAGTAGTTTTATCATAATCGATCTGCCCTTGAAGCACGGGTTCCTAAATCAATCACTATGAATAAATAAATAATATAAATATTTCCTACATTCACACCAAATAGCCTAGCCCAAAGTAAGCACAGTAAGGCTCGTGTTATGGATACTAGGGTAACGGATAGACATACATATATGATACATAGATATGTAATATTTATAGAAATATATATAAACACCCATGACTCAGGTACAAATGCTCGTATTCATCATACAAATATCTGCCCCTACCGGGATTCGAACCCAGGACCATCGGTGCGAAAGGCAGGATCGCTACCGTTGCACCAAATGGTCGTCAAACCAAACCAAATTTACTATTTAAATTTTCCAAAGGTTGCGGGTTCGATTCCCGCCTGAGAATTCACTTGTGACCCGAGTCGATTTTTTCAAGTATTTTTCTATTATAATGATTTATCTTATAAGATCACATTGAAAAATGCATAAAATATATAAAAATTACAAAACAATTTAATTATACTAATTTATCTTAGTTTTTGGTATTTTTAAGGTAGGGCATTGTGATTTCAAGGTAGGGCTGCCCCACAATGCCCCCCCCCTAGCTACGGCCTTGCGCGCTTGCCTAGAAGATACCTATTCACTCGTGACTTGAAGACCCCTAAATTGTATTTGTCAGGAAACACAGACTCAGGCAAAGAGTTCTACTCTTTAGCGCTACGGATTACAAAATGGGAAATAAAACGCATAGTGCGACTCTTTGGTATATCAACCATATAATTGTGGTGCCTATATATTGTTATTTGCGTTTAAAAATAGGGAATTTGCATATATTAAGAAGAGAAATTAGCTATGTAGTTAGTTCTTTTCTCTGTAATAAATTAAATAATAAATAATTATTTCTTATAAGATAAATTATTATAATAGAAAAATACTAGAAAAAATCGACTCAGGTCACAAGTGAATCTCAGGCGGGAATCGAACCCGCAACCTTTGGAAATCCGGTCCAATGCTCTCCCAATTGAGCTACCGAGCCTTGCGAACACTCGTCGAAATTTTCTAGTACCTTCCTGATTTTAACAATAATAATATTTTATTCTAAGTTAATACAATTATTATTCATTAAAATCAATAAAAATCACTAATATAATCAAAATTATAAAATGACGTAAGTATAAAATGAAAATATATGTTTGATACTTTAATAAATCATCAAACTCATTGAAATAACATAATTCGACATAGTTATCTATACTTATATTATAAAGAGGTAAAGTTTGTGTGTTTGTATATTTGTTAAATTGTAAGGGGTAATCTCGGGATCTACTGAACCGATTTTAAAAATTCTTTCACCAATAGAAAGGCACATTATTGCTGAGTGTCATAGGCTATATTGAATGCTAGAAAAAAATTAAAGAATTTTGTCCACCCGTGCGAAGCCGGGATGGGCCGCTAGTCAGAAATAAAATTAAAATAAACTCATTTAAATCGACTAAAATTTTTCTTAACATACGGCTTGTTCAGTTCAGTTACTAAACACAAAGCATTGTGTACAAGAAACCCAACACTTTTTAACATACATTAAAACATTTACGAAATTATTTTTTGCTTTATAAAAGTTAGCGTCAGCCAAAATTATTCTACTTCAAACTAGTAAAAATTATAATTGTTTAGTCATAATCTAAACAATGTAAGTCTCCAAATAATAAAAATTCTATTTTGTTAGTACAGTCGAGTACAGATAAAAAGAGTGTTTTCTAGTTTTAGTATGATCATAAAAGAAACAGTTTTTTTTGTCATTCAAATGTTTTTAAGGCTTTACAATTATTTTCCCAGGTTGTATGCGAAGTACCCTATGCACCAGTATATACATCAAAGTATAAATTAAAGTAAAATTCTTTTAATTTTTTCTAGCATTAAATATAGCCTATGTTACTCAGCGTGAATGTAGCTTTCCAATGGTGAAAGAATTTTTGAAATCGGCTTAGTAGTTTTTGAGTTTATACATTACAAACATACAAAAATTCAAATCTTTCCTTTTGATAATATTAGTGTAGACAATGTCCTCCCAAATTTACTATACTTGAAAAGAATAACTAACTTAGAAGTACTGTATTACAAACAAACTCATGATATGCACACTTTATTTGCAAACAAATTGAAGTAACTTACATAATTTCCCAGCTACAGCTAGAACATAGAAAAGAATAAAAAGTGTTTTAAAATTAAATTAAATATTTAAATGTTATAAAATTTATAAATTACTAGATTGATGCAGTCGCTAAGCATAAAGCTTCGCTAGCAATATATATTGGAATGGAGCGTAATACAAAAATAATTTTAAATAATGTTTAGTAAATTTTAAAATTCTAAAAGAATGAAAACTTAAAAAAAGCGCGCGCTTTTATTCAATGGGAAATCTCATAGAGCCAATGTTTTTTGGTGATAACTGTTTTATTCTTTGTGAATTTCAAAATTCGGGTCAAATTACAATCTGGTCCTTTTGTTGATTCGATTCCAAAATTATTAAAATTGGTTAAGAACTCAGGAAGTTATGGCGTAACAGACATTGCGTCATTGAAGCTGAACCATGGGCTCCGCTCCATATACAATGTGTCCCGTCACGAGTATCGGAGCCTTTAATGGTGTGAAATATGGCGTTTTTTATCGACAAACTGCCCCTCAAATTTGGTTTTTCTCAAAAAGCCAATAATTAAAAGATACACAAAAGAGAATCTTTTTGTTTATCTTTAATTATTTTTTTCTATTTTTTATTCCATGACAATTGAAACATGATAGCTATGTAACTGTTGTCTACATGTTTAGCTATCAAATGACACCTTTTTAATGTTGATAGGACATTAACATGAGTAGTGGTGGTCGAATTAGTATGAGAGCCCAGGTCTTGGTTACCAAGAAAACAAAATGGCGGCCATTTTATAACCGTAAGAGAAAAACAAAATTTGAGGGGCAATTTATCGATAATAAATGCCATATTTCACACCATTAAAGGCGATACTCGTGACGGGACACATTGTATATAAGATAGTACTGAGGATATATAAAAATCATATATTTACATGTTTTTTAATCGAAATACTTTTTTTGTTTATCGAAAATTCGATCACTTTTATATTCTCATTTATCAAATCTTGTCATTTACTCATTCTTTCAAAACTTGCTTTGTAAAAATGTGTTTAATTATAATTTTTTTATTAATTTATTACAGGCAAGGGCCCGCGCCGATATGCTTGCTGCTTGCCTGCCGGATCACTTCATGGCCACCTCAGGTGAGTTAAGGTTTCACGATGTAGCCACTTTACTTCAGGTACAGAAAATATTATATTATATTATATAATATATAGAGATTGTTTTTATATAATTATCTAACTTTTGGGGGCGACTTTCTCCTCGTTGTAATTTGGTTCAGAAAGAAATCATACATTTGTGAATAATAAAAAAGAAACATTTACGAAAATATTGTATTAATTATATAAATTTGTACTAAAATAATATATAATGAATTATTACCAAAGGTATTATAACTAGAAATAAATCAATTTATCTCAGTGCGAGTACCTTTCGAATTTTTCTATGACAAGAAAAATTTAAGTATTTCGAGTAATAATTACTTTAGATATAAAAATCCAGTAGTTAATTGTCTAAATTATCAAAAAATACAATAATTAATTGTATTTTTTTTTAATTTTATTATTATTATTAGTGCTCAATATAAAACATATTTTTTAGAACGGTATTTTAAATTGTCAATAGAAATAACACATAATTTTTTCAAAAATTTTTTTTAGTAAATAAGTACCGAAAGTAAATTAGAAAAAAAAAATAATTAAGGTATATATTTATAAATATCAATTCCACATCCATTTATTTCGGAACTGGACGAAAGCCTTATGCAACGATGAATTGTTTTGCAATTTTATAATATTATTTTCACAATTGATTTAATAATTTGACTATAATTTTTTTTTGGTAATTTTGTATTAATTTGATAATAATTATGAAATATTATATACTAACAAAGCTTTAAGATCATTTGGTACTAACCATAATAAGATATTGTAACTTTATTAAATAATTTGAATGACTGAATATTATTTCTTAATACTTGTGGAAAAGAGTCTTGATATACAGAATGACGAACAGCGAAATGATTTTTTTACTTCTATTGAACTACAAACTTAAGGATGTAAATAAATCAATATGCATTTCTGTTGCAGGAGACCATGATGCAATACTGCTTATCCTACTCCTGCAAAGACTGAATACTAAAGCAGAGATAATTCTGGGACAAATCAGAGAGAGGTGAGTTAATATATAAGTATACCTATATATTTAGTCCTGGGTTCGAGTCCCAGCACATGTTTTTGGGATGATTACGAGAATTTTTACAATGAGTCATAGGTATTTATATATATTTCTAAATATATTTAATATCTATGTATCATATACTCTAGTATCCATAACACAAGCTTTACACTGCTCACTTTAGGCTAGACTGGTGTGGATATAAGAAATATTTTTTTTATATAATCTATCACGTATTTATGATAAATCTGTACTGTTCATATTTATTACGATATATGAAATTTTCGAAATATCCTGATTGAAATTTAATATGTCAAATGAATCAATTATTCTAGTTCATACGCGCGTGTATATTCTATGTATTATTTTACTTTTATTTATAACCAGCTTTTACCCGCGGCTTCGCCCGCATTTAAGCGGATTTTTTTTCAATAAAAAGTATCCTATGTTACTTCTAATACCTCCAAGAATATATGTACGAAGTTTCATGATGATCGGTTTAGTAGTTTTTGCGTGAAAGCATAACAAACAAACAAACTTACATTCACATTTATAATATTAGTAAGGATTTATTAATTGCAACGGCAACACCACTTAGTAATTAACAAAAGTAATAATAGAAAAAACAAAATATATTATTTAAAAAAAACAAAAAAATAAAAGCAGTCAAATACAAGTAGTTTGGATAAAAATATTCACAATAGAGAAGATATATCTTTATTTTTAGAAGCTGTCCCAATAGCATGGTGATCGAAAATATTTTACAACTAGGATTAAAATAAAATCTTTAGGATTCATAAATTAGAGAGATAAATATAACCTCAAATATAAATAAACTTATAAATATGCAAATAATATAAAAAGAATAATATTCTTCTTATACTAATGCAATTTTTTCTGACTTTGGTATTAAAACATCATTTAATATTACGATAGGTTTATAAAAAATAATATTAAACTAGCATTTTTTTAAAGACTTATTTATTTGGAGAACCAACAAGGTAATACCTTACCTTGTTGGTTCTCCAAATAAATAAGTCTTTAAAAAAATGCTAATAAATAATAGCCTTAAATACCTTAATAGCTTAGAATTATAAGATCACTGGTATTAAAATATAGGTGCTTACTTAATTTAAAATTGTCACGGTGGCTTCCCTTAATTTATAAAAAAAAATTAAAACAAAAAACTATTCCAATACTAATAAACAACATTTGGTTTCTTTGCTTAGTGATAATATTTTTAAATATAATTATTCTTTGATAAAAGTGGATTGAATAAAAAACCAACCTAATTTCTCATTAATGTATTATAAGCCCCAACCATTTTCTATAGAAATGGGAAAATTCTATCTGAATTTACATATTTACTATTCCTTGATGTTAAGACATTGCGAAATTATACAAAAAAATAATATCTTTTTAATATATATTTCCATTAAAAACTGGGAATAAACAAAATAGGTTTCTCAATTTACATCGTCCGTTCTAGTGCAACTATCGCTCAACAGATGTCGCTGTAGTCCGTTGACTCGCGCTATCTTTTGTTGCCAACCGTTGATATGGGTGCCCTCAAGCATCGTCATACGACAAATCGGTTCAGTAGTTTTTGAAAGTATTTTTGGTAAATGCCATCTCGAATTCTGCGGAAGTCGATGATTGGCATTAATTAAAAAAAGAATCATATATATTTTATTAATTGGAGCGAAGCGAAGCGAAGCTCCCATGGATCAGCTTCAATGGCGCAATGTCTGTTACGCCATAACTTCCAGAGTTCTTAACCGATTTTAATATTTTTTGTGTGGAATCGAATCAACAGGTTTAGGACCAGATTGTGACGGAGCCCGAATTTTGGAATTCGCAAAAATTC
Source organism: Calamotropha paludella (assembly GCA_927399485.1). Taxonomy (NCBI): domain Eukaryota; kingdom Metazoa; phylum Arthropoda; class Insecta; order Lepidoptera; family Crambidae; genus Calamotropha; species Calamotropha paludella. The sequence goes on along the minus strand of OV656831.1, from coordinate 6,619,193 downwards.
CCATCGAAATAAAAAAGATAATATCTTTTTTTAGGTATTACGCTCCGCTCCAATATATGGTGCTAGCGTAGCTTTATGCTTAGCGACTGCATCACCTAGTATATTTCCATTAAAAACTGGGAATAAACAAAATGTTTCTCAATTTACATCGTCCGTTCTAGTACAACTATTGCTCAACAGATGTCACTGTAGTCCGCTGACTCGCGCTATCTTTTGTTGTCAACCGTTCATATGGGAGCGCTCAAGTATCGTCAAACGACAAATCGGTTCAGAAGTTTTCATCAAACATGTCTAATTTTAAGTATTTTTTGGTAAATGCCATCTCGAATTCTCTGGAAGTTGATGATTGGCATCAATTCAAGAAAAGAATATATAATAATACTAGCGACCCGCCCCGGCTTCGCACGGATTACACTCTATTATATTATGCATGTATTATACATATAAACCTTCCTCTTGAATTAATCTATCTATTAAAAAAAAACCGCATCAAAATCCGTTGCGTAAATTTAAAGATTTAGGCATGCATAGTGATATAGGGACAGAGAAAGCGACTTTGTTTTATACTATGTAGTGATTAATAATTCTAAGACAAGGTCTCATACATATATTATACTTTTATGGTTAATATAATATGTAGTTTTAATTGAAATAATTAGTTGATTTATAGATTAGAAGAGATCAATTTTAATTTGTTTTTGTATAGGGTACAGTACAAGATGGAGTAATTTTTGAAGTTATTGATTTCCTATTCAGCCAACAACAGCGTGCAAATATATAATATATAATTTTATAATGTGATTTCAATTAAATAAAGCAATAATAATAATTAAGTAATTTTAATAAAAAAATATAAAGTAGGAGAAAAATCATAATTCAATTAATGATTTCAATGATAATTATGGTAATTTTTAATATTAAAAATCATAATTTTTTTAATGTCATGTTTTTTAAACATATAAGGCATATATCTTATATATAAATTTCTCGTGTCACAGTTTGCGTTCCCATACTCCTCCGAAACGGCTTGACCGATTCTCATGAAATTTTGTGAGCGTATTGAGTAGGTCTGAGAATCGGCCAACATCTATTTTTCATCCCCCTAAATGTTAGGGGTAGTCCACACCTAAATTTTTTTATTTATTTTTTAGACAACATTTTTAGTTTCTATTTTTTTATGATTCAACATACAAAAATACATACAACCCTAAATTTTCACCCCTCTACCATCAACCCCTATTTTTTATTAATTAATTAAAAACTTTTCCTAGAAATAATATACATGGCAAAACAACGTTTGCCGGGTTAGCTATAGTTATATATATTTATGGTGTCCTATAATTTTAAGACATATATAGGAACAGTTATTTACCTGTATTCGAGTATACAAAAGAGTTTAGTAGTTCATATATAATGATGTTTCGTTAGTTATATATTTTAAAACACATATTAAGTACATATAATCATGTAAAACTTAGCACGTACATATATGTAAATAATGACGACCGTTTGGTGAAACGGTAGCGAGTCTTTTGCACCGACAGTACTGGGTTCGAGTCCTTTTGCGTGACGAATGCGAGCATTTGTGCCAGTCATGGGTTTTATATATATTTCTATATATATTTAATATCTATGTATAATATATGTATGTCTGTCCGTTACAGTAGTATAACACAAGCCTTAGAGTGCTTACTTTGGTGTTTATATAAAAAATATTATTTTTTATGTTTATTATTAATTTGTATGACAATGCAATACTATTATGATCTGATGACGATGACGATCATGATGATATATCTGATCTGATTGTGGAGGCGGAAGATGACCATGGGAGTTTTATAATAAATATACTCGATTCTTCCTTCCTTAATTCCTTTTTTATAATGAATTTGATGTAATTGTTTGTATTTTATTTTAAGTATTGTGGTTTTGTCGTTAGTAATTTAGGTTACGGTTGCATTTGATAGGGTTCCGAAATAAAATTATTATATTAATCAATTATTTTTAATATTGGGCTCTTGTGATTTGTCCTGTCAAGTACTCTGATTTTAAATCATTATTTAGAGGGTAATTTTTTTAATTATTTTTTTAATTAACAAGAGATATATGCTTGTGTTTTAATATATTTTTTTTATTCAATTAAGTATAGAATGACATATTGCTTTGTAGGTTAATACTTTTTTAATTTATGTTTTAATATTGTCCTATTGTTTCAGATTCCCAGCTGTGAATGTTTGGGACCGAGAGGCAGTCACTAAGACACATACAGCTGTGCAGTACAGCTTCCGATGCCAATTGGAATACCAGCTTCATATGATACAGGTAACGTAAAGCAGATAAGCATGACTCCATAAAAATATTATTATTTAGTTTTGAGAATATTGAAACAAGTTGAAGAAGTAACTTTTTTAAATTTAAATATTTATTGTTTGCAGTGTTTTCAAACGCATTCGGAAGTATTCAGTATTTTAAGGCTCATAAAACTAGATCAATCAATCGTGGTCAAAAGTTGTGACAGGAAATTTATATATATATAATTAAATTCGTTTACAAATTATGTGGTAAATATATTTAGATGTTTGAAATATTGTTAATATTCTTTAACAACACTTGTTCAGATTGTAATCAGGAAGAACTCCTCAGAAATACGTTTTTACAATATAATAAAAAATCCTTTATTCAAAACGACACATTTAAAGAATAATAAAAAATAAAAGAAAACACAAAAAAGTGTTACAATAGGCGGTCTTATCGCTCAAAGCGATCTCTTCCAGACAAACCTTTGCATGTATAGGACTAGAAGAAAAGGATGGCGGTGTAAAAATAAAAAATATATAAACATACAGATATTTACAGTAAAAATATACGTACATACGTATGTAATACTGAAAATCCTCTACTGTTTTTTTTTTTTTTTAACCTCAAAAAACTTAAAAACCAAAGAGTTCTTTCTTTCTTCGAATTTTATTCAAAGTTAAAAAAGGCATTTATTGATTTGTTTGTTTGATAAAACCACTTTTACCGTTTTTTATTATTATTTTGAATTCACACTTTTCGACTCCTTTACAAGAATCCATTTATAACTAACATACTTGAATAAATATTAAAAGTTTCATCTAGTACTAGCTGACCCGGCCACGCGTTGTTGTGTCTCAGTTATAGATGTCGCTGTACCGAAATGAATCGCGCTAACGTTTCGGTTCTACGACTACACATATAGCCAACCGTCCTTAGTCTTCTTGAATGATATTCTTAGGCACTATGGTACCGCGTTTACAATGGAAAAAGAGCGGGAAAAGAGCGGACAGACAAACACACAAATCACTGTTATCTTAGATTATAGATTAATTGTGACTATTTGATGAAGATATCAGAACTAAGAGATGGAGTTTAATAGTTATTGAGTTTTTCATTGAAAGAATAACAAAAATTAAAAGAAAACACAAAATAGTGTTACAATAGGCGGTCTTATCGCTCAAAGCGATCTCTCCCAGACAAACCTTTGCATGGATAGGACTAGAAGAAAAGGACGGCGGTGTAAAAATAAAAAATATACAAACATACGGATATTTACAGTAAAAATATACGTACGTATATTTTTACTGTAAATATCTGTATGTTTGTATATGTACATACGTATGTAATACTGAAAATCCCCTACTGTTTTTTTTTTAATTTTAACCCCAAAAAACTTAAAAACCAAAGAGTTCTTTCTTTCTTCGAATTTTATTCAAAGATAAAAAAGGCATTTTTTATTTGTTTGTTTGATAAAACCACTTTTACCGTTTTTATCATTTTAAATACACACTTTCTGACTCCTTTACAGGAATCCATTTATAACTAACATACTTAAATAAATATTAAAATTTTCATCTAGTACTAGCTGACCCGGCCACGCGTTGTTGTGTCTCAGTTATAGATGTCGCTGTACCGAAATGAATCGCGCTAACGTTTCGGTTCTACGACTACACATATAGCCAACCGTCCTTAGACTTCTTGAATGTTATTCTTAGGTACTATGGTACCGCGTATACAATGGAAAAAGAGCGGGAAAAAGAGCGGACAGACAAACACACAAATCACTGTTATCTTAGATTCTAGATTAATTGTGACTATTTGATGAAGATATCAGAACTAAGAGATGGAGTTTAATAGTTATTGAGTTTTTCTTATGAGTCTATGAGTTATTACAATGGCGCAGTTGTCATGATTTCATGCAATAGAAAATCAATAAATAATTTACATATACAGTGGATCCCCGGTAATCCGACAAACGTTTTGCAGGGCAGTGTCGGACTATCGAATTTGTCGGATTATAGAGTACTCCCGAAGATCTTATATAATCTGGAATTTTTATGAAACAGAGTCCCTTGTAATCTGATAAATTACAGATCAAAATGATAATATTCTCTCTGAACTAGTAAACTATGAACGCATGTTAGGCCGATTCGCTATCATATTTAAACTGAGCTGAGCAGTCAGAATTACCTATACTCAGGAAGATTTGCCAAAATAATGTTTGTCTACCTACCTCCATTTAACAGTGATAGGCGTGTCGGATTACAGGGGGCGTAGGATTAGACAGGGTCCGGATTACCGGGGATCCACTGTACATTGTGGCTTTATTTAGAAGTGTTAGAATTAAATAAATAAAACCTATATATTAAAATTATAGGACACCATATATGGCTTAGCATGTATTCCTATCATGTAATGTATATGTATCTGTAGAGTCGCTAACTCTGCATAACGCACCCCGGCTGCAATACTGCCGTAAGTCAAAAATGTGTAATTTCACAGGAGAGCTTGTTAAAGTTTTGTCTCTCCAATAAACCTTTCATAGCAACTAGCTATTATTTTAATTTCAATATATTTTATTTTGAATATCATGTTCAATTATTTTAAAAGATGGATGCAAATGAAAAAAGTCATAAAATATTTTTCAACTATTTTAATTAAAAAATAATAATAATAATTTCGAGTTACGGCACTATTGCACCATGACAAAATCTTATTTTTAGATTTGGACCTTGATTTTGACAGTACCTTTGAATTTTGACTTCTGGCAGTATTGCAGCATATGTAATAGTGTATTAGCAGTTTTTCAGCATAAAGAACCGGATTTTGATTTTTTTTGACTTATGGCAGTATTGCAGCTGGGGTGCGATAAGATGCCATTATGATGTTAGATAAATGTTCTGCGATGAAATAAATTAATGTTCGAAAGGATGTGCGGGAAAATGTATAAGACGTGTGTCACCGATGATTGTTTTAATGTCACTGTTATAAATGCATTCAATTACATATTTACAGCGTTAGCATAAAATTAATATACCTAATTATGAAGTTAATGCATATAGTAGGAGCTCGCTCATTCAGTATCTGAATTATATTTCGTAGAATTCTTTATAATAAATAATGATAAATAAAATAAAAATCATTTAATTCAGGTGATCACTTGACAAGCAAATTAATTTAAAATCATAATTAATAATAGATAATAATTGAATTATAAATAATTGAATAATAATTGATGTGACAGCAGCTCGGCCAGGCGCGGCTGCAATCACGGCCGAATTAAATAAAGCTCGCAAATACAGGTATTTGGGTGACACATATCCCTTTTGCAGTAGAGACGATGGGCCCTTGGGGCACTAATGCTAAGTTATTTCTTAAGGACTTGACTGCTCGCCTGATTGAGGCAACGGGTGACCGAAGAAGTGGCAATTACTTCGCTCAGCGCATAAGCTTGGCCATTCAAAGGGGCAATGCTGCCAGTCTTTTGGGTACTTTGCCTCGAACAGGAGAGTTAGTTGAAATATTTTATTTGTGAAATGTAAAATTGTTTCGATATGTTAATATAGAAATTAGAAATGATTGAGATAAGCTTGCAACATAAGTCCAATCAATTTTGCTTATTTCATAACATTAATAATAACAATATTACAATATCAAATTCAAATTAAAATAAAAACAAATAAAAACTAAATTAGCAAATAAAATTTACATTTATAGCTATATATAACAATTACGTTTATAGCTAAAACTTTTGTGTCGATATATCGGTGTGGCGGTATACCATTCAGTGCAACGGCAGCGATCCTGCCTTCGCACAGTTGGTCCTGGGTTAGAATCCCGGAAGGGGCATATGTTGGTGTGATAAATTCGAGCATATGTATCTGAGTCATGGGTTTTTATATATATTTCTAGCATAAACACTAGCTGACTCGGTAACGCGTTGCTATGGTAACGCGTTAACATGGTAACGTTAATTGATACAATGGAAAAAGAGCGGACAGACAAACACACAATCAACAAATTTGTGTTCTTAGATTATATACTAGCTGACCCGGTAACGCGTTGCTATGGTAAAGCGTTGTTATGGTAACGCATATACAATGGAAAAAGAGCGGGAAAAGGAGCGGACAGACAAACAACAAATTTGTGTTCTTAGATTGTGATAGATTAAATATCTATGTATCATATATGACTGCCTGTCCGTTACCCTAGTGTCTACATCACAAGCCTTACAGTGCTTACCACTGAGCAAGGAATCACTACGTTTTAAGAGGCGGCACTTCCCTATTAGCTACTAAACTGAATTATGCGCGTAGTTTCTACCAACTTGAGAATGACAGTCAGAGGTACCAACATTAAAGTGTCAATGTCAAGGCAATAGAGATGTACCACTACATAATCGATATCGATAAACTATAAGTAGTACCTAGTTGGGTCATTGCTGTATTTTTTAAATTTTACCAGGAAAATAAGTACAAGTTTTATTGAAAATACAGTAATTTTATTAAAAAGTTGAAAGACGAATACATAATTGAACATGGGAAAAGTAGTTTGAAAGCTCGTGATCTGCAACCGCCATATGGATTAAAAGTTATGTGTGTAAATTCCAATAAATCAATTCTTAACAACAATGTTGATGAAACTCAGGTCCATAATAATTGTCCAGCTCGTGGCAAAAGTCAGTTGACAACTGAAACAGAAAGTAACTACAATTAATGTTTGGTCTTTACCTATGAAATTATAAATACCCATAATGGAAGCTAATAACACCTGTAAATAAACGATAATTATTGCATTCTGTTTTGCATTCAGCAACAACCTTAAATAAAATTTGAGCACTACTAACCATGTGCAGTCGCTTGTTTGGATTTTGAAGTAGAAGGACTGCAATCAAGTGAGATATCTGAAATAAAAATTAAACAAAGTAAATAATGTAATTTAAGTTATAGAAAAACAAACAAAGGAAAAATAATTACCTATTTTCCTTTTTTTATAAGTATGTTCTTGTTCAATAGTAAAACAAAGTACTATGAAACCAATACGCATGATAGCTAGACATCATTGGAACTAGGGAGGAAACTACAAAATAAAGAACACAATATAAGTACATACTTAGTACATGCATGCATTTTTGTAGGTATTTATTTTACTTTTTATACATTTTTTTATTACTGCCTGTCATGCGCATATTACGAGGAAAGTGATCACCGCAGATGTACTTGTTTTCATTCAATTTCTTTATGGGGATGTAGACCAAGTCCTCATTGCCTGTATATTTAACCCATATTCGACATCTAAAATAAAATAATCGATAAATTGAGAAAGCACTATATTATGTTTATATGAATATATGATAATACTATTTCTGCTTTATATCACTTGGGCTCATAATTTTTCCTGCTAATACCACTATAATTTACACTGTTTTTACCCAAATTTACTTAAACAACAATGAAACATTCAATAAAATTACCTGTTTGGTTCAAGCGGAAATCTAGCCAAAAATATGTCTTTACTCAACTTTCTCACTCTCCGGACACAACAAATTTCACACTTTCGCAAAGATTTGCCACCCATAATGTCTGTATAAGCAGTTTTTTATTAAATTCAATAAAATGCACCAAATAATTGAACGTAACCGCGAAATGTTTAATGGCGTCATTCATGCGACACATGCTGGCCAACATGACGTACGCATAAAGTACGCTCATAATTCCATACATTGTGTTTTTTATATGAAGTGTCGCTAGGCTGGTGCTTACTTTGAGCTAGGCTAATTGGTGTGAATGAAAGAAATATTATATAAAAAAGCTTTTTAAAAATTGTCGGTAAAAAAATGCTTCCTTCTTTCCAGTGTATGGTGTGTATGTGGACAGCGGCACTCGATAGCTGCACGCCAGAAGTTCTGCTCCGCGCTTCAAGCGCATTACCCGACGCAGCACAACAAGAGAGGGCGCTGGATGCAGCGACGCAGCTGCTGAAAAGCAACGAGCTCGACGAGAACTGTTCGCTAGATGGTGAGTATTCCAACTTGTTTATATTCCTTGAATAGCTTGTAGGTAGTAGTACCGAGAACGACAAGAGATGGCGCTGAATAATCTTTATTTGCTTTTGACTAGGTTATGGAGCAATATGGAGTAATTTTAGAAGTTACTCATTGGTTATATAAAGCTTTAATAATAATATAATTTCTATAGAAAAAAGTAGGAGAAGAAAAAATTACATTGAATTACAATATAATTACAAGTCAATTGAATATTATTTCTGATATGTGGTAATTATATTAAACTTTATAAAAATACAATTTATATCATCAACACGCCATTATACTCAGTGGCGAATAGAAAAATAAAAAACACTAACTCTAAGATACTAATGCCCGTTTTCACCATCAACCCCTAACTTTTAGGTGTCATTTAAAATATTTTAGGTGACACTTAACATTTATTTCCTTTTCACCATCACTTAGGGGACACCTAAACTCCTAAGGGACTCCTTTAAGATAGGGACCCGATTTTCGGTCCCCTAAATGCTAAGTGACAGTTTTAACTTGAAAGAATCGGAATAAAAGCTACAATGGAAACCGAATTAAATGATTTGTTCGAAGCTTTTGACGCAATAGAGACAGTGGAAACCGTTTTAAACACTAGTTTACTCAATCGGCCACATATTTATCGTGAAAGACATGATTATTTCACTAAATATGACGATAAAGATTTTTTCATGAGGTATAGGTTATCCAAGGCGAGTGTGTTATTTTTATTAGATAGAATAGAACAGCACTTGGAATATCCAAACAATAGGTAAGTATACATATTTAATATAAGGTGGCTTTTTCTGTTAATTTACCTAGATAGTTACAATTTTGATAGTTCAAGTAAACATTATGTACATAATTATGTTATTGACCACTTTCTTATTTTGTTTACAGAAATAAATCTGTGTCCCCAATTGGTCAACTGTTGTGTGCTTTAAGATTTTATGCCACTGGTAACCATCTAATGGCTGTGGCAGATATGGGTGGCATCAGTGTTGCGACATGTAGCAGGATAATTAAAAGAGTTTCTGAAGCCATTGTTACTTTACGCCAAGAATTTATTAAGCTACCTAATACACATGCAGAACAAAACTATGTGAAAGAAAAGTTTTTTAGAATTGCTCGCTTCCCAAATGTCATAGGTTATAGTCTATACAGACTGTACACATATAAAAATACAATCACCAGGTATGTACTTATGTTATAATACCTACTTATTGCATTACAAACATCTAAATCAGTTTTATTACATTGTAGGTGGAGATGACGCCGAATTGTTTCGCAACAGGAAATCTTACATGTCTATAAATGTTCAAACCGTAAGTGATGCTGATTTATTGATAAGGAACATTGTAGCAAGTTGGCCAGGATCAACACATGATTCTACAATTTACCAAACCAGTAATTTATTCAGAAAATTTGAAAGAGGTGATTATTCAGGGGCATATTTATTAGGAGACAGTGGATATCCTCTAAAGGTAAAAATAAAACATACTAATACTGTGAAAATTATGTAATAAAAATATAATTGTTGTAGGTTATTTATTCTTTTCTCTGCGAGGCACCAAACAAGCTCTGCAAACTTAAAGCTCCACCTGCAATTAAAAAATATATATTCTAAGCATTTGTTGAATTATTCATAGTATTTTATTGATACATGTCTTAGTATTTACACAAATTTATATTTCAGAGTCACCTCCTTACACCATATCTAAATCCACTCGAGTAACTCGAGGGCAGCAAAAATATAATGAAGCTCAAATTAAGACGAGGAATGTGGTTGAAAGGCAATATGGGGTTTTAAAACGCCGATTTCCAGTCTTAGCAGTTGGCATACGCCTAAAACTGGCAACTGCTATCAATGTGATCTTGGCATGTTCTGTTTTGCATAATATATGCATCATACGAAAAGAGCAGGAACCATCAAATGATGGATTAATTCCTAATTTAGAAGAATTAATTGAAGCTGGTAGAATTCCCCGTATACCATTCACGGTCAATGACCCAACATATGGATTTCAAAGAAACCAAATAACTGATTATTTTGAGAATATGTAATATTTTAATAAGAATAAATTTACCTTTAACTTGTTCTAAAATTGCTGTTTTGATTTCCAACTCCTTTTTTGCTGTCTCTAGCTGAAGAGCATATAGTTGGTTCTTAAAACCAATTTCATTTTCTAAAAGCTGCAGTTTTAAATCTTCAATAGTTTCTTTTTTCTTATTGATATTTTTATAACTAGCACATAGCGCTGACACAGCTTCTGTTCTCTCATTTCGCTGAGAAAGTTGTGGTCGTCTTCTGGACCACAATGGCGTCCCTCGTATTTCAGAGTCAGTTGTCTTTAGGTCATCCACAACAGATGAACATGATATCTGTAAAAGACACATTTCATGAATAGTAAGTTATATTACTCTGTAAATGTATAACAGCAATGCCAGTTGTTAGTCAATTAAAGGTCTGTAACATTTTGGGTTTGATGTCACATTCTATCATAAGTAATGTGGTTTTATGTCTAAATGTGTGTATGATTTATATGATAATATATGTAAGAATGTTGAGACTGAAATAGTAAAGTAGTTTGTAGATTAAGAATCCCACATAGATAATATATACCACATGGGTAGCATGCAAAGGCAAAGTAATAGTGATACAAAATATTATACAAGTACTTACATGTTTTTCTTCCTCTGGTGGTAGATAGGTATTCACAGTCTCTGTAGACTCTTTCAAATTATTCTGAATGGTGGATGCATCCTCGAGACATATTACTTTGGGAAGCATCTCACTAGTGCCCTCATCTGCGTCACAATCAGAGACACCCAATACACCCGTACAACTTCTACCTAAAAGGGCACACACTTGTTCCAGCACTGGGTCTATTTTAATAATAGATGGCTGTCCTTGTCCTTGACCTGTCTTGGTGCAACTCTGTTTTGCATTATTATAATATAATTTACTTTCCGATTTCAACTTCTCCCATACTTTAATGAGTGACTCCTTGTTTCTGCAATTTAAAGCCGTAGTATTATTAATAAGTACCTAGTATTACAATGTTACGTTTGTATTAAATAAATGTTACGCATATTTCATATAATTGTCAAATAAAGAGAAAATATTCACCTGTAAATAGAAGCTGTCGAGTTAAAGGTATTTGTCACAGATATCCATGCAAGATTTTTCGCTTCATTTGTTGTTCCATCAGTCTTCTTATTTAAAATCGTGTCTTTGTGGGATACTATTATCTTTATTAATTTGTCCTTTTCTTCGAGAGAAAAGTTTTGTCCTCTTTTACGTTTCTCAGCCATTTTCGTTAATAAGTATATTAATTTGACAAAGAAAAATATACAAAATTAAATCGAACGAATGTAAGTAAGCAAAATCAAAGTAAAAAGTAATAAAACGTAGTGATTCCCACTGAGCAAGGAATCACTACGTTTTAAGAGGCGGCACTTCCCTATTAGCTACTAAACTGAATTATGCGCGTAGTTTCTACCAACTTGAGAATGACAGTCAGAGGTACCAACATTAAAGTGTCAATGTCAAGGCAATAGAGATGTACCACTACATAATCGATATCGATAAACTATAAGTAGTACCTAGTTGGGTCATTGCTGTATTTTTTAAATTTTACCAGGAAAATAAGTACAAGTTTTATTGAAAATACAGTAATTTTATTAAAAAGTTGAAAGACGAATACATAATTGAACATGGGAAAAGTAGTTTGATAGCTCGTGATCTGCAACCGCCATATGCATTGAAAAGTTGTGTGTAAATTCCAATAAATTATTTCTTTACAACAATGTTGATAAAACTCAGGTCCATAACAATTGTCCAGCTCGTGGCAAAAGTTAGTTGACAACTGAAACAGAAAGTAACTACAATTAATGTTCGGTAATTGGAACTAGGGAGGAAACTACAAAATAAAGAACACAATATAAGTACATACTTAGTATATGCATGCATTTTTGTAGGTATTTATTTTACTTTTTATACATTTTTTTATTACTAGTTTTAGTTACAGAAAAATGAAAACTATACTTATAAACAATAATTTAATTACCTTTTTCCTTTTCTTGCCTACAAATAGGGAAATTTGCCAGAATTTCGTCCGAAAGTGGTGTATGTCGGCTCCTCGTCAGGGTTCATCTTCAAAACTCAGTTTTGTATAAATAAGGATTTAGTCAAGATCACAAGCTTACACTTTGAAACACCGAAAAAATAATGAGTCAAATGGCACTTTTACAATCTATTTATAGAACAAAAGTCAAGTACAATTCTTATAAACTCTTGAAAATAAATATCATTACAATAAATCAACTTATTTTTTAAGATGCAAAGAAATTCAATTTAAATGAGTTCTACATTGTTAAATCACATTTACAATCCATATTTTATATTTTTTTAACTAAAACCCATGAACGGAAACTAGTAAAAAGCGCCAAAAGCGTTAATATTGAATGTGACTCAATAAAATGCAACAATCAAACTAAACGTAATTAAATATTTACACATTATTTGTAAGATCATTTCGAGACTGAACAAAGTGATTATTAACATTCTTTTATTTTATTAGGACTCTGCAATATTGATTACTTTCAAATTAAAGTAGAAAAGATAAATCTGTATAATAGATATGTTAATTTTAGCTTATAATTAGTTTATTAATTAATTACATTTTATAGTAATGAAAAATCGTAATATAAATAATGTTATTTATTAATAACATTAAAATAAACATTGTAGCTAGTAGTTAAATCAACCACTACAAGATGGCGCTGTCAGTGAAGAACAGAGCATTGAACAAAACATTATGCCTATTTTACGATTAGCAATTAAGTTAGCCTATATTTAAAGAGGATTTCACATTGATGATCTGATTTAACAAATAAAAATCAAATTAAAAGACTGCGCTCATATGTACTTAGCTGTAATGTAGGATAGGCATTTCTTTTTAATCTATTTCCCTTTTTGTTGAACATATTACGAGGAAAGTGATCACCGCAGATGTTCTTGTTTTCATTCAATTTCTTTATGGGTATGTATTTATACATATGTAGACCAAGTCCTCATTGCCTGTATATTTAACCCATATTCGACATCTAAAATAAAATAATCGATAAATTGAGAAAGCACTATATTATGTTTATATGAATATATGATAATACTATTTCTGCTTTATATCACTTGGGCTCATAATTTTTCCTGCTAATACCACTATAATTTACACTGTTTTTACCCAAATTTACTTAAACAACAATGAAACATTCAATAAAATTACCTGTTTGGTTCAAGCGGAAATCTAGCCAAAAATATGTCTTTACTCAACTTTATTACTCTCCGGACACCACAAATTTCACACTTTCGCAAAGATTTGCCACCCATAATGTCTGTATAAGCAGTTTTTTATTAAATTCAATAAAATGCACCAAATAATTGAACGTAACCGCGAAATGTTTAATGGCGTCATTCATGCGACACATGCTGGCCAACATGACGTGACGTATAATGGTAGTAATTTTCAATGTTGGTACAAAGTACGCTCAAAATTCCATACATTGTGTTTTTTATATGGAGTGTCGCTAGGCTGGTGATTCCTAGCTCAGTGAAAAGTAACATAAAAAACGAATATCAAACATCTGTCACACACGTCAGATATTTTTTTAGGCAAAGGAGTCTGTATACTGTGTAAATCATACTGTATACATAAATATTACAAAATTAATTTTATTATTATATTTTGACATTATAATATAGAAAAGAATTTCGCTATCGATAAACTATGACATAATTTTAGTTTTATTTCACTTTATTTCGTAAAATACAGAAAATACTTATCAAAATAGTTTGTACGTTAAATACCGATAACAAAACGACACTAGCAACAAAAAAGAAACGTCACCTAACAAAGTAGCCCCTAAAATAGGGCACCTTAGCACGGTGAAAACGAACTTAGGTAAGGGAGCGGTTTAGGGGATCACTTTGCTTAGGGGATACCTATTTAGGGATTTGTTTAGGGATTGATGGTGAAAACGGGCATTAACCTACTTAATCTACCAGAATAAAACTAACCTAGTAACAAAATCTCACATTATACAATATTTAAAAAAATAAGTATTTACAGGCTCCATTAAAAAATCAGCTGACACCTGGTCAGAGGGTAGGTACTTAACAACCACACTGCTACCATGTTGGGAAATTATATTAAAATGGAGTCGTAGAAAATAAAACGGCCATCCGCTAAAGAGACTCGTGGCAGTTTATTATTTTTCGTACATTATATTTAAAGTGTCTATGCCACACACCATATTGAGTCTATATCCTCAACATTATGTAGTGTTTTTATTAAATATTTCTAAGGCATGTCTTTTATCATTTACGGTGTCTTATTCTAGATTTTATGAATAAGCTTAATAAATGTTTGGAGAAATTCGACGCGTCTATGTTAGCACTGCTTAGTTTATAACAACACTTGAATGTAGACATTAAAAGTTATATTTTGTGGATGAAAGTTACCCTATGTTTTTTCTGTAGCACTGATAAAGTATATACAAAATTGTTTGGTGATCGCTTAAAAAGTGTAACATACTCACTTTCGTGTTTATAATATTACTTAGGATTTACTTTGGTACAAAGAATTGGGCACTTTTTTGTCATAATACTTTGTCAAAATTGTCTTTTGGCATACTATTTCTGTACTTTTTGCCTTAAAGATAAATAATTATAAGAAAATTAGAGAAAAAGAAAGAAAAAAAGAAAAGGAAAGAACACTACAGTCACACGCGCACACAAAACCAGAATAAGAGGAGAAAATAGGACGGATGGATAAAGGGGATAATATCTTTACAGGCATGGAGCGTTGCTGGACGTACTTATCAGCGATGTGGTCAGCGTTGAACTTGAATGCTGTAGAGGGCGCTGCGGTCGACCGGTCAGCTGTTGTCCACGCCAGTTGCGCGTTGGATGCGCTTGCACGCGCTTTGCAGGCTGACGCAACCGCACTCACTCATGTGCTACTGGTACGATATTTATTTGTTCATTTTCGATCGGAAAACTTACAGCTGTAAACATAAATAATTTAAGCATATTTGAAAGAAACTAAAAGACATTTACAGGTAAAATAAAAAATAAAAGAAATTTATACTTTGACCGAGCCCTTAGATGGGATTCGAACCCACGACCTTTCGCTATCCGGGCGACTGCTCTGACCGCTGAGCTACCGAGACATGGGTTCGAATCCCATCTGAGGGCTCGGAGGCGTAGTTGTTTTTTTACACACGTATTTTATATCTTATAGAAATATTGCATTGTGAATGCAAATTTAAATTAAAAACATATTATTCTCTGTTCGTTTCCAGACGTCCGACCGCCAACAGGAGCTGGGTCTACTCCACGAGGCAATCAGCACTTCCAGCGCTTCGCTCCAGCAGCAGCTGAAGAGTGTGCGACGCCGTCTACCACCTGGAGTCCGTCTTCATACGGTGCCCATTGATATACAGGTGATTATCATATGTATAGGGTCCTTATTTAAAAAAATTAAGAAACAAACATTTTAGAAATAAATAATGATAACAAATAGACCTTAAGTTCCATTATTTTAAAAAAGTAACTGATCGCACTGTTGTGAGGTCGGCCCTGGTTGACTTTTAAAAAAAAAACACACTTTGAAACACAAAATTTACTATGTAAATTTGGTATACACTTCACAAACTACTCAAACTACTCGAAACCTTGAACCCATGTGTGGGAGCGGGGCTAGATGTGCTTTTCGCGAGCTCCAGAGTCTAACTATTTTTATTAGCAAATAGTATAATCGTAAATAACGCGATTCAGCGCAAAGTAAAGTATGGATAATACAAGTAACTAGGTAAGCGATTTATAGTAAGTAAACAGGGTTATAACAGTACCAAGGAACTAGTTTGAAATATTCTATCCAAGAATAAGCTTTAAATCTTTTAATTATTATTAAAATAAAGGTTTTGTATCGATCATACGTTTTGCTTGTGATTTTTATTCGAAATCGAAAATTTCCTATTTTTAAATAACTCGTCTGCAACGACTTGTAGGCGATCAAAGTCAAATGTGTTACATATATTTGTCAGTTAAAAAAAAAAATTTGTACAAATTCGTTTTACTGAGAAACTCGTTTTATTGAGACGATTCCTTTTTTATAACTTTTAATGGTACAGTTGAATATACCAACTTTTTAGTATTTTTTTATTTTTATACTAACATGTGTTTCGTAAAGAGTTTTTTTTAAACATTGTTTCTGGAAAAATAATTACGTATCAACCGATTCGTTGCTGATGAACTTTCTTTTGCGTGTGGCGTTAGCCACTGAAACCGTGTCATTTTGAAATCGATGATAACTCCTTTAAATTAAGTTTTAGGGAAATCAACCCAGAATAAAACTGTCTTCATTTTTCACGTAAATCAAGCTCGTAGCCTTCGTTTTGGTAATTGTATAGTATCTAGCAACGAATCGGTTAAACAAGTGCCTTTGATAGAAGAATAAGAGGGCCCTTAAACTGTAACAATTCCAATTAACAGTGAGAAAATTCATTCATATTCGAATCACTCATCTGCCTGTGTCATTGTTGATAAATGTCATTTTAATGACAGGTGTTATTATTATGTTATGTGTTAGTATAAGATATTTTTAACAGTCGGTATTTAAATCGGGATTATGTCGTTATTTCGGCAGCTAATTTCTACTACCACAATGATATGTGGATTTCAATAATAAAAACGACCATGCCCAGACCCCTCTTTCCCACTGGGCACTCTGGGCAAACGCCCAGGGCCCTGCGATCGATAGGGGCTCCCTAGTTCCTGCCAGATCACTCAACGAATACCGACATTTATTACTGAAAAACTTATTTAATTAGAGTAAATGAAACCTCAATTAGGGACTATATTCTCTACTCTACTCTTGCCCAAAATAAGACTATCCAATTTTAGCGTGCTTAGATAATTTAAAATATGTGAGAATCGCCCTATTTAAATTTAAGATTATCTATTCATCTATTGGCTGTCAATAAAGAAATCTTAAACCTTGTTTATCTACTTTCATCGTCTATTCTAGTCAAAATCACAAGGGCCCCATTATTTTTATATGCCCAGGGCCTCCAATAGGTTAAAGACGGCCTTGCTCTGACCCCAGCTCCTCGAATCCTACCTGAGTTTTTTCCTACCTACTAGTCGTTTTTTACATGCGTATTTTATATCTTATAGAAATATGGCATTGCCAATGCAAAAAATAAAATAAAATCAAAACTATTTTGTGGTAACAGCACATATCATATGAGCCTTATAATTAATTTAATAGGGGTTATTATCTATATATATAAAAAAATTGTGTCACAGTGTTTGACCGCGATTAATTCTGAAACAGCTCAACCGATTTTGATGATTTTTATTTAATTTTGCTGGATTTGTTTTAACTTAGAACATAGGGTTTCATTTCTAATTCATATAAAAAATGCAAATTATAATAACTGAACCGTAGCGACGTATGGCTGGGTCAGCTAGTATATTATGTATCCGATCATGAGTCATTCGAAACGCAAGCCCGCCCTCTAACCGGCCAACACGAAAAACTACGTCATCAAGTGTAGACGTCGTCACGGAACTGTCCTAGGTTTCGCTAAGTGCCTCAGTTTGCAAGTATGCTGCATGCTAAGTCGTTCTTAATACTGTGTTGAAAATTAAAACATCTTCTCTACTTTTGACGACCGTTTGGTGCAACGGTAGCGATCCTGCATTTCGCACCGACGGTCCTGGGTTCGAATCCCGGAAGGGGCAGATGTTTGTATGATGAATACGAGCATTTGTACCTGAGTCATGGCTGTTTGTATATATTTTCTATGAATGTAACTTATTTATGTGTGATATATGTATGTCTATCCGTTACCCTAGTATCCATAACACAAGCCTTAAAAGTGCCTACTTTGGGCTAGGTTAATTGGTGTGAATGTAAAAAATATTTATTTATTTATTTTATTAAATATTGGAAGGTTCGGACCAAAATCCTGACGTTATCCCGACATATTAATATGCTATGTGTTAGTTTAAGGTATTTTTACAGTCTGAATTTAATTCGCGATTGTGTCTTTATTTCTGCAGCTAGTGGAACGCCTCCGCGGTGACTGTGCAAGTACACTGTGGCGATGCGTACGCGCAGTCTGTCTGGCTTCAAGAGCGGCGTGCGCGTGCGCAGCTACAGCTGGTGAACGAGGAGACCCCGCCCCCTTGGCCCACGCCACCCTAGCCCAGCTGTGGGCAGCCGCTGTCGACAAGATTTACCAGCAGGTCAGTTGCCACACTCACCATTTTAACACATAACCAATTAACACGGTTTACAGCCAAACTTGTAACGTATTAATAATAATAAAGGACATTTTTTTAAACTGGCTTTAAAACAATTTAACTGAAGAAATTAGACACACGACATTATATTGTTGGTTGTTTCTATAAATATTAAATATCTATGTATCATATCTGTCTGTCTATAATCATATTTCATTTACATCAATTAACCTAGCCCAAAGTAAGCACCATAAGGCGTTTTTTTTTTCAATTTATTTAGGTAAAAAAACAGTATTGAAATAAAAAAGTTGTTTACAAATTTTCTTAGAAACTAAAACTTATTTCAACACCAGCAAAATTTACCACAGCTTTATTATATAAAATTAATTTACAAACATGTGCTGAGAGAGGGAGTAGGTATACAAATAAGTAATATTTCGTACATGCAAAAAAAATATTAAAATCTACTAAACAAAATCTACTAATTAAGATCAAATTTCAGGGCAAGATCTTTATATGTTTTAAAATTATAAAATAAAGGAGACCTTTCTTTTCGGGCCAAAAATGTACCTTGGTACAAGTCATTTGAAAATATTCATAATAATGTACAAACACTTATTTCATATATAATATACCCATAAATTAGATTTTTATAAAGTGAATAAAACGTAATAAATAATACACAAAATCACAACTGCGTAAAACGAAACGCTAATATGGCACTTGTGTGTGCCAGTCGGTTAGATTTTAACATGTTTCTCGCGGCTCTGGAACACGGTATTTTAGTAAAGTCCGTAGGCTGATAAAATAACTAAACGCTTAGAATGATTCGCAATAGCAAGAAATATCTATTTTCGCTCTTGATCCTAATGTATATATTAAAAAGAGAAGAATTCATAAAGCAGTGTTGCTGATAAACTTGTATCATTTTATGTTTAAGACTGAATATCGAAAAATGTTTATATTACTTTAAGCTACAAAACGCTTCAAACTCAAAACAATTGTGCTTGCCAGCTAAAAAAAACATTTGTTGCAAGTAATGTATATTTTTGAATGATTTTTTTTAGTGGTACAAATGTATTTAAAAATATTTTATAATAAGTATTTTTTTCGGAATATACAATTTTTTAGCTATTTTTTGGTATATTTGAATCTTAGGTACATATTTAGCCTAACTTATATGGAAAAAAGAAAGGCTCTTTTAAAGCAAAAACATAATGAGCAGATATTCAAGAATTGTATTAAAGGTATATAACATTTTAAGGAGCTATGTGAGATAACATAAATGAAGTTTTTATATTTAAATTCAACAAAATTTCCTATATTTCTTTTATCTAACTTACGTCTTAGTTTAGGTTTATATTTGTTTCTTTTATGTTGTATCTAATATAAGTTTATTATAATTACTTTTTAAATATATTGGAAATAAAAATCAATCGATGTCAGCGGGCACGCTGAGGAAACTTTTAATGATTAGTCTTTTGAAAGTATTAGAACTTACTGCTAGAATGTCAATAGTATTAAAGTATTTATTATAAGAATTTACTAGTAGAAAAAGTGGTGAACGTTCACCAGCGTGAATTGATACTAGGGTAACAAACAGACATACATATGAAACATATTTATGTAATATTTTTAGAAATATATAAAATACCCATGACTCAGGTACAAATGGTCATATTCATCTCAGAAACTGCACCTTCCGGGATTCAGTCAGTCAGCGGGAAAGGCAGTATAACCTTTTATTTTTAGTCAATTATTGAATAAAAATTGTTTTACAAAATGACTGAATAATTGTAACTTTAGGCCGTAAGCATTTTAAAATAAAAAAGCTTTACACCATCCAAATGTGTAATACACAGCTTTTATACACCCATCTATTTCACTCTAATTCCATTCTTACCTTTTACTATTTCGCCATTAATTTAATTTCCAGGATGATCATGGCCCGGTGCGGACTATAAAACACGCCATAGCCCAGGTCGCGGCAGACGTGAACAAGCTTGCTACCTTTGCCCAGGACAAGGAGTATGACATGATGTCTCTCACCAACGTACATGCTGATAAGGTAAGAAAAAGATAATAGATTCAGATTTGGCCCCCACCATCAACAAATATCGGCCCCATCATCAACAAATATTGAAAACTGGTTTTCTATCGAATGTAGAATAGATCGTTTTTCATGAAACAGGAAAACAGTTCGTTTTCAATCAAATATAGAAAAGTTCGTTTTCCATTAAGTATAAAATAGTTCGTTTTTCATTTAATAAAGAAAAGTTCGTTTTTCATTTAAAATAGAGAGGTTCGTATTTCTTTTTATATAGAAAAGTTCGTTTTCCATTAAATATAGAATAGTTCATTTTCAATTTAATATAGAAAAGTTTGTTTTCCATTAATAGTTATATCAAAGTTCGTTTTTCATTTAATATAGGAAGGTTCGTATTTCATTTAATATAGAAAATTTCATTTCCATAAAATATAAAAAAGTTCTTTTTCTACATTATCCCGACTAGGGATTGAATTTGAGATCACGGCAGTAGCGTTACAATGAAAACCGGAATGCTAGCAAGTTTGTATTTATAATTGTTTATAATTTTGATCACCATTAGCTGATTCATTTTATATGAGTAGACGTATAACAGCTAAGTATAAGTTATATTATTATTTAAAAAATCTTAAATTATACTTTTTGTATGACAGCCTATCCCGCCGGTGGTACTACGCGCCCAACTGGTCAAGAAGCAGTTGGACGAGACGAAGACCCTCACTATCAAGTTGGAGAACAAGGAGGCTGACATTAAGGAGCTTAGGAAGGCCCTAAAGGTTAGTACCAGGATATAATCTAATAAACTTAAACTATAATAAAAAAAATATGAATCGAAATATTTAAGTAAGACAAAAAAATTAGGAAAGAAAACTTTAAAAAGGTAAAAACTAGCCTTATCGCTGCTGTTGAGAAATGTGCCCATAAAGCTGACATCGTTACCTCGTTAGATAGCTAAAGTCTGTTCATTCTAACTTGTCTTATTTGGTAAACAATCTTTGCACAACTTTTTAACATAATCACCCATTTTAATATAAAACAATAACAAAGTCAATAATCTATTACAACAAATCCTTATTATATACTGAAACCTATTGAATCTGGTTATCAGTTGATTTTTAATGCTGCATTTCCATTAAAAAGGAGTGCCAAGATTGTTTACCAAATAGGACAAGTTAGGATGAATAGACTGTATAATAATACGTTGGATGAAGAAGTTGCGTGGTTTTCGTAAATAAATAAAAAAAGGCAAAAAGGAGACTCAAATAGAAACAAATTTTCGGATTCTATTACAATTCGCCCTGTACTTTGACTAAATAGTAGCTAATTGTTTAAATATTTTGAGTTGTATGAAGTTTTTTCTGCCTAAAATGAACTTAGGAGCTTAACGAATAAGGCCGACGATATTTTTTTTCATGCACAAAATATTTTTAATTCAAATATTATAACTGTTTGTTTACCCGAATGAACAGAAAATTAAAATTATAATGTCAATACAGGCGAAACAAGAGGAGTTGTCAGAGATGCAGATAAGAAGAGAGTTGGGCGAACGCAAGTTGACAGCTACGGCGAGAGACGCCGAGTTGAGAGCGGAACAACTTCAAAGGCGGTTGGACGACGCACAGAACCAACTCAAGAGGTATGATATATATATTTTTTTAATACAAGATTTTTGTTACCGACTTCAATGACGCAATGTCTGTTACGCCACAACTTCCTGAGTTCTTAACCGATTTTAATATTTTTTGTGTGAAATCGAATCAACACATTTAGGACCAGATTGTGACGTTCCCAATTTAGAAATTCACAAAAATAATAAAAGTTATGATCAAAAAACATTGGCTCTATGCGATTTCCATTTGAAACAAAAGGCGTGTGCTTTTTGAAAGTTTTCATTATTATGTAATTTTAAAATTTACTAAAAATTATTGATTTTTTTCTTAATATTTTTTTATTATTACGCTCTGCTCCAATATATGGTGCTAGCGAAGCTTTATGCTTAGCGACTGCATCTACCTAGTATTATAAAGTGTTAAAACATCAATATTGCGAAACTACAAAGAAGCCATATAGAAAACAGTATTTTTTTTACGAGCGTTTGGTGCATCCTGCCGACGATCTTAGGTGCGAGTCTCGTAAGGAGCAGATGTTTGTGTGTAGTAATATTTGTACCTACGTCAAAGTTACATATCTACGTATCATACATATTTGTGTATACCCTAGTATCGCCTTTTAGCAGCAAGCTTGCCTTAAGCTAGGCTTATTGGTGTGAATGTTAGCAAAATTTGTATAAAAATATCTACCGATTTTAAATAACCTACTTTTGTTTATAGAATTACACTAGCTGACCCGGTAACGCGTTGCTGTGGTAACACGTATACAATTGAAAAAGAGCGGGATAAAGAGCGGACAGACAAACACACGAACAACAAATTTGTGTTCTTAGATTATAGATTAAAACATGGTCGGATTTCGAAATTATTAACACAAACTGAAGTTAATATTGCCTTACTGGATTGAAGCATGTAATAGTAGTGTAGTGAAAATCGGTAATATAAACTTCCATTACTCGGGGAAAAACATGTATTATCACCACTTGAGCCTGTGCTTTTCGATATTCGTAGTTAAGAATTTTTAATTTTTTGATATTGGTTGATAGGGCAAGCACTCAGTTCCGCGAAACACATATTTTAAATGACAGTGACAGATGTCAAAATTTAGACAAATGGTATTAATGCGAGTCGTGTTGTCATTATTGAGTATCCCGATAATAATGCGCCTTACTGCAATGCCTTTATACACAATAGTATATATACAGGGTGTCCATAAATCCTGTTTTTAGCGTAAGTCAAGTGGTATAGCATCACTGTGGCTACCTGTTTTTTTTTTTATATTTTTCTGCCTAACCTTAATTTTTGAGAGGTTTATTTGTCACAGTGACATCGATTCTTAATAAAATTCTTAATATTGTTTTATAAATTAATTGAATTGTATACTTTGCCTAAACAAATAAAAATAGATAAATGGACAGCGTCACAAAAAAATAAAAAATTCTAAATTTACAAAATTTTCGAAGGTAATGTTACAACATTTTCTAACATTACCTTTTTAAAAACTTTCAAAATCACCTATTCGCCCTGTATATTTGATGGATATATCCGTATGGAAGCACAATTACATTTTGACATAAATCATAATTTGTCTAAAAAAATGAGATGAGGAAACAGACCTTTGGATTTCCACTTGACCCTATTTTTGAAACACATTATATATATTTTTATCATTTTTTTTTATAGAAAAGAAAAAGAATTTGAAGAGACCATGGATCACCTCCAACAAGACATAGACTCTTTGGAAAGCGAGCGAGGCGCGCTGCGTGACAAACTTAAACTGTACGCGAAACGAGGCGGCTCGCATCACGGTATGACTCTTATGCTTATTGTAATAAAGTCTATTTTACAATAAATAACTGTGATTTTTTACGTTAAGAATTTGTAATCAGTTGTATGTATAGATGGTAGCATCTCAGGTTACCTATTTTCGATTACTTCTTCTCATTCTATGAGAAATGTTTTTTAATTTCATTTTGAAAACTTTAAAGTTATTTATTTATTTCTCAAATTGTAATTTATATTTATCGTTTGAGTTTTTTTCTAATGTAAGTACCGTTTGGCGTTTTCATGATATAAAATCTCGTCAAAAGCTTCTAAAAAAAAATTAAATGCCCCAAGCTGCCCTTAAATATGTTTAATATATTATTATAACAGCACAACATTTAAATTATGATGTTCAAAGGTAACTGTAAATACAAAAAAATACATGGCTAAATCAACTAATTTCCAAGCCATAAACAGTGACAAAAAAAAATTAAATACTTATTCTGTGCTATCTCATTACAATAGTCAAAACACTATCTCTTTTATCAGAATTACCTATAAATATACACTTAAATCCGATCGTTATTTATTGCTCTCAACTCTAATCATATTGCCGAAAAAATATATTGGCTATCTAGTTTTGATTATCTATTATATAATTAAATTTCCACTGTTTGATATAAAATAATATTCAGTCTTATTAAACTCCATAGAATAATTGTCCAAAATATGAACTTTGCACGTGACTCATGAACTTTGGGGCAAACCTTGTATGTGGGGCAAATAACGTGGACATCTTTATTGCAGTGTTATAAATGAAAAATAAATTAAAAAAGAGCAACAAATACAGTAGATATTTAATTCAATGTCATAAGGTGCATATCTGCAGTAACGCATAACCCAATATACACATGCTCGTTCAAAATACGTCGTATATATAGGCCAAAAAGATACTTGAGGTTTTTATAATATTTTTACATATCTACACTAATATTATAAAGAGGAAAGATTTGTATTTTTGTATGTTGGCAATGAATAAACTCAAAAACTACTAAGCCGATTTCAAAAATTCTTTCACCATAGGAAAGCTACATTCACGCTGAGTAACATAGACTATATTTAATGCTATACTATACAATTTTGTCCACCCGTGCGAAGCCGGGACGGGTCGCTAGTCTAATATATAAAAATATCGTGTAAAAATGTTTGTTATCGAACTCCTTCGAAACGGCTTGACCGATTTTTATGATTATTTTTGTGTATATTTGTTAGATCTGAGAATAGGTTGTAGGCTATTTTTTATACCCCTAGGTGATAAGGGTGGCCCTCTAATCCACGCGTACGAAGTCGCGGGCAACAGCTAGTATCTATATTTATTTTAACTATCTATTAACTAGAGCGGGAGCATGGAAACCTGTTTTGCTACCGTTCGTACAAAAACACATCAATCAACCACAAAGTGTCAAACATTCTTAATCTATTTTCAACTTAATGCTTTTCATAATAAAGTAGAAAATCGGTTGAGGTTATTTGACATTTTGTCTGTTTTATTAAACTTACACAAGTTATTGTTTATTCAATTTTGTTTTCTAGATTTGTTGCTGTTAAGTAAGTCTGGTTTGAAAAAGTGCTTAATAAAATGTGTGACATTAGCTATGGCTAGAAATCTTTTTTTTTGTAGACGATCTTTGCTAGTTACTTATTAAATGCGCTAGATTATATTTATCCAATTAAGCCAGTAACTAATTAAGGGAAGTAACTATATGATAACTCCTGTCTGGCCTTGAAATTGGTTTAAGAGACTCAAAAACCAATTGGATTATTCGTATCTGCTGTGAAGTCGGCCCTTGTTGGCTTTTTAAAAAAAACACACCTTAAGACACAAAATTTAATAAGTACATTTGGTAAATTGATACTTCACTAACTACTTAAAATAACCGAATCCTTGATCTAGTGTGCGGGAGCGCGAGTAGTTACTTTTCTCGAGCTCCAATGCCTAACTGCAGTTTAAATGATAAAATAATATATATGAAATAACGCGATTCAGCAGAAAGTACAGTATGGAACAATACAAGTAATAAAATAAGTAGGTAAGCATTAATATAATTTCTTGCATGTTATAAAAAAAACCTTAATATATTTTTAAATATTCTTCAAATATGTAATAAACTGACTGACATTCGTTTAAATCGATAATTTCTATTATTGTTTAAGAAATAATTTTTGGTTTTCGGTTAAAAACAAACTGAGCGCCTTCCATGAAGCCATGCGTTTGCCGGCAACATATATCATTACAATATACACTCGAGAGCAATGAATCCGGGTCACTTAAAGAATCCTAAAAATCTCGGAAACTAAAAATGCTAGGTTAATGCAATAAATTGTATTTAATAGACAATGTAATACTCCTTAAATGAAGGTATTAAAACTTCTTAGTTATTGTAAAGTTATATCATAAAAAAATCAAATTTGAAAAAGGGCCACTTTCGAAGATGGAACTACGAAATTACAGCATTTGGTTTTGCTTTTGTTTGTAATCTGTCCTTTATGTGGGTACATAAACCATGTTGATAGTGCTCTATATTCATTATTCAAGCTGAAATTATGTCGCTTACGCCTGAAGAATGCACCAGAATACTTACAATGCTGGAAACCGGCCGGAGTCAGCGCGATACAGCCAGGACTGTCGGTGTGTCGCTGTCAACAGTACAAAGAGTTCTCCGACGTTACGAAGAAACTGGTTCTAACCTACGCAGACCAGGAACGGGCAGAACCAGGTGTACCACAGCACGAAAAGACCGATACTTGGTGAACACCATGCTTCGAAATCGCTTTCTCACAGGAACTGAACTCACCAATCAGTTTCGACGCCTCGGAGGAAGTAACCCAAGTGCATGGACAGTAAGACGTCGGCTTGCTGAATCTAACTTAAAACCCCTTAGACCTGCAAACGGCCCTAAACTGGAGCGTGGGCATCGTATTTCAAGACTAAGATATGCCCAGAGCCACGTAAATTGGAGTATTGAAGATTGGTCAAAAGTTATGTTCTCCGACGAATCAAAATTTATGCTCTACAAGCACGACGGAAGACACAGAGTGTATCGAAGACCAGGGGAAAGATTCAAGCAAGCATGCATCGAAGAAAAAGTAGCCTACGATGGTGGGTCTGTACTTGTGTGGGCCGGAATTTCTTCTGAAAGTCGCACAGAGCTGGTGATCATAGAAAACGGCTCTTTAACTAGCGTAAGATATGTGGAAGAAATCCTCAATGATCACGTTGATCCATTTATGGTCAATTTAGGTGAGGATGCTATATTTATGCATGACAATGCCCGACCTCATACAGGTAGGATTGTGAATGACTACCTTCAAGTGATGAACATTACTCGTATGGAGTGGCCAGCGCGCAGCCCGGATATCAACCCGATCGAGCATGCTTGGGACGAGCTAGGCAGATGCGTAAAACAACGAAACCCTCCCCCAATCACGCTTCGTGAACTCTCAATTGCTCTCACAGAGGAATGGGAGAATATTCCCCAAAATCGTATAAGGAACTTGGTGTACAGCATGCCAAACCGCGTAAACGCAGTAATGGAAGCAAGAGGAGGCAATACGAAGTATTAAAATTCAAGAAAATTGTAATAAAGTTCAAACATTTCATGTTTCCTATTTTTGTTTTAAGGAGAGATCAGCAGTTTTTTTCTTTATGTAATTTTGTGTTAATAAAATGTATGATGACTCATATTTTTTTTACTTTCATTTAAGGAGTATTACATTGTCTATTAAATACAATTTATTGCATTAACCGATCATTTTTAGTTTCCGAGATTTTTAACATTCTTTAAGTGACCCGGATTCATTGCTCTCGAGTGTATGTAGATTCACCCATAGTAAAGTGGCGAGTCATGTCATCTGGCGTCATTCAAAGCGCGTGAAAATGAGTGTTTAATTTATGCTTAATGCGCTGACCCAAGAAAATATTTTTTTAATAAAAAATTAATTCTACAAAAAATAAAAAAAAAATCTATTAAAAATAACTAGATTTAACGATTTATACAATAAAAAAAATCATGCTAGAAACCTATTTAAAGTAAGTAAACAGGGTTATAACAGCCGTAAAAGACCTCTCTTTCATTATGTTCTATTATTTAAATAAGCGACTAAACAAAAATAATAACAGAAACAGAATTATTTTAGGGACAGATCAAACCAGAATATTTATTCTTCTCTTTATAAGACCAACATTCAGTCATCATTTTTTTGATAAAAATGTGGTCACAAAAGGACAATGCCCATCGTAGTATGGACTTTGGTATCGCTTTGAATAATTTTGTGCCATGATGATTTTTACTATATTTTTAGGTTGCTAAGTGTAGATTAAATTATTAAAAACAGTTTTTCCGTAGTTCGACGGATAAAATGAAAAAAATATATAACAAAACTCATCAAATTAACACTTTTCTCGGTTTTCATTTGTGTTTTTATTTACATTTGAAGTTTTATCTGTCAGTCAACACAATGGTTGGATGTGAGCTGGGTGCGAGTATTTTAATGCTTTAGTTTGAATAATACTAATTTAGATATAATATTTTAGACTATTAAGGTTTTCATCACAACACTCAATTGACTTTACCAATTTGACAGTTCATCCTACCCGATTGTCCCATTGTTGCCAGTCTTCTAAATTATTAACAATTATGTATCGATTATGATTGTCAAATGCAAGTTTATATGAATAACTTAAATATCTGTGCGTTGATATTATGTTTTATTAAATATATTTGTTTTCAGAGCATTAAAATAGCAGATATACCTACTAACTTCTTTATAAGACCCCTAATACACTAGCATATATCTATGATCATAGAAGAATCACATTGCACGTATATCGAATAAAATCTGTCATCATACTGTTGGATGAATCTGTGATCTCTAGACGGCAATGCAGCACTCATAGACATGCTTTACGTGCTGTTATGCATGCAAGATCGTTT
Source organism: Calamotropha paludella (assembly GCA_927399485.1). Classification (NCBI taxonomy): domain Eukaryota; kingdom Metazoa; phylum Arthropoda; class Insecta; order Lepidoptera; family Crambidae; genus Calamotropha; species Calamotropha paludella. The sequence continues at coordinate 6,590,134 of OV656831.1, read as the reverse complement.
ATTTTATTGATAGATACGAATGACATGCAAACAATATGCTGGCAATGGATTGACGGATACCGTTATTTTTCAACATGCTAGCTATAGATGACGTGTATGCATGCGTATGTATGTATTGTCTACACATGTCATGCACGTTGAGGTACTGCATGTCAGCGGCATCACCGTTTAGCCCGTACTATGATTGATAGACATCAATCATAGTATTCCTTAACTTCGAGTTCCTTCGAATCCAGACGGACTCGGAGGGCCTAATATGGGCTATAATATACATTGTCTACTTGTTTGTTAGTGTGATATATTCCATAATAAAGCATATATTCCATAATAAAGCATATATTCCATAATAAAGCATATTTTCCATAATAAAGCATAATAAATTGTATAAGTTACTGTCGGTGGTTTAATTAATTTAATGATAAGGGTTCACAATACAAAAACTGTATGAAAAGTTAAAAGGGCGACGCAACAAGATTATTGGAAAAAAGAGCGCCGTTAAAACCATAGAAAGATGAAATCGTCTTCTAGTAACAAATTAGTTTCACATTATGTCTTATGCTTAATTACTTAATATGCTAGAATGCGAATTGCCAATTCGATATTTTAATTCAATAAATAGCGCATCGATTATATTATATTTGGCAAATCGATACGGTCGAAAAGAAAATGGCAATACTAAGGAGACAAGTGCCAATAGAAATACTCTGTATTATGGAAGTGAATTCATTGCTAATTATTACGTGGATTATTGTCCGTCGATGTTATGGCAAAGTATTTTACAGCATTTCGTGAAAAATTAAAACTTAGTTTTTGACATAAATTTGATTTTAGTACAACGCCGATCAAAGACGATACCACGAATGGGCATTGTCCTTTATTATGTACTAAAATCACTGCCACAATGGTTGATAATTTTGATGTGATATTCAAATTTACCATTTTTAAAGGAAGGGAAATAACTGAATCACCAAACTGTGACGCGTGTGGTAAAGTGGAGGATGTGCAACACTTGCTGTTGGAATGTGTCAAAAACCAAAGCGAGAGACAGCGACTTATTCAACATTTAGACCTGAAGGTATCTGATGTGGGAACTTTCCAAAGTACTATGGCGGATCCCGCACCAGATGCAGCCAGTCTTATATGCGACCTTTTTCAATTATGTTTATGATGTGCTGCTGAAAGGCTTAGGGTACAATGGGACTAAAATACTCTGTGTAAAAGTCCCTAAATTAAATATATACTCTAAAAACACAAATTTGTTTTTTATGTGTTTGTCTGTCCGCTCTTTTTCCATTGTATCAATTAGCGTTACCATAACAACGCGTTACCGGGTCAGCTAGTAATGATAAAAAAGGGAGGGAAGTGTTATATTGTCTATTTCATCTGTTGGTCTCATAAATAGTTTGCGACTGAACTTATCGCTTTCATTGTAGGTATTTTGTCAGAATAGGCTAAAACTTATTTGGTAGATAGAATTCTTGAGAACGTAATTACTACATTATTTGATTTTAGAGCTTATTACGCACATCGTAAGACTGAATCGTGTTTGGAAATTGGCGAACATTTTAAACTACGTTTCTGTATCCTAATGAAATGTTTGAGATATTAAATGATAGGTTAATTTTGAATACTAAGTGTGTTTGTGTTTAATGCCCTTAGTATTGAAATGGAATTGATAACATTCACGTTTTTCTTCTTCCTATTAGTAATGATGCTTTTAAAAATATAGTAAAAATTAACTATGAACTTATGAAGGGGGCTTTTAAAATATTATAAATCTTTAGGCAATATTTTTGTCACAAGCAACATTGGCGTGATAATGACAGTTGTGACCAACCTTTTTTACTTTTTTAACAGTGACAGGCAAAAAAAAATTCCGCCTAAAGATTATATTATTTTTTAATATAAAGAATAAAATAAAGACAAACAAAACTTACTATATTTTTGAAGCCGTTAAATTAAGGGGTTAGAAAAGATAAATGTCAAAGATCTCATCGCAAAAGAAAGATTTCTGGCCGTAATGTGTTAACGCCTTTTTAAATATTAAGAACGTGTTCCTTTTTCAAAAATTTACTGTGTGAAGTTTGTATATTAATGAGTTTGTATGCGCGCGCAGCGGTGTCGCCGGCGCCGCCAGTTCGGGATTATTCACGTGAGGCGCCATCTATAATGATAGCATGGTACTAGCTGACTGAGACATTATTGTTAACTAATAAATATTGAAAACTAACGTTATGTATAGATTGGCAGAATTTTTGTTTTTTTTTTAACTTTTATATTTTGTGTAAACATTAAGAAATTGAATAATAGAAATATAAATTGGTATTTAGTAATCTTGAACTACAAATTAATTTAGGTTCCGGTTTCAGTTTATTTAAAGTATATTTTTTACTTTATATAACGTAAAATGATTTAGTTTACGACGCATTAACCTATCACAGTATGTATATTTTTTTTGTTGATATTACTTTCTTATATTAAAACTTTTTGACTTCGAAATAGGTTATGGAAATTTGACTGACTCACCAACTCATTTTAATTCAGTATATTATACATGACTATAATCAAGTGCAGGTAAATTTTGCCTCAAATGTAATTTTTCTCAATCTATTTAAAATTCAAAATAAAAAAATTAGATTTTTTTTAAATAGATGTCATCTGTACCCTTATAAAATAAAATTTGTTTTAATATTAAGAGATCAAGAAGTATATTTAACTATATCTAAATAATGTCTCGGTCAGTTGAATAAGCGGTCTGACATTTAATTATTAAAATAATATTTTTAAATACCTAACATAATATAATCAAGTTTTCTTACGTCGCTATGTCAGATCACTTTCAGAATTAATATCATCAATAATCAGCATGCCTTCCCTTAAAAAACCCTTTTTTATCGATTATCTAATTATTATTTAAAACTTTAAAGTATAAAAATAAAATTATAATAATTTTTTATCAGTCAGCACCCATTACATTAACTCAGAACTCCAAATCGCCTAGTCTCCAGCTGCCGGTTGTATTATATGAGATTTCATACACATGTTCACATACAGCGACGCAATAATGTCGCTGACTTAAACATTTATCCAGGGTTTTGTAAATCGCAGATTCTAGAAATGGCAGAAGTGCAAACAATATCTGAATTATTTTTTTAAGGATAAAAGCAAAACTTATAGATAAAAAAGATAACTTGTACTGTGTAATTACAATAATTTTAAAAGAGAAAGATTGCATGGCTGATTATTATTATTAATTTTGAAGTAAGCTTTTAAAAAGCCCTTACAGAAAGTTTGTCTAAGGCATCTTATCTTATAAGGCATTATTATCTTATCGGTTCGGTTTTGGGAGATGAAATGAGGTGCAACGTAAAATCAATTATTAAGATCATTTCGATACAAAATATAATATTTACAATCATATACGAAATACTATGTATATGAACTGAATTGGTGTTATTTTTTTTATATATAAAATCGTTTTCAAACATCATAGCGGCCCTGACTCCTGTAGCGCCACCAAAAGAAATCATTCGTAAGAGACGTAACTTTATGTTTTAATTTGATTGGTGTTGCATGGTTGGTCGGTGTTTAATTTTTTTTTGCATCCATGTACACCTAGCCTTATTTGACCGTGAAACTTGTTTTGTCTTAGAACCTGCATTGAAAATTATTATTATTATCGAAAAAAGAAAGGATATGTCTATTCATAAGATTAATTTGAAAAAATCGGCAAATCCCGTTGCACTTACATAAAAAGGTTCGTACTCCACTTGTGTGAAGGTAGCTTTACCCTTTTTATGGTGCCGATATTTACATAAAAATTATCGATTTTTTAATGAAACTTTAGTTAATCTAGAAATATCGTTTTTATTGTTTTTTTATTAAAAACTTTAGTTCATTTCGAGAGTTTAAGGGAAAGGCGAATAATCTAACCGTTATTAAAAAAACACTAAGCTTGACCAACGGAGAGGAACTAATTTTGTTCTTGTCATTTTATTTTTTTTTTAATTCGTCAATAATATGCATGATTGTATGGTGGACAGCACATTAAGCTATACTTAAAATGAAATAGACTCTATTACAATGATAGAAGGTCGGTAAGTGTATAGCTCCATGTGCTGTAGATTGTACATATATGTGATGTCATGTGATTATAAACAATATTTTACATGTAAAAGAACTTTTGCTGCTTTTAACATTTTAAACATATCTTTTTTAAATTTAATAGAAAGTTCTTTACATGTAAATTGTAATTTTAACATTATTAAAAATATTTTGGGAAGAAATTATAATATTATGTTTGTTTTTAATTTATGGTAATTAATTACTACTCTCTCATACCTCTTACCAGCGGTCATTAAACCTTTTTAAAACCGTCTCGTTTTAGATGCATCTCAATGTCTTTAGACTAAACTACAGAGGTTTGCAAAAAAGAAAAAATAACTTTACTTTTTAATTCATAACACGCATTTTTGTATTAGAAATATTTAGTTTCTTCCCAATTAAAATAGTCATAAACAATATTTTTTGTTTTTAATTTAAGTGCGTTGACGCCACATAATGTTTCATACAAAATATCAATTCTAAAATACTTTAATATTTTTTAAAAATACTTTCCTTTGGATGTCCGATCCACTGCTCTTCTGATTGTGCTACTGAACCTTGCCTTTTTGAGTGTATAAAAATAAGAACCTTAAGTTTTTAAAAATAAGGTCCAGAGTCCTTATTTTAAATAATTGGCCTTGGATGTTTTTATGAAATGTCATGTGTGTTAACGCTTTTAATGTTTAACATTCATCCTTATCTCACCAACATGGACATGGCTGCTTGTTCTGTTGTATGTGTTATCTGTGGTGGTTGTTGCGGTCAATTCTGATCAGTTTTTGTCTATAGTTATGTTATTATAAAAAGTTTTTATTCGATACAATTCCTTGGCGACGGTGTTAATCTGCTACAAATGTCATAATTTTATTAATTTATTCATAAATAAAAATATAATAGTAATTAAATGACCCGCATTACGATATTCAGGTAGAATAACTTTTTGCCCTTTGTCTCTGTCAGAAACGAAAAAAAAAGACCTGCCAGTTTCCGTCAGAATTGTTATTGAGCGTTTTCCATTAAGAAAAAAAGTCGACATTGTGTTGCATTGTGTCGACTAATTTTTATAAATGGAACACTACCATTGTTATGTCTGAAGCAAAGGAAAAAAATAATTCTGCCTGTGATCTGTAATTTTTTATAAATAAATATGTTAAAACTTCTACCAATATGTTGGCAAAAATTACGAAGCAGTTTTGTTATAAGAATCAATACAACTGCTTCGATAGACTTCGCAACTCTGATCAGAATTGAAGGCACTGTATTTGCTCAATAAGGATATATTAGATATAATTTGTAAATGTTTAGAAGAAACTCCAGTGAAAGTGGTGCCGGGGGTCGTCACGGGCGAGGTAAATGAGGCTCTGCAGCATCAGCTCAAGGTGCTTAGTTGGTGAGTCGTAATTTGACTATATTAGTTTGACGACTGTTTGGTGCAACGGTAGCGATCCTGCCTTTCGCACCGACGGTCCTGGGTTCGAATCCCGGAAGGGGCAGATGTTTGTATGATGAATACGAGTATTTGTACCCGAGTCATGGATGTTTGTATATATTTCTATGAATATTACTTATTTATGTATGATATATGTATGTTTATCCGTTACCCTAGTATCCATAACACAAGCCTTAAAAGTGCTTACTTTGAGCTAGGTTAATTGGTGTAAATGTTGGAAATATTTATTTATTATTATTATTTATTAGATATAGAGTGTCTGTCAGGGTCTGCGTTGAGTTTTGTGTTTTATCACTCCATGTCTTTAAGTCCATGGCTTTGCTCCTATGGTTAATACGCAACCGTATTGTTTTACGAGTAAGGTATAAAACTGTTTATATAGATAAAATATTTAAGTTTTCATTTATTATTATTAGTATTTCTATTTAAATTGGAATATTAAGGCTCACGTGTATTTTCTGGAAAACTGTGTATAGTTCTCATCTGAAGGTTCATTCTTCAAACATTCATCATAATACTTAAAACCAGTGATGTATAAGATACCCTAGACAAAGTATCTGAAATACAAGATGCAAGATACTTTAAAAAAAAGTATTTCAGATACCAGATACAAATAATTTTCTGAAAAGGTATCTGAAATACTAGATACAAAATACCTATCTTTCAAATACTTTTTAAAGATAAAATACTTTTGTAAGAAAACAACATTTCATTCAATTTAAGTTTATCTGTTTGAGATAACAATTTTCGAATAGATCGTTGATAACAAGTGACAAGACAAAATATGAAGGTATTAAAATTGAGACTTTTTATGTTTTAGTAGACATTTGAGTAAAACTAGTTCCTCATACATATTGTCGCTCATCTTCCTTCAATGAGGCCTCATTATCATGCCCCCAAGGGAGAAGAGTCGCTCCACAGGGGCAGAGCTGGGCAAAACAGGTGTTATATTTTAGAAATATTTTTTTAATAGTAGGATAAACATCTTTATTGTTGAGGTACTGGAGTGTCTCAAAATCACTGGTGCTGCTTGTGTTTTCGCCACTAGCAATAGAGGAATCGGAGTCCTCTAGAAACATATAATAAGAGTCATCTTTTGGTTTTTTTTATATCACCTTCAATGTTGTTTAAAACCTCCGATTTTTGTTTTTCAGATCAATTGATCTTTCTTGTTTCAAACAGGACAAGTTCTTTTACATATCCCTTTCGCGCTTTTGGTACCCATTTCAGTTTAAACATGGGATGGGACACTGAGGCTACAGTCAGGTCACAGGTACAGATGTACCTCGGAAAGTAGGAGTTAGGTGGAAGGAATTACTTTTTGCCGTGAAAAGACACGCTTGTGTTTTAGTGGCGTTGAAATTAACGAGGTTACTGTCACCCCACTGGGAAACGTAGTTTAGCCTCTGGTTTATTCGCTAAACCATGGCCTCTCATGAACATCATGTCGTCACCGCTGGCTTTTGCGCTAGACAGGTATCTCTCAACAACAGTACTGTCGTCTGCATACCCAACAATTCCTGGTATTAACAGGTCATTGATGTGTAGCAGGAAAAGCGTCGCAGAAAGAACAGACCCCTGAGGAACTCTGGCATCAATAGTCACGGAGTCAGAGGAGCAGCCATCGACAACTACTCTGATCGATCGAGCAACTTGCTGTTCAGCACTTTTTCCATAACCTTACAGAGTATGGAAGTGATGGTGATCGGTCGGTAATTGCATGGGTCGGCACGACTACCCTTTTTTGGTACTTCCAGGATTTTGCGACGTCCGTCAAGAAGAATAGGTGAGGCTTCTCGGTCTCCAGATGGTGATGGACCGTATGGAGATTTGAGTGCAGTCCTCTAATGTTGGCAAGGTGAACTTTAAATGGGAGGAAGTGCAGCCGTTGCTTCTTCCTTTTCCTATTCCTTCTTTTCATGATGGCGAATGTTGGGGGGTAGGGTTTTTAGTCGAGACGCTACTTAGTCGACCATTGGAAGTTTCCTTGGGCTAAGCTGACCAAAAAAGGGAACTCACCTGGAGACTGCGGGGACGCAACCCCCCCGAAATGGCCATCGGATCCTCCCGTCCAGTCACCAACTGGCACGATGGAGCATTAAACTGCGGTCGGCCAGCGGCTAAAACCGTGCTTCGGATCCCGCTACCCTCCGACGGTGGGGGGGACATCTTAGCCGATGACATTTGTAGAAAGATAGTGTCGCCATCTTTCGTTAAGTTCCCGACAATATCGACTATTTTCTTTATTTATGACTTGCACAATTTGTGCATTTAGCCAGTGTCAAGAAAGTATAATCTTTCTTCTATGTTCTTAAGTGATTTTCGAGGTTTCAGTAAAGAAGTAGGGTTTAACTGAAACCTCCTCGTGGCCTTCTTGAGAGAGCGCGAACCTTTCAACCTGTTTTGTTTCACTTGCTAACACTCATGCATATTCAGAAACATTCAGTGGTTAATAACACGCCATTATTACACACTAATGTCAACCTCAACACAAAATTTAACAAGAAAACCAAAACCATTAAAGTGACACTTCGCGCTCCCGCCAAAAAGTCCAATGTCGACTAAAGAGCGTTCGGAGAGAAAACCTGCGAAGTTCATTTTAGTAAAAGTATCTGAGGGAACAAAGTATCTTCAAAATACAAAGATACCAGGAAAATGTATCTAAATATAAGATACAAAATAAAATATTTAGAAAGTATTTCAAATACAAGATACAAATACGTATTTTGTATCTTGTATCTGTATTTCAGATACTTTTATCTAAGATAAGTCACATCACTGCTTAAAACAAATAAGACATTTTAAAGTCTCCTATACACAAAATTAGTGTTAATAATGTTTTAGAGATAATATATACTTAATAACTATTAAAATGTAGTAAGTCCTTGATAAAATCGATTTTGTATTAAAAAAAAATAGGTTTTTTGTCCCAATTTGACCAATTGATGTGGACAACCACAATACAAATTAGTAAGTACTTTGGAACGATTGGTGTGGTTGAATTGTATTCTGATTGGACTGTGGATTGATTGGTTGCGCTGGTATATTTTAGGGAGTTAGAAAAGGAAATCGGACTTACAGCTTTAGGCTCAGGAAGCGTGACTACGGGCTCGGTGCAGCTTGCTTCTACAGAACCTCTCGTGACCTTTTAATTGTCCCACTGCTACGTTTTAATAATTATTCTTATTGGCATTAATTACTAGCACTCGCGAAGGCTCAGGGTTGCTTTGCGTGCCGCGTGCGATCTTACGTTGCGACTCTCGAGGCGTTATCTCACACACTATTGTTGCGCTTGCGGCGCGCTCGTCCCGAGGAATTCAAGAGCCAAGTAAGGAATAGTGGCGGGGGTGGGAGTCAAAAAGAGATGGACATATACCACCACCGCGCAAACCAAATCAAACGGTTAATTTAGAAAATAAGTACTCATAATGGCAATTTCACGCATTTCGAATAGAATGAATAAACTTATTATTTGTTATTATTATTATATAATATTTGGCGCAAACATTGATGATGATGATTGATGATTAGCTACTTAACTTGGGTTCAGAACAATGTTTGTGATGTTTTCTAATAATTATTTATTTATTAATGAATTTTTAATAGCTGATAAATGAGTGATAACTTAGAGCGAGGGCACACGATGCGGTGCGGTGCGGTACTGCATCGTAATGAATTCGAGGTATAGAGTGCAACACGGCGCCGCACGGTGACCTAACGCGTCGCCTGACATGGTATAGTGATTTGTATGTAGGATGACGCAGCGGCACCGCTCAGGCACCGCACCGCACCGTTAACGCATCGTGTGGCCTTGCACTTATTTCTTTTCCTACGTTTCATTAAAGGTATTTAGGCTAGGTACATTTAATTGAAACCTTCGTGGACATCTTGATAGTGTGAAAAATGTAAAAAAAAATATATGAGGATTGTATTCTGTGAATACTGAAAAAAGTGGTTGTATTTTTTATGCACTGAGGATGATTTGTTTTAAGGACTGTGGAACGCGAACGGGCTGCTCGTGTGGCCGCTTGTAGGCGTGCGGAGCGAGTGACCATGCGGAGCCTTCGCCCTCTGGAGCACCCGGGAGCGAAGGCCGCACTCGCCAGGAGGCAGTGCGCCGCCGCCTTGGAGCGAGACCTGGCTGCATTACACACGGTCAGTGCTAAGCAATTACATTTATTTTAGTTTTAATACAATTCAATTTGGGTATAACATATTGAATTGAATTAAAAACTAACTGATCAGAGAAGGCGTTGCTGTGTTATAAATTAAAATGACATCCATCCTATGTCCTAAGTCAGAAAAAATCCAGTAAAATGAAAAAAAAATCATTAAAATCGGTTGAATAGTTTTGAAGTCCATCGCGTTCTTACACTGTGACAGGATATTTATATAACTTTAATTCATAACACAGCAACGCGTGGCTGGGGCAGCTAGTATATGTATAGATTTCGTGTCTCAGTGTTGAACTCTGAAACTACTAAACTACTCGGCCCATTTTGATGATTCTTATTTCCATTTCGCTGGATTTGTTTTGACATAGGACATAGGATAGGTTTTATTTCAATCCATGGCAAAAATACGCAAATTATGATAACTGAGCTACAGCGACTCGTGGCCAGATCAGCTAGTAATTTTATTATTTGCAATTTAATATTTTTGTTGTAAATAATTTATTCACTTGTCAGACCACGGTAGCTATTGCTACCATATTTAAATTTCCACGTGGCCTACTGTTTTTTTTGACGTGACAACGTCTTATAAATTGGTTTGCCGGGTGACACTTCAAGAAACTGCGTTACGCTCCGCTCACGTTATGCGCTTACAATGAGAGCGAGTGAGAGGCACGCGTCCCTTCCACTCGGGCATGGTTAGCCCGCCTAAGAGCGAGAGAGACAGACATAAAAAGTGGAAGGGACGCGTGCCTATAAATTAATGTTTTAAATATAATTCTTTGTATAAATAAATGTTTTAAATTGTTACTATTATTTCATCCTTCTTCCTACTATACGAATGAATATTCACATTAAAATTATTTTACCACTCAAAGTCGTTGTCACGTAAAACTTTCGCCCGTATACCGACTTTACAGGCAACCAACCAGTTTTTAATTACGATTAGTTGTTGTGTTACATAGGTCCAAATATTCTGTGGTGGATTACCTATTTAATCAGTTTTACGGTAGTATTTTTTTGTTTGATCCTAGCTTCATTATTTAGCGAGAAAATGGCATTTTTATCTAAGAGTCCGACATTGTTTTTTGACAATTCGCGCAGCATTGGGACTGTCGAAAGGGGTGTGGGGCGCGCGATAACAGACTGACAAGTAGTTATGTAGTTTTGTATTATATTTTATATATTTATTTTATCGCTGATGTATTCCGATAAACTATAATTTAACAGGTACTATAGTATAGCTATAGTACCTGTTAAATTTGGAACCTGCAACTTGTTTCTTTATCTCAAAGCATATGCTAGATAAAGCATCTTTGCGTTTAGTTTAGAAGTCAACATATTTTCTAACTAGGTCTGCAATGCATGCTGCTGTCTGCAAATACTGAGCGAAGCACTATCTTACCTTCGTTTGTGAGTTTTGGCGCCAAATTTCATCAATGTAGTATCAGCGGTTTGGCTGTGATCAGCTTTTGAATTTTTCTTTCGGTGATTATTCCTCCATGGTAAAATCTGTATTTCTTTTAAATAGCCTATGTCCGTCAGGTTATAATCATGTATGTTCATGCTAAAATTCGTTCGAATCGGTTGAACCGTTAAGAAGCAGGAGGGACACTAATTTTGATTGATTCGTAATTCTCTTGTACATTTCGGTATTTTATTTAAAAATAGTAACGTTATATTACAGTTTTTTATATACAGTACTTTTACTCTCTAAATGTCACCTACGCTTATTGTTCAGGAGTGGACTCTGTTCGTGGCGAGGTCTGGTCTAGTGAAATTCCCAGAGGAGCCGAGCAAGTACGCCAAGGCTCTGCAGCAGCATAAAGAGAAGCAGAAGGAGACCAGAAGACAACTAGAGGTGAGGATACTGTAATAATTATTAATGACGAATTTTTACCCAACTGTCAAAGGAGGGTAATTTTATTAACGTTTTTCTATTTTATATAATAGTTCGACAGATAAATTAGGTGTTTTAGATTCGTGGATTTTGTATGTTATTTGAAAAAAAATCTAATATTTTTTTAATTATTCTTCTAATATGTAATAAACTGACGGCATTCGTTAAAATCGATGTTCTATTATTTTTTAAGAATTTATTTTTTCGGTTAAAATTTATGCATAAACGAAAGTAAATTTCAAAACAAACTGAGCGCCTTCCTTGTCATGTGACGTCACATGACATGAAGCCATGCGTTTGCCGGAGGCTACATATATGTAGATTCACCCATAGAAACGTGGCGAGTCATGTCATGTGACGTCATTTAAAGCGTGTGAAAATGGCGGCTGTTTACTTACTTACGTAATAACGATTAATGTACTGACCCAAGAAAATATTTTTTTAAATAAATTCTATATTCTACATTCAATTAATGACAGGTTTAAAAATAATGAACACTTAAATAATGCTATATAAAAAAACATTAAAATAAACCCATTAATAGATTAGTTCTATATATTTATTATTACTTTGACTTGAAACTCATAAAATTAAATCAAATATCGATCAATAGATTAAGTGGTAATATTAAAGATGCGATATTTTTAGTTAAAAATATAATAACTGTACAAATTAGGAATAATCAGCCCTAACGTTGCATGTTTAAAACAATATAATATCAATTAAAATTTTGATTAAAATGAAACCTTGTTATTATGTAGTAAATTTTTTTTAATTTAGAAAGAAAGATTTTTATTGGCCCATAACACATCAGTTATTTTATATATTACAAAGTAAAAGGTTATAATAAAAAAATAAAATAAAATAATCAACATTTCTGATGGCCAATCAGGACCCTGCCTTAGCATAATGCCATTACACTGTGACACGACACAGTGCATCGGCGCTGGTATTCTGGCAAGGCTTGCAGGAGGTACTGTGTACAAAAAATAAAAGTTTACATATATTTACACGAACAAAACACAAATAAACAAAAAATGGGATAAAAACAGATAAAAAAAATATATAAGAAATAGAAAGTATAACCGGATTTAATATCCATAGAGTAATATTCGTCTATGCCTCGTCTGTGACACAAACAGACAGTACTCTATGGATTTACGCAAATGTTTATTTTATTCACCAGGAAAACTTACAGTTTCAATACATAAAAATATTATACGGATTACCATGAGTTTCCGCATACAATTAAAATAGCTTTATTGAATAAATATTTGTAGTATCATTTAAATTGAATATGCAATGTGTTATCAAAATACGAGAAGAGTAAACGCGACACAATTTAATAGAACTTTTGAAATCAAGTATAGTATATGTCGGCTCCTCGTCAGGGTTCATCTTTAAAACTCAGTTTTGTATAAATAAGGATTTATTCAGCTTACACTTCGAAACACCGAGAAAAATAATGTCCACAATGGCACTTTTACAATCTATTTATAGAACAAAAGTCAAGTACAATTCTTATAAACTCTTGAAAATAAATATCATTGCAATAAATCAACTTATTATTTAAGATGCAAAGAAATTCAATTTAAATGAGTTCTACATTATTAAATCACATTTACAATCCATATTTTATATATTTTTTTAACTAAAACCCATGAACGGAAACTAGTAAAAAGCGCCAAAACCGTTAATATTGAATGTGACTCAATAAAATGCAACAATTAAACTAAACGTAATTAAATATTTACACATTATTTGTAAGATCATTTCGAGACTGAACAAAGTGATTATTAACATTCTTTTATTTTATTAGGACTCTGCAATATTGATTACTTTCAAATTAAAGTAGAAAAGATAAATCTGTATAATAGATATGTTAATTTTAGCTTTTAATTAGTTTATTAATTAATAACATTTTATAGTAATGAAAATTCGTAATATAAATAATGTTATTTATTAATAACATTAAAATTAACATTGTAGTTAGTAGTTAAATCAACCACTGCAAGATGGCGCTGTCAGTGAAGAACAGAGCTTTGAATAAAATATTATGCTTATTTTACGATTAGTAATTAAGTTAGCCTATATTTAAAGGGGTTTTCACATTGATGATCTGATTTAACAAATAAAAATCAAATTAAAAGACTGCGCCCATATATACCTAGGTATATAAAAAACCGTTAGTCGTGTTCGTTACATTTTTTTGTGCGCATATGCGGGATTTTGCACATGCGAAATGAATAAAATCAGTTGAACGCATGCGTTCTCATGACATTACCTGCCATTTTTAAATTTCATAATGACATTTTGAAAAATAATAATAAATAAAGTCATGAGAACGCATGCGTTCAACTGATTTCATTCATTGCGCATGTGCAAAATCCCGCACATGCGCACAAAAAAAAGATAACGAACACGACTAAAGTGTTAACTTATGTACGCACGTAAGAAGTTATACTTCTTTATCATTACTAAACAAAGATAACTAATATTATAATTTTATATAAATTATTGTTATCTCCCATATATAATTTAAAATCACACACACACACACATTTATAGTTAGCGGCCAACTTCATCCGGCTGGTTTATTCCATGTCGCTTTTGCGGGCATCTTCAATATGATAATTTTGTGTCACAGTGATGCGCGCGCATCTTAAAATTTCATTCTCATTATATTTTCATAACGCGCCAAAGAAGTATAACTCCAACAACACAGAGATTATGGAAGGTGTTTGTAATTTTTTTAGGACCGTCTAGCCACTTTGCAAGCTGAAGTTCGCAGTCAGCTGTTACTGCACAGACCGTGGCGATGCGTCGAAGCTGATTTCGCAGAGTTTCCATCAAGGGAGCTAGCCAAGGTACAATGAAACTAATACAATATATATTTTTTATTTTTATTTATTGATGACAATCTACAAAACTTTGGATGTGGATTTTTGAGATGGGATTTATAGGGCCGTTATTATTAACTTTAACGGGCATTAACCGTTATAGTTAAAGAAAACATTGTTAAGCAACCATCTATAACTTTTTAAGATATTCTGATCTGTATTCACAGATTTTGGAAAAAGTTATCGTCAGCAAAAAAAAAAGTTAAGATAGCAAAAAAAGAATTTTTATGCCTATCGATCTTATTTCATGTAGGGATCAAAAGATTCTATGGAACCAAATTTTTCCCAAGTCCAGAATATCTGAAAAAGTTATGGATGGTTGCCTAACAAAGTTTTCTTGTAACTATAATAGTTTATGTACCTGCCCTTAAAATCCCATCTAAAAATCCACCCTGTATACAATAATCAAACCAATGCGAATTTTGATACATGCATAAGTGCTGTTTTTATTACAAGCTGCCACGACATGCATTTTGGCAAAGGACAACTTAATTAACAATAATAATATGCGACTAATTAGTGCTAAGAACAATACAATTAATCATGAATTCAGTGAGAAAAAAGAACTGTAAAAATATAATAAAGTTAAGACATGATAAATAAGGTTCTCAATACAGTTTGTTCTTTCCCCCTTCGCTAGTGTGTAAGAATGGAATGCTTTCTAACATTAATATAGTGGGGGTGTTAAAAGTCTAATATCTATACAATATGTTACTAGTGCTGCCATCTGTCGTGCATTGTCGATAGACATGGTTCTAAATCAAAATCAAAAATCAAAATTACTTTTTTTAAAAGGCCCTTGCGGGCACTTAAAATCGTCAATTTTACAAAATTAAGAAGTATAATATTATACTATAATAAAGATAGCCCGTGCGCTAGCGGCAAGTACATCCGCGGAGTTGATGCCGCGCATGTAATCGCCACGAGCGACCCGATTCCGAACGTAGGGGCTAACATGAGAAGAATCGGGCAAGAAACTCATGTGCCAAAACTCTTATAAAATCGCCAAATGTCATACAAATTGTGTATATTACAAAACGATTCAGAGAACGAGCAATTCATTTCTTTTGGGTCCACGCTGTCTTATCATTCAAAAAATCATTAACACTGTAATAAGTCTTTCTGCATAACTGAGTTGCTAATGTTTTAAAATAAAATTCTAGCCTGTGCTACTCGTCAATGCGAATATGTTGTTTACTTTTCATTCATGTTATTTTGTCGCTAGGCGTTGACGGGGAAGACATTGGAATTGGGAACGATTCAGTATCCGGCGCCAACAAACGATGCCCAATCAGAGGACACCATTTATGTCACACCCACTCAGCTAGCAAGGTGAGCATATAATTTGATATACGTCCACAGCTGGACGTAGAAACCGAGATCTCGGGGTGGGCGTAAGAAAACAGGTATGGAGTCACTCAGACACTTTATGATTTTTCAGTATATTTATTTATAAGTAAGTTGTTATTTTTATACATTTTTTTTTGCACTTTTTCAATGCTGTCTTATAAGATACTAGCGGCCCGTCCCGGCTTCGCACGGGTGGACAATATTCTTTAAATTTTTTCTACCATTAAATATAGCCTATGTTACTCAGCGTGAATGTAGCTTTCCAATGGTGAAACAATTTTTGAAATCGGCTTAGTAGTGTTTGAGTTTATTCATTGCAAACATACAAAAACACAAATCATTCCTTTTTATAATATTAGTGTAGATAAAAACTAAATGGCTGTTTCATCTTAATCGATTGTCCAAACATTTGTAAAAATGTTTCTTTCGAATACGAGAGGATGTTCCTCTCATTGATGAAACGCTGGCCTACAGCGTAAAATTAGAAAGGTACTAGAAAATTTCGACGGGTGTTCACAAGGCTCGGTAGCTCAATTGGGAGAGGATTGGACCGGATTTCCTAAGGTTGTGGGTTCGATTTCCGCCTGAGAACTCACTTGTGAGCCGAGTCGATTTTTTCCAGTATTTTTCTATAAAAATAATTTGAGTTGTTATGTAATTAGATGTATAATGTATAGAAGGTATTGGCATTAAATTTTTATTTATTATTTAGAGTAAACATATTGGTATTATTATTTCGTTAAGATCGCATTAGAAGATAAAATGCTTTTTATTTTATATTAGCATTTACAATGAATTTATTGAAAGTCAGCTGCCATGGCTTCCTAAATCCTACGACAGGAGCCCTTGTTCCGACAAAAAGCAGCAAGAAACTCGACAAGGGCAATTATTTTCTCCCTTTAATATCGCTCATTTGGTGCAACAGTGAGGCACTCACTCTTGGTCAAAATTACATTTCTGAAAAACATCGACAGAATTTTATTTCTTCTATTTTTCGCTGGAAGCTAAATGAACCTAAGAAAAAATATACGTTTGTATTCATATTTTAAGGTAATGTTAATTTAAAAAAAGAAAATGTATTTAAAATCCCTACCTAAAATTTCCCTCTTCTTCTAGAACACAACATTTACAATTGCGTCAGTGTTGCACCAAATGAGCGATATGTTACAGATTTTTTTTAAATAAGAAAACTTTTCTAGCGCTTGTAAAAATGCATTAGAAAAATTAACTTTATGAATATTAATTAGAAGCTGTAAAAGCACTGACCAACAATTCCACGCCGTTTTGTCCTTCAAATTATCATCAATACAGTAATAGCTCTTGCTCATAAGGAGATTTTTAACAACAATTTTAATTTTTTCTAAAGGCAGTTCAGTTAAAAATAAACTTTTTTTTATGAAAGATTATGACATCGATGTGTGTCTTTTAAGCCATGTCTTGATGTTCCGTAATTTATTTTCTTAATTAAATAATGATGAGAGCTAATTTATGAATAATAAAGATAATGATGAATGGGTAATAAAATTACCCCTTTTTTAGGTATCATGAAATAATAATAATACTTGTTATATACACACGAATTGGCCTAGCCCAAAGTAAGCACTATAAGGCTTGTGTTATGGACACTAGGGTTACGGATAAACGTACTATCGAGGTATCTCGCGCCTTACCACTTTGTAGAAATATTCGTTTGAACTGATCGCATCGGACACGCCCACACGACCCTAATTGGCTTCGTATTTTACTACGATTTATACTACGGCCAATCATAAACAACTAGTTTTAAAATCGCTCTTCATGTCAATACTGTCAACTGTCAATCTATGTCTCTAATACTTACTTGCTTGTTTGCGCACGCGCGCCATTGTTGAATGAATAGAGCGGGGCGTGGCCTGAAGCGATAGGCATCGTGCAGTGTGCAAGCGACTTTCGACTTAGGACTGATAAGGCGCCAGAGGCCTCGATAGTACATAACATATATTATACATAGATATGTTATAATTATAGAAAAATATATATAAATACCCATAACAGGTACAAATGCTCGTATTCGTCATGCAAACATCTGCCCTTTCCGGGACTCGAACCCAGGACCATCGGCGCGAAAGGCAGGATCGCTACCGTTGCACCAAACGGTCGACCGAAGAAAATAATTTTTATTTTATTTTTTATTTTCAGATTACGCGAAATCGTAGCAGAATTGAAGTCGGACGATGTGAAGCTTGATTTGGCGCCCATTGATAATACAGTATGCGCTGCGTAGAATATCAGTAAAATTAAAAAAAAGTAAAAAAATATAAATTAAAAAATAACCGGATAAATGACATTAATAGCGTTTATTAAATAGTTTAAATGAATTTATATAAATATTTAAAAAATAAATACTCTTAGAGAATAAGATAAAATATTCTATCTCCTTTCTTACTTCATATTTGCTAGTCTTGTTCTTTGATCGCAAAATATTTTCCTGCATCTACGGGCTACTAATGATTTTACACGCTAAATTTATAATTAATAATACTGTTTATTATTTAAAAACTGAAAACCTAAAATTTGTTTATCATAATCGATAAACGAAAAGGGAGGTTACTGGTGAGTCCCGTGAGACGCCTGACAATTTGCTTTTCTTCTGTTATAGTTGGTTAGATGTTGAAATTACAAAAATATAATCACATTCACATAGCAGAATTAAACTTTATCGATTGTTTGATATTTTGTCAAAGATATTCGATATTGTAGATAATCTATAACATGAAAAAACATGAAAAAAAATCCACCAAGTCTGTCAAAGCCTGAAAAGGGAAGGGAGACAGGTTCTAGTACCATTTGAGGCTTCAGACTTTTTTATCATATAAGTTGCTTTGGAATTATATATTATAAAAAGTATAATAAATTCGTTTATGCAGCTACATTCATGGCTAAACATTTAATATTTAGTGTTCGATGTTATGTAGCCAATAAAATATATTTCAAATATTTGTATAAATAATTCGGAATTGTATATTATTGGATATTTTACAGAATAATGAGTTAATAAAAAGACAAATAATTAAAAAAAATAATAATATGAACAGCCATTCAATAAACGATTAAAAATTCAGAATGAATCAATTATTTACGGGGTGTTGTGTTCAGGCATTTTAGCGGTATCCGAACAGTGTTCTGAACACTGTTTTTCATTTCTGTTTTAAAAGTTTAACAGAAAGAAACTGTAACACTTTGAATCTGTTTAAGAAAATACCGGTTCATAAGTGTTAATATCTGTTACAGTCAATAAGGTTCACATTGGCATAACTATGCGACAGCTCACTAATGATTTGGATATTTTGAAATGCCTATGTTGGTGTACTGTGTGTACACATAGATAGTTAAACGTAAAACAGTTTCTAACAGATTGGTAACAGAAAACATTATATCTGTTACACTTTTATAAGTGTTCGACGCAAAACAGGTTCAAAACACCCAAATAAGTGTTACAGGAATAATTCTGTAACAGATTCAATGTGTAACCCTTATGAAAGTGTATCCTTATAAAGGTGTTTTTGAATCCCTGGTTGTGGTACTGTAGTATTTTCTGAATTAAATTACAAGTGCTTTAGCTTATTTGAGTTCAGATGTATCCAATGTTGTCTAATATTTATATATTCGCTGTCAATTTGGTTTGTTCTGTAAAGAGAGATTTGTTTTTATATATATACGAGTTTTTTCAGTAACAGTGAATAGTGAACCATATAAATAAAACTATGAAGGCTTTGTGTTCGAATCGTTCTCATATAATGCTGTGTACACATTAACTTAAACAAAACTAACGTTCAAAAATCGTCGAAAATAGCGCCATCTATCGATACACTTCTGTACTAACGTAATTGGCAGTTTGTACAAACAGGGTCACGTGTCTCAAAGAAGAAATCTGTTGAATATATTAATTTTATGGTATTAATTATTCAGAAATCGGCTTACTTATGTCGCTGATCTATTGGTTACTTATGTTATATAATATTTATAAATACGACTCTTTGAATTTCTTCCAAAGTATATTTACACCGATATAATTAACATAAAATAAAGAACTAGCAGCCCATCCCGGCTTCGCACGGGTGGACAAAATTCTTAAAATTTTTCTTTTAATAAATATTTTTCCGTTAGCGCCATCTACCGTCCGGTAGACGATCTACTTGCGGTTAATATGGTAACAAACACACATAGTATTGTCATAATATAATTAGGATAGATAATGGCACTTATTATCGCTGTATATCGACAGGATTTCATGGGCCGTGGTCAAAAGATTACTCAATGGTCATATTATGACCATGATATTACCATTGAATTACTGCACCATTGGATCATAGGACCACTCTTAATAATGGTGGTTGAACGATATTTCTGTGTTATAATAATAATAATAAACCAATTTATTGCAAGAATCAAAGTCTCATAATGGTTAGTAACAATGAAAACATAATACTAGGTTAGTACATATATTAAAAATCATGACAAATTATTCATTAAACAGGGCATGTCAAAAAATAATTGAAAATAACAAATTTAGTTCTTACACTTCCGCGCACATTACACATCAGAATAAAACACTTTATTACGGATTTTACAGGATGACTGATCATCCTGTGATCACGGCTCCTGTAAAGGAGTCGAAACGTCAGGATTAAATATAAAATAAAATAAAACATGCGCAAATATTCGTAAAAAAGTGTTTTATTCTGATGAAAATAACAAATTAAAATCGACACACACTCTTAAATTACACTTGGCCTCACCCAACAAGCACTTTGGTCCAGTGCTGGCTGAAACGCTTGAAGTGTACACATATTATTTAACATATAACAGTTACTCAGATTGGTTTAAACTATGCAAATATTGAGATAACTTATTTAGTTCTTCCCCGCACATTACACGTTTGAATAAGACTTTTTTTTTGTGATTTTGCGCATAATTTATTTTATATTTAATCCTGACGTTTCGACTCCTTTACAGGAGCCTGGATGACTAAGGCAATGGTCGTTATATATTTTCTACTACCTTCACAATATTTTAATCGGGCACTTTCCTAATTTTCAAATATTTTTTTATATATAAATCCTTAATTATAAAAATATTAATTTTAAGTTCTATTCGAGGTATAAAGAAATAATTATTCGGGTATACATTTTATTATGATTTTTTTATCGATAAAAAGCAAAGAAACTTCTTTACAAATTTATCTTAACACCTTTATTTTATTTACAATGATTTATAAAAATATATAATAACAGTCATCACGTAGACTATACATTAGACACTATAGCCATCCCACATAAACTATACATAAAAATCTCACGCTTTTTGTTTAACGCTACGGACGGTTTTTTCCCGGCTAGGGTACCCCTCCGCAACGCCCCATAAGGAACTTCGTTCCAGTATCTTCAGGATTAAATATAAAATAAATTATGCGTAAAATCATTAAAAGCTGTTTTATTCAATTGAGATGACATTTAATATTTTTTTTAAGAATTATTAGTGCCTATACATGACCAAATATTTTATAACAAAAATACTAGAACACATCGTCTCGGCTCAGAAGTTATTCTCAAATATAAACACATTATTCTCGTCAACCCTTCGTGGTAAGTTAATGCTTAAGTCAAAGTTGACATCTCAACCGATGGCTAAGCCCCATTCATCAATCTTTTATTGTGCATCTAGTTACATTAATTTAATGAAACTTTTTATGTAAACACTTAAATATTTAAATGATGTGTATATAATGAAAACACGTTCTAATAATGTATCATAACAATAATAATTATTAAAAAGTACTTATTAGTTATTAAATGCTTATTTATTAAAAGTCGTTTTATTTACTATTTCATTTAATTAGTGTACATTAAAATGGGATTTTAACCGTTATTTCTAAGACTTCGTCATTTCGGTGCAGTTATATGCGCTTACGTCACGGAAAAACAACTCAAATAACGATTCCATTTTAATTAATACCATTTTAGGAGCGGAGCGAAGCGAAGCTCCCATGGATTAGCTTCAATGGCGCAATGTCTGTTACGCCATAACTTCCAGAGTTCTTAACCGATTTTAATATGTTTATGGTGAATTAAATCAACAGGTTTAGGACCAGATGGTGACGGGGCCCGAATTTTGAAATTCGCAAAGATTCCCATCGAAACAATTTTTTTTTCTTTTTTTAGGTATTACGCTCTGCTCCAATATATGGCGCCAGCGTAGCTTAGCGACTGCATCGCCTAGGAATGCTATTTACTGCGGCTTCAAAATTTGTTGCTATTAGCCAGGCGCTGGGCTGTGTAGAGACGAAACGATGATCGGCGACAGCTGCACTTAGATATGAAATAAAATGAAAATAACATTTATTATATTTAATAAAAGTTATTTAAATTTCCACTTAAAATAAGTAGTTTTTTTACCTAATACCCATTCAGCATTACTTTTAACTGACAAGAAGAATGGGCGCGAAACTCGTCAGCTTTAACAGAAGTAACATTATACGTCGTCACCATACAAAATCCACAAAAAACAATATTAATCTGTTATCACAATAATAGTTGTGTTATGGTTACATTACATCGTTGATTACAACAAAGTTAACAATTATCAGTTTAAAGTATCCTTAAACATTGCAATAATATACAGAGAATAAACGACAAATTTAAGAAAGCAACTTAAAGATGTATGTTAAGTGTAAGTAAATAATACTGAAGGTTAAAGCAGACCCATCTCCTAAGGCAGCACCCGTTCACGAGCATGACGCATGACGCAGACATCGCTTCGCTCGCTCAATATTTTAGGGAATGTAGCGACCCGCATCACATGCCACCACCTTAAAGATGTTTAAGGATATCCCTCTTAATAATCCTCCTTACCTTAATCCTCCAATTAATTTATATAGGAGATTTTGCGTCAATGTCAAATTAACAATGAAACACCAGTCGAGTGCTGGCTGAGTAAAGAACATCTTAGGCAAACGAATAGTAATTAAGCTTGCTTTACAATAATTATGTAAAGTTTGGTCTTTAATAATGGAAAACGGTTATTACTTAGTAACAGATGACGCTACTGAGGCATTCTGAAATAAAAGTTTCAACTGAACCAAAGTAGACATTTCTTATACCATATAATTAGCGCCATCTTAAAACATTTTGAGGTAGCAGTAGTTCCACAAAAATTAACGAGATGCGCTACACATGTAAAACAGCATGAGAGCGAATAGAAAACTTATAAATGATAAAAAAATTTAACGCTATGTTCAGAAAGAGCAAAATCTAATTAAAATACTAAATAGCATCCAAATCGTTAGAGCTGTTTCCAAAAATAATTAATTTCAAAAGAAATGGTAAATTAATCCCATCGAGTGGGTCGGGAGAGTGAGCATATTATACATAAATTATTTTTAAAATAAAAGAAAATTGTAGTTATTCCTTGAAATATTATTGCCGACATGACACATAGTTCTTTTCACAGTAAGTAGTACTCATGGGAACGATAACACGTTACCGTAAAGTTGTAAAATGAACATTTCTCTTCCGGACCATTCGGTCCCAGTTAAATCGGTATTAGCATCTAGCAATCCACACCACAATGGCTTTACATTTTATCACTTCTTTCAATTTTATAATATTAATTGTGACATCTGATTTGTTTCTGGATTTAAATTGAATTATTTTGTAATTTTTATTTGCTAATTTAGTTTTAATTTGTTTATATTTTTGTTTTAATTTGAATTTGATTTAATATAAGTAATTTTAATATTGTTATTATTAATTATGATTTTTAAATAATTTGATTGTGTATGGGTTAAATCACGTGAATTAAATGATTTTTATTTTTTATTTTATGGGCGCTCAAGCTATTTGCCTTTTTTTTCATTTCGGTTTTCACAAGCTGCTCCCTTTTTTTCGATGAATTCTTCAAAATCATCACCTTTATGCAGATAATAAACAAAATACGTAGACCAAAGTTGGCGACGATGCGTTACTTAAAACAAATGACGATCTGCAACAAATGTACAACTGTTCAAGTTAGTTTGACATTTACATAAACCCTACCAAGTGCCACGCAATAATTGTGGGTAGTTCTCATGCCCTGTCACGGCTTGACTTAAATTCCCTTACTCCCCTATCTTATAATGGCACTGCCTAATGGCAATAGATTCTTCTTGTCAGTTAAAAGACGTCCTGAATGGGTGGTAGGAAAAAATGTCCAGATTCAAAACTACTTATTTTTAAGTGCATTTGAATAAAGTTATTTTCATTTTCATTTTCAATAAAATTTGTTTATTTTGAATAACAAAAGCTGATGTTATGTTTTATAAATGTAATGACTAGTGTTAGTGTGAGATCTTAGATCACCCTGACTACCTAGTGGACCAGAAAGAGCAGAATGTTATGTCCACTAGGTTTTAGTCCACTAGGTTTAGGTGACCTTATAGGCTAATGGGAGGTGATGGGGTGGCCTTCAACGGAGCGGGTATCCGTTGGAGGCATTGCACTCACCACACTCTCTGGGTCGATGCCTAAACTGTACTCAGGCATCACCGATTCGTGGAGGGGCCTGAAGCGGGCCATCCTCCGGGCCATAGTGGTGACTCCTAAAAAGGGACCCACAAGGTCACACGGTGGAGTCTAAAACAGCGAGGAGTTTTAGTGGGTATGCCCGTCAGCCTTAGTGACGGGTGAGTCCCAGATAACCTCACCGACCACCGTTGGGTGGCAAGCGTAAAGCAAAAAATATACACCGTATATAAAACACGTGGCACCTCATTTTTTTTTATAAAAACAAGGTAATAAAGTTAGAATGTGGGTACGGCCCACTCACTCCTCTCTCCAAAACTATGCTATGGCTTCGTAAGAAACCAAGAAAAGGCCACATGAAACTCGGCCGCATGAAATTAATGATTTTTAGAATTAAGGAACATTTTCTAGTTCTTGTAAAATGCATTAGACAAATAATTATACAAAATATTAATTAGAAGAATAATTATTAAATCAAAGTCTATCAACTCCACGCCATTTTGTTAATTAAATAATCATCAACTCTGTAATAGCCTTTCCTGATTAGGTTTTTTTTTACAACTGTTTGAATTTCCTTAAAGACAGTGTGGTGTGGCACTATATAAAACGCAATACGCTGGTTTGCGAGAAAAGCTAAAAACTTTTGATTTTATGGAATAAAGTTTTCAAATTTTTTATTAATCCTTAAATGAATATTGTTGCCAAAAGTCTACAAACCAATTTTTGTCATTTTAAAAAGTGACAGCTGTGACAAGTGTTTCAGAACATATTTTTATATCATAGCTAATATCATAATGAAAAAAAAACGTGTGTCTTCAGAAAAAAAAATTTGGCGGGTAATTTGACATAAGCATTGTGAAGGTGGAAAAAGTTGGTTGTATGATAATTTGTTACTTTTGAATTAAGATTTAGTGAGAATTAATTGGCGAAGAGTTAAAAAAATAACAAATATATCAGAGGTAAGGTAAGAAATCAATATTTTAACGTTTTTTTTTGGCAATTTATCCTGAATGTGTTTGTATTTTGATTTTTATGTATGTTGCCAAATGTCTACATCATGCGTTTATAGTTTAAAATATAGTTTTTATTGAAACCAAGATTTTTAATTATTTTTCCCTTTATCTGTGACTCAAAACCTATACTGAAATATTTATTTCATAGTTAAATAAAAAAATCATGCATTTAAGGGATATATCTTTTATCGCATACCAAAAAATGTAATTGGCACGATATCTACGTTACGTCTCTGTTCACGATAAAATATCAATGATTTAAGATCGTCTGGCATATTTAGTTCAATTTGACAGATTTTTGAGTAACGTCAATATTCTCGCAAACCAGCGACATCTTCCTAAAGATGGGTTCCACGTTTTTTGCAATCTCAAGTTTGAAATAGCGATTTTTTGATAAGGTTCGCTGAATATAACAATTTCATTAAAGTTCAACACTGGTGTGTATTGGATACCCCTTAATCTGACTTATAGTTTGTGCTTTCATTCCCTTCATCTCAAAATATTGACCCCCATTAGTTAAGGGTCATGTTTGACCGCCGCTCGAAGGATTAAGTAAGTAACTTGTTCTAATTAACTATAAAGTAACTTATAATGAAGCTACTTTAACAACTAGCTTAGGGGTTTATAAAGGTAACGATACAGATTATATTTTTATGTATATTTTAAATAGTAGTTTAAAAAGTAGTAAAATTTACAATATAATATTGTACATTTAGTAATTATGAGAAACTAGATTTATTTGGTTCTTACACTTCCGCGCTCATTATATGTACATTTAAATAAGTAGTAGTAATCAGTTTATCGCTTTGTTAATATCTCTACTATATAAAAGGACTTTGTGTGTTTGTTACCCAGCAACGCGTGGCCGGGTTATACCGACAATAAGTTCGCTGCATTTGCCCCAACTTAGGACGGGATAGGTTTCATTTTAATTTATAATAAACCAGAAACGCGTGGCCGATTTTCAGGGACAGGCGGGCTAATGTTTTAGCCCGTAGCGATCGTTCTACTTCTCTCTAACCTCCATGGCACAGACTAAAAGAAAGTAACCACTCTGGTTCAGAGTGTACACTAGCGCCATTATTTCCAAAGAGGGGTCAATGCAGATAAGTGTAACTTGTGAAAGTCATAAATTAGCCATTTCAAATTAACCACGGCTCTGCCAGTCAGTTGCCGCTTCTTGTTAGTGTATGGAGGAGCTGATTAGGGTTGTCAATTACGACTTTATTTGTGTAATTGTAATTGTAAGTTATACTTTGGTTATACACTTATTTTATATCGAATTACTAGCTGACTAGACCACGCGTTGCTGTGGCTCAGTTATTATACATAATATTTTGAAGTTATACTTCTTTAGGCGCGTTATGAAAAAATGATGAGAGTGAAATTTTAAGCTGAGCGAGCATCACTGTGACACAAAATTATCATATTGAAGTTGGCCGCAAAAGCGACATGGAATAAACCAGCAGGATGAAGTTGGCCGCTAATTGGCTCAATGTAGTTACTCAAATATTTATGAATGTGTGTGTGTGATTTTAATTATATGTGAACAATAATTTCTATAATATTATAATAACAATTTTATATTATATAATAACATTATAACAAATTTATTTAAAAGTTGTTTTTATTATACATTAAAATGAAACCTATCCCATAGGATTACTTACTTGGATAACTTAGGACATATCCTAAGTTATCCAAGTTCAGAAGCTAAAGATTTGTGTGGTAGAATTAAAACTTATAAACTTAGACCTGAGTCAATATAGAGAAAAATATTTTCTCGGTATATTTTGCTTGTTTTTTGCGGAAGAACGCTAGATATTTTTGTTTGTGACCAAGTGACGCCTGATTCTATCGAATAATTAACAAATTGTGGATTTGAATACATTTTACAATAGACATAAAAGTTATTACGGATCTTAAGTAACTTTCACGAAGGCTGGTCATAAATCAGTCAGTTCAATCATTTAAAAGGAAATTAAAAAGTATTTACTTGAACAACAACTCAAATAACGCATCTACCTAGTTGGTTAGCAGCCAATTTTTAATGAAAATTACCATAATCCTAATTTTAAGTCCATGCCACTAACAACATAAATATGAGAAACATATTAAGTACAGCCCCTATATATGTATATATATTTTATTTATTATAATTATTTATCAATAAGTATATTATATAATTTTAATTTCCTGTTGGCTCCACGGAAGATCGGCGGGGCAAATGTATGTTTGTAACACATGCTGAGTGGAGACCATTTTGGTAGATGTAAGTTAATAATTTAAGGATTTTTTTTTGTAAGAGCATTTTTTTTTCTTGTATTCTACCGAATAAATATATTTGTATTTATTTATTTATTTATTTATTGGTTTATCAACAACTTATGCACAAAATATTATGCTAAAATGCTTTGGTTCATATGTTGCTATTTATCTTAGTACACAGTCAATTATAGATAAACACCTCATGCAAGACAGTAAAACAATATTATTCTATAAATAGACACCAAAAAATATGTAGACTATGACACTAGGCGCCTGTTTCACAATCTATGATGAAGCACTGGCTTCTGGTTTAATGCAAAAGTGAAAAAGAATTTACAAGTATATCAATATGAGTAAATTACTAACCGAACCTTGCGAAACCGGTCCCAAGTTTATTATACAATAATAGTAATAAGAAGATTCTTAAATACAAATACACTTGTGTACTTTACATAGTTACCAATAAAACGCACAGACTAAACCTGACACTCACTTTCTATGGCATCGGACAAATTGGCCTTAAAAGATATGAGGGAGACAAAATTAATATCAGTGCAGTCACAATACTGATTATAAAGTTTGCCCATACGACAGATAGGAGAGTATGATCCCAACACACTACGTCGAAACGGAGGGGAGAGAAGCTTGACGGGTTTCCGTGGGAGTCTATAAGGTACCCCGATGCTAATTCGTTCCAACAAGTCCGGACAATCAATTTCATTCCGTAGCAACTTAAAGAGGAAACATAAATCCGATATCCTTCTTCGTTTAGAGAGTTTAACAATATTAAAGTGTGTAAGTTGGGTGTCATAACTTATCCGCTTACTAGAAAGACCTGTACAGTAATATAGGTGTCGAAGAAGTCGCTTTTGTACCCGTTCAATTCTTAGTGAATGAATTGCATAATGTGGTCTCCAAACAACGCTACCATACTCCAAGATACTTCTCACAAGGCTGTTGTAAAGCAGTATTTTAGTCTTTACGTCCCGAAACTCTTTAGTGTTCCTTATAGTAAAACCAAGCATTCTCGAAGCTTTGCTTATCACTTGTGCCATATGCGGTACAAATGTAAGCTTCTTATCAAAAATATACTAATAAATCCCTAACCGTATCAACTTCCTTCACAGTGGTACCCGCTATTACATAAGAAGAAACGATGGAGTTACGTTTGCGTGTAAAGTTTACACGCATGTGCAAACATTTCTCAATATTTAAATCTAATCCATTCTTGATGCACCAGTTATGTAGAGTATCAATGTCCGTTTGTAAAAGCTTGACATCTTCCTGACAATCGACAACCCTAGATAATTTGAGGTCATCTGCAAACATAAATGGAGAGGAGTGCACAAAGTTAGCTGGAAGGTCATTTACAAATATATTAAATAAGATTGGGCCTAAATGGGAACCCTGTGGCACTCCGGATGAGAGTGTAAAACTATCAGATTGAAAACCATTAATTGCAACATAAAAAGATCTGTGAGAAATATAGGATTTAAGCCAACGCAGCAAAGATCCGGAGAAACCATACTGACTTAACTTATAAAGCAGCACACTATGGGAAACTCGGTCAAAGGCCTTGCTGAAATCGGTGTAAATAACATCAGTTTCTTTATTTGCATCAATTGCTTCAATTATAGACTCGATAAAACACACCAGATTAGTAGATGTTGAACGTAATTTGACAAAGCCATGCTGCTCCTCACTTACGTATTTTTTAAAATAGATCTGAACATAGTAACACACAATCCCTTCTAACAATTTACCAAATGCGGAAAGAATCGAAATAGGCCTATAGTTCTTGATGTTATGGTTATCATCTGCCTTATGAACCGGTACGACTTTAGCGAGCTTCCATTTTTCTGGGAAAGTTCCATCTGACAAACTTTTATTGAATATTATCCATAAAGGTGACAATAAACCTTTAGCACTGTTAACTATAAAGTAAGGTGGAATATTATCAGCGCCTGCGCCTTTATGGGGATTCAATCCCTTGAGCTTCTTAAAAATCTCCTCTCGATCAATCTGCAGATCGACAAAGCAGTCAGCACCCGATATGGAGCTACCAACTGCATCGCCAATCCCAGGGTCAACAGAAGAATCATCACTAATAGGATGAGAAGCCGCTGAAAAATAGCTTGCAAACATATTACAGATACCTACTCCTTCCGAAGAAGAAACAAGCCCATCGTTCATTGTCGCAGGATACCTGCTTGAACTGCCTCTTTTATTCTTTAAGTAAGACCAAAAAAATTTTGGATTCTCTTTGATTGTCCGTTCGATACTCTGTATGTAACTCTTGTAACATTCTGTTTTCAACCGTCTACAGCGCGTAGATAATAAGCTAAGAGAAATCTCGTCAAGAGGATTTTTGAATTTATTATATCTAGTCCTGTAGCATTTTTTTTCACGCAATCGATTGATAAGTCCCGTACTATACCAATGCACGGAGGGACACGCTCCATACAAGGGCGGTCATAAATAGTTAAAGTCCTGTTACTATCAATACATTGTATTATTTTAGTGACTTATAGTTGTAAAAGTGTTTTAGGAACATTAAAATGAAAGAAGTACATGTATTTACGGAATAAAAAACGTTTACTTCAGTAAAAAACAAATATAAACAATAACATACTTTTACCTAAATTTATCATGAACAAACACTTAAAAATTGGAATGTAAAACATATATTTTAAATAAAATAAGAGTCAAAACATTGATAACATTATTTAATTATAATAAAATAATAGAAATAAATAAATTAAAATTAATTAAATACAAAAAAAAAACAAAACAACTAACAAAATACAAATAAATTATTCTTATTCTAACAATATTAAACATGTAACAATTCTATTACACTTTGTGACCGAGTATTTTTCTTTTTAGGGGGAAGTTTCCGAAGACTTGTAATATAAGGATCTGAATGTAATAATAGTCGTTGTATTAAATCTTGATTGGTAACTTCACGTGACATTTTTCGAGTGTGACTTCGTCTATAAATTTTGATATACTTATTTGTCGCTTCAGCAGCTTCTTCGGAAAGTTCTCCTATAGATAACAATGCATAACTTATAATATCTGATCCATGTACGAGCACCTTGTGGACAGAAGCAGGAAGACTATACCACGGATATTCCTCGACCAGGCTGTATGCTGTTTGTAATGCATAGTCTTTAAACTTGCATTCATAATTTTATGTCCAGAAGATAACGTTTGTAATATTACACAACAACGATCTATGAGATCCTTATTCAAACCTGTAATTTCAGCAGATACAGCTGATTCCAAAAAAACTTCCTGGCCGTGTTTCCGTCGTTAGACGTCCCGCTTCCACCACTACGCGGCTTGTCAACTATTAAACCTAATCGTTCCTTAAACTGGGACTGTACATATTGTTTTTTATTTGATAACAATTGTTTATCACTATCTAGCCTAACTTGCCATTTTTTTATGTCTAATCTATATGAAAGATGAATAAAATATTCGAAGAAACGTATCCAAGAATGTAGTGGTGATAATCCAAATTGGTATCTACTCTCTATTACAGGTTTTTGTAAACATTCGTCTATTTTATTCATCTCTTTAGGGGTAGCATTACATATATAACATCTACTTGTATATGTTTCACTTAAAGCACTACAAATTTTACCATCTACCATTGAAAGCTGCAACTTATGAGAAACGACCAATTCACGATTGTCGATCTGAATAAAAGTAGGTTGCAAACTTTCAATTTTATCCTTAAAATAAGCTTCCTCTTGCAAAGACACTGCTGTGCTTTCTTTCAAAAATTGAAATCGAATAGGACGGCAGTACCTAGTGGAAGAGGGTCGAGGATTTTTCCATAAAATTTTACAATTATCTTCAGCTAATTTTACAATAATTTGAAGGGGTACATAAGATGTTACAAACAAACTACTATCTTCTAAAGTTGAATCTGAAAAAAATTGTTTGTATTCACTATGTCCAGTGCTGCCATCGAATCCCCATTTCCCAAGTAAAGAGATATTAGACAAACAATCATCAGGAATCTGATCTAAGACCTCTTTTTGAGATTCAAGGATTCGAGAAGCAGTGTGATCAAAAAGACTTTGTAATTCAACTTCAGCTGAAGACTCGGAAACAGTTATATTAGAAGGGTAACATCTCTGTTTCGCTTTAGTAATTTGTTGGTAACATGGTAATACATTAGGAGAAATCTTACTATTAACAAAGTTTTTAATTAATAAATACTGATGTTTTGTCAACTGAGCATCAGTCACAAGTGACAAGACATCATCAGTGCTAACTCTAGATATACACGAATCGAATGAACAGTCTGAAACATCAAGCAATGCACTCACAGTAGAATCATCAGACTTTGACAAATCAGCTACTCTCCGACGTTTAGTCCTTTTACTACATTGCGTAAAAGGTTTTCGAGGACGACCACGTGAATGACACGGCGACGTTTCAGACGGAGTACATTGCTTATTGTTTTTCATAAGTTGAATTTTTTCAATAACATTAAACCAATCGAAATTCTTATATAAAAGCTTGGTTTTATCCCTATTACATTTTTTCCAGAATCGAGCAATAGCTTTACATAAATTATTAACAATTTTCTCTAAATAATGAATATCAATGTTCTCAGCATCGTTCAGAGTAGGCAACAAACTTTGTAGGACTTGACGACACTTTTCCGAGTCATTATCGGTATTGACAGTTAGCCATATTTCAAGAATATGCATTCTTGAAAACGAGCATATATATAAATTACCTAAAACAAAAAAAAACGGTTAAAATTCAGTCACAAAACCTACACAAAGCACTAAGACTAAATAAACTAATTTCGTAGCAAATGCTACGAGATAATCTGGCAACCGTAGCACCCTTGTCATCGCCAAAAGGGCAGATAAGGGCAGCCAAGTTTTAATTTTCCTAAGATAAGAAAGTCTAAAGATTATGGTGCAATATACCTCCATAGTCGGAGCGAGTGGGAACATATTTAAAAGTTTATTCAAACTTTGAATATTAATATATAATACTCCAAGAAAAGTCGCCTCGTAGCAATGACATACTAAAGAAAATATATACTAAGATACAATTAAAATAAAAATATTAATTATTACATACCCTGTTCTTGGATATCCATTTCAGAAAAAACACACACAGCACTCACAGGTCCCGCAATGACAACAAATGACGTCACGCTTTTTAATGACTCACTGATAACAGTATTTACGATTGGCGATGCGCTCTCTTTGAATGCACAATAGATAATGAAGGCGCACTCTAATTACTGACCTATTTATAGTTTCAGAAGGTACCGCAACTATCCAATGTAACGACAAGGAATAAAATGTAAAACTAGAAAGCAGGTTTTTAAGATTTATGACCTATGGATGTCCCACAGTGCAATGTGGATATTTTTTATTCCTCTTATTTTGTCTTGGAACGAGTCGTCTGATAATATTATGAATTTGATCGTAGAACAAATCAACCATTTCATTAACATCTTTTGCACTGGCAAAAAGATCATCCCAGTTTACATTAATTAATTCTTGATTGACTGCCTCATAATCTACCTTGTAATAGTTATATTTAATAGCAGTATTTGGATTAATAGTTAAGTCATCTGATTGATGAACCAACTGGAACTCCAAAGGTGGATGAAGGGTATCCACCACACTCAACACGTCAATTGGTTCTATTACTTGATCAATAGGAAAATTGACTAGTATTAAATCTAGGATTCTATCCTGCTTATTAGGTATATTGTTCTCTTGTCTAAAATTATTTAAATTACAAAAGTCAACCAGACCTTGACACGTCCTTGAGCTTTGACAATAGTCGCCTGAACCAGAGCCTCGATACAGATTCCAATCGATACCTCCGAGATTGAAATCTCCAACTACGCATAAATAACTATTAGAGTTAATTTTTTCGATGACATTGTTGCAATTGTTCATAAAATTTTCAAGTAGAACCAGTGACACTGGAGGCGGTAAATAAACGACACAGAAGACAACCTGTCTACAACTATCGGAGAAGCAAGCATCAACGGTAACCCACAGATCCTCACAGTCACCCTGCCATGAAGTTTGACTTGTCTTTTTGACTTTAGTTTATTAGAAACAGCTATTAATACCCCACCACCGTCCTTTTTGCTATTAATACCTGATATAATTCTGTCTCTTCTGTATACAGTATAAAGATCGTTAAAAAGTTCAGAAGACAATATGCTACTATTTAGCCACGTTTCCGTAAGAATTATAACATCATAGCTACAATTTAAAACATTTCTATAAAACAAATGTGTTTTGGTACGAAGTCCTCTAACATTCTGATAATAGACATTTAAAAAATCGAATTTTAGTTTGTTTAACAAAATTGCATGCAATTATTACATTAAAAAGCAAGATTAAAAAAGTGTCTATTGTATCTTCTTTAGCGAGTCCATGTCTTTGATGACAATATAATCAGAGTTATCAGTTTTTCTAACGAAGATGCGTCCGCCTCGCACCCAAACGTGCTTAAATCCTTTGTTTTTGGCCGCAAGCCTGGTAGCAGCATGCAACGCTTTATTGACAGGTGAGAGATGCTCCAAAACAAATATAGGTTTTTTCCCGACTTTGTATCCTAAATGGCTGGAGTTCAATTTTTCAGAAGTAGGCGGTCTCTAGGAGAAACTAGCTGGACCACAATAGATCTAGGGCGGTCGTTATTGTTTCGGTTTAATTTGGCAATTCTGTTGCAATGAAGTATTTTGTCTGTTGTAATGGGAAAACCGACGACCTTGCTTAGATTTAAAACTATACTAGTCAAGTCTTCATGTTTTTTTTCAGGAACACATTGTATCTCAATGTTACTTGATCGTGCACTCTGTTCAATATTATTTAGACGTGACGATAGATCTCTTATAGTTGATTTCATGGATTCATTTTCAGTTTGGAGAACTCTTAATAAATTCTTTGTTTCTTCATTCTCCTTCATGATGTCCTCATACTGACTACTCATAAAAGTAATGGATTCCCTCAGTTCTCTCATTTCATCCCCTATTGCAGTCAACTCTGATGCCATTACTGAGCGCAAACTTTGAGTCACCTCGGATAGTAGCTTCTCAGATGTTCTACCAGTAATTTCTTCCACTAAGGCTCGAAGGTCATTTTTGGTGATAGGGGCTTCCAAAGATGTGTTACCAGCATCAGGAGGTGACTGGAGAGCCTGCCTTTTAGTTGGCCGTGTAGTGACATTAGGGTTAAAGCGTACGGGGGTATTATCATTGTTGGTGTTCCTTGGGTTTGAAGCAAGGCATTTTGGGCAAATCCAGTTCTTGGAATCAACTATTACATCATTAAGCTTTTTAAAGTTTAAGCCCATACAATCACAGTGAATTGCTTTATCACAAGTGATACATCGAATAAAATCGATGTTGCTTGAATCAGAAGAGCAGCAGCCCCAGACAATTGATGATGACGACATATCACTTCCACTCCTTAGTTTTATGTTAAAACTTTATTTAAGCAATATGATAAATAACGAAGAACGAAGAAATCGAAAAAGAATCAAAAGCAGTAAAATTCGTAAATTGATAAAAAAAAATTACACAAAAAGAATATTTTTATGAATCGTATTTCGGTCGATCGTATTCGCACTACATACAACACTAGCCGAGTAGCGGTAAAGTCCACTATTAACTTTAACAATTTTTTTGAGGGTACACTTCATAAACACGGCACTGAGTTGAATATTACTGTTTAAAAACATTCTATTCTTCAAAATTTTAACGCTTGAACAACTCTGTCGAGTAGTGCACTATTTAGCCTTTAAATTTTTATTTTTATCTTATGAAACCAGTGCAAAGTTACATATATATGTCTACTTGGCTCTTTCAGTAACCACTACCTTGTACACTGCACAGACCCTGTTTGCGTTCCAAGCGTTGTCTATTTGTAAATGTGTAATCAAACAATATATTTTTAACAATTTCGGAAGCGGTTGATCCTGGCTGAAGCCTTCAGCAGCTACCAGTCAACACTCAGGCCGCAAGGAAGGTTATAATAACCCATTTCGACGACCGTTTGGTGCGACGGTACCGATCTTGCTTTTTGCACCGACGGTCGTGGGTTCTAGCCAGGACGGGGCAGATGTTTGCGTAATGAATATGTGTATTTGTACCTGAGTAATCGGTATTTATATATATTTTTATCAATGATACATAGCTATGTATCATATACTTATGTATGTCTATCCGTTACCCTAGTATTCATAACACAA
This sequence comes from Calamotropha paludella, assembly GCA_927399485.1. Classification (NCBI taxonomy): domain Eukaryota; kingdom Metazoa; phylum Arthropoda; class Insecta; order Lepidoptera; family Crambidae; genus Calamotropha; species Calamotropha paludella. The sequence goes on along the minus strand of OV656831.1, from coordinate 6,554,181 downwards.
GTCTCACAGTGCTTACTTTGGGCTAGGCTAATTGATGTGAAAGTAATATTATTATTTTCCCCAGTATTTATACGTCTTTAGAGAAGGCATATATCGTTGTAATTAAAACTTATATAATATGATTTAATTAGAAAATAAAAGAGCAACAAAAAAAAATTATTTGGATGATTGACAACCCTAAAAAATCCGCTAAAGCTAATCCGCTTGCACGCGGCCGTTACGATTGTTGTAAATTCTGTCTCTTTATAGCAGGGGCGGACTCAGTCAAGTAACAGTGTTATTATTAAATGCTTAGTTACAGTCAGAAACTAATTTGGAATTCATTTCCTTGGTATATTCAAAAAATTCCGAATGAAATAAGGTTGAAAATTTAAAATTAATGATAAACATTAAAATTTTACATTAAATGAAGGCATTTATATGTCTTATCTAATAAAAAGATAGTTTTAGATTATTACTAGCTGACCTGGTAACGCGTTGCTATGGTAACGTTAATATATACTCTAGGAAGACAAATTTGTTGTTTGTGTGTTTGTCTGTCTGCTTTCCCCCCAGCTCTTTTTCCATTATATCAATTAACGTTACCATAGCAACGCGTTACCGGGTCAGCTAGTTGATACAATGGAAAAAGAGTGGACAGACAAACACACAAACAACAAATTTGTGTTTTTAGAGTATAGATTTATGATTTTCTAATTAAAAACAAGTGTCAGTGAGAAACAAGAAAATTGTAGCAACAAGATAATGTAAAAGTCCTTCCTACATAAAAAAAGGTTGCTACCACATGTTATCAATAGCAATCATATAGCAATGCACTACCGGCTTTAAATAATAGCTCTTAAGGTTAACTTTGTTCTACAATATTCCACTTTAAAAGCACCAAATCTATTCCATGTGATCGGAATGAAAGTGAAACGATACGTCACAATTCACAACATTAGGGGAGAGTGGGTAATTACCTAACATAACACCTAAGGGAAAATTGAAATAAAACAGAAGGAGTCAAAGTTATGGATTTTATTTAGTATTGAAAGTTTACTTAAATTAATAAACCTTAAGGTCTCACAGTCAACGTGGATGAATTTTCAATAAAAAATCAAATACTTATAAATAAACAAGACCTTGGTGTTCGGGATTACCCCACAACACGTGGAGTGATTACGGATAGTGGAATTCTGTGATTATTTAAATCAAAGAAATCCTTTTGATGAACCTTCACTCATAATAAAGTTTTCGTGGGCCCCATAGATTACATTTGTTACATTTTACCCAATCGTCATTGGGAGGATCTATAAGGACACCTATTCCATTTCACTCAATAATTACGTAAAATTGATGAAAAATAATGAAGTCAACATATTTTGTACATCGAGCGTGTTGTCACTTTACTGCTGTTTATCAGGTTTTGCATTCGGGATCGACTTCCGATTGCATTACTGAGAATATGTCTTCTAACATAGCCAAATATGGGTGTTCGCAATTATCCAGCGTTCGTATTTATCCACTCTCCCCTATATATAAGTAATTAATATTATGACATTGGCTACAATTGAATGGCGAAATATAAAGTAGTGTACAAGAAAGTGTGAAAATACTCTTAACCCTTTCACTAGTGAAGCGCACGTCAATCGATTATAATAAAAAAATTGGTTGTCTGTAAAGTCAGTTTACGGACGATAATTTTACGTGATAGCGTCTGAAAACAGTGATGAAAAATTGCATACTTTTTTGAGTTGAATTGAAATGTTATCACTGAATTATCATTATTTTGTATAAAACAAAGGAGTTAATTGAAATTTATTTTATTTCGATAAATTAACTTTAAGTTGTTGTAATAAACAATGGAAACCACATTAACTTTTCACTTCATGAAGTGGAAGAGAGATAGATGCGCCACAAGTCGAACGCTTAAGCCGATCGTTGCTTGTTTCGCGCTCGTGTTTGCACGCTCGGCTCAGGCGGAACATTACACTTTTTCATGAATGCAGCTGGCGTTCATCGATTTATAAGATGTTATTACGTCAAAATCGTTACTTTCCCACCACACACCAAAAAAGTACATAGAATAAAATTTAGAATTTAACATATTCATAAAATATGCCTATGAACATGTCCAAATTTTGATGCAAATCGCTGGTGCCTGTGGTAGGTACTAAAATCTGTTACTTAATGTAAAAAGTGTTCTTTAAGAATGAAATTGCCATGAATTTATTATTTTATACGAAAAATCAGAAGACTAGAGAGGGCCGGTCTATTGTTCAACTAACCCTAGGTACCTCCTTAATAAAATATCAAATAATTCCCCGAATCCGACCCAGGTGGGCTGGAATGCGCGCAATTTAAATTGATCGGGTCGGAGGGTGCAGCGCCGGTCGCCTATTTTGCTCTCTTTCTTCAGCCGCCATTTTTGTTTCATTCAGCTTCCGGTGACGTTTCAAAATAAAATTGGAAAGATTGAATTTGACTAGGTCTTTGATTCCTCAGAACAATATTAGTTATTGTTCTGAGTTTGATTCCACCATTAGTTCTATTTGTCAAATCAAATCATCATTTATTTACATGAGCACATATTATACGGATAACAATAAGGTAAAAATCTTGTTTAGGTCATGTGATCAACCTCCTAGGCAGGCGTGCAAATTTTAATTATTTTACAATTTTATTATAAGCAAATGGTATGTCAAAATCTCATTCTATATTGTCCTTAAAATCTAAATATTTTTTTTATATTATAAAAACACTTTTCAATACGCTATTTTGTTACAGATGTTGAAAAAACTGGTGGGACATTTTTGGTCAAGTAGCTCTATTGTTTTTTGTTTTTGAAGAATTTGATTAGAAGATCATTTGATCCAATTTGTTATCTTCATATATAATTTTTTTCTGTCACAATTGACTGTGATGAACTCCAAAACTACTTATCCGATTTTGATGATTTTTCTTTATTTTGCTGGATTTGTTCCCACTTAGGGTATAGAATAAGTTTCATTTTAATTTACAATTAACTAATATTTTAAATTATTATAACTAAGCCACACCAATGTGTGACCAGGTAAGATAGTATCTAAAATAAAAGAATAATATTCTTAAACATAAAAGTGAACTAAACAAAATTATCTTAAAGAAAAATAGAGTTAAAACTTACATTTTCAGAAAATGTCCTACGTACAGTAATTTGTCCTGTTCACCATTGCATACGAGTTATCAGGATATATTTTCCTCGTTCTCCTTATTTTTAAAAGAGTTTCAATGAAGTAATGGGGCTTTATTAGCCTCTTAGGAGAGCTTGTACTGTAAAGAAGCCGCAAGAAATACGGAAAGGTTTTTATCTTCCTTTAATTATATTTGAGTTTTTGTTTAAGGAAATCTGTCTTACTAAAGATTCATAGGATTTGCCGTAGTATATCAATAAAAAATATCAATAACTTCCGTGGCGCAGTGGCTTGACGTGGTTTGAAGCTAAGAAGCTCCAGGTTTGATCCCTTGGGGACTTCATTTGTGTGCTCGTTTCGGTTGGTGGTAGGGCTTGGTGTAAGTCCACCTGACTAAATATCATTCTCCATAAGTTTACCTCCTTAACGATTTAATTTTTTTATCGTGGATAGACAAGCGACAATGCGCTCTAGGATGTGACGCGCCTGCCTAGATAGTAGATAAAAGAGATACCTATTACTTGTAACTCTAAGACCACTAAATTGAATTTACCAGGAAACACAGACTCGCAAAGAGTTAAAGTTAAGAGTTATTTATTATATGATAAATTTTAGCCAATAGAAAAATACTAGAAAATATCGACTTGGCTTACGAAACTTTGCGTCACTTTGAAATCAGTCTCATAAAAAAAATATATAAAATAAAATAATATTTATTTGATAAAATGGTGTATATGCCTGTAATAAGTGATTGTCTTGTTGGTTGTCGAATATATAAATAAGACAGCATTGAAAATGCAAATATATAATATTTAAAATATATAAAAATATTTAAAATATTATTAAGTTAAAGCAGTTTGAGATCAGATAGTCAACGCTGAGGGCGAGGATTTCTTATCATCACTAAACATCACGTGAGAAAAAGACCAAGCACTTCTCAGTTGTAAATAAAAAATATAGTAATTTAAAAAATTTGTGAGAGAAACACAATTTTTTTTTACCTTTTCAGGCAGGCTCCTTTTTTTTTGGTTTCATACTGCTTTTAATCATAAATAAGTAGAAATTAAAAAAGCAACTGTTTGGTGTAACAGTAGCGATCCTGACTTTAGCACCGACGATGTTGGGTTCGAGTCCTGGAAGGGGCAGTTTATGTGCCGAATACGAGCATTTGTAACTGAGTCATGAGTATTTTATATTTATTTCCATAAAATATCACATACCTATGTATCATATATTTTATGTATGTCTATCCACAACACAAGCCTTATACCTAATGCTTACTTTGGGCTGAGTAGGGCTGAGTTTGGTGTGAGTGTAAAAAATAACATTATAATTTTTTAGTTTATCACACATTGTGCTTTTTCTACCTTAAGCTTAGGCACATAAGAAGTAGTATCGTTCGTAGCTCAAGTTTTATTACGTCCTCATCTATGAAATAATGTAAAATCAATATAAAAAAAAACTATGCACAAAAGGCGGACTTAAAGTCAATAGGCATTGTATACCAGTCAATTGTAAAGTTGGAAACAGATAGCATATTGTTGGTGCATTGGTAAGGGAAAATAGAGATTGAGGACTAACATACCACATAAAAATACAATCGTAAGGTTCTTATAATTTTATCATGTTATTTGTATTTTACCTGTCTTCGATAATTATTATGTAATTACAATTTATATATTTCTTATTCTTATAATGTCACCAATTCTAAATAAAGGAATTGTCAATTAATAAACTAAAATAATTTCTTCTAAAAATGATAACTTCCGGTAAAAACGGTTCGCGATGATGGCGCCCTAGAGGGGAACGGCAAGTTGAGTCAGTTGTGGTACAACAGCGATAGTTAGCGGTGTCTAGAGTTGTAACTTAAAAATAAGAGTGACAAGTGTAACAATAAGTCAGTCAGTATAATAAAGAGAGATAAAGTGTTTTCGCAAGTTTCATTTGGCGGTTGTCTTACACATTTATAGTAGTTTATGATACTGTTGCAAATTAAGGGTTCTTATAACATGAGTGTGTTTTAAAAGAACGAGCCGTAGGCGAGTTTTTTTATAGTATCACACGAGTGTTATAAGACCAAGTTATGTACAGTGTCATACACTACTTTATCTACTCTCATACTATAATACGTAAAACAATATTGCAAATAAAACGCTGAATATAACAACAAATTTTTAAATGTCAAATGTTGGCGCCAAGGTGCAAACATCGATTGCGCATGCGTGTTGCGTCGTCGCGGACTCGTTCATTGAAACCTTTTTAAAGTAGAGGTTCAACCTCCTTGATCCAGCTGGAGGTTGTATAGGTGTATCGTTATGATAAAAAAGTTATATTATGTTACAGGTGTCCATACAAGACCTGTATCGTAATGAAACTTTTTTTTTATTATTTTTGGCCTGTACGTAATGTTTGTCATAAGCATTTTGTTTTCAGTTTTAGAATCATTGTATTATAGTATCAGAGTAGATAAAATATATCATAATACTAGATTTAAAAATCTAAAAATCCCACGTTTTTTGAGTGCCAAAAAAAGAATAAAATAACCCGGCGGGGCCAAGCGAGGGGCCACTCAAAACGTGGGGGCGCATGTTACTTATGGAGATGTAATGAGATGTATGATATGCATAGATGTTGAGAGTATTTGTAAAGATGCGCCCCCACGTTTTGAGTGGCCTGTCGCTTGGCCCCGCCGGGTTATTTTATTCTTTTTTGGTCACTGAAAAACGTGGGATTTTTTGATTTTTAAATCTAGTATTATTATTTTATTATTTTTAATTATTAACTCAACGAAGTAACCATGTGTTACGCAACAATCGGATAAGCCCCATACAAAAGTGAAAGTTGCCGAAAGTTGACCTGAAAGTGCACCTAGAAAGTTAAAAGTTGTTTTAGTATGCATTGTCATCGGGTTCTGACTTGCTCCAAAAACTTCAGCTCGCTAGGTGGCCGGGAAGTGCCTCAAAATTGAGTTGCAAGAATCTAACTGCACAGACAGACAGACAGACAGACAAACAAGAAAGCGACCTGAGAAAAACGTGGGAAAATGTCAGATATAACACCATAATAAATTACTTAATTTCATTATTATTATTATTTTAGTAATTTCAGCTTGTGTAAAAACTATGGACCATAATTTAAAGACATTCATTTTTCAAACACAATACGATTCAAATTAAGCCAATGCCTAAGTAGTTTAAGGACGGATTGAAGTACTGCTTATGTTTGTCCAGTAGTCAACTCTGCTTGGAACTCAAACAAGGTCTGCGCAGTTTACAAGATAATATTTACTATTAAAAAATAAATTGATATGGTTTCTCTTTGGTTTTGTAGAATCTCTGCTTTGTAACTTTTGACGTGATAACGTCTTATAAATCGATGAACGCCGGCTGCACGCACGAAAAAGTGTAACGTTCCGCCTGAGCCGAGCGTGCAAGCGAGAGTGCGGAACAAGCGATAAAGAGGCACGATCGGCCTAAGCGTTCGGCTTGTGGCGCATATATCTCTCTTCCATTTCATGAAGTGGAAAGTTAATGTAGTTTCCATTGTTTAGTAATTTATCGAATAAAAAAAATTTTCAACTAACTGCTTCTTTGGAGTTTTCTTTAATACAAAACAATGATAATTTAGTGATAATAATTCAATTCAATTCATAAAAGTATGCAATTTTTCATAAATGTTTTCTTATGACGTGATACGTAAAGTTCTCGTCCGTAATATGACTTGACAGACACCCAATTTTTTTTTAAATAAACAGTTTTTCTCTTTATTTATTTTAGGTATACGTGCTTAAATAACGGCAAAAACACATTTTTTTTACGAATCATATTGTATTTGATATTATTTTTAAGTTTATATAAAAAAATTAAAAAAAAGTTTCAGTTGAAGCACTTAAAATTATCATGCACTTGTAATTTATGACGCACCATTATTAAATACGCAAAGTGTCATGCGTCTTCTATAATGTCCCATGAAATAATTGACAGTGATGTTTAGCAGGGGTCGAATCGCCACCTGCAGCTTAAATGCTGTGGGGCGCAACAGGGTGAAATTAATTCAACATGGTTGACAGTCATCGTAGACAATATTGCAAACGATAAATGCCATTGCAAAAATAAGCTTTTTGCACATAAAATATCATTTTAACATATAAAATTAATTAATTTATTAAGTTTTTGGAGTTTGCTTCTAAAGAATTGGTTTTCATATAAGGAAAATCAATTTAGTTTTCGAATGACAACGTTACGTTTAAGTGCGCCACCTATCGTGCGCATCTTTAACTTCAAAATAATTGAAGTTTTGTTTTATTATCTGTGCCTGTTCAAAGACAAAACCTTTTTAGGAGTAAACTCTAGTCGTGTGTCGAAGCTGACATACACTCTTTTTTATTTTGCTGGGTTTGAGTCCCGGAAAGGGCAGATGTTTGTGTGATAAATACGAATATTTGTACCTGAGTCATGCGTATTTATAGATACATATTTCAATGAATATTATATATCTATGTATCATATATGAATGTCTATCCTTTACCACAGTATCCATTACACAAGCCTTGTAATGCTTAGGGCTAGGCTAATTGGTGTGAATGTAAGAAAAAATATTATTGCTTTTAGTTACACGGGCGATGCCTAATTACAGTCCACGGTAGCAATTGCTACCGATAACCAACTCCCATTGTCAGTACCTGGTAGCAATTGCTACCAAATCCAATTTCCGCGTGGCCTGTTGTTTTTTTTTTTTAAATTACGATTAAATTTGAGTTACGGAGATCCGAACATTCTGTGGTAGATTCTTTATTTAATCAGCTTTGCAGTAGTAAATTTGTTTGGTCCCAGCATCAAAATGCATTTTTATCTAAAATTCCGACATTTTTTTTTTCACAATTCGCGCAGCATTGGGACTATTGAAAGGGGTGGGGTGCACGGTAGCGGGCTGACAAGTGGTTAACTAACACAGTTTACTTTACAAAATCTAAAAAATATACGATTAAAATTAATTATAATTTTACTAACGACACACATTCACAAGAAGACAAACATTTAGACTGAATAGCCATGTTGGACACCATTGTAAATTCACTGTTGATTTATACTTTTTTTTACTAATGAAAAGGCAAAGGTTATATTAAATTTTGCAAATTCACTTTTGGTTTAAACTTTTTTTTAGTAATAAAAAAAGGCAGAGGTTTACGTTAAATTGTAATTATATTTTTTTTCTATTGTTATATTTAAAAGTTGAGTCGATATAATATTGTATTTTGAAATTGTTTTTTGTATTTTGCATGTTGTGTGTGAAGCATTCTGTTTTAAATGTAAAATAGTGTTCGAAAGATTTTGTAAATGTTTCTATTTCTGTTAAAATAAAATAAATGAGCTCTCTAACTATTCGCGAATTTACTCTTAACTTTCAAGGAGAGCCTAGGGGACTAATAATACTGGAAGTAATAGGTCATACAACTAACCTGAATCACAAAACGGGCCGCAGCATTGTGGTCCTTTATTGCGTACTCTAACCCATCTGCCAAGAGTGGAGACTATAGCAAACCCTCCCATTTTCGGGAAAGGCTTAAATGGGTCCCCGTATCAAGTCGGAAAATGCATATATTATCTATATAATGCTGTTCCTTTAACTCGTTTAGGTACGATACTTTTTAAATCATTGAAATCGGTCCATTGGTTGCGAAGATATTACACATTTTGTACAAGCCGAAAGCGGGGCGGCCGAATAGCTTATGTGACGTCACGATTACCTTTCCACCCGCGCGCGCGCTCTCCGCCATTCATTTATTAAGATTCCCTCGATCTGCGCGGGTGGTGTTGTGGTTTTGCAGTTTTTAAGTGAAAATATGCCGGATTATAAGTACTGTATAATACCGAAATGTACTAATACTTCAATTAGTACACCTGAAAAACTGTTTTTCAATGTGCCAAAGGACTCAAAAGTGCGCATAAAATGGTGTACTGTTATGAAGAGGGATGACAAAATTCCGCTTTCGTGCCAAGCTTCAAGATTTTGTTGCGGGGATCCTTTTTTATGTAACTCCCCACCAACCATTACCTTGTATACAACACAACAATTGTATACCAACTTTTATCATCATTACTCGTGTGGTAAACAAGTGGGTAGGTAACTTGGTAAAACTTGTTTACGAATGTTAAAAAAAATACAGGGTCGTATTATATATATTTCAATGAGTAAATGAATGATAAAAAGTGTAAGTAGTGAAGTTTCTAATAACCCTTCCTCGGGTAAAAACCAGGGTCTTACTCAGGTCTAACTACAATAAAATGTGCCGTTCCCGGGAATATTCCTCGAAGTTCCCCGGAACATAGGGGAATATTCCCGCCTTGGTGAATATATATACATATCTATCTATACATGTAATTAAACTGTAGCCAAAGTGAATTCTGTACATTGAATATTTTTTTGAATAATCGCGTTAGGAGGGCTCCATACACGCAATAGAAACCAAAAACATTGTTATTGAGTTTCACTTTCCATGTGAAAACAGTTAGACGTATTTAAATAAAACTTTTTGCGTTCGAGTGTCCTTCTGCCTCTTAAACATAATTTTGTACAATAATCACGCCTTGACCCCAAGGGACTAGGATGACCACAAGTGAAGTTTGTATGGAGAAGTAAGTTTTCTTGCTGCTATCACCACGAAACCAGCTGTAAATATAGTAGGTACTAAGATGATAATAAATAAACCGGATTTAAGAAAGTAGTACCTACCTACCTGCCTAGAAACAATACTAGTAACTTAATTGAAACAAGGATACTTTTGAGTAGGGTAACCAGATTTTTTTTATTATTGTCCAAAAATACATCACAATTTTTGTTATTTTTATATAAGTAACAGTGATAAAAAATCTTAAAGATTTATGTTTTACTGCCTTCGCTTATTCATACCTACTACAAATGTCATTTTATACATAATTAACTAAAGGATATGCACATTTTATGCGTAATTCATTTATGTAAGTTGTGCGTATGCAACAACAGATATTTATTTAAAAAACTAAGACTTTAAATTAAATATACAATATTATGAGTTGTTTAAATTTGCAATAAGCTTATCGTGAACATCACTGGGTAATTTGTTAAGGTATTTTGGTAATAAATACGACAGTGCGTTCGCAATACACATTATTGTAACTGGGAAAAACATATGTAGGTAAGTATGATAATATACGAAGAGTCATTCGTCTGCATACAATAAGATCTTTTAAGTTGTGTATTTCATCAAATATAATTGCCACATTAATTTAAGAAAGTAGTACCTACCTACCTGCCTAGAAACAATACTAGTACTTAACAAAGCGATTTCGTTTATTCATAGCTCAAAATTACGTGTCCAAAGAACGTAGGTACATTCCTTTCAAATGAAGTATTTAAGTCTAATTTTATTTATTGTATACATAATATTTTTTGAACAGTAAAGTTTCTACACACTCATCTTCATAATAATGTTAAAATAACGGCGTAGGTAGTTACAACAACAAACACAACTGACCTGGCTGACTAACCTAAACCTTTTGGGTATTTTATAGGCTAGTCCAAGTACGTGTACCTACCTATATACTTATTATCCTGCAGTTCTAATTAGGTTGATAATGAGATTTGCCTACCTCTGAGTTTCCAACCACGAATTTCAGAGTGTGTCTAGTTTAAATGATTACTAAGATAATCAAAAACCATGAAGGTATCCACTTAAGGTAGATTATCGGATTGCGCTTGCCCAAAACCGATATCTACCTTATTTCACTCATTTGTTATATTATAATAACAACCTTCTAATATTAAACAAATAAAATCAGTTATTAATCGATTGGGTATAAACTGGTGAAGTTACGCTCCCTGTTGGACGAAAATCGCAAACAGAATAAAACCGCGCAGTGGTTCGGCGGCATGCGCTGGGTCATTGTGACGTCATCGCATGCGTTCGCGCGGTCTGTGAACCTCGTTCGGTATTTTGCTCATAACTTTGTCAATTTTGGTCGTAGAACCAAAATTTTTGCACTTTATGTTTTAGTTCCTCAATGTCTATAGAACTGCATTCATAATATAAAACGTGACTGGTCCCCATTGAACAGTAGACATTTTTACACTGCTATGATTATTTATTTATTTATTGTACAACCAACAAGACCATCACTTATGTTTATATTTATAAGACACATTTCAAAGTGACGCCTTAATTAAAGGCTTCCTCGACATAAATGTTTAGCAAGCTTACATATAGTTCAAATAGAAGACCATAAAACAAATTGAAAACATTGACTGATTAACAAATTGAAAACGTTATGAACAAAGTGTACTGAACCAATCCATGGTAGCAGCACAGCCCTACGATGCAGTCATCTTAGGATCGAGCTAAACTCACTAGTGCAACTGTCATGGTCCCACAGCATACAACTTAACTGATACTGCTCTAGAAAAAAATCCGGGTATGATGATGATTATGATAACTGTTTATCTATATTATGGGACCCCCACTCCCATGGATCAGCTTCAATGACGCAATGTCTGTTACGCCCTAACTTCCCGAGTTCTTAACCGATTCCAATAATTTTTAATCGAATCGTGTTGATTCGATTCTACACAAAAATTATTAAAATTTAGAAACAGATTGTGACGAGGCTCAAATTTTGAAATCATAAAAATAAACAAGTTATGACCAAAAACATTAGCTGTATGGGATTTCCCATTGAATCAAAAGGCGCGCGCTTTTTGAAAGTTTTCACTCGTATGGAATTTTAAAATTTACTAAACATTATTGAATTTTTTCAATTTTTTTTTTACAATATGACCATGCTATAATTCTAATAACTAAAATGTTTAAAGTATATTTTATACGTTTCAAATTTAAAGGAATATGTTTACCTTTACTTCTGAGAGGATTACAGAAGATTAGCAGAAATTACAACACATTAAGAGTAGCTTATTATCAGAACTAATTGTGTTTGAGGGGTCGCTTTATGATAGAGAGAGGCCAAGGGGGAAAGGGGCGGCATTTCTGAGTCCCTTAATTGAAACAAGGATACTTTTGAGTAGGGTAACCAGATTTTTTTTATTATTGTCCAAAAATACATCACAATTTTTGTTATTTTTATATAAGTAACAGTGATAAAAAATCTTAAAGATTTATGTTTTACTGCCTTCGCTTATTCATACCTACTACAAATGTCATTTTATACATAATTAACTAAAGGATATGAACATTTTATGCGTAATTCATTTATGTAAGTTGTGCGTATGCAACAACAGATATTTATTTAAAAAACTAAGACTTTAAATTAAATATACAATATTATGAGTTGTTTAAATTTGCAATAAGCTTATCGTGAACATCACTGGGTAATTTGTTAAGGTATTTTGGTAATAAATACGACAGTGCGTTCGCAATACACATTATTGTAACTGGGAAAAACATATGTAGGTAAGTATGATAATATACGAAGAGTCATTCGTCTGCATACAATAAGATCTTTTAAGTTGTGTATTTCATCAAATATAATTGCCACATTAATTTTATTGGAGCGGAGCGAGCGAAGCGCCCATGGATCAGTTTCAATGGCGCAATGTCTGTTACGCCATAACTTCCCGAGTTCTTAACCGATGTTAATATTTTTTGTGTGGAATCGAATCAACAGGTTTAGGGCAAGATTGTGACGGAGAATTTTGAAATTCGCAATAATTCCCATACAAACAAAAAGCAATCTTTTTTGGTATTACGCTCCGCTCCAATATATGGTGCTAGCGTAGCTTTATGCTTAGCGACTGCATCGCCTAGTTAGAGCGAAGCTCCCATGGATCAGCTTCAATGGCGCAATGTCTGTTACGCCCTAACTTCCCGAGTTCTTAACCGATTCCAATAATTTTTAATCGAATCGTGTTGATTCGATTCTACACAAAAATTATTAAAATTTAGAAACAGATTGTGACGAGGCTCAAATTTTGAAATCATAAAAATAAACAAGTTATGACCAAAAACATTAGCTGTATGGGATTTCCCATTGAATCAAAAGGCGCGCGCTTTTTGAAAGTTTTCACTCGTATGGAATTTTAAAATTTACTAAACATTATTGAATTTTTTCAATTTTTTTTTTACAATATGACCATGCTATAATTCTAATAACTAAAATGTTTAAAGTATATTTTATACGTTTCAAATTTAAAGGAATATGTTTACCTTTACTTCTGAGAGGATTACAGAAGATTAGCAGAAATTACAACACATTAAGAGTAGCTTATTATCAGAACTAATTGTGTTTGAGGGGTCGCTTTATGATAGAGAGAGGCCAAGGGGGAAAGGGGCGGCATTTCTGAGTCCCTTAATTGAAACAAGGATACTTTTGAGTAGGGTAACCAGATTTTTTTTATTATTGTCCAAAAATACATCACAATTTTTGTTATTTTTATATAAGTAACAGTGATAAAAAATCTTAAAGATTTATGTTTTACTGCCTTCGCTTATTCATACCTACTACAAATGTCATTTTATACATAATTAACTAAAGGATATGAACATTTTATGCGTAATTCATTTATGTAAGTTGTGCGTATGCAACAACAGATATTTATTTAAAAAACTAAGACTTTAAATTAAATATACAATATTATGAGTTGTTTAAATTTGCAATAAGCTTATCGTGAACATCACTGGGTAATTTGTTAAGGTATTTTGGTAATAAATACGACAGTGCGTTCGCAATACACATTATTGTAACTGGGAAAAACATATGTAGGTAAGTATGATAATATACGAAGAGTCATTCGTCTGCATACAATAAGATCTTTTAAGTTGTGTATTTCATCAAATATAATTGCCACATTAATTTTATTGGAGCGGAGCGAGCGAAGCGCCCATGGATCAGTTTCAATGGCGCAATGTCTGTTACGCCATAACTTCCCGAGTTCTTAACCGATGTTAATATTTTTTGTGTGGAATCGAATCAACAGGTTTAGGGCAAGATTGTGACGGAGAATTTTGAAATTCGCAATAATTCCCATACAAACAAAAAGCAATCTTTTTTGGTATTACGCTCCGCTCCAATATATGGTGCTAGCGTAGCTTTATGCTTAGCGACTGCATCGCCTAGTTAGAGCGAAGCTCCCATGGATCAGCTTCAATGGCGCAATGTCTGTTACGCCATAACTTCCCGAGTTCTTAACCCATTTTAATATTTTTTGTGTGGAATCGAATCAACAGGTTTAGGACTACCTAACCTAACCTATGAAAATTCATCACTTCAACTGAATGGCAATAAAGTTACTGTTTCCATTGATAGGTTAAAACCGGCCTATATATTATCCGACCGTTCTGAAGAGCTCGTTCCAGAACCACCTGTATCTAAGGAGCGAACAAATCGAAGTGGAAGTCGTGTAAGGTCCCCTGATTTTTATCGCCCTTGACGGTCTCTGGAGGGAGGCAACTTTCCTATAAACTTTATCATTATTTATTAAATTGTAAATTATCAATTACCCAAGACTATCGATAAAGTTAAATATAGTCGAACCGGAAAGTAACTACTAGTACTGTTCTAAAAAAAATACTTTAAAATATCCAATAGGTACACAAATTATTCTTAGTCGAAACACGAAATCTCATCTAATCTTTAACTTGTGAACTAAGTAAATTTTTCTAGTTTTTTTTTATTAAATTTTATCATTGAAAATACGGTAATTATAAAAACCGTAATCTTGTATTTATTTTATTTTTTTTGCATTCACAACACTATATTTCTATAAGATTTTAAATACACATATAAAAAAGTACCACATCTCTGCGAAATAGGTTCGAATGCAACCTGAGGGTTAGGAGATGTAGTTGTTTTTATAAGGATTGGTTCAATCGTTACGATGGCGAATGCAACTGCGCATTAAAAATATAAACCATGGTAACAATCCCTTTTAAATGAATACTAATGTATGTAAGTAAGCGACTATAAAAGTTTAAAACAAGGTGAATATTTATTATATACCCTGTTTACTCAAAAGTCAAATGAACGAGGCTGATTTTAATATACTTATTGTTATAAAATACAAAATACGCCTGTAAAAATTGTGTATTTGGTGTATTTTATATCTTATAGTCATATTGCATTGTGAACGTAAAAAAATAAAATAAAATTCTTCTTCAGCCTTTCGCCAACCAATGCTGAGTGTAGGCATCCTGCATTGCCCACCATTCTTCCCTGTTTTGGGCCTTCCTCTGCCAGAACTTTCCGGCAACTTTGACCAGATCGTCGGTCCACTTCATCGGCTGTCTGCCCACACTCCGACGACAAATTAAATACATATTGTTAATAATTTTCTGGGTCTGATGACAGGTCTCGGTTGTCCAATTGGAAGAGCATTTGCCCGGATACCGAGTTAACTACAAGAAAAAAATCAACTGGTTTCAGGTATTTGACGGGACTCGAACCTACATACTAACAGCGCTGGCGTCAGTAAAAGAAATACTTTGACAATTTTTTTTAGTTGTCTGTCCTCTTTTATCAATATATCATGGCTACCCTACTCGAGGGACACTTGTGTTGCTCCCTTTAAACGGATTGCAGTTTGACGGATGACGTTTTGGTAAAATTATATATACAATTATTACAATTAATTTTACTAGCTGTTGCCCGCGACTTTAACTGCGCGGAATTCAGTTTTATAGTGTATAAATTTTATTTCGTCACAAATACGTTTACAAATACCGTTTTATTTTGTAAAAAACAACATTTGAATTGTAAAAAACATATCTTAAACTACTTCTCTGCGTAGATCTCCGGCGGAACATCACGCCCCGCCTATGGTACTTCCGCCAATAATTATATTTAATCTATAATCCAAGATCACAAATTTGTTGTCTGTCCGCTCTTTTTCCATTGTATATGCGTTACCATAGCAACGCGTTAGCCGCATGTGGTTAGTGACCAGACGCTAGATGGCGCTAACGGAAAAAAATTTTAATAATAGAAAAAAAAATAAAGAATTTTGTGTACCCGTGCGAAGCCGGGACGGGCCGCTAGTTAAAAATCTAAAATAATTTGATTTAGTTAAAGTGTTTACATATAATTTTTATCTATTTAGGTAAGTCTAATTTCTTAAAATTAAATACTTTAGAATTTAAAAGATGTTATTGTGACTTTTATGCCTTAGGTTTAAACGGGGAAAATTGTGAATAGTATAAATTGGGGTATAGCGATATTATCGACCTCTTTCTTTTCTGCTCGATTGTTACGGGGTTACCCTGTCAGCAATGAAAGACTGATTAACATTGCAGTGGTCTAATTATCATGCCATATTGATCTCCCACTCGTTAATTCAATTCAATTCAATTCAATTTATTTTAATTCGAGAAACAAAGTCTCATAATCTGTTAGTAACAAAGAATCTTAAAAGCTATGTTAGTATGTACATTCTATTTTGGTTTCAATTATATATTTTTTTAATCCATAAAATCAAATCGCTAAAAAAAAAAAAAAAAACTAAATACGAAAATCAAATCATTAAAATAAAATTATTAAAAATTAAATTACTGAAAAATCAAATTACTCAAATTAAAGACAAAATCATTAAAATCAAATCATATGTAAATTAAATGGTTTATTAAAATGTTTGTATCTTAATCTCTTATGTACTAACATAACCTAGGCTTTCAGATTAATTGTCCCACCCAATATTTAAGGATAGGACAGTCCATTTTGCTCGAAATGACTGACAGGACACTGTTGGAGCTGCCTCTAAGCCGGTTTAACAAAGAAGCAATCCGTTTACGCCTAATGGCATAGAAATCGTCAGTGTGTTCTTGCGCAAACATGAGTGACGCACTACAAAAGCGGGGCAGTTTCAACACCGTCCTGAAAATATTATTATATTGTATTCTAAGAGCGTTGTAGGCCTTTTGTGTATAGTCGACCCACAGGCTGCTAGTGTAAAATACCTGACAGAACGATTTAAATGAGGTAATTTTAACATGTTTGGTACACCGAGCGAACCTACGGGCCAACATATTACCCCGGACCGACAGCGCTCTTCTTTCACGCTCAATGTCCAGATCGTCGCTTAAATCACTTGTTAGTATGTGGCCTAAGTATTTAAATTTTGGGACCACATTTAGTACATTACCATCAAGTGATACGGAGGGGACATTACTCGGCTTTTTCCCTCTAGAACCAAATACGACTATTACGGTTTTTTTCGAGTTATATTTGAGACCATGCTCCATTGCGTATTCTTCACACTTGGCCAACATCTTCCTTAGGGCACTTAATACCACCCACCTCTCAAATTTAAGCATCCAGTGTATTGAGATACGTAGTCACATTTTCTTTCAGTTCTTCATCTATTTCAAATATCTTGTTGCCAAAAACTTCTTCACTTTTGCAAACAGAGGCCCTACCATCACGTTTTATAGCGATTCAAGTTGAACTGTTGAAAAGAGACGTCATTATAGACCGCGTATATCGGTGTCTTACTTTAACAATCGAACTTGCATTACGCTAAGAGATCATGGTAGGCCCTCAGATGATAGTCTGATCGAGCCAAATCTAGATTAAAGGGTGGATGGTTGAAATATCGATTGGAATGGTTGATATTTCATAACTGGTGGCGTTCTCTATTATCTTGAATATTATAAACACTTTTATAAACAACATAGACAATACCAGCGAGACGGGTACTACTTTTCCGATGATCGTAGTTAATTAAATTAGTTTATCGTCATTAGCATTTTAACCTTATAAGATGAGAACTTTTGTATGGGCACGTCGGAAAAGGCAGAACAAGGCTAAATAGATGTCCAGAAAAAAGGCCAGGCCAAAACCTTTAACACGTTCGCTGCGGCAGTAACTTTCCAATACTTTCCATTCCTTCGGTACAAGGCCAATACACCTGGTAATAAAACATCCTTTGTGGCGACACAAGGCTTATAGACCCTGTATCATTTAAGAAACTTAAATCCTTTTTTGGCTTCCGTGCGGTGCCAGGTGTCTTAACCTGGTATTAAGGTAGGTACAACATTGGATACTATTTTAATATTACATCTTAGATATATATTCATCTTTTTCCTACACCGAACCAAATTGAAGTTATGCCTTCCGCACAACAAGGAATGCTATACTTTTCTTAGTCGCACTGTAAGCGAGACATATACAAGATGTTTAGACCTGGTTTCGCACTCAAGGTGTTAACCGACGAGTTTGTATGAAAGGCGTGATGAGAGTTGAAGAAGCGATAGATGTATGTTAAGATTGTGGAAAGTGGAGATCTATGATCTCAACCTTCCCCTGTAGGAAAAAGGCTTGACACTTCGAAGGCAGAACAATAGAAACGATAACGTAAGATTGGTAGTTGGAATATAGAAAATTACATCGTCAAAAATATCTAAAATTGGTTTTCTGCCTAGATGCCTGCTTATTGAACACAAAAATTTTGTATTGAAGACCATCTACATATGCAGTTTATTATCAATACCTCAGCAAAAGACTACTGCTGAACAGAAGTTCTCCCCTAAAATCGAAGTATTTTGCAATAATTTCCACACTTGGCAGGTGGGTTGAAGATTGGAGTATCCTGAGTCTTCCTGGTTTCTGAAGGCGATCGCTTCTAACCAGCTTATATAGCCTTCTAGGTCTATGGCACTTTCTAGGTGGTCTTTAGACATGCCGTCTCCACCCCTCCTCAGCTGAAGAGGGTGTTAGGAGGCGACAGACCGGTAGGGGTGTAGCCCTCAACTCGAGGGAAGACCGGAGGACCTACCGGACATGCCGGAAGGCGCTGCGGTGTAGACGGGCAAGTCCACGGTCCAGCGCTATCCGGAGGGAGTCGGGTGATGCCCGACTATTGTGCCTGGGCATTGTCTGACGGAGAAAGGGCCCGTAGCAGGCCGGCTGTCCGGCCAGTGGTGATTCAAAAGGGTCCCACAAGGCCGAAGGACAGTGTAGGGCACACGTGGGGTATTATTAGGTATACCGGTGGTACCACACGACTCATCACATAGTGACGACTTCTGTGGCGTCATCGGGGAGACCTGGACTCGCCCGTGGAGGTGCCATTGCCGCCGCGGGTTTATAACCGTATTTTGCCTTCACGTTAAAAAATAAAAGATAAAAAAGGTGGTGTTTAGATAGTATGAGTCTGATATAATTCTCGGGTCAGGCCGAAGTAAGTCCACGTCGTCTTTTTCCACACCCTTTAAGTGTGAAAGTTGGGTGCTTTTTCTTTCTGTCGGATACCAAACGATACTATATACTAAATGCACTTAATTCCTTTTTTTTATTTAAATAAGAAAAACGAATATATGTATTTGTTTTATTAGTCGATAAATTATTTCGATTTTGTTTGCAGAAAAAAGAAAGTCATGATTTTAAATGAACTGATTTTCACAAATTACTGCATTTACAATAACTATGTAACAAAAATCTGCTTTTTTATAGGTAGGTAAAGGATATTAGTTGATTTAAATTTTTCTCTGTTTAATTTAATTAAATCCAGTCCTAACCCTACCGTTCAATTTATCGTGTCTTTACGACACGTTTTAGTTGATTATATAGGTACTATTGCATTTTCTAATAAGCTGCCATACCATGTAACCGAACTGTCGATAGAGAAATTTCAAAAAGTTGTAGAAAATCCTTATGAGCAAAACCCAATACAGAATTGATGATTATTTGCAGGACAATAAGCCGTCAATTTATTGGCCTTTACATTAAGTTATAATTATAATTGATATTTTGTAAGACACAAGTGAATAGGTATTTTCTAGGCAAACTCGCATCGTACTTACCATCAGGCGAGATAGTGGTCAAGTGCCTACTTATTTACTATAAACAAAAGAGGATCGAATTTGACCCGCCTCGGTTAAAGCTGATTTCTAAACCGATGAACTGCGGCCGCCTTAAATTAAATATAATAAAAATAATAGAATATTTGATAGAATAAGTCATTATGCACTTTATCGAGCACTTATGAAACGTCTAATAGATCTTGATGATGCTCCGTGTGGGGTAACACGTCTAGATTAGTTGGTGAAGTGCAAGTGTCGCCATCTTGTCATCTGTGGTATCTGCATTTGCTTGTGGTTGGGCGGGAGTTGATTTTTGCTTGTTTTTGCAAAAGTAAACTAGAAATTTTTGTTTTTATTAGTAGATATGGACTTCCGCCAAGTGACGTCTGATTCTAGCAAAATTAAAAAAATAACGTAAACATAGGGTTTGGAAAAATTAACTGTTGTTAATTTTGGCTGCGCGTATAACATTCCTTGTTCAAATGAATAACCACAGAACAAAAGATCATAATGGCGGCAAAGTAAAAACAACTAAGAGATTTATTAATAACATTCCACATGGTCGGAGTCGGTTTATGAACGAACCCTCAGTCCTTCATCGCGTTTAATTTGCAAAATAGTTATTGCGAACTTGTAGAGATCAAACGCCGTGGAATTATGCAACATCGCCCTTTGATGTGCGTTCATAAAAATATTCGATGAAACGTGCGGCGGCCCGCCATTGCCGGTGGAATGGTGTTGCCAGCCCCAACAATAAATTTCCCCCGAAAACAACAATATTAAGATGAAATTATTATGTTCTTTGTTGTTTAAGCATTTTATTGCTAGATTTTTATATCTAAAAAAACTATTAGAAAAAAATCAATTAATCTCAGGTGTCAAGCGCGACTTTAAGCTACATCACCTGGGTATAATTAAGCTACTGAGATCTTGACGGTCCGTTGAGATTTTCCAGGTATTTCTCAAGGTGATGCTAGCGTCATCTCTTTATATTCTAGAAATACATACAACCTTCACTTAATAATACTTTCATAAGTATCAAACAATCGATAACGAAGAAATAGCTATGTAATTTTTTGTCATTTAAGAATTTAACTGCTATTTATTTAACAAGATATGAAACAAGAAAAAAAAATCAACCTGTCATAAATGTCAGGTGGGACTCGAAATCACATTCCCTCGCTATTCACGGGAGTAGTCTTTTTGATTTTTCAAAAAAGTTTGATAGTGCAATCTATTTCGTTTTCATATTAATAGCGCTCGCGAAAAAATCATGTTTTGCCATTAAATATTTTTATAACCGTCCGAAAAAACTATACTACGTTACATGTATGCATAATGTGTTCTGTGCAGTTAACTATTTGGTTAAAATTTGTCAAGATATAAAAATGTAGCAGTAGAAATCTTACATACTTAGTAAAAATATAGATTATACTTACCTGACATTTATGTCATATTTCTATTTTCATAATTATGTCGTATGTTAAGTTTATCAGTTATGGCCGTATTTATACTTAATGTGTAAATATTATTTTCACGAGTTTTTACATTTGTCATGGATATTTATTTTATTTATTTACGTAATATATTGGTTACTGAAGACCGTATTGCTGTACTGGTGTGAGAAATGGAAGGTCACAAATAATATCTGGAACAAACTCCAGGTCTTCGTTAACCGATGCCTCCGTAGAATCCTCGGTATTTACTGGCCCGAGAAGATCTCAAACGAGCGCCTTTGGAAACGCTGCAATGAAGTCCGGATCGACCAGCAGATCAAATGCCGCTAGCACTCTTCGAAGGCATCCAAACCACATTCCGAGGCAATCCCTTGACTGGAATCCCCAAGGAAAGCGCAAACGTGGTCGCCCAAAACAGACCTGGTGGCGGACTATCATTGATGAAGCAAAGGCCATCGGAAAGACCTGGAGCAAAGAGCAAAGCTCAAGATAGAACAGGATGGCGATGCACTATGGCCTCCCTCATCCCATCTAGGGGATATAGGACCTTAAGTAATTGGTTACTAAATATACATAAATAAAATGTTATTTATTTATTTAATAAAATGTATCTACTCAATAGATAAAATTTAAATAGGCCAAATAAAAAAATATAAAATAATGATTTATTGCCTTACTACTTATTAACTTAAACATGACTCGTAAACCTAAAAACATGCTAATAATCCCGTTTAAATGAATACTAGTGTAAGTAGTACCAAACGAAATAATATTACAAATATTTTGCAGAATATTAAATAATAATATTTCTTATATTTACACCAATAAGCCAAGCCGAAACTAAGCATTGTAAGGCTTGTGTTATGGATACTAGGGTAACGGATAGACATACATATATGATACCTTCATAATTATGTAATTTTTATAGAAATATGAAATGAAATGAAAATAACTTTATTCAAATGCACTTAAAAATAAGTAGTTTTGAATCGACCAAAATTTTTTCCTACCACCCATTCAGGACGTCTTTTAACTGACAAGAAGAATGGGCGCAAGAAACTCGTCAGCTTTAACAGAAGTAACGACATTTACAATATAATACGTCGTCACCATACACAATCCACAAAAAAAAAACAAAATTATTTTGTTATGACAATACTAATAGTGTTATGATATCATTATTTCGTTGTTTCGTTGATTACAACAAAGTCAACAAGTATCTGTACTTACTTAAAGTAAGTATCCCTGAACATTGCAATAACAAACAGGGAATAAACGAAAAATTTAAGAAAACAACAAGATTTATGTTTAGTATTAGTCAATACTGAATACTGAAGGTTAAAGCAGACCCATTTCCCAAGGCAGCACCCGTTCACGAGCATGACGCATGATACAGCCATCGCTTCGCTCAACCATATCTTAGGGAACGTAACCATCCGCACCACATGCCACCACCCAAGAAATGTATTAAGAGAGCATGTCATACTCTTAACTACCAGTAATTAATTAGTTTAAAAAAATTAACAAATGCTAATGCTATATGAATATATATAAATACCCACGATTCTCATACACCTTCTGGGTTAGCACGTTCCATCGTGGATCGAATCTTGGCCCACTGGCTTGATTAGGATCAAGAGCCCATTCGAATAAAACAAAACCCATGACTGAGAAACAAACTGGCGTTTTCATCACACAAACATCTGCCCCTTCCGGGACTCGAACCTAGGACTGTTGGTGCGAAAGGCAGCATCGCTAACATCGTTACACCTACCAATCGCAAGTACATCATAACTTATATCAAGTGTTAACGATCCTATACACAGACTAGCTAGGATGTGATGTAAAAATAAAGAATTAAGTAATTTAATGGATTTATTCGGGATAATTAAAACCTGCACTCTAAATTTAACTTATAATTCCAATACAATATCACATCATGTAAATAACTTTAAATCTTTAACATCAACCAAGTAAGACTTACAATGATCACCAGAATATCTATATACAAAGAGTTACATACCCTCCACGATGTGCTCAAGGCGACGTTCACACAACGAATGACGCTCGGACGGCTGTTGCGCCATTTTTATATTCTCAAGGCAGACGTAAACAACAAGATGGCGGCCGTACGAGAGTCATCGTTTAACAACTTTTAACTTTTAATCTTAAACAATTTAATTAAGCCGAATAGCTAATTTATAATTTTAAACAATAAAATATTAACAATTAGGTATTCCAGTATAGTTGTTAACACAAGTCATAACCTACACGCTTTGCAGGCAGTATGAACATGTGCCTACAAAAGATTATGATGGTTACTTCCAGTATCATTAGTCGCCTTTTTGACACCTTTTAGTGCGGTTAGTGCTATTTCCCTAAATGCCAATACTAAAAAAAAATTTACTGAATAGATTTTGATGCAATTAACGTACTAACGTTCAAAAACACACATTGCAAGACCTGATGATGTAGTTAGCTCTTATTGCAAATGATAACAGTAAGATGGAGGTCGGTCCCCCTGGCCGAGTTTCTTTCGCCAGTTCTTCTCGGAAGGGCCTCCTAATTCCCAACTGGTAGTAGACTCAGTAGTATACAATGTAATCGTAGTGAGAATTTAAAAACTAAATAAAATGCAAAAATTATAATGTTTTATATAAAATTTTTAACAATTAGAAATGTGCCCAATTAAAATATTGTGAAGGTAGTAGAAAATACATGACAACCAATATCATCCTGTGATCACGGCTCCTGTAAAGGAGTCGAAACTTCAGGATTAAATATAAAATAAAATATGCGCAAAATCCGTAAAATATGTTTTATTCATATGTGTATCTACCTAATGTGGGCGGAAGTGTAAGAACTAAATATGTACTTAAAGTTATTTCTAGTCTTAGATTAACACATATAATACTTTTTTTTGTTTGCACTAGCGGCCCGTTCCGGCTCCGCACGGGTGGACAAAATTCTTTAAACTTTTTCTACTATTAAATATTTTTCCGTTAGCGCCATCTAGCGTCCGGTAGACAAACTACTTGCGGTTAACGCGTTGCTATGGTAACGTTATTGATACAATGGAAAAAGAGTGGACAGACAAACACACAAACAACTGTGATCTTAGATTATAGATTCACAATACAATTTTTCTATATGACAACCATGGGTCGGAGACGTTGTTGACGTGACAACGTCTTATAAATTGGTTTGCCGGGTGACACTTCAAGAAACTGCGTTACGCTCCGCTCACGTTATGCGCTTACAATGAGAGCGAGTGAGAGGCACGCGTCCCTTCCACTCGGGCATGGTTAGCCCGCCTAAGAGCGAGAGAGACAGACATAAAAAGTGGAAGGGACGCGTGCCTATAAATTAATGTTTTAAATATAATTCTTTGTATAAATAAATGTTTTAAATTGTTACTATTATTTCATCCTTCTTCCTGCTATACGAATGAATATTCACATTAAAATTATTTTACCACTCAAAGTCGTTGTCACGTAAAACTTTCGCCCGTATACCGACTTTACAGGCAACCAACCAGTTTTTTTTTTGGTATGGGTATTTTATATTATACATATAATACTTTTTTAAGTTTTCTAAGACGTTAGTATTAAATCATCTCAACGTTTCTCACATGAATAATAAATACATGAACAAAACATTGTGATCTTACAATATCAATAATAAATCTGAAATTAACAGTACAACTGACGGTTAAGAAATAGGTAAAAAAATCTGTGGCATTTTTCATCTCTGGCAACACGGGAGCATTCGTAATTATTACATTCCGCGGTTTCCGTGGGATAAATTATGATTTGTTATGGCATAGCCACCTGCGTTGAATGCGGTTGGAAACAAGTACAAATACAGGTAACTAACCCATAAATACATATTGTGTTGCTATTCCAAAAAAATCCGACCGAACGTGGAATAGACGAAACCTTAATAAAATTAAAGGAAATTTTATTATTGCTCAAATTAATAATTTCGTTAAGAAATATTTAATTTCCATTTATCATCATGCTGATAAGATAAGTCTATTATTATTTTGGTTTACTCTGTGGATGAAAGTCTTTGTACTAATCTATTGCTTTGAAATACTTTTTTGGCGGGAGCGCGAAGCGTCACTTTAATGGTTTTGGTTTTCTGGTTACATTTTGTGTTGTGGTTGATACTCGTGTGTAATAATGTTGGGTTATTAACCACTGAGTGTTTCTGAATATGCATGAGTGTTGGCAAAAGTGAAACAAAACCGGTTGGAAGGTGTCTTTTCGCGCTCTCTCAAGAAGGCGACGAGGAGGTTTCAGTAAAACCTTACCTCTTTACTGAAACCTAGGAAATTACTCAAGAACAAAGAAGAAAGATTATACTTACTTGACACTGGCTAAATGTACAAATTGTGCAAGCCATAAATAAAGAAAATAATAATCTATTGTTATATTGGAATAATAAATAAAAATAGTAGACAACATCAAATGCTGTCTTGAACCATTGAGAAACTAAAACACTTGTGTTATGAAATCCAGAAACAATATTGGTATCACAACACTCAGACACGAACCAAGATAGTTTGTTTTCTTCATTAACCCGGCCGGGAATCAAACCCGGGGTCTCGGAGTGGCTTTATCATAAACACCGGTATTCGAGTCACTCGAACATTGGATCGACAAATCGTCCATAAAAATGTTGTTTAAATACCATGTAAATAAATCGTTATAATGTTCATGATAACTTTTTTGTTATATTTTGCTGGAGTTCTGGTTTTTTGAAATATGGAAAAAATATTTTATTTATTGCCATATTATTAAAACCGAAAACAAAGTTTCATACACTAACAGTAATGGTGCCTTATTAGTAATTAGTTACTTATATATACTAAATATTAATTAACCGTAATTATTTATGAAATAATAATGGATATAATTAAACATGAATAAAACAAATAATTGTCTTTGAAGCAATTTTATACCTTTCATCACATACCTACTTAAATAAATATTTCTTACATTCACATCAATTAGCCTAGCCCAAAGTAAGCACTGTAAGGCTTGTGTTATGGATACTAGGTTAACGGATAGACATACTTATATGATACATAAATATGTAATATTCATAGAAATATATAAAAACACCCATGACTCAGGTACAGATGTTCGTATTCATCATACAAATATCTGCCCCTTCCGGGATTTGAACCTAGGACCGTTGGTGCGAAAGGCAGGATCACTGCCGCTGCACCAAACCTACTTATTTGTTTCATATTAAATTTTTACTAAAAGAATTATGAACACATTAAAACCTTTAATTATTTGGTTATTTGGAATACATTAAAAACTTGTTACAGTTTGAGCCAAGTAAAGTTTAGGAAAAAGGGTGTTAATTGTTTTGATGGTAATGTATAACAAAAAAAAGGTAATATTTAAGAAAAAATAATCAATGTGATAAAATATATATTTTATTTTATATACATAAAAATTTCCATCTAATACATAAAAAATTGTGATAATGTTAAAATCTAACTCAGTTAGAAAACTTTAAAGCTATTTATCTTAAATAACCATAATAAATGCTAGAAACTTAGTATATTTACATTCAAGATAGGCGAAAATTTCATTAAAGTATTAAAATACTATAATAATTAATACCACAAACAAGAATCACAGAAGTGTAGCTTAATTTGGAATGTGAGTGTACATAATCTACAAACGCCAATAATACTGCATATAAATTTCATAGACAAGAGACACGATTCCAAAATGGCGGCGAACGCAGACAGCCCATTAATAACATCGCCTGTGTAAACCAATTTCGACGGTTATTAATGCCGTAACAACATAATAATTAATCAAAGGTTGAACATTAACCGAAATACCAGTAGAGCCAGTGAATGACGTAGCCATGTTGGATTTGGGATGCGCTGGTTGATAAATTGGTTTGTTTGTGATTCAAAAGTATGAAAATAATTGTTTGATAAATTAATTAGCAAATGCAAATTAAGAAAAACAGACAAATATCATCAGTGAAGTGGGGAGAGAGAGAGAGAGAGAGAGAGACAGGTGTCTCTCTAAATACAGTTTTTGAAAGAGACTTTTCTACGAATCGATTTATTTTAGCATACAGCCAGTAGTCTGTGGTATAATGAGATATAAAACCTTTTCAAAGTGTGCTTAAACATTAAACATAGAGTACGTCTGAGCTTAAATAGTCGCAAAATAATTATACCAAAATCTCAGATAACAAGAAAAAAAAATTGTTAACGCTATTAAAAATAATTACATAAATCTAACTCTTCTAAACGGCTAATACAAACTTAAACATTTCATATAACTATAAATTATTCAAAACCCACTTAAATTCAAATGAAAACATAAACCAATGCCATGGCAGCTTACAAAAAACACATTAATCAAAATGCGCAATAAAATCCCCCTTCTGAATTCAAATTCAAAAGCTTGTCGCCGTCACTGCACTTGTGTCATAGATTAAAATTCACTTGTACCATAGACAAAATATTTAATTGTTTTTTGTGTTCGCCGCGTGTTCCCACTTGAACATAATGTTTTGGGCCATTATTACGGTTTTTGTTAAACTCGTAAACGCCACAGAGTATAGAACTGTGTCATGACATTGGTTGAGAGTCTGATGCCGACTTTTATAACCAAATAATTCTTTTGGCTATTCACAATTTTATAAAGTTTGCTAGTTCCTACTTACTCGAAGCTTTAAAAAATGGTAACAATTTAATAATATTTGGAGTATAATCATCTCATAGCTAACCCCCGATCACACGTCTAAGAAAATAGCAATTTGTTTTATGTGTTCGGTGTTCTGACACTCGAGAATAGTTGAATTTCTGGTAGTAAAAAATTATTAGTTTCTATTAGGGATATTTTTTTTGTATAGGGAATCTAAATTTCTATGCATCTTATCATTATTTCAGCAACTTACTACAGATTTTTATATTTAAAGAATGGTGACAAAAAAATAAATTTACCTTTTTCTATTTTGTTATTCGTCTGTTACGAGCTCAGTCTTTACTGATTAATGCTTTTATCAACCAAATGCATTTAATTTTATTTAATTACCTCATTCTGGATAACAGGTGGTCATTAAGGTAAATGACTCTGATCATGCTATGTAAGCCTTGCCTACCGTACCACCGACAAGCAAGCAGTTATCGTGTTTTTGCAATTTTGATTATTATTTAGAATTTATTAGAATTTGTAATGAGAACAGCTTGATCGTCGGTCGCATCGTTGTGGCGCCCTCAAGCAATGAGGGTGGTGGCGGGCGGGGCACGGCGCGTGCCTACAATGGATGACAAATTGGCCGTTGACAAAGGAATAAGGTTTATTGGGCGCTGTTATGAGGGTACTCCGCGCGCCTGCGGCACATAGATACGAATGGAGTCGAGTATTTTGAACATTACCAGACTTTTTTTTATTAAAACTACATTACTTTCTTTACGTATACTAGGCGATGCAGACGCTAAGCATAAAGCTACGCTAGCACCATATATTGGAGCGGAACGTAATACCTAAAAAAAAAATTTTTTTTGTGAATTTCAAAATTCGGGTTTCTTCACAATCTGGTCCTAAACCTGTTGATTTGATTCACCATAAAAAATATTAAAATCGGTAAAGAACTCTGGAAGTTATGGCGTAACAGACATTGCGCCATTGAAGCTGATCCATGGGAGCTTCGCTTCGCTCCGCTCCAATAATTTTCCTTGGCTATCTCTTGATAAATATTTATAACAATATTTCTAACATTCACACCAATTAGCCTAGCTCAATGTTAGCACTGTAAAGCTTGTGTTATGGATACTAGATTAACGTATAGACATATATATATATATATACACACACATGTATAGATATGGATAAATAAGTAATATCAATAGAAATATATTTAAACTGAAGAAACAGGTAAAAATGCATGTATTTATGAAACAAACATTTGTTTCTTCCGGGACTTGAATGTTAGTGCAAAAGGCAGAAACGGTTGCAGCAAACAGTCGTCGAATAGCCATAGCCCAATTTTACCAACAACAATACTTCTAAGCACCAAACGCCAATGTGGAATGATTGTTTTCTTTTTAAATTTCTTTACCTATAAAAGTGTGTCGGATTTAATAGAATAAGTCAGCGAATAAATAATAATCATATTTCTTACATTCACAACAATTAGCCTTACCCAAAGTAAGCACTGCAAGATTTTTGTTATGGATACTAGGGTAACGGATTGACATACATATATGATATGATACATACATAGATATAAAATATTCATAGAAATATATAAATACATGACTTAGGCACAAATGCATATTTATTCCACAAGTATCTGTTTGTGGAATACTACAACAATCTGGGACTTGAATCCAGGACTGCTAGTGCGAAAGGCAGGACTCGAGGGTTACGGTCCGTTCCAGCGATGTTTTGGCTCGTAAAGACGGCGTACGCTTCATCAATTGATTTGATGGCAGCTGTGACATTAAAAGAGCAACGCTCAAAATACATTCAAATAAGTCAAAACAATCTTCTGTCCAGACATCTGCAGAATCAAGCCTCCACCTCCCGTTATCCAATTAAGCTATCTTGATTCCGCTACCATTGAAATTTTGTCGCAAAAATTACAGAAAAAATACAACTAAAATATTACAATAAATCAGGTATTTAACGTATGAGAAATGTAATGAGACACCTTTTTATGAATGTTCCTGCGGCCATAGCCGGTGTTATGTGTACCTTGTTCGAAACATCGGGACAAAAAAGCGCAATGTCTTTGATTCTATTTTTTGGTTTCGTAATAACAGTAAAGTTTAAATATCAGTTCATTATAATAGCATTTTTTATTATATGCATTAGTGATGTAAATGGTACATGTAACAAATAATTAAACGGGAAAAAATAGCCATTGCCCTTACAAGACTTTGTGCCAAAAAGTCTTAAGAAACCCGCTTCTTAAAACTTTGGCACAAAGTCTTTCGACATAGGGCTTTACTTAGCCATGGCGTAGCTATCAAAGTACAACACACTCATATTGAATAAAAATTATTTTGACTTTATTTTTATCAGACTACAATTTTTCAGGTTGAAAACCATCCAGGTTATACGTAGTTTTCTTTTAAAATGCGAAAGTTTCCAACCGTAAACGGCTCTATATATTTCTCTGTCCCAAACGTGATTCAGTAGGTGGGCCCCACATAATGAGATAGTGAGCTATGTCCCGACTCCGTTATATTACATTATATTATCTTGCCGTTATTACGTCGTTATTAGGAGCTTATGTAATCGGACGTACATATAAATGAGATGAATTATATATTAGCGGTGAAATCATTTTACCTCATCCAGAAGATGCAGACTATTGGAGGGAAATGTCCTCCAAAATTGAGGTTTTGGCCATAATCTTTACGTTTGGAAAGAGCGAAGTAGCATAAACTAACCTTTTTTTGAAGTGAAAATTTCTTTAGGCGTTTTGGGTATTTTTTGAGATGGCAAAAAACCATTGAACCACTGTTACTTACATTGCTTTTGACAACATAAAAAGTACACAGAAATACTGTAATCAAAAAAATTATATTTCTAAATTCAAGAAATTGGCCGCTTATATTTAATTTTAGTTATTTAACATATTCTATGCTTAAAAAGTAAGAATTGCGCAATGGTGGCACATTTTTTCTTTTTTGTCGGCGCTTCCGGAGCGCCACTGTTTTGAAGCGTTTGATCGGGTTCCGTATGATATATTAGTTCGAAAGCTAGCTGCTTATGGCATTCATGGTAATTTGTTAAATTGGCTAAAATCATATTTAAGTAACCGAGCATTTTTTATGGTAGTGAATGGATATCAGTCTGGCTTAAAAAATATAAATTCAGGTGTGCCCCAAGGATCACATCTCGGACCGATTTTGTTTGATGAGTTTATTAATGAGATACCGGAATTGATGATAAGTTCTAGTTTATACATCTATGCGGATGAGATAAAGATGTGCAAGACGATTCTGGAGGAGAGTGACTCAATAAAGCTGTAACATGACCTTGACCAATTGGTAGAATGGTGCAAGTTAAACCGGATGGACATAAACATTAGTAAATGTTTCTTTGTACAATATCCGAGAAAATGTAATATTATCGAATATAACTATCACATAGGAGATAATAATGTACAGCAGTTAGACCAAATTAGAAACTTTGAAGTTATCTTCGAAAAAAAAATCTTTTGTGCCCCACATGGAAAGCATTATTAAACGAGCATCTAGGATGCTGGGCTTTATCATGAGAAATGTAAGTCTTTCGAAGCCCTAAAATTAAAATTATTCTATTTAACAGTTTATTTAGAAGTATACTAGAATACTGTGCTGTAGTTTGGAGACCTCACTATGCTACACATTCACTAAGAATCGAGCGTATCCAAAAAAGATTAAGAAGTTACAAGAAGCGTGTATCATACGAAAACAATTTGGTCCATTTCAAAATGATTGATTTCTTTAGACAACCGTAGGAATATTATAGATTTAATTTTTGCCTCCAAAATAATTCATTGTCCTGAAATCTTAGATAAATTTAATGTGTACGTTCCCTTTCGTTATCCGCGTTATGCTCGTAAGATTACACCATTGGCTGGACCACATCGTAGAACAGTGTTTGGTTACAATTCTTCATTAGCTAGAATGTGTAAAATTGTTAATATATTCAGCGAAATAATTGATATTATTTTTCGACCCATCTAACAAGCTCCGTCGGACTTTAAGAAATAGTTTCTTGTAATACTTTTTAGAGCATCAGCTTTTCCTTTATGTGGATTTATTGCTTATTGAAAATTGTTGTACTTGTTATTGTTATTAACTTTTTATATACCTTTATAACTTACATTATTATTAGATAATTGCTTTAAAGTATTATTAATGCATGTAGTATCTACCCGTAATTGTTTGTACATTTTGGTGCATTATAATAATTTGTATTTATATGCATGTGAGGAATGTAACCAGGGATTTTAGCGGTATCCGAATAGAGTGTTCTGAACACTGTTTTTCATTTCGGTTTTAAAAGTCAAACAGAAAGAAACTGTAACACTTTGAATCTGTTTTAGAAAATACCGGTTCATAAGTGTTAATATCTGTTACAGTCAATAAGGTTCACATTGGCATAACTATGCGACAGCTCACTAATGATTTGGGTACTTTGAAATGCCTATGTCGGTGTACTGTGTGTACACATAGATAGTTTAACGTAAAACAGTTTCTAACAGATTGGTAACAGAAAACATTATATCTGTTACACTTTTATAAGTGTTCGACGCAAAACAGGTTCAAAACACCCAAATAAGTGATACAGGAATAATTCTGTAACAGATTCAAAGTGTAACCCTTATGAAAGTGTATCCTTATAAAGGTGTTTTTGAATCCCTGAATGTAACTAATGTTGATAGATCAATAAATAAATAAATAAATAAGTCAAGATCAAGGCCATTGGTGGTCGTGAAAAGACATCTTCCTCTATTTTGTTCAATTGCTAAAACTCTTGCATTTTCACAAACACTTAGTGGTTAATAATCCACCATTATTACGCACTAATTTCCACCCGAAAAAAAGAAAAACAGGACCACCAAAGTGACGTTACCGTTCCCGCCAAAACGTCTCGTCTTTCTACCAGTCTGTCTCACAGCACAACCTCCTGACTAACTTATATTACGTAGTAGCAGTAGCACAGAGTAAATAAAATCGAAGTAATAGTAGTATGGTCTACTGCACAGTTGAATACCATCAACCCAAGGGTGTTAGTAGTAATGACGCGCATTAATGTTACCAATGAAATAGTAGATTATTAACTTAAGATTATTATGGGGATAAAGCAGTGTCTTCTGTCACGGGTGACGATTTAAATCGCGAGCGTAACGATGGACTCTAGGTTTGCTCCCGAGCGTAGCGAGACGAGTCCTGAGTGAAGCGAGGGATTTAAGTTCACCCAAGACTAAGACAGCTTTATCACCTAGGAAAATACTCTACTTTTCGTACCATTTGCGAAAAAATTACCACAATAATAATATGACATAAACATTTAGAACATTAACTTATTTATAAAAATAAATTAAAATAAACTTAACGTTCATGTATTTGAAGAAAACAAAAACGCGGCAAATTGCTAGACTAATCTTTTTTTGTCGGAAAAGTAAAGGCATCAAGCTCATACGGCCGCGTCGGTTTTCGTAATTTTATTTAATAATCATAACTGCATAATAAATGCGTATTCCTTTTTCAAAAAGATGTGTAATGCTTTATATACAAACTCAATGGCGTAAACACAGATGTAGTTCAGTATAAATTTCGGTAAGTCTTCCAAATTTAAATCACATTCTCCCCCTAGAGGATGAATGAAATTCAGTACAATTTTCTTTCCCTGTTTTTAACAGATTAAAAATGACTATTGTTATGTTGGCTTTTGTGGCATAGAATGTCACTTTTTTGAGCAAGTGGAACAAAAAATATATTTTTTCAAATTAATGAAAAAAAGGGGGATTATAAAAATGAATGCTGTCAATCAAAACAAAGGAAAAATCTAAAGTCAATTGAGTGTTTTTTTTAACTCTCTCGAATGATTAAAATTCCTCACCCTAATTTTGATCACGAACTGAGCTGCGTAATCGGTTTGACATCCCCTCGCGACGGATTGATGAGCTGTGATAATCGAGGGAATATAATGCTTCTAACGTAAGCAAGTGAGCAACCACCCTCATTTTTTTGTTACTATTTTATGTAAGGCTGTAGACAGACGGACTGCATTGAAACTTCACTCCGAATGCCAAAATTCATAAATGTTGTGGAACCATGGATGGATACAGCCCTTCCCGAATTCCTTGCGGCTTTTTCCCGGTTCAAGGTCTTCTGACGTAGGTCTTACGAAGTCATGGCGTAGCTTTGACATTCAATACACGCACTGAAAATGATCTTAAGGAATAAAAATGATTTTAGCTTTTAAAGTGAAAACTTCTTTGCATCGTTGTGATTTGAAAGTCGACAGTAAAAAGAGACAGACACATAAATTCATAAGATTTAATGGAGGAGAGAATGAGATAGGAAGCGTTATACAATGTCTCTTTGAAACGAAAAATCGACAGTTAAAAGAGACAGATACATAAATTCATAAGATTTAACGTGGATGAAAATGAGATAGGAAGCATTATACAATGTCTTTTTGAAACGAAAAAGCAACAGTAAAAGAGAGATACATAAATTCATAAGGTTTAACGTAGGAGAAAATGAGATAGGAAGCATTATACAATGTCTCTTTAAAACGAAAAAGCGACAGTAAAAGAGACAGATACATAAATTCATAAGATTTAACGTGGGTGAAAATGAGATAGGAGCATTATACAGTGTCTCTTATGTTCGTGGTTCTCTTAGTGGTCTTAACGCTGTGCTCTTTGTGTATGTGTACGTATTTTTTGAAAGTTTCACTTCTACCACGTGTGAATTGCACACATGTTTTTTTTATTGCTTTGAACTTTCATGGTTGCTAAGTATTACTTGTAAGTACTTGGGATCAAGAGTAATATCACTAAGACGGAGGGTAGACGAATACATCAGACCACAAATACCACACGCAATGAAACAGTGTTGCTATCCACCACCATCAACAATTGAAATGACAAATACTTATGCAAAAATAATAAGAGTTTAAGATTTATTAGATCATACTGCAGCTAGAATTTTATCTATAGATACAGTTTACAAGAATGGACAAAATTACACGTACGATAATTATGTTTCTTAAAAATATAAATTTCAATAAATATATACCATTTTAAAAGATATTTTTATATTTAATGAAGAAAAGTCACGATTCTTTATTAAATAAAAAGTAACGACAAAAAAACCGGACCGGACATTTTCACTACACGAAGACAAATATTTCCTTAATTAAAACCGTTCTTATTAAAATTGATGCATTCGTACTCAGCGTTCACGTCGTTTCACGATCTTTCAATAGATGGCGTTAGCTTAGCATTTTTATTTCATTTTTATTCATTAGTTTCTTTCACTGATGATTTTAAAGAAAGATATATATTTTATGAATAATTAGTTTATCTGCATCAAAAGTAATGATATTTTATTTTCTTACTTTATTGTCTGTTTGATTTCCGACCCCCAATAAACTAGGTTAATAGCATAGCAAACAAATGCCACCTTATTCATTTTTATTTTATTTTTATTCATTTATTTCTTTCATTGATGATTTAAAAGAAAGATATATCTTTTATCAATAATTAATTTGTCTGCATCAAAAGTAATGATAAGATACCTTTATTATCTGTTTGATTGCCAACCCCATATAAATTTACGACCTCCCGTGACAGCGGGCGATTATATTTATGTACCCTAATTTTGAAATAAAAAAAAAAGTAGCCTGACGAAACCAGTGGGTTTTCATGGTAAAGCCACACCGCGGTCCAGGGTTCGATTCCTGGCGGGGTCATTGTATTAAACGATTGTGTCTATATTGGCTCTAGTGGGGTGGTATCCTCGATGTCTCTGAATTCCATAACACAAGTTCTTTAGCTACTTGAGTTCAGAATAACGTATGGGATTTTTCTGCAACGATAGCGATCCTGCCTTTCGCACAAACGGTTCTGGGTTCGAGTCCCAGAAGTGGCAGATGTTTCTGTGATGAATCCAAGCATTTGTACGTGAGTCAGGGGTATTTAGAATTTCTATTAATATTATTTACTTATGTATAATATATGTTTATCTATCCATTACCCTAGTATCTATAATACAATCTTAGAGTGCTTATTTTGGGCTAGGCTAATTGATATAATCACATTATTAAATATTATTGGTATTATTATACATTATTAATATTTATATATTTAATTACGGCGCCAGAGTGAGATTTGCATTTGATGAAGCATTGAAATGGTCAAATAGAATTAACTTTGTAACTTAAAGGAAATATTAGCAAATAAATAAATAATGATATTTTATTAGCATACTTATATTTACTTACCTAATAATGAACTGCAAAATTTTTATAATTAAGTATTGTTTTAACACCATCCACTTTAACGTTTCATTGTTGAATAATTTAACCTTGTATCACGCTCGCCAATGAATAAACAAAATATTCATATTAGCAGCACTGGTCTATCGATATTTTAATTTTTTATAGCCCTATTAATGTTTGACTGTGAGTTGCCCTGAAAAAAAATGTATTTAATTACATTCTGAGTAGCAGCTACTTTTTTTCGCCTTTTTCGGGACAGGCAAAGGACTAAGCCATACTGCCAGTTCCTGAGTAATTTTCTTAATAAGATGATGATGAGAGCATATTCTTGAATGATAGATATTCAATGAATGAACAGTGAAATATCCTTTCCCTAGACTTTAGTAAAGGTGTGGAGTTACACTAAACCTCCCTGTGGACTCCTTGAGAGAGCAGGAAAACTTCCGCTTCTTTGTTTCATTTGCCAACACTCTTACATGTTCACAAATATTTAGTGTTATAATTTTTTATATATTTTATGCATTTTCAATGCAATCTTATGAGATAAATTATTATAATAGAAATATACTAGAAAAAATCGACTCGGGTCACAAGTGAATTCTCAGGCGGGAATGGAACGCGCAACCTTTGGAAATCAAGTCCAATGCTTTCCCAATTGAGCTACCGAGCCTTGTGAACACTCGTCGAAATTTTCTAGTACCTTCCTGATTTTACGCTGTAGGCCAGCGTTGTTTCATCAATGAGAGGAACATCCTCTCGTATTCGAAAGAAACATTTTTACAAATGTTTATAGCTTACCTTACTATTTGCCCTAAGTGCAAAGTTGCAGGTTGCAGTGCAAAGTCGGTCTTCTACATTCTTCTTCTTCTTCTCGGGTCACGGGACCCGAGTCGATTTTTTCTAGTATTTTTCTATTATAATAATTTATCAAATATTCAGTGGTTAATAATTCACCATTGTTACGCACTAACATCCACCAAAACACAAATTTTAACTAGAAAAATAAAACCACCAAAGTGGTCCAATGCTCTCCCAATTGAGCAACCGAGCCTTGTGAATACTCATCGAAATTTTCTAGTACCTTTCTGATTTTACGCTGTAGGCCAGCGTCGCCTCATCAATGAGAGAAACATCGTCTCGTATTGGAAAGAAACATTTTTACAAATTTTGGAAAATGTTCCCGCCTGAAAATTCACTTGTGACCCGAGTCGATCTTTTCTAGTAATTTATCTTATAAGATCGCATTGAAAAATGCATAAAACATGTTTCCCGGTCCCGCCAGAAAGTCCTTGCATTCAGAATGTGCTGTAGTAACTACCAACGGAGTCAGGACTTCCCTATCTACGTCATAGTCTACGTCACCTCTCTACAGACTTGGCTTGTAAGACCGCCAGGGTCTCTGTTTATTTACGTAAAGTTAAATTAAGACTCAATAAAACGGTGGCGTTCTTACGCGCCATTAATAAGGCACATGACATTTGACATGTTACTTTATCATATACGATAGCATTGAAAAATATAAAAAAATATACAATTTGTCCCTTCACCAGTGTCGGAGCCTTTAATGGTGTGAAATATGGCATTTTTTATCGACAAATTGCACTCAAATTTTGTTTTTCTCAAAAAGCCAGTAATTAAAAAATACACAAAAAAAATCTATTTGTTTTTCTTTAATTTATTTTTCAATTTTTTATTCCATGACAATTGAAACATGATGGCTGTGTAACTGTTGTCTACATGTTTAGCTATCAAATGACACCTTTTTAATGTTGATAGGACATTTACATGAGTAGTGGTGGTCGAATTAGTATGAGAGACCAGGTCTTGGACACCAAGAAAACCTTTTATAACCGTAAGAGAAAAACAAAATTTGAGGGGCAATTTGTCGATAATAAATGCCATATTTCACACCATTAAAGGCTCCCACACTGGTGACGGGCCACATTGTATAAAAATCATAAAAAAGTTAATGGCTGTTTTATCTTAATAGATTGTCCAACCATTTGTTTCTTTCGAATACAAGAAAGAAAGCAACAAAATGTTTCTTTCGAATACAAGAGGATGTTCCTCTCATTGATGAGAGAATGCTAGCCTATATCGTAAAAAGTAGAAAAATAGCTACTAGAAAATTTCCACAGGTTTACAAGGCTCGGTAGTTCAATTGGGATAATATTGGATCGAACATCGTTGCGGGTTCAATTCCCGCTTGTGGGGATTATTGTGTGCCGAGTTGATTTTTTCTAGTATTTTTCTATTAAAACAATTTATAGTTATAATTTTTATATATTTTATGCATTTTCAATGCGATCTTATAAGATAAATTATTATAATAGAAAAATACTAGAAAAAATCGGGTCACAAGTGAATCTCAGGCGGGAATCGAACCCGCAACCTTTGGAAATCCGGTCCAATGCTCTCCCAATTGAGCTACCGAGCCTTGCGAACACTCGTCGAAATTTTCTAGTACATTCCTGATTTTACGCTGTAGGCCAGCGTTGTTTCATCAATGAGAGGAACATCCTCTCGTATTCGAAAGAAACATTTTTACAAATGTTTGGTCAATCGATTAAGATGAAACAGCCATGTTAGAGTTATAATTTTTATATATTTTATGCATTTTCAATGCGATCTTATAAGATAAATTATTATAATAGAAAAATACTAGAAAAAATCGACTCGGGTCACAAGTGAATCTCAGGCGGGAATGGAAAACAATTTATCATATGAAATTGCAAAAAATACAAAATATATATAACTAGCTTCCGCCCGCGGCTTCGCCCGCGTGGTGTTTTGATAAAAAGTAACTTATGTTCTTTTTCAGATTTCAGAGTATCCATATCCAATTTTGTAACAAACGGCTCAGCAAATTAGCCGTGTAACAAATATTTACACAGTTACAGTAAATTAATTTGAATATTAATGATTATATTAAAAGAACGGTATAGATTTGGGTATAGCATTTGATTAAAAGAGAGTAGGTATGTTTAAAAAAATTAAAAAATATCTGTTTACAGTAGGTATAAGGTACCTATGTATTCCATTAAGTGGCAGAAAGTACCTAGGAAAATTTATTGGTCCCTTATGTCCAAGAGACACTTTACAGGGGTCAGCGTCACGTTGTATACAAAAATATTTTAAAATGACCTAATTTAAAACATTTTTGTACACAACGTTTGCTGTTTTGTTATTATTTGTTAAAATGTGGAGATTGTTTGGACTCGACACTCGCGAGCAGGCCACGTACAGTTGGCCATGCGAAAAACAGTTTTTCTCTAAATTGACACCTGCTACTTTAAGTGTTTGATCCGTTCCGTTCCGTCCGAATTTTGGGAATTCCGTTTGTAGAATTTCACCCCCACAGTGGCAAAAATTTCAAAATGCTAGAACAAACGATTTTTGTTTCTTTTTTAGTGCCTAAATACAAAATGTAATGTTTTTATCTTAAAAATGACGAACTTCATACAAACTTTCAACCCCTATTGCATCCCCTCACAGGTCGAAATTTCAAAAACGCTACAACAAATTGATTTTTTATTTCTTATCAAGTTCCTAAATATGAAGTATAGTCATAGTTTTATCCCCAAAAATGACAAAATCCCATACAAACTTTCAACCCTTATTTCACCCCCTCACTGGCCTAAATTTCAAAAACGCTAGAACAAAAGTTTAATTATATCTTATCAAGTGCTTAAATATAAAGTTTCATGGTTTTATCTTTTAAAATTAAGAAATCCCATACAAACTTTCAACCCCTATTTCAACGTCTTCATCCCTTTTTTTCGCAATAAAAGGTAGCCTATGTTCTTTCTCAGGGACTAAAGATTGTCTGTGCCAAATTTCATCAAAATCGGTTGAGAGATTTAAGCGGGAAAGCGTAGCAGACAGACAGACAGAGTTACTTTCGCATTTATAATATTAGTAGGGATAAATCATATAATGAAGTAAAATAGTAAATATTTCTATTTTTCGCGCAGCACCATATTTGCCATGTTTATTACAACAGTGCCGGACGTAAGGGCAATCCCGACTGTCAATGTTGGGGCTGGTCCACACTCTGTGTACCAATGACGTACAACTCTTGCGTATGGTCACGTGCAATACGTGAATATGTGAATGACACAGAGTCTACATAGAGACTTGGCGACCCGTAACAAAGGTTTTCCTTGTTCGGGCACCAGTTCTCATATAACCTATTAAGAAGTAATCTTTGTTGGCCGTTACAATCATGCCCAAGGCAGTACAATACAACCCCAACTCTAAGCTATGCTAGTAAATGTTCAGTTATTATTACCTATAATCAAAACAAAGTTTTGAATTTGAGTACAATTATTAAATGAGTGTTTGAAAGTCACTAACCGATTTATTATAATTTTATAATTTTTATATCGCCGGGTTAAAGGCAAAACCGATTATTTGCTATTTTTTTTTCAATAGCAAATAATTGGTTTTGCCTTTAAGCCGGCGATATATTTTATGCATTTTTCAATGCGATCTTATAAAATAAATTATTATAATAGAAAAATACTAAAAAAAACGACTCGGGTCACAAGTGAATTCTCAGGCGGGAATGGAACGCGCAACCTTTGGAAATCCGGTCCAATGCTCTCCCAATTGAGCTACCGAGCCTTGTGAACACTCGTCGAAATTTTCTAGTACCTTTCTGATGTTTAGCTGTAGGCCAGCGTTGTTTCATCAATGAGAGGAACATCCTCTCGTATTCGAAAGAAACATTTTTACAAATGTTTATCGCTTGCCCTTACTATTTGCCCTAAGTGCAAAGTTGCCTGCCAGTCGGTCTTCTACAGAATATTGGAGAGTATGCTCAGGCACTGCACGCGCTAATACTGCCATCTCCCTTCTTACAACGGACAACACAAATTTTATTAAAAGAAAACCAAAACCACCAAAGCGAAAAAGCCAAAGCGGGAAACACCGCTCCCGGAAAAAATTCGGAACTGTCATTTTAGCATCTGAAACATGATAAATAGAACTCTGTACAGTTTTATCATTGTGTCTAAGTATATCAATATAGATAACGCTTTTCCTGACTATAAATAACAGTCGAAAAAAATACAAAAAAAATGTTATATCCATCCTTTTGTAGTTCTGTGGCGGCGAGTATTGGACGCAGATTATGATATTAAATTGTTTCATGCCGCGCGCGGGGTGGGTAAGACAGACAGAGACGGACTCAGAGTGAGGAACAAGTCGATATACTTAATTTTATTCACACACAATATTTTCTAAATGGCTGAAAAGTAAAATAATATAATTATTATATTATATTTTTATTATTTAAGAAGGACATCGATGAATGATATACTATGTCGATGCAGTCGCTAAGTATACAGCTTCGCTAGCACCATATATTGGAGCGGAGCGTGCTACTAAAAAAAAATTAAAAATTCCATAATGTTTAGTAAACTTTGAAATTCCATAACATTGGAAATTTTCAAAAAGTGCGCGCTCTTTGTTTCGATAGGAAATCCCATAGAGCCAATGATTTTGGTCATAACTTTTTTATTTTTGTAAATTTCAAAAATCGGTCGCACAAAAATTATTCAAATTGGTTAAGAATTCGGGCGTAACAGACTTTGCATCATTAAAGCTGATCCATGGGAGCTCCGCTCCAAATAAATACAACTATTGTTAACAAATAGATTGATAATTACAAAAAAATCTAAGTAAGTAAGCCAGGCTCGGAGTATAGGCAGGCAGCCGATGAAGTGGACCGACGATCTGGTCAAAATTGCCGGAAAGTTCTGGCAGAGGAAGGCCCAGAACAGGGAAGAATGGGCAATGCAGGATGTCTACACTCAGCATTGGGTGGCGAAAGGCTAAAGAAGAAGCCAGGCTAGAGTCTTTATAGCCAGGCCACGTTTTTAAAGCTACAATAATACCATATCGAAAATTTCTAAACTTTCCAAACCTAGCGTCAATAGAAACCAACTTTAAGTACATTCGATTTGAGTACAGTCACGAACAATAAGATGTATACACACATATATGTATACAGGACACAAATATGTACACCGTAGAACCATGTCACATAACATCAATTATTTATTTCTATACTGTTATCTCTTTGCTTTTGGCCGATCTAGCATCACATTGTTCTACGGTGTATACATCTTATTGCTCGTGACTTTACGTACCGAAACATATTATATATAAGTGTGCTTATAACTCGTAACTTTATTTTATTTATTGCTTATAATATACGAATCATTTAACCTACAAATATTTAAAACCGCAGCAAGTGGGATTTAAAAGCATATCCATATTGTGATAGCGTTACGAAATCTAACAAAATTACATTATCTAATGAATGTTAGTGAATAAAGTCACAGTTTCCAATCGTATGATAATACAAATCAATCTAAAAGAAATTATAAAAATAATTAAAAACCAATACAAAAGTAAAGATATGTATATTTCAAAAGCAAGTGCATTATGCAAACAAACGCGTCACGCGTACTAGCCTGACTGCTACCTTATTGAGTTGTAGGGTAAAAGCCGGATAGTTGCCCTACTTTTCAGAAAAGCTCCATAATTAAAAATATATGTTTATTAAGAACAATTCGACGTTTATATTAAAACATAGGTCTTTAATCTTTCATAACAGCCTATTTTTGTAAGCATGATTAATATATGTTTCGAGTAAAACCCGTTTGATTTGACCTTTCAAAATGGGATAGTTGCCTACTATAGCGGATAGTAGCCTTACTTTAAGAATGCTTCGGGGGATACTTGCCTCGTGTAAGGATAGACGGCTCTCTATTTTTCTTTTAGATAAGTTTCAAGTCATTTTAAGTATTTAAGTTATAGTAAGCCTTTATTATTTACTGAGATTCTTATTTAAGTATTTTCCACAATATTAATTAACATTCTAAAACAGAGCTATGTCCTAAAGTTTTGAACTATAAAATTACAAGAAAATGGGCTGGAAATGTTGGATTGGATTCGGTAATAATGAACTATTACTATTTATCTTAAAGATAGAAAAATATGGTTTTCAACTTTGACATTAGCATTAATTATCACCAGTAGCCAGGGTTTTTAACTTTCCACATCTCATGCAATGGTTTTTGAATGTAGAACAAGTTTCATGCAACCACATTTGAGATATCTTACATTAAATCCAATCTGATTTTGATTTCCTAAAATTGTAAATCAAAACATTCTGCGCAATAGTTCTGAATTAGCGTTTTTCACTTTTAATATCTTTTCAGCGACTCTGATAGATTTTTTGCTTTTGATTGGTTTTTGTTTCGTTCTAATGTGACGTGGCACCACGCCAGGTTTTCGCTTATATTTACATACTTGCGAGGCATCTTGCTCACCTAGAATGAGTGCATAAAACAGTTGATTATTTATTTTATTTAAAACAAGTCACTATAAGTTGAAAAGAGCACCAAAAGAAAAAAAAATGTTTCTGCTTGTTACAGAATTTATAGTTACGGATAGTTTTAGTTTTAGAACACAAAAATTTCTTTAAATATAACAAACCTAGTGGTAGTTAAATAACAAAAATGGGAGTTGAAATGAAATGAATAATTTTTCTGACAAGTCACACCATTGTGCATTAGGAGATTTATCACTAGCAGGATTTGAAACCAAGACCGTTGGTACAGTGGACACGATAGCTATAGTTGCCACATCCGATATTTTTGTATATTAGATGAGTTTTCTGGTCAGGGTAGTAAACTCTACAATGTTATTGAATTATTAATGACGTGAATGTTTATAGCGAGCAACAGCTGTTTATTTTTATAGTGTTTTAAAAAGGTCTACAGAATACGTCCCTGTCCCAATCAAAGGCTTTGCCGACCGCAAATCACTGCGAAACCACACCCCCTAAATCTGGCCCCGCCTCCCCGCGCGCATGCGTATGGCCCTGCCAATGAGGACGCCATATTCCCACCCTCCTATCGCAGCATCGACAATCATGCACCCTCAATTGACCGTTTTGCACAATGTCATTTTTTCCCGCTAAACCGATCGCGTCGTCCATAGACCACGCCCTGACAATTTTTTAATTTTCCCTTTTTAATCATAAACCGCAGGCAATCGTGTCCGGGTCGCCAGTGATTGCGCTCGTCTAATACGTTGTCATTAACTAGGTACTAATTCACTTCAGATAATTAGATAATTAACTTCTCATTTAATTTAAACAATCGGATAATTTGAATTAATGAACTGTTTTAAATAAAATGTGATGGTTACTGAAAACAATAATTTAAAGTGGCTGAAAATGAAATACGACCTTTTCAAAGTGAATTAAAATTAAAAAAAGAAAAAATGATGGAGCAACGGCCGAGTTCTATATACCCAGCCAATTTGACCGACCTCCTTGCAGTGTCGGCGTATCAGCAAAACGTTGACCGTCTGGCAATAGACAGTGAAGAGAAATACACCACCGACGGGTTCACTGACAACCGATTCTCCGACAACCCAGAGCGATCTTCATCTCCTGTGTCGACGACTGATGACGGCGACAGCGAGTCGGCATTCGGTGTCGACTTAACTGGCAAGGGCACAAATTTGGCGGGAAAATCATTCACCATAGCCGCCATTTTGGGTTTAACTAATTCCGAAGAAGAC
The DNA here is from genome assembly GCA_927399485.1 of Calamotropha paludella. Classification (NCBI taxonomy): domain Eukaryota; kingdom Metazoa; phylum Arthropoda; class Insecta; order Lepidoptera; family Crambidae; genus Calamotropha; species Calamotropha paludella. Next base: position 6,509,186 of record OV656831.1, on the reverse strand, counting down.
GTGATGAATTTAAGTGTTCAGGAAAGGCTGCATCAAAACCAGAGACAATTGCAGAACTATCTTTATGGAGGTCATGAGGTACAGAGACTGAACGATGGATTTTGCAGAAGTGTTAATATTCCAGCCGCAATGAGACAAGGTAAGTCAATACTTTCATAAATTAGAAGGCCCCTAACACTGTTTCAGTAATAGTTAAGTTGCAGTTTTTACATTAAAAGTAAACATTTTTACATTTAAGTAAACTAAATGATAGGCGGTAAAATATACGGCAAAGTAGATGGGCACCAACCCTTACCACTAATATTAATCAAAATAGGATTATTATCATGTTTCTGTTTTATTTCTGTGGCTCTGTTATTTTGCCGAACTGAAGATGGCACATGCAACTGCACAGAAAAGCAAAATATTAAAGCTTCAAAAATAAGAATAAAAACGAATCCTATTTATCAACAATCGGTCTCGGTACTTAGCCCGCCAGTGTGAAAAACACTTTCACAGCCCAATTCATAGTTTGTGACCCCGGTCTCAGAGACTAGGATTTTTATTGAAAATGTTAATGTAATGCACATTTTAGTACATTTTGCTGATTTACTGAAAAAGTCTTCATTTTATATGTTATAATTTTTATGCCTGTAATTTAGAAATATTGTTTAAATTTTCATATGTATTTACAATAAAAATAAGTTACTAAGGTCCTGCCTAGATGATGCCTAGACATTAAGTATGTGAAAATTATAGAAAAAAAGGCAACATTAAAATACATAACTGCCGAAGCATCGGCACAGTCATCTACGAACGGTTATCACTGAAACTGCCTCTATATTTTCATGCGAGCTAATTGTCGAGTTTGTCCAATCAAGCAGCTACACACATAGTACAAATTACATGAAAACAGGAAAAATATAACTATTTCTGTAAAACCCCGGTCTAACAGACATACGAGTCGCCGTTGGCGGGTTAATTTGAAGAGCACTCGCTGAGCTATACGAGATAATTGAATCTTTTTCTGGTAAAAATATCTTTTGATTGGATTTATCATTTATATTTTCTGTAAAAGAAGAACATAGCGCCACAAATGTACACTAAAAAGGTTATTGGTTAGTTTAAAATAAGTAGAGCTTTGCACAATGTCTCTATAGTTAATAAGGAATATCTTAATAATATGCAAATATGCCTAAAAAGTAAGTTCAGGTAAAATTAGGTAAAAGGCACGTCTAAGTTATAGAAAAAAATATTTTATTTTTAAGCATTTACATTGACATATTTTTTTAAGATTTACAATAAGCCTATAAAAACAACCACATCTCATACAGTATTTTTTTTTTATTTACGAATGCCGTCTTTGATTCGCATAATGTTTTTATTAATTTGGCATAAAATGAAAAGGTATAAATTGATATACATCAAAGTAATAATAATAATAATAATAAAACATTTATTTCAGACTGAGGTCCATAGCAGAGACTCTCAGCATATTAAAAAAAAGTGTTCGTCACATATCGACTGAGAAATTGAGTATGCTGTTGTTAGCTAATTAGTCATAGTCAGTGATCGGAATAGTGAAATTAAGAATAAGTGACTTTATACATAGTATTAATATGGATAAGCCTTGCAGGAAGTGGGATTTTTTTATGATCAAATGTTTTTCTCCTGACATAATTAGTAATTATTTCATTGCCTTACTAGAAGCAAAATAATAATAAACATACAACATGGAAATATAATTCTGTGCAATAGTTTTCAAAATAACTTAAATATATATAAAACAAATAGGTGCCATCATTATATAGTTGATATACCAAATAGTCGCACTTAGCGTTTCGGTTCCAATTTTGTGATGCGTACCGCTAAGGAGTGAAATTCTTTGCCCGCGTCTGTGTTTCCTGACAAATACAATTTGTCTTAAAGTTACGAGTGATCTTCTAGGCAAGCGCCTCATGTCCTAGATCACTTCATCGCTAACCATCAGGCGAGATAGTAGTCAAGCGCGTGCCTATTTAGCATTAAAAAAATCTGGAAAAAAGTTGACCCTAAAGGCCATCCCTGTAACTTAACTGTAACTGTAACCCTGTAACTTTTGAACGCTAATTCTATGCTTTTGCGCTCAAAATTCCACTCAATACAATGTTTCTGAGCTCTTCCAGCTAAAACTATAATTTATGTGTTATTTTGAGCTCTCCGAGCTCAAGAAGTAGCTATTCTATGATTTTGAGCTCTTCGAGCTCAAAAGGCCAATAACAGTTTGATGAAACATGATTTTTACAATTTTCAAACTGCCATAACTTTTGAATGAATCAACCGATTTTTACGCGGTTGGCGGCAATTGATGTAGTTTTTAAAACTTCAGAAAAAATTTACATACATACAGATATACAGACACCATCGCGGGAAGGGTCAGGGAAGATTCCTAAGGCCTCAAAACGTCGAAATCTGTTGAAAACTCGATTTTTGCAAAACGGGGTAAAAACAATTACTTCCCGATTTTTCGAAAATCTTCGATTTTCTTAGCGGGAAGTTAAAAATTCTCCTTGAACAACAAGAATTGCTCGATAATATAGTAAGTAAAATTTCTAGAATAATTTTTGCGTTACGTAGATTGATAAAATTGTTTTGTTACTGTAACAAATAAAAAATATCAGATTAAATTTTGAAATATTGGTTTTTGTATAAAATTATTATTATGTTATGGCTTGGACTTTTTGGCGGGAGCGCGAAGCGTCACTGTAGTGTTTTTAATTTTTTTGTTAATCTTTGTGTTGTGGTTGATATTATTGTGTAATAATGGTGAGTTATTAACCACTGTTTCTAAATACGCATGAGTGTTGGCAAGCGGAAGGTGTCTCTTCGCTCTCTCTCAAGAAGGCCACGAGGAGGTTTCTGTAAAACCCCACTTCTTTACTGAAACCAAGGAAATGAAACTGGCTGAAACTGGCAATTATATTTACTTGACACTGGCTAAATGCACTAATCGTGCAAGCTACAAATAAAGAAAAAGAAAAAAGTTATGGTTTGATTTCCCACCTATGAAAGGTTCAGGTTTAGGATGGTGGCTTAAACCAGCGTTAGGTAAGTCGTTGCTAGAAGCCATGTTCACTTGTTTAAGACAAATAGATAAAAATATAAATAAATTAATATCCTAAAACTCACCCCAAACCGTAATGGAGAACTGTTTTCAATTTAGTGATAAATAAACAGTAAAATATTTTTTTTCCTAGGTTTCAGTAAATGTGTAGGGTTTTACTGAAACCTCCCCGTGGACTTCTTGAAAGAGCAACAAAATACAACTCCCGCTGCTTTGTTACGTCAAGCGAAAGCGTCACGTTGTTGGTATTGTTTCTCTTGTTGAAATTTGTGTTGTTGTGGATATTAGTGTTTTATAATGCGGGATTATTAACCACTAAGTGTTTGTGAACATACAAGAGTGTTGGCAAGTGTAACAAAGCAGCTGAAGTTGACTTTCCTGCTCTCTCAAGAAGACCGCGGGCAGGTTTCAGTAAAACTCCACACATTTACTGAAACCAAGGAAAAAATATATTTTACTGTTCATTCATCATTATATTGAGAAATTAGTCAAGAACTGGCAATAATACTTACTTGACACTTGCAAAATACACAAATCGTGGGAGCCTCAAATAAAGAAAAAGGAAAACGCACCTATGGTGAGGACCTTTTGGCGGGAGCAGAAACGTTGGTTGGTGGTTTTGTTTTTGTTAAAAATTGGGTTCTGGTGGATATTAGTGCGTAATAATAGTGGATTATTAACCATTACGTGTTTGTGAACATACAAGAGTGTTGGCAAGTGTAACAAAGCAACGGTCAGTTGTCTTTTCTTGCTCTCTCAAGAAGTCCACAGGGAGGTTTCAGTAAAACCTCACACATTTATCGAAATCTAGGAAAAAATATATTTTACTGTTCATTCATCATCATAAAATTAAGAAAAGAAACAGCTACAAATAAAGAAAAAAAAGATAAAAAGATTTTTTGGCATTTTGTTGGATTTGTTCCGACTTAGGACCAAACAAATTGGATATGGTCGACACTAACGCGGAATACCTAATAAATAGTAGGCAATCCTTTGCGTATTTGCACATGATGGAAGGAAGAAACTATACATTTAGTACGACAAATATTTTTTTCTATTATGTATGTTTCTATAGCTATAGCTAATAGAGGTAGCCGGGATAAAGTAGGTCGATTTGACGATTCTTAGAAATATTAATATAGCTGTGGGTTTTTTAATAAATCTTAAGAAAATAATTTACATTATTGAAAAAAATATTAGTTCTACAAAATGTATGGTTTCGTCAACGAGTCCCCCCTCAATAAAAAATTTTCGTATGAGAAATTGTTGGGCGTCTTATCGAAACGAAAGTATTCACGAAGATTCAGCTTGACAGTGATTGGAGCAGTACGAGTGAAGCCGAGTAGAGCTCCCAGGGATCAGCTTCAATGACGCAATGTCTGTTACGCTATAACTTCCCGAGTTCTTAACCGATTTTAATAATTTTTGTGTGGAATCGAATCAACACATTTAGGACCAGATTGTCACGTGACGTGAGCCCAAATTTTAAAATTCACAAGAATAAAAAAGTTATGACCAAAAACATTGGCTCCATTGGCTCCCATTGAAACAAAAAGTGCGCGCTTTTTGGAAGTTTTCATTATTATGGAATTTTAAATTTACTTATTTATTATTATGACCCGCTCCAATTTATGGTGCTAGCGAAGCTGTATTCTTAGCAACTGCATCGCCTAGTTATTTTTACATCAAGGATCCGTACTACAATTTCTGAGCGTAGGACGGAGATAACATACCACGCAATTTGCAGGAAAATGTGACGTTAAATTATATAAATCTTAATAAAGCAACAGTAAAATAAAGAGTAGTAAGAGAATAGTTAGTCAACATTTTCGATAAACTCGATATCGATACATGTTGGAAGGAGGGAACTCTGATAAAACCATATATTTTGTGGGACAAATATCTTTTTTCAATCATGTAAAATATTTTCTTAAGGATTTATAAAAAACCCACAGTTATTAATATTTTTTTTAGAATTGTGAAATCGACTTATTTAATCCTTGCTATCTCTGTTAGCTACCATAAAGGAGAATCGATGTAAGAGACAAAGTTTAGCGTCTCATAAAAATGAAGCTACTTACAAAAAATTTACTTGATAGTAATAAATGTTAGAAATGGGTACGGGGATCTTGGCCTATTATCCTTTCTTAATAATATTTTATCATATCATTATCCGTTTTCTATAGGACACATTTCGGAGAGTGTGCAACAGAATTGCACAGCCTTGCTCCGCCGTCCCCATTTTTTCATCGGAAAACCACACTTCCGAATGGGCGCCACCGTTATAAAGTTGATAACCAAAGAGTCGCACTAAGAGTTTTGGTTCCAATTTCGTAAGCCGTACCGCTAAAGAGTGCCTTTGCCTGAGTCAGTGTTTCTTGACAAATACAATTTAGGGGTCTTCAAGTCATGAGTGAATAGGTATCTTCTAGGCGAGCGAATCATATCCTAGATCGCATCGTCACTTACCATCAGACGAGATAGCGTCAAGCGCTTGCCTATCTTAATATATATAAATTACGTGTCACGTTGTTTGTCCGCGATGGACTCCTAAACTACTAAACGATTTTGATCAAACTTCGTAACTATCTGTTATTTGATCTAACTTTAAAGAAAGGATAGGTTTTATTTTAATTCATAACACAGCTACGCGTGGTTGGGTCAGCTAGTTTACTATAAAAGAAATCATATTCTTATTCAGAAAGCACCAAACGAATTGGATTTTATAAGACTTTGCGTTCTCCTTTTAGATTCTCCACCTGTGTCCATTAAATCTGCCTTTTATAGTATAATAGCTGCATCCGGCATACTTTGCCATGATTTTTTGCTTATTTTTGCTGACAATACATATAAATCTTTCCTAGCATGCATACAACATCTTAACTCATCAGAATCTGATGGTTTTGGAACGCATAGGGAACAATCAAATATCGATGTTTAAGATCTATTTAAATGTACAGTAACAAGTATTTTTTTTTAATTTAGTTGGCTTACAAAACTGGGTCAATCGATTAACATATTAAAACTAACTTTACAGTATATCGTCTTACAAAGATTTACCCTGCTAGATGTAAGCACAGCATGCATAAAAAACCAATATAAACTACCGTAAAGCAAATAATACTAACCTTATAATAATAATAACAAAATATAACTTCTACATAAATAATTTTCCTAATAACAACTTACTTATTTTATGTTATTTAAAATCAGAAAGAGCTAAATTAATACGACGCTTAAGTTAAATAATAAGATGAGTACACCGTAGTATAGTCTCCGGCAAATAAGTTGAACATGATTTTGAAATCACGTGACATGAGCAGTAGCAAGTTTAGGTACATTATTCACTACTGCGCATGTCACGTGATTTCAAAATCATGTTCAATTTATTTGCCGGGGACAATACTACATCACAACAGTATAGAAATAAGCAATTGGTGTGATGTGACATAGTTCTACGGGGTATACATCTTGTTCGTCGTGACTGTACGTATCTATTTATAAGTGTTTTTTTTTATTATGTTATATTTGCCGTTTAATTAACAATAAAATAATTAATTAATAAGTTTATTAACAATATAGTATTTAAATGAATCTGTTTATGTCCATATTTATAAGACTACTTAACTACATTTATAATTGATACAGATTTTCTGTAAAAACTTGGTAACAAGCAAATTAAATTAGATTTTTAATGCACAATAATCATCCAGACTGTAAAATAAATAATGAATTAAACACCCTTTTAAAGTTAAGCACTTTAAAGATCAAAGTCTTACACTCTTGTCTTGAACTCTACTACAAAGTGGTTAGATCAAAACAATTTACAGCTAAATCTTAAAAAGACTAAATTATTACAATTAAGACCCTATCAAAAAATTGTACTAGATCTCAATTACCAATTTAAAACAAATACCTTGGAAACAGTAGATTCGGCCACCATGCTAGGAATAAAAATTGATGCGCATTTGAGTTAGAAATCATATGTCCTAAAACTATCGAGCCGTTTGTCTTCTTTCGTTTATGCACTGGCAGTTAAAACGTGAAACCAATCTTAGCATAGCGCTCTCGGCATATGCATTTGCCCAAGTTTGGCTCATGGAATTATTTTTTGGGCAAACTGTACCAAAACTCATGATATATTTGTCCTCCAGAAAAAATGCATCAGAATACTATGCAATATAGACCAAACTGACTCCTGCAAACCTTTATTCCAAAAATTAAATGTTTACCGTAACATGTTTCTATATTTTTGAAGCCTGTAGGTTTTAAAAAAAACATTTAGAATTGTTCTCAAAGAGGAGAAATGGCCGCTACCGATATTAATTAAAACTTCCTGTCACCAGGTTAAAAATGGTCGCAGACTCGCCACACTGCATGTTATTAAAAATTATAATCACGTCCCCAATAAATTAAAAGAATTATTATAATAGGAAAAAACTAGAAAAATCGACTCGGGTCACAAGTGAATTCTCAGGCGGGAATCGAACCCGCAACCTTTGGAAATCCGGTCCAATGCTCTCCCAATTGAGCTACCGAGCCTTGTGAACACTCGTCGAAATTTTCTAGTACCTTCCTGATTTTACGCTGTAGGCCAGCGTTGTTTCATCAATGAGAGGAACATCCTCTCGTATTCTAAAGAAACATTTTGACGTGACAACGTCTTATAAATTGGTTGCGGCTGGGAGTCACTTATGAAAAAGTGTAACGCTCGGTAACGTTACGATGAGTCACCGAACGAGAGAGAGGCCCGCCGAATGTTTTCTCAATATTTAAAAGTTTATTGATTTTTAATATTATAAGTATATATATGAAATTGTAAACTCTTTATGATATATATAATACAAAAAAATTGTTTATATCGATAAATTTTGATAACCATCCAAGATTGTTCCATTTAAATCATTAATGTATAAATCACTTATAATATAAATATTTAATAGTAGTAGATATATTTCCTATATAACCCAAATTATTCATTTATTAATTTTCGAAATATATTACAGGCATTTATATTTAAACATCCTGTTACATAATGATTTATAGTTTTTTTTATCCTCAACAAAATCACTCAAATAGGAATTAGTTAAGTTTAAGTTTACATGTACAATGTTTTAGTAAACAAAATATATTTCTATAGTTAAAATTTGTGCAATTCTTATTTTCATTCAATTCCTTGTTCCTATTGTGCAATTTAATTATATTCATATCAATAAATATTCTACCGAGAAAAAGACGTTGTCACGTAAAATCTTCGCCCGTAAAACCGACTTTACAGGCAACCATTTTTTTTACAAATGTTTGAGCAATCTATTAAGATGAAACAGCCATTTAGTTTTATATTTTTTTATGTATTTTATGCATTTTCAATGCGATCTTATAAGATAAATTATATATATTATAAGATATATTATAATAATTTATCTTATAAGATCGCATTGAAAATACATAAAATACATAAAAAAAAATATAAATTAAAAGAATTTAAAAAATATGTCACTTTTGAAAAAAATTAAAGCATTTTCTTATACTTATTATCGGAATTCTTTAACGGTACTAATTTGCGTGTAATATAATGAAAATATTAACTAAAATTTAATGGAATGATATTAATCTTTATTTTTTACGTTGATTTATAATTATTTAAAAGAAAAGTTTAATTTATTATTGATTACATATTTTTTTTTACTATTAATTTGTTTCTAAAATTTGTTCTCTAGGTTAGGTTTATATTGCTACGCCCTCACAGGGTGTCACATCACATGAGTAAAGACCGTTTCTTTACTCAGGTGGTCACATGCAACTCTAGAGCTAAGTACCTTTGTATACCTGTACTAAAACATGTGGCTTGCAATAAAGAATATGAATATGGATCGAGAGCTTTTATGTCTAAACGTAAATGCTTAAAAGACTTCCTATGCGCTCCGTTTCACGGTTATTGTGTTTGCTGTAAAATCTTTGTTTATCGATTTCTAAAAATTATTTAATAGTAACATTCGCCATTTAACAAGGAAATAACAAGTGAAGATCAATAGTAACGTAAAATATTACAAAAGCAACATTCTGGCTATGCTGATCATCCTAATTATAATATGACAATACTTTGTGTTTGTTACCATATTAATCGCAAGTAGTTCGTCTCCCGGACGCTAGATGGCGCTAACAGAAAATATTTAATAATAGAAAAAAAAATAAGAATTTTGTCCACCCGTGCGAAGCTAGGACGGGCCGCTAGTTAATATAATAATGAAACAAAAATATATAGTTTACTTGCGCAAAAAACAAGCAAATTCAACCACCCGCAAATAAATGCGGAAACTGCAACGGAGTATAGAACAATGGAGTATCATCAGGAGCTGTAAGACAGTGCAAAATCTAGCAATTAGTAATATTCTGAAGTCATAAGCACCCACGAATTTACATGTTATAATTGGCCTATCGCGCGGGCTCAGTACGCGTGATAGCCATTGTGATATTGATTCGTTGGTGGGAGAAGTGGTGGGAAGGACATTACAACATTACTTTATTTTTCTAAAAATAAAAGAATTTTTCTAAAATAAAAGTAGCCTTAGTTACTCCTAAACCTAAGCTACCTACTAATAAAAGTCCGTCAAAATCGGTCCAACCATTTCAGAGATTAGCCGGAACAAATAGACGGACAAAAATTGTAAAAAATGTTATTTTGGTGTATGTACCGTATATATATTCATATGCATGTAGTAAAAAACGGTTATGTCAATATTACAAACAGGCACTCCAATTTTACTTATATGTATAGATGTATAGATTCAGTATGAAGATTTGCACCCCACTGTGAGGACATAAAGGCTTTTGTGAAAGAGTTTTTGTAGTTAACTTCCTTAAGAATTGATATTCATATAAGGCGCCCGGTATTAAAAAATATATGAAGTAAAATAAAGTAATCGAAACACAGCGTTACGTTTTTTGTACGCAACGTATCGTGCGCATCTTTCAACTTTAATTTGATGTTTTCTTTTATTATTTCCTGTGCCTGTTCAAAGACAATCGTTATAAGGAGTAGAGATGGGCGTTATGGGTATTTTTGAAAACCGTTACATAACGGTTTTGAAGTTTCCATAACGTTATTAAAAAACCGTTTTCAGTTTTGGTTATCACTATCGCGGTTGACGGTGATGGTTTGGCTACTGCAAAACAAATGAAAACGCAAACGCTGTAGCTAACGTAACGCAAGTTTTTGTTTTAGTTTTACGTAATTATGGTTATGACGATGTGCCTTCATGCTTTTACTAGGCTTAGAAATAGTTTGTTAATACTTAAATATATGAAATAGTAATTTCTAATGTAATGTGAATAAATGAGAACTTAAAACTTTTCTGGCGCATTTAAAAATCGTCATAATAACAATAATCTTTGGTTCGATTTTTTTTTCGATAATATTTCTGATCATTTATATTATTGACAAAATTATTTGTTTTATTATTGCTTATATCTCTTTTTTTGCGCATTTACCCGTTTGTGGCAGCGCGGTTTTCAGTTTTGGTTGCATTGCGTTGGGTTATGAGAAAAACGGTTTTATGTTTTGCGGTAACGTTACGTTTCGGTATGAAACTCAAAACGGTTTTTAGTTACGTTTTGGTATAACGTTCTCATGCCTTTATAAGGAGTAAACTCCAGTCGTACGCCGGTGATGATACACATACTTTTTTTTAAACGTTTGTGGCAATATAATGAAGTGTTGTGACTTGTATTCATTTATTTCTGTTTCAGAAAATGATCGAGTGGAGTTGAGGCCACAAGTGGGTCAACTGAAAACTGCTAGAAGTCATCCCATATCTTGCCCTAACAGGTATTTAAAAAAAAAAAGATATTTTATCGGATAATATCAGGAGCAAAAAGGTTATGTTCTAACTAAGCAGTTATCTCTACTATATAAAAGAAGGACTTTGTGGGTTTGTTACCATATATAGTTACCATAGTTACCATAAGCCTAAGAATAACAGTTTTTATAATCAATTAACGTTACCAGCAACGCGTGGCCGGGTTATACCAGCAACGCGTGGCCGGGTTAGCTAGTTAATAAATAAAATTACAAATGTCGAAATTTATATTTTGGAAAAAGTAATATATGTATTTAGAGGTTTTTGAACACTTCTGTATGACTATACAGTCTGTTGATAATACCTTTGCAAAACTGAATATAAGTTAGAACCTCCAACTGGTTGATTTTCGTTTGTTTGTATGGGAAACGGCAAAGTGACAACTATGAAAGTAGGTGGAATATTGTTTTTATATTCCATACCATAATGCAATATAGATTTATATTAATGGTCAATTACAATACACCAACTCGGTATTGGGCTGCAGTTTTCCGTACAAAGAAACACATTTAATTTCAGTCGACTATTGGTTTTCAGGGTTTATAATAATTTCTACCATATCTTGGTTTATACAGGTATTACTAAGCACCTTATTTATATTTTCCCACAGCAGTTCGGGTCGGAGTAAAAGGATACGAACCATATTTACCCCGGAACAGCTGGAGCGACTGGAAGCGGAGTTTGAGCGGCAGCAGTACATGGTTGGCCCTGAGAGGCTGTACTTGGCACACGCTTTGCAGCTAACAGAGGCTCAGGTACTTACTTCAGTTTAAAACAATCAAATATTATACAGTATTAAATAGCATTTGCTTTCTGTCCTCCTTCTTTTAGATAACTTTCTAAATTACACAAAGCAACAAAATTTGATAAAGTTTCTTACCGAAACACCTGAGTATACTTACCGAAGGATTTTGGTGTGCTGAATCCAAATTCGTTGGCAGAATTTATGAGATATTTTAAACTAAAAGTGCAAAAAACGAAATTGAGAAAAATGAAAACTTCAAAATACGATATCTCAGCAAAGAAAAGAATATTTCAACAAACTCAACACTATTTTGTACTTGCACTTTAAAATGCTCTCTGTAGTTTTTAGGTTTACTAAAACTTGTAGGATCACATAACCTCAAAAATGGGCAAAAACGGCGTTTTTTGCACTTTTGGGTTAGAATATCTCATAAACCTGACGTGATGGAGCAATGCTGCGGCTAGATATGGATTCAGCACACCAAAATCTTTTGGAAAAGTAAGTATACTCAGTTGTTTTGGAACATTTTTTGTTGACCTGTGTTATTAGATAAAGACATAGGACAAAATATTTTTTGTTCAATATGAACATTTACACAGCGTGTATTAGACGACAACGCTTCCCAGGATTTAGCATTGTTTCGTAAGTTCAGTATAGTACCCTGCAAAGTAGAAAAGCACAAACCTGACAGTTAGGCCACTGCCTCGAATTTTGCGGGCAGTGGAGCGGCGGCGGCAGCGGCACGGAAGCGACAGAATATTATCCGTAAAATCAAACTAGCTCTCGAAAACAGCGGCGTGGTGGCGGGGTGGGATCGGGCGACGAGCGATGCACTCCAGTTAAGCAGTGACCGCTTGAGCGTCTGCATTGATAGTGTTGCGCTATTTGTATATTTTTTTTCGGGCGATCCTCGGACGCGATGGAGCAAATGATTTCTGCTATTTTTGATAGGGCACCGATATTGAACACCAAAGATTTTTTTTATTTTCCTTGCCCTATAATAAGGATTTACCTCTTCTTAAGCCTACAATAAATCGAGCTTTAAGAATAAATTTGATTAAAAATTAAAAAGATGTCTCCGCCTTCAGCCATTTGTTCGCGAACAAAAACAAACACCTCGATGACACAGCAGAACTCCGCTGTAGTGCCGCGCAATCTTCTACAGGTTTCGAGAACGGGTCTGCGTTGCCCAACCGCTGCCCGCAAAATTCGAGGCCTTAAGGGTGCAATAAATGGCGACTAATGATGCTTCAGATAATCACCATACAGCTCCTATAGCCCACAAAATGGATATCAGCGTTTTTTGAATGATGGTCTTCTACTGTTCGATTCGATCGATCAATTAGATATTTTACTAAATTACACAGTATAGTGTCCCGCAGGTCTGTTTGCCAATCGGCAAAGGCCTCCTTCAACCTTTTCCATTCCTGTCTATCTTAGGCCACTCTATTCCACGTTACTCCTGCTTATGTCATCATCCCACCTTTTCTGTGGTCTGCCCCTTTTCTCTTTCCCTTCTCTAGGGTACCATCGTGTCTCGATACTAAGTTGATCTGAATAAAGGGCTTTATTATTATTTGAGCGGAGCGAGTGAAGCAAGCGTAGCTCCCATGGATCAGCTTTAATGACGAAATGTCTGTTACGCCATAACTTCCAGAGTTATTAACCGATTTTAATATTTTTTGGAATCGAATCAATACAAATAAAAAAATATGAACAAAAAACATTGGCTCTATGGGATTTCCCATTGAAAAAAAGCGCGCTATTTTAAAATTTACTAAACTTTATTGAATTTTATTATTTTTATTGCTTTTTTAAATGTTACGCTCCGCTCCAATATATGGTGCTAGCGAAGCTTAAAGCTTAGCGACTGCATCGCCTAGTTATTATTTTATATAGTGTCCCACAGAGTGAGTGGTAAAATATTTTCAATAAAAAATAAACACTGTATGTTAGAATGTTACGTAAATAAATCTCGGGTAAAATTATTTTTAATTTGTCTATCCAATACCAGCAGGTAAACCCTCCATTTTTTCGGGGAGTCCACCATCTGACAGTGGTCGCATTTCAGCTGAGATGAGATGACCTAATTATTCCGTCAACAGCTCTCCCTATGATATTTCCAAGCATACAGAAATCCATATTGCGCTGATGATGAACAAAATCTGCTTTAACTTACTTTTCGGTAAACCTGAGTTAGTATAAATGATTTTGCTTTAAGTTTGCCTTGCTCAATATTTCAAAACCGGGATTAAAAGTTGAACATACCAGGTACTTATGGTTTAAAAACACAGTAACACATAATTAAAACCGGGTCAATAATGTATTTACTATATTTGTAATTTGTTTCATGAACATATCATCAATTCAGGAATGAACTATTAAATAAATTGAACAATAACTGGCCATTGGTCTTGAATAAGTAGGTCTATTACTGTAAAACAATAACATTTTTAGTGTTATATTTAGGTATCTTTTAACTTATATTATCGGCTTGTATTATAATTTTCAACCCCACCAATATTCCTTAACGTTTGTAAATACTAGAATCGTTTAACACCTTGAGTGCGAACCAGGTCTAAACATCTTGTATACCTATGTCTCGCTTACAGAGCGGCTAAGAAAAGTATAGCATTCCTTGTCGTGCGGAAGGCATAACTTCAATTTGGTTCGGTGTAGGAAAAAGATGAATATGTATATATCTAAGATGCATTATTTAAATAGAGTCCAATGGTGTACCTACCTTAATACCAGGTTTAGACACCTGGTACCGCACGAAAGCCAAAAAAAGGATTTAAGTTTCTTAAATGATACAGGGTCTATAAGCCTTGTACCGCCACAATGGAAGTTTTATTGCCAGGTGTATTGGCCTTGTACCAAAAGAATGGAAAGTTACTGCCGCAACGAACGTGTTAAAAACCAGTGCGCTCTGCGAAAGCAGAACGGTTGTCTACTCTATTTTATTAATATTGCTCTTTAATTTTCCAGGTCAAAGTGTGGTTCCAGAACCGCCGCATCAAGTGGCGAAAGCATCATTTAGAAGTGACACAGCAAAGACTAGCGGTACTCCAGAGACACAGGCCCGAAGAGAGGGACGACGATATCTGAAGTACCAGAAGTTAAATAAGGACAAAAGATTAATCTGAACGTGATAAGTGAGTGACAAATGTGAAGTGAGTGCAAGAGTTATTTTTTAAGAATAACCTAATATACCGCTTGTCAATGAAAATAGAACACCTGTTAAAATGGTGAAAACCATGGGCTTTCAGTGTTCAAACACAAAAAGAATTTTCGCGATATCACTCTCCGTTTCGGAGTTATTGCAGTTCAAAGTTTCATAATTAAGTTGCAGTAATTAAAATAAAATTATTAAAATCCTATAGAATCAATGATATTTAACAATCAGTAATTGGTATTTTTTTAATTGCTCGTATAATTATGAAAATAAACGTCCAAAACGATTCCTTGTTATTGACAAACCGAATTAAACTGCGCCTTAAATCAGCTGGTGCTTGACCCCTCAGCTTGACCCCATACTTACCTACCTCAAGATGTTCAGTGTGTGTGTCACTCACACAATCGCTGACCTAAAAGAACTAGTGACGGGTAAATGCATAGTGAACAATTGAAATGTTTCGATTTCTTGACTCTCTAATCGACTCCTTCAAATTTTATCAAGTCCGCAGAGTTAATAATTTTAGTCAGTCCGAAAGATACTAAGGTTAGAATCACATTTTGATCTTAAATCGAAATCGATCTGACAACAATGATATTCATTAGAGCTGTAAAAGTAACGAAAAAAAGTGTACCCGTATGTATTCGTTACTATAACAATTATTACTATCGTATCGTTACTTCAGTTACCTTATAACATGCTATGTTATGTGTAAGTTAGAGCAACGAATCGAATCGTATTGCGTACGAGTGCAGTATGACGTCGCGGCGTCGCAACATTCGTGATTTATAGAAAACATACTTATACGTTACATACCAAGCTGAGTCAGGTATTTTTTTTTTCAGTTTTCTGTATTTTGAACCAGACTTTTGATAAACAGCTTCTGTTATCGAAGAAACAATTTAATATCATTAGACTCATTTAGACACATCTCTTTTAAGATAACAACAAAAAACCGTGATATTCGCGATAATAAAAAACAAAAACATACATATTTCTTATTTGTAAAAAATACTTCCTTACCTTGTTTCTGTTACAATCTCAAACTTTGTCTACTTACACAATACAATTTTATAAACAGTAAAAAACTTGGACGACGAATTTCCAAATTATACTTTACTTAATAAACAAACATCGTTCTTTGTAACGTACGTTTATAAATTCACTGAATAAGCGCGCGCATGCGTAAAATATACGATCAGCAAACGTACAAATACACGCATCAACGGACGTTGCGTAAACTGAAATAGTGTAGGTACCCATACTACGAAAAATGCGAGTAACGAAATGCATTTGTGTGTAACGTTTCGTTACTCGGTACTAAATGGCCCACCCGTTACTCAGTACCGAATACATACGATTTGCTACAGCTCTAATATTCATACGAATCAAAAAGTCGATTCTGATACCAATGTCTGAATTAGTGATTTGATTCACATTTTACGAGTAATTTTTCCCAACTCTACACAGGACCGAGCTCCATCCAGGGCCGAACTTAACTGGAATATTATTAAATACATACTTTTGAAATGTCATTAAAATCCTTATGACCATTTTATTGACTGTTTTGTCCATACACGTGATGGTATTCAATTTACCATAACGACCAGCATGTAGGTACACATCTTCATCTTTATCGTTTTTAAAAAGTAGATTTCCTAGATAAGTTTCTAATAACAACAGAAAATACTCTTAATCACAAATCTTTACAATACATTAAACGTAACATAATAAATTCAAAAACAGTAGCAACGCAATAAACAAAAACATTCAAACAATCTACCCCAATTAAAACATCATACTTTTGAAATTAATTCCTAAGTACAGCCCGCGAAATGAGTGGCACGTGTAAGGCGGTCGTAGGTACCTTTTATCTTGCCGAAAGGCGAGCTTGCAGTGGTCGTTAAAATTAGGCTGTGGATACATTATTTTTTTATCGGAAAAATATTTTGTTGATAGTAGATACCTAGGCGCGTTTTTAACGAAATTTTGTGTTTTTTTGGATTCGGATATTAGAAATAATATCATTTGACGTTGTTTGTAACTACTATTCATAGTTTTGATTTTGCTACTTGGGTGCCTAGGTATGTCCTTATTATTAATAAATCGACTCAATCAATTTATTTAACGTTTCTGGTATTAATTCGCGTTGAAGTGAGCCTGAAATTAAAGAGTTTTTACTTTTTATTAGAATTCCGTACATCAAAAGTAAAAACAAACGGACCCTTATGATAACAAGATCCTTTTTCTGAAAATATCTGGATTTTTTGTTGAAATTAACCACTACTAAAATATGTTCTGCTATACGAGAGTATAGCAGAACAGATGTAAGTTGATGGTACCTAAGGGTCATACATTTAATTTTTGTTTTGAAATTTATTTTCTCAGAAAATAATATAAAAACATGTATTACATTCTACAAATAACAATATTGCATTATTATAACATTGATGGAACAAGTCATTTATTGTTAATGTTTGTAGTAAACGTTATTATTATTTTTTTTATTAAATATTTGTCCAATGTGTGCACACCTTTAGGATGGTAAAGTCCCTACCTTTGTTTAAAATTTCACGCTAGTGTGTGTACAGAAACCAGGGTTCCCAACTTAGAAGTTTTCCCCCTAAATTTAGGGTGTAAATAAGTGAGATAGGATTTTTGGGGGTGTTATATGTTTAGGGTTATTTTTATGGTTTTTGTGAACCTTCATATTTTTTAATTTTTTAATTATCGAGAAAATAAAAGATTTAAAGTATAGGCCCTGGGACAGCCTTAACTAGCTTATCAAATTAATTTTTTACCTAGCGACCTCGGACTTAGTGAAATCTAGTGTACTTAAAATCCAAGTACAGTACTTGGAATTTTCAAACGAATTGGTGGATGAATGATCTTGTACAATATTCAACCCATCTCCTAAAATATTAGGCTTATTCAAAGTCAACATGTATGACTTTATAAAATCTGATTCGCCAGAAGAAAATGAAATAATATTTGACGTAATAAATGTAATTTATTTTTATAAATGAAGAATTAACAAAATTATATCATAAAATTTATTTTTAGGGGGATTTCCAAGTAATTAGGGCAAATTTAGGGGTTATTTGAATTTAATTTAGGCTAAATATTTTCAAGAGTTGGTAACACTGACGGATACTAACCACAATTCGCGGACGTGTTTTGCTTATTGTGTCGTATGTGCTAGTTTTTTCGTGTGTACTTTTCTGGATAAGTACTACCTATTTTGTGATTAGTGTGGTGTTTATTTACGGATAATTATGTCTAATTTTATCAGTACAGTAATATCCAATACACGGATATGGTTTTGGCTTATGGAATGGGCGTTGGGAACTCTGGTGAAGCATTGCGTTTGTATCTGGACTATTTCGGACACCGCAATAATAACTATGTGCCCTCCCATGGTAGAATATTGTGAACGTAGTTCAGCGTTTAAGAGATCGTGGCAGTTTTTCCAATCGCAACGTTGATTCCGGTGCTATAGGTGACGTGGACGTTAGGGATTCAATTCTCGCTCATTTTTATGTACATCCTGAGGACAGTGCAAGAAGTGCCGGTCGACTTTTTGAAGTCTACAATGCCACCGTACACAAAATCCTAAAGATGGATGAACAGCCGCGACATCCATTTAAGTTTACAAAGGTGCAAGCATTATTGGTGGAAGATTACGAGCGCTGCATGGACTATGCACGTGCAAGACTGTGTGTGTCCGTACAGGAAAAGAACTTTGAACTTTAATTTAAAGTGTAAGTGTATTTAGTGCTGTCTGGTGATTGAAGTGGAAATCATATTGATCTCTAATGGAGGTGATAACAACGGCACATTAAAAAGGTAGGTTTTTTTTTTTTAGTACAGTCAACAGCATATCATGCAAAGAGCAGGAAGCACTTTGGACTTTGCACCGGCTTTATTTCGTAGGCGTAAGCGCTAATATCGAGTTGCTTTCATTCACCGTGACGTGCTATTGACCGTACATTGTGGAACTCTGATTAAAGATGGTACTCGTACACACTGTCCATTCTCACTCACCTGAGCGAGAATTTATTAAATTATTATCAAAAAATTAGGCATCTTTGATAAATAAAAATATTAAATACCTACGCGTGTGACGCGGTCAATGAACGCGGTCAGTGAGCGGTGACCCACGCGTTTAAATTTAAGGCCATGCGATCCGTTCTTTTTTATTTCTTATTTTCAAAACCCTGTTATTTATTAGTTAATTGAAAAACTGATACAACAAATCTGTTACATTTGCGATACATGATAACCCATTAAAGCAGGTGTTCTATTTTCATTTACACCCTGTATATAAACAGATTCCAAAAGCAGTAGCTATGAGCAAAAAAGCTACACTTATAGGGTAAATTCACCTATTGCAGTCATTACGTTTTGGAAATAAAATAGTAAAGTGACCACTTCTTTAGGCGCGTATTTAAGCCAAAAGGTCTATCTAAAGATTAGATATCCTGGAAAGCATAATTTAGATCGATTTATTAATCAATTATTGGAGTTTACTCCTTAAGAATTAAGATCCTTTTAAAAAAGGCGCCCGGTATGTGAAAAAATATGAAGAGTAATAATTAGTGATCGAATGACAGCGTTACATACGTTTTTTATGCGGAACCTGTCGTGTTGAATGAATTGTAATTTGAAGTTTTCTTTAATTATTTCCTGTGCCTGTTCAAAGATTCCTAAGGAGTAAATTCCAGTCGTGTGTCGGAAATGACACACACACTTTTTTATCGTGTTTTTTTGAGGCTCCGATATTTAATACAAATGTGATTGATCATGAGTTTAAATCAATATGTTATTAGGTTTTGGTTTTAGCAAGTTTTGAACCAAAATAATCTGGTTAGTGGTAGATTAGTGGCTCGATTCTTGCCTCAAGTAGTCACTTTATTTCAACAATTACTTTGAAATATGTTTAGCTTAAATAAAAAAATCATCTAATTTCTAAATAGACGCATTTGGAAAATATAAAAAAACGAAGAAAATATAATGAAATATTGCTATTAATAAGAACGAGATTAACGTAGTTTTTTTTGAGGCTGCCGATATTACGGCGCAGTTTTTTTTTGTTACATGCGCCATTTTCACGGAATAACTCACCGAACCTCAAAGACAAATAAAAAAAGGTGGTAATGATTCCTTCTTAACTAATACTCATGTAAGTGACCATGAAAACAAACCAATATTATGAATCATTCAATTTAAAATTGACTTAACAAACAATGAAAGTATTTGATGTAGGAGATGTATTTAAGGTCGATAGCACATCAAGCTATACACTCTTTATTACAATAGCATAGGGTAGGTCAAAACCAAAAAATGTGTTGTTTAATGTGCTGCCGACTATACATAACTAAACCAATAGAAACCATTACGGATATTAGAAACATGATTTTCTCTATTTTTATTTAATACTGACATTAACTCGTTTACATCTTGGTTAAAAAATGACATCCAACCAACCTTTAGATATTGGTTACTTGGAGATATAATTAGTGAAGACATTGAGAGCTGTTTTTTTTGTTTTAATTATATAATTATATATATAATGCTCAAATTACACTTAAACAATTAAAAAAGAAAATTCAACAGAATTTCAGGAAAAATGCCCTAAGCCTGATACAAGCGTTTGCTTTTCAGTATTTAATTTTCATTAGCTGTTGTTTAATAAACCGTATTTTTAATAAAAAATGTAATTATTTTGTCTCATTTTAAATACACATTATTACATCGACAAAAAACTCAATAGAATTCAACCTTTTTTATTTTTTATTACATAATAGGTGGATTTACATTGAATTTACCATATCAGTTACCATTTTTCTTAAGATTTGTGCATATATGATTTTATGATATATTTAACACATCAAATATAAAAGCCAATAATGTAGGATTGTGAATTAAACTGTATAGTGAATCATGAAACATTTAAAACACTACATTAAACAGCTCAATGAAGTGACAAAAGTGAATTGTGTGTTGTTATTCATTAGTGCTAATGAAAATATTAAGTTAAAACTTTTTGAAACATGACAAGCAGAGGTTTACATGGAAGAACATTCGTACCGGAGGTTAATTTGTACGAGTTAATATATGTAATAAGTTTAAATTATCAAACACTCACGACCCGCCGGGACTTCCCCGGGTAAAACTTAATACAAAGTTATGTTATTTTAGTTTAGAATACTTTCAAGTAGTGGAAAGATTGTCAATTAGTTTGTGTTTTACGAAGATATATTCCACATATAAATAAATCTACAAAATCCAGTATCCTAGCCTAGTATCTAAGCCTTGAAATTGCTTTCTTTTTTCGAATTAATTTTCTTTAGTTTGTGTCATTAATTTGGAATTTAGACTATATTTTTATTATGCTCCTACAAACATAATCCACTTATTGATTGAAGCTATTGAAATATTCATATATGACTTAATGAATTTATTTTCGCAAAATTGATGCTTTCATACTTTGTAACTTTTTAATTAAATTTATATATTTTTTCCTTGTGCTATACTTTGCTAGATAACCTGTGAAACAAAATTACGATTCATAATGATTTAATAACTAAAAATGATAGCTATACAATTTTACAATGTCATAAATAAGTATTAGTACTGATTTTTAATAAATCACACTCGTTTATAGTTTGAAAAGTTATGTAATTTTCATTTTATATTAATAAAAAAAATTACGTGACATATTTGTCGTTGTCGCTGTTGAATGTATGTATGTATGTGATGTGATGACAATTACAGTGTAATATACTTTTATCTATTTATATCGGCAAGAGCCAACCACTATGAAAGTTATAAAGACGATTGCCATAAGTCCAAATGTCAAAAATCTGAGTCGTCATAGCATTTCTACTGCACTGCAACTAAAGTAGATGTCATCGTTACAAAGCACTTATACATCACCTCTTTGAAAAAATAGATGAAATCAGTAGATTTACATAAAGAGGCCTAACTAACTTAAGGTTGCATTCAAGCGAGGGCATGGAAAATTGTTTTTTAAACTGGAATATTTACAAATACCCCAAGTAACCAAGGATATGAATTTATACCGGTGTGAGCCCACCATGATAGTTTTAAAGACGAATGGCATTTCATAGCTCACCTCTTCGTAGAAGTAGGGAAATTCACACAAATAGAGTAGATAAAAATATGCATATTGATTTTTTATTTCGATCAAAGTTACAACATAACACCCAAATAATCAGAGTGATGCCATTCATTTGTTTAAAAATGTACTGCATTTTAAAACAAATGAATGTCATATCTCAAATGGTTAATTGTGAGGTGGTTTCATTTTTTTGCGTGAATATGACAGTCCTTTTTTTTCAATAAAATGGGTATCTTCTAGGCAAGCGCTTGACTGCTATCTCGCCTGATGGTAAACGACGATGCTGTCTAGGATGTGACGCGCCTGCCCTTGAAGATATCTATTCACTAATGACTCGAAGACCCCTAAATTGTATTCATCAAAAAGTTCCACTCTTTAGCTGTACGGATTACAAAATTGGAACCAAAACGCTTTGTGCGACTCTTTGGTAGGAGTACATCAACCATATACGGTGGCGGCTATTTGTAAGTCTGGTTGTCCCATGAAAAAATGGGAACTAACTAAATAAAACATATCTTTCAATACATTAATTTATCTTGACCTTAAAATAACAATTTATCAATTCTAATTCTATTAATTTATATAAATTTTTGCATTGCTGATTCGGAAGGCGGACATTGAACTATACTGTAACATAAGATCTATTAATCTTCCACTAATGTTCTGGTAAATAATTATATAACGATTATGAAGAGTGCTCTCATGATAAGTTTGAACCACAGTGTTGATTGACGCTTATAAGAGAGATTGTTAAAGATTTAAACTTTTTGAATGGATTGTTTTGTATGAAAATCAATTGGGTATTAATGTATTTTTTACATAAAAAGTACCTAATAATAAAGTCCCTAAGTTCATTTAAAATTCATCCGAAAAGATCCGTGTAAATCAGTGAATTAGCTTGGAACTACTATAAAATATTATTTTTAACACATAAAATGTCATATCAATAAGATAGTAATATGTTACACGTACTAGAATGAAAATATCGTAAATCAAACATTTCGTTTCGATTCTAAGCCTTCATGTGCGGAATATAAAGTTTAAAACTATTTCGACAAAATATTTTACTTACGAAATCTTCACTCTATACCGAGGTAATTAATATACTATAATAGAATTCTTTTCAGTTTATCTGCAAGTTTGTATCTTCATATTATAGACGACAGTGCAAGAGCTCTTTTATTTCTACTGTAATATAGTCATTTCGAAAAATCAAAGACTAAAAAATTATTGTAGCCAAGCTCGTTGTCGTCTATGCTTTTTCCTTTATGTAATTTATAAAGTATTATTTTGACATAAGATAAATGCACAATGCAACCGAGCTAATCAAAATAATTGGAAATTACTCTTTAAGAATTGATTTTCATATAAGGCGCCCGGTATCAAAAAAATATGAAAAGTAAAATTGGACGTATTTCCATGGTAAGGATCCAACCCACAAATTCACTTAAATTGACGTAAGTATGCCAAAATGGCCTTAATGTCATATACTTTCACGTCCCGATAACAGCTGTAGCAAAATGTCAGAGCGAAGGGTCATTTTCTACTTATGCTACTTTCTATTTGCTACAGCTGTTTTCATGACGTGAAAGTATACCATTTTGGTATACTTACGCCAATTTAAGTGAAGTTGTCGGTTGGATCCTTACCATGGAAATACGTCCAATATAGTGATCGAATGACAGCATTACATTTTTTGTGAGCAACCTATCGTGCGCACCTTTCACTTTTATTTTAAACTTTTGTTTTATTATTTTCTGTGCCTGTTCAAAGACAATCCTTCTGAAGGAGTAAACTCCAGTCGTGCGTTGGTATTGTTGAAAATTCAGTAGAGTAAAAAGAAATTGCCTTTTTTGTTTAACAGTCCAGTTTGAGCCTATTGAAAAGAAAATTTTAGTCTGAAATAAGCTGAGTGAGACCCTGTGCAATTTTTTTCTGTGTTAAATTTAGAAACCTACAATATATAAATTCAAATTTTCGATAGGTCGGTAACATGTGCATTTACCTTAC
This sequence comes from Calamotropha paludella, assembly GCA_927399485.1. Classification (NCBI taxonomy): domain Eukaryota; kingdom Metazoa; phylum Arthropoda; class Insecta; order Lepidoptera; family Crambidae; genus Calamotropha; species Calamotropha paludella. The sequence goes on along the minus strand of OV656831.1, from coordinate 6,485,171 downwards.
AACAAATTGGAAATTTCAAATCACTAATTAATTCTCAAACGAATAAAAGCACGTGATACTGCTATAATTGGTAACGATACTCAGATTGTATTTTTAATTGTATGTAACTATCTATATAAGTATTTGTAGTTGGTGTAAGACTGTATATTTTAATACGTTAAGGTATTCTAATAAATTAATAAAATATTTGAAATAAACGTGGTTCATAATCATCGTCAGACTGTTATCACAGTAACTAGAAGACTTAGTGGTCTGAAGCGCAATTGTATAGTCAACAAAAAAGCATTGCAAACCCAGCGTGCAAATGCATATATCAAAGTGGTCCTTAACCGATTCGTTGCTGATGGCACGCCTATCGTGCCATCCCTTTTTTTTGCGTGTGGCGTTAGCCACTGAAACCGTGTCATTTTTAAATCGATGATAACTCCTTCTAATCAAGTTTTAGCGAAATCAACCCAGAATAAAGCTCAGATTCATTTTTCACGTAAATCAAGCTCGTAGCCTTCGTTTCTGTAATTGTATGTAGCAACGAATCCGTTAACAACCTGGTCCTTGGCAATGCTTTTTTTGTTGACCATATAACTGAAGTAGCTTAAGTTACTGGTTATATCATCAGCAATCCTCCGGCTGAAAAACAGCGTCATGGTGTCGACATGCTGTGACATTATGCTGAGCCGGGGACTTTTTCACCACTGCAGTGCAGCTTACTAATCTCTGTTATCTATGTTTTCTATTGTTTGTCACATTTCTTGTAAAGAATTTTATCTTATCTTATGTTATCCTATCTTCTGGTCTGTTCTCATCTCTGTTCTCTTCTGTCCAAACTTGATCCGTTCTATACTGTTCTTTCTCTTCTGTTCTGTTCCATCCTTTTCTGTTCTGTTATGTTCCGTTCTGTTCGACGGTCCTGGGTTTGAGTCCCGGAAGCAGTGTGATAAATGCTTGCCATTGTACCCGAGTTATGGATATTTATTTATGATGCTATTAATGTTACATTTTTTTTATCACTATCATATATGTATGTCTATCCGTTACCCTTGTATCCATAACACAAGCCTTACAGTACTTACTTTGGGCTAGGCCAATTCATACAAATGTAAGAAATGTTATTATTGTTATGTTCATATTATAGAGACGGTGTCTTGCACCAATCCAAACACCAAAGACCACAAAATGGACAGCAAAGTTTTTCAAATTATGGTCCTATACTGCGACCTCTATATCGCCTGTCCACCATTGAGGTTATGGTAACTCTCCCTCCATTTTCAGGGGAAGCTTTCGTCCAACAGTAGAGATCTTTTTGTTGAAGTGATGACACTTAAAATTAATAATATATTTTTTGTTATTCAAGCATTTAATTAGATTAATATATCTAAAGAAATTATTAATACAAAATTCAACTTGTGTCGGGTGGGACTCGAACCCATATGACTCACTATCATAATCAGAATAAATTTATTGCTTAAAACTGCGTTACAGGTTGTTAAATATACATTATTAGTATCAACAATTTACCGTAACAGGCATGCAACATTAATTAAAATTATGATTAAAAACGACAGTGCATATATTATCAAACTGTGTCCAAATCGAAATATTCGTGCAGAGTATAAAATACATTAGCAAATAACCAGCTTTTTAGATTTCGCTTAAATTTATGACCAGCCAGTGCCGGATTTACCATGGAAGCTGAAAAGCTGAAGCTTAGGGCGGCAAAATTGGCCCAAAAAATAGGTACATAAAAAAAGTAAAGAGGTGGGGCTGCGGCGATGGTTTTGCTGATTCCAAATAATGCAACAAAAAATAAAGTAACGTTTTTTGAAAAGATATTTTATTCCAATAGAGATATAAAAAAGGAATTAACGTAATTGTTAACAGTGCATCTAATTTTAGAGGTTAGTAGGGGCGGCAAAAATTTTATAGCTTTGGGGCGGCAATTGTGTAAATTCAGCACTGTGACCAGCTAATGCTTTAATATCGAAGGCAAATGATTAAAAACTTGAGTGCCATATGTAAAAGCACTCTTGTAAAATAAATTATTATTTACATAAAGAAAGTTGAGATTATATTTATTACGTTGGTTACGAGAAAATTTGAGACAGTCAAAGAATTCCATATTATTCTTGATAAATATACATAATTGCAGGATGTAAATATTAATAAGAGTAAGGAATTTCTTTTCTTTAAAAAATTCTCTTAACGTTTCATAATTATACATATTATGCGGATACATTTTTTTCTAGCAAAAATGTACTATCTGAATTGACCGAGTTGTCCCAAAATAATTCCATATAAGAGGTAAGTAGAGGATACCTACACATTACCAAAAATAAGCAGTTCTTACTACTTCAGTCGAGCAATTTTCTTGACTTGAAATCCTTTTATTTATGTTATCGACGTGAGATTTCCAATTCGGGAGGCTCTTCAGATTAAGCTAGCAAGACAGACCCGTCGATTTTTTGCAAGTTTGCTATTTTTAGCTATTCACTTTTTGTTTTTAATAGTACATTATTCATACATTTAAGTCTTATTATATTGTCTTATTTACATTTATATTATTTCTTACCGATTTTACTATTTTTTACTGTTTTACATTTTGTACCCATTAATTGAATTATAATTATTATCTAATTATCTCGACCAAATTAAAGTGTATTTATTATTACTATTTTATTTCCTTCTTTTTTTTCTAACTCCACTCTCTTTGACAATTTAATTGTACACATAATATGACACTGACTTTCATTGTTTCATCACATTTGCGCCCCATCAGCCAGGGTGATGGCTGAAAATCGCTGCTTCACCTAATTCCAGGTGAATTTATTTTTTGCATCGAGCCTTGACCCTATTCCTGCTGCTGCACACAGGTACCTGCCAATTTTGGTTGTTATTTATTTTATTTTGTTATTTTCTTAGACTATATAATGGTAATGTATTATGTGTGTACAACTGGAATAAACGTATTATCTATCTATCATACATATAATCACGGCTTTTCCCGCTGAAGGCACAGATCACAGACTTTTACTTTTGCACGATCCTGACAATACATCTCTCCCTTTTTTTCAACTCTCATCAGAGTTTTCATACAAGCTCGTCGGTTAAGGTACTATTGATCTGGCCTTTTATCAGGACATTTTCTATTTGGTCCCTGAATGTTTGCCTTGATCTGCCTTTAACGATATGCCCATGCGAATAAATTTTAGCATTTATTCGAGCAAACCTTATCGTGCTATCCCGCAATTTCTATATTTATAAAATACTAGATGGCGCTGTAGCGCGTAGAAACACGCTATCGTATTGTTTTGAGGGCAAGTTTAGTTTTGCAATTGGACGTATTTCCATGGTAAGGATACAACCCACAACTTCACTTAAATTGACGTAAGTATACCAAAATGGCCTTAATGTCATATACTTTCACATCACGAAAACAGCTGTAGCAAAATGTCAAAGCGAAGGGTCATTTTCTACTTATGCTACTTTCTATTTGCTACAGCTGTTTTCGTGACGTGAAAGTATACCATTTTGGTATACTTACGTCAATTTAAGTGAAGTTGTGGGTTGGATCCTTATCATGGAAATACGTCCAATTTGCAAACACACACCCACAAAGTATTGTCATAATATAATTAAGATCTCAAGGTACTCAACGATAGGAATTATATTGATTTGCGTTAAAGATTTTTAAATTTGTAATTGTATTCTTATATGAATATTTATTACCTGATTTGTGTAGCTGATATGTAAATTAAAATAAATAATCATAGGGTCATCGCTCTGTAATAAGCGTGACCTATCAACAACACATAAGGACAGATGCCTGCTGCGTACATAATGCTATATCGGATGCAACGATTGCAAAGATGCACTTGGCAATATCGCAATGACCTTCACTTCTATCAGCTGCATGTTAATTTTGTTTATTTGCAATACTTGAGTCTCTAATCGATTGCTTAATTGACAAAAGTTATTTTAGGGGATTTAAATGATAATACAACATACTTTTTAAAATTATCTTTTTTCTTAGAGCATTTTCACGAAGTCCTCTTATGTTTCTGATTCATGTAGTTGATGAATAATTAACCAAATTTCTGTCCCATTTCTTGATTGAACCAGAAGTTAGCGCTTAACTATACATTGTATAAAGGCACATAGTCTTCAGATCTCTTAAAAAAGCTGAAATAATTTGAAATAACTAAATTTTCAATGACTGTTGGTACCGCTATTAGTCTTCTAGGCACATTGTCTCCGAGGAAAGACAAAGGACGGTTTTTTATTCAGTCAAAATAAAAAAAACACAAATTTTAATCTTAGAGAGCACGAGTATTATATTATTTCTGTTTTAGACACAAATCTTTAAAAAGAACTCTTCTCATTTTAAAGAGCTAAGGACTTTTACAACACTATAATGCTGCCTGCTGCCTGATTCAGTCATCATTATTAGTATATAAATAAAATATATTTAATTATATTTTAAAAAACCCTTAGGACCTTACAGAATTGATGATTACACTGGTCTACAAAATTTAACTTTTTATGTGCCTTTCAATTCAATTAAATACTATAATTTTATATTACTTTGAAGTTACTGAATACGAAAACACAATTTGTTAGTTCTTATTCTAAAAATATACCTAATATACAAAATTTGAATTCAAGTAACATGTTTAAGTACAAAACAGTTTATTAAAAAGAAAGCTTTATATATTTATTATTATTTCTTACTTTTTATATAACATTGGAAACTTGGAAATATTAACAAAATATTGAAACCTGTTTTATCAAGATTTTCTCTTCTTTTTCGTTTGTCTATAGTAATCGCTTTTAAGGGTAACTCTACTCAAATTCCAATACTCTATTCAAATAATTTGGGTTTTTAACTTGTGGGTTCGTTTCCCGCCTTAATCAAGCTGTTTTCAGAAACGTTTCTTTTATACTTACTTTTAATCGTTAGTCATATAAACCAAATGTTTTTCATTTCATTAAATAATAATAATAATAATAATAATTGTTATTTTGCGACTGCTCATTGTCCGGTTGTCGTCCTCGGAAATCAAACAAGATGCAATTGACCTTTCCACAAAAAATTTCAAAAGAAGGTCAACAACTTACACTTTTCAGATATTTATTCGTATCGAAAATAATTATTATGACAACCGTTTAAAATCCTAACTAATATTCCTATTTCTTTGATATTTCTTACATTAACAACTTACAATTATATTCTTACGATTAGCTCAATTCAAAGTAAACACTGTTAGGCTTGTTATATGAATACTAAGGTAACGAATGAAAATGAAAATGAAAATAACTTTATTCAAATGCACTTAAAAATAAGTTGTTTTGAATCGTCCAACATTTTTACCTACCACCCATTCAGGACGACTTTTAACTGACAAGAAGAATGGGCGCAAGAAACTCGTCAGCTTTAACAGAAGTTACGACATTTACAATATAATACGTCGTCACCATACACAATCCACAAAAAAAACCAAAATTATTTTGTTATGGCAATACTAATATTGTTATGATATCAGTATTTCGTTGATTACAACAAAGTCAACAAGTATCTGTACTTAAAGTAAGTATCCCTGAACATTGTAATAACATACAGGGAATAAACGACAAATTTAAGAAAGCAACAAGATGTATATTTAGTATTATTCAATAATACAGAAGGTTAAAGCAGACCCATTTCCCAAGGCAGCACACGTTCACGAGCATGACGCATTCATAGAAATAAATATACATACCTACTCATGACTAAAACAAAACCGTCAGTACGAAAGGCAAAACGATTCATTGATATAAAAATATATTTTCTTTAAGGTACTTACTGGTGAAGTCGTGTAAAACGTACTCTAATGTATAAAATATTTATAGTAATTTCAACCTTAAAGCCAACAATAACAAACCAAAGATCGAAGCGTATGTAAATATGCCACTTGAGGTCGAAGTACGAGTTGGTAAATACTTGTTGACTACTAAACGTATTATTGTAAATACTTACACCGTTTACATAACATGCCTTGAAATAACAATACTTGTCATTTATTAGTTTACACCTGAAATGTTATAATGTATTGCCAGTTATCAAAACTCGTTCCTTTTCCATGTTTTTTTATTTCAAATATGACCTTTCAAAAGCAGTGTTAACTCATAAGGTTCTTTTCACATAGTTACTTACAGAGTTCGATTCACACTGTGACTTACAGTTCTATTCACATAATGACGTACAGAGTCACATAAAAAAAATATATCTTATTAGAAACTTCACTTTTTGGACGGAATTTTGTACATTTTTAACGGAACCAAAGGCTAATTATTATTCTGCCTAAGGAGCCTCTTAAACAAGCTCAGAGTCATCAGCGTGCTATGCTTTGTTCCGTGTTTCCTTGCGTGTTAAAAATCATAATGAAATTAAATTAAATGAGATAAGATGAAAGGACATCCACAAGAAGCCTGGACGAAGCAGCGTGGAAAGGCCTCCCCAATCTGTGGACCGATGATCTGGTAAAAATTGTCGGAAGCAAATGGCTGCACATTGCTAACAGCCGCACAAAAGAGGAGGCCTATCTCTAGCTACGGGCTTGTAACGACTGTGATGAAGAAAGAGCCTCATTTTTTTATATTTTTAAATGAATTATTAAAAGGGGAGTTAAAAAAAATTGTTAATTTAATAATCACTCGCTGCTATGCCTAAATGACAGTGAATGAATTGGATTGCTGTGTATTGTGTTTTAATTAGCAAATCGATTTGTTTATTTTCTTTTAAATTGCAATAAAGGGTATTTTTCTATGGCACAAAGGTCTTTGTAACCAAGCCAAAACCCCTTATAAAAAAGGGTATTTTTCTTTTCTCCCTTTGCTTTACTTAATATTTTGTTGTATTCAAGATTCAGGAAAAAGAAATATTTGATATTTTTAACATTTTTAACCATTAAAAAACCCGAGAGCATTATATCATGCGCGCGACAACGATACCTAAAACCCGCGAGCATTATAGAATGCTCTATAGCGCGCAGTCTGATTTAATCCTTATTACGGCTTTGGTAATGGTTCTTTTTGATTGAATGATATTTTTTCCCCCGATAGAGAGAGAAATAACGCATTTAACACAAAGCTGGGCGTCAAGGGGTTAAAAGTCTTTAAAAAAATCTTTTAATGATAAATACTAAATAGATATTAAGAAAACAAATCATGAATAAGAAATTGCATGATAGTGATCAAGATTCAAGGTAAGTTTGATGCAATTCACTTATCTAATGAATATAGAAGTTGCACAATGCAAAAAGACGTGCGTAATGACCGATTAGTATCAAGGAAGTGGCGAAACCAACCGGTTACGTTGTTATAGTGATGCGCGCGAGTCGATATAAAGATGTTATCGATAAACACTCCTGCTATCATCATCGTTTGGTGCAACGGTAGCGATCCTGTCTTTCGCACCGACGGTCCTGGGTTCGAATCCCAGAAGGGGCAAATGTTTGTTTGATGAATACGAGCATTAGTACCTGAGTCATGGGTGTTTATATATATTTCTATGAATATTACATATTTATATATTTATATATCGCTACCGTAGCACCAATCGTCGTCAACAAGTATTACAACGCAGTGGAAAGTGTCTCTTCACGTTTCTGTATGATAATGATAATTCATTAAAGATATAAAATACGCATGTAAAAATGACCACGCCTCCGAGCCCTCAGGTAGGATTCGCACCCACGACCTTTCGCTATCCGGGCGAATGCTCTGACAGACACGCCTCGCTAGTTTTTTCATGCATATTTTATATCTTATATAACTATGGCATTGTGAATGCAAAAAATAAAATTAAAAACATGATAAATCATTTATCTGCAAAATATATAGTACACAAAAAAGTTGTTAAACATATTTTTTTCCTCGTGATATATTGTCATGCATTGATAATTCATCTTTCTTACACAGGCGACAACCGAACAGATACCGACATAAACAAATATAAGACTATATGGGTGAATACTTGGACTTTTATTCTCTTTAAGTGGGATGTGTACCCACTTTTTTCTATTAAAAAAAACTATGTCAGAAACTTGGGTTTAATCTTAGTTAAGAGAATTTTACCAACATTTTTTAGACATTTTCCCAAAAATAGGTTTATATAGAATTCCAGAGGCAAACCATCACAAAGCTTATCCGTATCATTCCAATGTATGTTTCGCGATTTCTTATAGTTTTCAATTTATTAATTTGATTCATATTTTTGTCAAATCTTGATTTATACGAGATTATTTCAGATATCAATAACATAAAAACTTGCTTTTTTTCTAACTGTATGTTAGAAAAAAGCAAGTACTTATCTTCTGATTAACCTCAAGCATAGTGTACATTAAAAAAAATCTTTTAAAATATTTAAAATATCGTGGGTAGTAAGCCGCCATAACTTTAATGCGAGTTCACAAAATCGATGCTCTTGATCAGACATGTTAAGAGATTTTTAATAAGACTTAGTTTTTGATAGTCACTGCTAAGGGAGTTTATACAAATATGCATAGTAACATTTAACGCAGATGCATACAATGCAATTTCTTTTAACTGCCCCGCATTTTTACCTACAAATTCAGGACATCTTTTAACTGACAAGAAGAAGAGCACAAGAAAATGGTCAGTCTCCTTTTTTATCGACGTGCGAACTCGCACTAAGGCCTTAGATGATTTTTATCGATAACTTCTTACATCACTGCCGTATCACACTCTTGATATCAACGGGCGCCTCGGCCAGTGTTTATTTACACGTGACAATAACAACATTATCTTGACATGATAATGTTATGTTTTGACGTATAATAACTACGTTTTTGGTTTAAGAAAGTGATATTGGAACTCGTGTGATTATTAAGGAAATCATAATAATTAATATTATAAAATTAAATATGGAATCTACTAGTGTTGTTGTGAAGGATGAAAACGGTGAGAAAAATAAATGTTCGATTAATTTCTTATCTATTTTTGCGGAATAATAGTTTTTTTTTCAATACGCTTTAAGGAATCTTTCGTTTATTCATATTATTGATTATAAGAATTAATGAGCAGTTCTGTTCATTTATCCAAAAATTACTTTTTTAATGAAGAATAACTTGTGTGTTTTTCAATTAATATAATTTATCATATAAGATCACATTGAAAAATATAAAAAAATATATTCTTAACTTAATTTTTGGTTTAAAATATATATAATACTAGCTGCCCCGGCCACGCGTTGCTGTGTTATAAATTAAAATCAAATCTATCCTATCTTTTGAGTTAGATCAAATAACAGATAGTTACGAAGTTTGATCAAAATTGGATAAGTAGTTTAGGAGTCCATCGCGGACAAACAACTTGGCACGTAATTTATATATATTAAGATAAATGCTAGTTGGTATCAGTGGTTTGGTTTTCTTTGTTGAGATTAAACAACTTACGAAAATGTGAATCATCAGATTGGTGACCGTATTATCTATTCCTATATTATACTAATTAAGTCACGAGAGAATAGATATGTTCTAGGCAGGCGCGTCATATCCTACATAAAATCGTCGCTTACCATCAGGCGAGATATCGGTCAAGCGCTTTCCTAATCACAATTAACAAAAAAAATTGGTTGCCTGTAAAGTCGGTATACGGGCGAAAGTTTTACGTGACAACGACTTTGAGTGGTAAAATAATTTAAATGTGAATATTCATTCGTATAGTAGGAAGAAGGATGAAATAATAGTAACAATTTAAAACATTTATTTATACAAAGAATTATATTTAAAACATTAATTTATAGGCACGCGTCCCTTCCACTTTTTATGTCTGTCTCTCTCGCTCTTAGGCGGGCTAACCATGCCCGAGTGGAAGGGACGCGTGCCTCTCACTCGCTCTCATTGTGAGCGCATAACGTGAGCGGAGCGTAACGCAGTTTCTTGAAGTGTCACCCGGCAAACCAATTTATAAGACGTTGTCACGTCAAAATAGATTTTGGAAGAGCGGGGTCACCCAACACTGCCATTCTAGAATGCATACTGGGTTAATAGGCTAGATGACAAAAAAAATATTTTTGCTTTAATAGAAGGTCATTTCTATAATAAACAGACAGAAATAATCGATTTTCGAATAACTTAAAAGACAAGCAAGATATAAGGTATTAAATATTCTGCTCCATCTCTCTCTAGCAAAACGGAAATTTACATGGAGTTTATATGGCCGTACTAAACAGTGACGTCACTGTTGATGTCGGATCTCTCTGTCTAATCGCTTTCAAATGAACAACTTAAAATGCTTGTATCTAATGTATTTCTAAGCCGATTTTAATTCAGATTTCACAGGATTGTATCTTTTTCTACGGTATTTTTAATATTTTATGACGAGACGTGAAAATTAAAATTCAGTCATCATCCCAATTCTAACTACTGTTTATAGTTATGTTTTTAATTTAATTTTTTGCATTCACAATGCAATATTTTCTATAAGCTATAAAATACGTGTGTAAAAAACAACTACAACTAACATTGGTGGAACGATACTAGCTCATAGTAGAAGTTGAAATACGTTTGTAAAATTCGACACGTTTGCCAGTGTCTCGGTAGCTCAGCGGTTAGAGCACTCGCCCGGATTGCGAAAGATCGTGGGTTCGAATCCTACGTAAGGGCTCGGAGGCGTAGTTATTTTTTACACACGTATTTTATAGCTTATGCACTGTTTATAGTGTAACATTGCCAGACTATTATAAACTATTTTTGTTTTTTTTTTTTATACCTTGCTTCGAAAGGCACATTAAACAATTTTGTTCGCATAATGTTTCTTTTAAGAAGCTATGAAATCCAGCCACCTGTGTTTAAATCCAGTGTTGGAGAGGGACCTAAGAGCCTCGACAGCTTACCGGTTAGCTAATACTCTGCTTGGTAATAGTCGCTTCGATTCCCGATGTGGAGAAATTTTTATAATTTTATTTTCTTTAATACCATGTCTTGATATTAAGTCATTTCTTTTCTTAATTAGATGAAGATGAAAGGTGATGAGAGCTAATTTATGAATGATAGATGAAGGAACTACTACTCCCCCCTTTTTCCGTACCCCCTTTGTCATTTTAGACTCATTTAACTCGACCTATAGGTTTAAAAGATTGTGTGAGGTTTCACTGAAACCTCTGCGTGGACTTCTTGAGAGAGCGTGTAAAGACAATTTCCGCTCTGCTGTTCGTTACCTTAAAAGCTAAAGCTCAGAGTCGATTTTGATTTTAATATGCCAGCATATTTAAAAGAAAACAGTGTCTATTACTTGAAAATTTGATAAGTCTTAGCAAAAACATCAGAAATTATAAATATACTTCTTCACGTTTACGATCATATCTCACAAAAATATTTTGTGGCTTTATGATGTTTTAGTTAATGGACGGTAGCGCGATTTTTTCAACTTGCCAGCAGTCGTTCATACGAGTTATAAGTAAAGTTTATAGAACGTGGTTCACAAACACTTAGTGGTTAATAATTCACCATTACTATACACTACAACACAAATTTTAACAAGAATCAAAAGCACTAAAGTGGCGTTTCCCGTTCCCGCCAAAAAGTCTTCACTATCAGCTTTTTTTCTTTATACAAATAAAAGCCACAAGGCTTGCACGATTTATTCATTTAGCCAATTTCTTTTCTTAATTTTATGATGATGACTGAACAGTAAAATATATTCCCCCCCCCCTATGTTTCAGTAAATGTGTGGGGTTTTGCTGAAACCTCCCCGTGGACTTCTTGAGAGGGCAGGAAAAGAACTTCCGATGCTTTATTACACTTGGCAACACTATTGTATGTTCACAAACACAAGGGGTTTTAGGGGTTAATAATCCACCATTATCACACACTAATATCAACCACAACACAAATTTTAACAAGAAAAACAAAACCACCATACTGACGCTTCCCGCTCTCGCCAAAAAGTCTTCACTATCAGCTGATAAAATCATAGAGTAAATAAAGTGCATAAAATGCATATTTAAAAGTTTTAACTGTTCCAAAAATTTTGATAATTTTGGCTGTAGATAATTATTTTATTTAACACATCTGGATCGTTAGTGTAATTAACACTGTATTGTACGACAAAACAATATGTTTTAAATGATAAATCTCGAGTTATATGTGATCATCTAATATAGCTACTCGAACCTGCAGTATGGTAGGTAATAGTTGTATTCTGTATTCAATTATGAAGTAACTAGAACAGGTACGTAATAATAATGCAGATAATCCTTGTGTTTGGCAGAAAAAGCGCTTGCGCTGAAAAAAACTTTACAGTTTTCGGCCAGGACACGTTTGCTAACTTCAGTTGCGCTGACACAATCAGCCATTTTGGTTATTATCGCTCAGCTTTCGCCATTGTGTTTACAAACGCTCGCAAGCGCTTTTTCCGCCAAAGACAAGGAATATGTTAAAACGCGACAGTTGCAAGCGTTTTTGGTTTATTATATTTTTCCTAATGGGTCCAGCTGAAAATCAGCGTTGAGGCTCAGAGGCTTCAACGCGAGCTGAGCTGGTCAGCCCTTTCGGTTACTTATGTCTGAGATTTACTTTTTTAGAAATAAATGATGGTATTTTATAATGGAAACACTGAATAAATTTATTATTTCACGTTGTGCTAAAGCGTGGTATAAAATTAATCAATAATGCCGAACACAGACCGGAGCGACTGTTGCATAAATTACTAAAAAGATTCTAACTCGCTTTTCATTAAAAAATATATATTTTTTGTCTGTTTAACATTGTTTTTATTCTGTTCAGCGCACACGATAACAAAGTGTTATATTATGCGTACTTGTTGAAGGTTCAAAGTCCACTTTGGTACTTAATCAATTCAAGATGAGTCAATAACTTTTTTAACTTGTATAATGGCTCCTGTCCACAACCGGTTGTTAAAGCTGTCAAGGCCTTACGTGTTATCAATTCAATGGTGAATAAAGGACCAATTAATACCTTAGAAGTAAACATTCTCTTAATTTAAGTGATAAGAAAACGACTTGATTATTCAAAATCAGTATATCCACAAATCTTAAAGACATTGTTTAGTTTTGAATTTATTGTTTATTTAGAAACTCAATAGCTTTTTTCGTAATATTTTGTATTTTTCGCGTCAAAACACATGCTTACGTAGTCTATTTAGTCTATAGTTCTTATACCTAGTGTTGTCGAAGCGATCGTAAAGTATAATTTTAAACGCCATAAAAACTTATTATACTTTTAAGAATGATAAAATCTACATTCCAGACTTTATACTGTTATTGATAGTTTAAATGTTTTATAATTTTTACATATTTTATGCATTTTTCAATGCGATCTTATATGATAAAATATATTAATAGAAAAATACTAGAAAAAATCGACTCGGGTCACAAATGAATTCTCAGGCGAAGTCAGACAGGTACTAGAAAATTTCGACGAGAGTTCACAAGACTCGGTAGCTCAACTGGGAGAGCATTGAACCGGATTTCCAAAGGTTGCGGGTTCTATTACCGCCTGAGAATTCACTTGTGACCCGAGTCGATTTTTTCTGGTATTTTTCTATTATAATAATTTAGGTTAAATGTTACTTGCCATCGAGCCTCGATACATATTTTTCAAATGCTTTAGTGGTATAAAAAGTATACAGGAACACAGACACCGAGTTTGCCCGCTGGTGAGTGCACACAAGTTAATTTTTGAACGTTATCTGGAGTTTAAAAAACTTGAAATCTCAATGTCACAAGAAACATTTCCTATGTACTGCCTTAAACAACTTTTACATTTATTAAAACTAGCTGACCCGGCCACGCGTTGCTATGGTAACGTTAATTGATTATAAAAACTGTTATTCTTAGGCTTATGGTAACTACATATGATAACAAAAACAAACACAAAGTATTGTCATAATATAATTAGGATAAAACATCTGAGGTAGTTAATTCATAACAATATGTCTCGGAGACGTAGTTGTTTTTTACACGCGTATATTATATCTTATAGAAATATTGCATTGTGAATGCAAAAAAATAAATAAAGAACATGGTTATAGCTGGTTCCATCTTAATCGATTGTTTAATATTTGTAAAAATATTACTTTCGATGTTGTAGGTAGTTAGTGTTCAACATTGGTGGAACGATACTAGCTAATAGTAGAAGTTGAAATACGTTTGTGTAATGCGACACGTTTACCAGCGTCTCGGTAGCTCAGCAGTCAGAGCACTCGTCCGGATAGCGAAAGGTCAAGGGTTCGAATCCCATCTGAGGGCTTGGAAGCGTAGTTGTTTTTTACACGCGTATTTCTAATCTCACTAGCGGCCCGTCCCGGCTTCGCACGGGTGGACAAAATTCTTTAAATTTTTTCTAGCATCAAATATAGCCTATGTTACTCAGCGTGAATGTAGCTTTCCAATGGTGAAAGAATTTTTGAAATCGGCTTAGTAGTTTTTGAGTTTATTCATTGCAAACATACAAAAATACAAATCTTTCCTCTTTATTATATTAGTGGAGATAACAATTTGCAAAGTTTTTCAAAATACGCTGCTGTGTGATGATTAGTGGAGTAAAATAGCTTAAACCCTAGATAGCATTACACCAAGAGTGTCGTAAAAAGTTATTAATTATACTGGAAATAATCATAGACTCCTCCCATAGACAAAACATTGACAGCAGCGTTACCCGAATTATGGTCTTTTATTGCAAATCCGCCTGCCAAGCCGAGATCATAGCTAAACTCTCCCATTTTTTGGGGTAATACTTCGTTTAAAGGTGAATATTTTCGATGTGTTTTTTATTTAATTTTTTGCATTCACAATCCAATATTTCTATAAGATATAAAATACGCGTGTAAAAAATCGTCAGGGTAAGACGCGTAGTTGTTTTTTACACGCGTATTTTAATCTTTGGCGAGTGTTTTGAAATTAACACGAGGATTCAAAACAAAAAGAATTCACGAAGCAGCTACTATCAATTTCTTTTGCTATGTTTTCGAATAATAATGATAATATGGAAAGTATAGATAAGAGAATGTTTAATAGAAGGTTAGATAACTGTTGAATGATAACTCAAAGTAAAACGTAAACAACTAATATTTATAATTAGGTATATTTATTTATTTAACAGCAGAATATTTAAATCTAATTGTTTATTCTAAAGAATATATTACTTAATCTGAACCTAAAACTAAAAACCTTGAAAAAAATAAACTAAAATATATTATTAAAAGGAGTCCCTTTAGGCAAGGTTCCGAAGATACTGGCAGCGCTCCCCCTTTGGATAGCTAGACTAATTCTTTGTCCGAGGTAGCTGCCAGCTCTTCGGTCTCCTGTGATATTGACTAACCTTTTTGATATTTCCTTAAAAAGCCTTATAGCCAAGGACCAAAGGTCTCGACATCGAATGGGACAAAATCATATTAGGAGCCTAGACCCTTGTATTTGCAGACTTACCTTTTTCAGCCGCTGCACAAGCCGCATCAGCTCTGTATTTATTATTTATGAAAATGATTTTTAACTGAAGTATTTCTTATATGTTATTTTTTTTATAGAAAAACTACTAGAAAGAATTGACTTACAAGTTATTCGCAGGCGGGATTTAAACTCGTAAGTTCTGGATGTCCGGTCCACTACTCTCCCACTTGAGCTACCGATACCGAACATTGCGAGCCGAGTCGATGTTTGCTTGTATTTTTCTATTAAAAATATATTATATAAAATGTAACATAGAAAATTCAAAAATAAAAATCATGACGTATTTCCGCTTTCGTCCTAAGTTTAAGGTTGTTAAAATTTCTTTTTTCTAAACTAAACTAAACTAAACTAAACTTTCGTTTTATTACATTTTGAAAACATTTAAAAAAGTCCCTATATATTTATATTTTATTTTATTATTATTATTATTATTAAACAAAAATTTAGGATGTACTGGTAAAATCACTTTTTTCGTATCAGCCAGAGAAGAAAAAATGTCGCACAAAATTCATATTACTATCAAATTGAGGTTTTTCTAACGGAGACGAAGGATATAACCGCGATTCTGCCAAATTAATCAAAAAAATATATATGACAAAATTTGAGGGTCTCAATTGTTTACATATATTTAAATAAAACAATAAAACAGGATTCTATATAATCAATTCAAAATAATGATTCTTCCTTATGTACTATCGCGGCCTCTGGCGCCTTATCAGTCCTAAGTCGAAAGTCGCTAGCACATTGCACGATGCCTATCGCTTTAGGCCACGCCCCACCCCATTCATTCAACAATGGCGCGCGTGCGCAAACAAGCAAGTGAGAGCAGATTGACAGTTGACAGTACTGACATCAATGGCAATCCATCAATCAATGGAATCAAATGCCGTAGTATAAATCGTAGTAAAATAGGAAGCCAATTAGGGGTCCGATGCGATCAGTTCAAACGAATATTTATACAAAGTGGTAAGGCGCGAGAGACCTCGATAGTACATATACATAAAAGAAAGTATGTTTAGAAACAAAAAAGCTAACATACATCTACGATTTCATACAACTTTTTAATTCCTCTTCTTTATTTTACGAATTTACTTACAGTTTACAAAATTTTCTAACTAAAACATTTTCGCCTTTTAATTCCAGGATCGAGTTTTCCTGGTGGCCTGCAGGAAACTTACACGGATTTCGACGCCTGGATCAGTAAATGGAATTGGAAATTCAAACAAAGG
Source organism: Calamotropha paludella (assembly GCA_927399485.1). Classification (NCBI taxonomy): domain Eukaryota; kingdom Metazoa; phylum Arthropoda; class Insecta; order Lepidoptera; family Crambidae; genus Calamotropha; species Calamotropha paludella. Next base: position 6,468,476 of record OV656831.1, on the reverse strand, counting down.
TAATTTTATTTTTCTATCAAATCGACAACGTTGAATTTTGAAACACTTTAGATTTTAATTAGTAATAAAAAGCCTTTCAGCCTTTGTGATATTGATTCGTTGGTGGGAGAAGTGGTGGGAGGCGCCTGACGTGACGGCACAGTGGTGGCTTACGCGTGAGCTGCGCGCGGTACTGGACAGTACTTGGACATTGCAACATTACTTTATTTTTCTGAAATAAAAGATTTTTTTAAAATAAAAGAAGCCTAAGTTACTCCTTATTATATCAGCTACTTGCCAATAAAAGTCCCGTCAAAATCAGTCCAGCCATTTCAGAGACGGTTATTTCAATATTACAAACGGACACCTCCAATTTTATTTATATGTAAAGATAGAAAAGCCTTTCGTTTTGACGTTCCTGAGTTCAAGTCCCAGAAGAGACACGTTTGTGTGATGAATACGAGAATTTGTACCTGAGTCAAGGGTATTTATATACATTTCTATGATTATTTCTCTTTTGTGTATTAAACATGTATGTATATCTGTTACCCTAGTATCCATAACCCAAGCCTTACAATGCTTACATTGGGATAAGCTAATTGGTGTGGATATAAAAACTTTTTATTTCTGTTAAGTTTTTATATGGTTACCAACATTTTGGTTTTTTTTTTGTATATGCAACGTAATTTAATCTCTATTTACGCAGTAATACAGGTAAATATCGTAAAAACATATGATTAAATTCAGCATATCGCTTGTCATCCTTGACCTTTTCACTGAATAAGAACGAAGAGATACTTGAAATTTCCATGTACTATTCAAACAAATAATATATTTACATAATGAGTGTATATAACATCTGTAGATTATGTAAATCAAAGTCCAAAACGTCTTGTTATATCTAAACGGTGATTAATTCTTATATACCTTCTTATTTTATACTGTAACAGACAGTTACGGTATAAAATTAGTAGTTACATAAGGATTTTATTATTTTCAGAAGTATTTCACATTTAAAGAAATTATACCTATGCACTCTTTGCTCTACCAAAACCAACTTCACGTATGCCTTTTTTAGGATTCCGTAGCCAAATGGCAAAAAAACGGAACCCTTATGGATTCGTCATGTCTGTCTGTCTATCCATCCGTATATCACAGACACTTTTTTCCGAAACTATAAGAACTATACTGTTGAAACTTATTTTATTTCGCTTCTAATCCTAATCAAGCCCGGGGCCAAGACAGGATCCACGATGAATCGAGCTAACCCAGAAGGTGCCTATTCACCCTGGCTTTAAAAATGGACTGGTTATAAGTACTCGGAAATACTGACGCAGGGAGGGAGTTCCACTCTTTAGCTGTGTACATTAGAAAAGATGTTTCGACAGGTAACAGGAATTCTTACCTGTCACACGAAGCGTTTCGAGACTTCTTTTATAATGCGCACAGCAAAGGAGTGGAACTCCCTCCTTGCGTCTGTATTTTCGAGAACTTAGAGAGAAATAGTCAACTTCTGGGTTAGCTCGTTCCATCGTGGATCCTGTCTTAGCCCCTGGGCTTGATTGGGATCAAGAGCGAAACTAATCTTTATAAAAAAATGAAGCTCCTGATTAAAATGCATTAATATACTTACCACTTTTAGCTCTACATCACCTTAAGGTTGACTAGTAGAGAACGCCATTGACATAAGCATGACGTCTTTGTCATTTATGCGTAACGTTGAAAAAAAACTTTGTTTTGCTTTTAATTTGATTCAAATTTTTTTTTACAGATCTTTCTCTGCCACTCGATCTGCAGCGCCCATTAAGAAATTGGAATTCAACGAAATAGTTAAACGCAACCTCATTTTAGATGACTTGTTTGTTTATGGTTTTGCAGCCACCAAAATGGCGGCATTAAAGGAAATACTTTTTAATTCTGAACCTTTACAGACTGAAGATTACATTCATTTAGATTATGTTTTAATTCGACTGCTCAATGAAAATAGCAAGAAAAACGTTTTATTTTTAAATTCCAAACTGTAGAATATAAAATTAAGTTAATTTTAATTATGTAAATACAAAAAATTAGATTGTAAGTTATTATTTACAATTATTATTAATGAAAGATGTATAATTAAACAGACAGAATATATCTTTAAGATATTATTGTGACCTTTGAAATTGCCAATATCTTCAATGTTCAAAAATATTTGTGATGTAAATTTTCAAAAACAAAGAAATTATATTAATGATACTAAACATGGAACATATTTGAAAACATTAATTATAAGTTGATATTTTTGTGAATTTATAGAAAACTGATCAGTAAAATAGACAAAAACAAATTGCTTACCTTTTGATTTTTTTTTAAACGGACTATACCTTCCCCTGCCATATAGGATAAGTTAAGCTTAATTACCCTTTGGGAATAGTAACTTCAGTTCTTGTAATTAATTTGGTATCCAGACCAACATAACCATTTCAATTGAAACACGTCAACTGCTAAACGATAAATTCCCGCTCAAAAAAATGGTAGAGTGTTGCCATTAAAAAAAAAGATTTTATAGCTTGGGTACGTGTCTTTTAAGCCATGACTTCATATTTAGTAATTTATTTTCTAAATTAGATGACCATGAATGCTGCATCATGAATGATATCTGGGTATGAATAATAAATTACCCCTTCCCCCAGATTTCAGTCAAGGTGTGGGGTTATACTGGAATATCCCTCGTTTATTATAGGTAAGATTAAGTTTTTACAATTTTTAAGACTAAAAGTACGTATTAAAAATATATCAAAATTTATATATATTTTGTAATTTCAGATACTAACTGCCACATTTTTATATTTAAAGATATTTCAACAGCTCTTTCAAGGTCTCGGTAGCTCAGTTGGAAGAGTACTCGCCCGTATAGCGAGAGAATGTATGTTCGAGTCACGTTTGACTCCTCATACAAGTTGATAATTATTTTTTAGTAATAATTTCTTTAAATATAAAAATCTTGGAGATAAATGCTTAAATAACAAAAATATAATAATTATATACATGTTTTTTCTTTATCCATGGTTGGACACATGTAAAAGTATTACATTTGATGTTGTAGGTTGTAATACTTAGAAAATATGGCGCTGGCGTCATGTCAGCTTGACAAGTTGAATTTGTATAGTTTAATCTATTCTAGAAATTTTAGAATTGTAAGTATTTTAGATTTATTGACGGTACAGGTCCTTTTTAAACTGGATACTTACAAATAATCTGCCCCCCTATGATATAAATAAGTATCTTTATTATAAACAATATGCAAATCGAAAATATAAGAAAAAGTTTTTTATACTAATTTAGCTCACATATTATATTAAAATATATATCTTTTTATTCAATCATTATTAAAATAAATTAAAAAAAAAATGTTTGTCTGTAAAGTCAGTTTACGGACGATGATTTTACGTGATAGCGTCATAAGAAAATATTGATGAAAAATTTCATACTTTTATGAATTGAATTGAATTATTATCACAGAATTATCATTATTTTGTATAATACAAAGGAGTTAATTGAAAAAATTTTTTTTTTTCGATAAATTAACATTAAGTTGTTGTAATAAACAATGGAAACCACATTAACTTTTCACTTTATGAAGTGGAAGCGAGATAGATGCGCCACAAAACGAACGCTTAGGCCGATCGTGCCTCTCTATCGCTTATTCCGCGCTCTCGCTTGCACGCGGAACGTTACACTTTTTCGTGCGTGCAGCCGGCGTTCATCGATTTATAAGAGGTTATCACGTCAAAAATTCAGGTGATTGGAAATGCACAGGATTAGCTGAATCTGGAGTGACCCCAACTGCTTACTTACAGTAAAAGTCAATCTATGCTTCTGTGCCTTGTATCCTATTACGATTTGACAGCTAAAATTTTGTTTACAAGCAGGTGACGTCATAACATCAAGATCCTGCATAAAAATGTCTTAATCGTTTTGGCGGGTTTTTATACATTTAAACTTTGATAGTGATTTTTATAAAAAATTGAGATATTAACAAATAAATTATCAAATGGCAAATGTATCTATTATGTTTTACTAGATGGCGCTGTAGCGCGTAGAAACACGCTATCGTATTGTTTTTGCGGGATTACGTAAGGGCAAGTTTAGTTTTGCAATATTAGGATAGCGAGACAATATGGTTACAAACACACACAAAAAGTAATGTCATAATATATAATTAAAATTATATACTAGGTGACCCGTCCACGCGTTGCTGTGACTCAGTTATTATAACTTTTCCCTAAGCGTCATCTAGCGTCCGGTAGACGAACTACTTGGGGTTAATATGGTAACAAACACAAAGTATTGTCATAATATAATGTGTGATAACGAACAATTTGAAATAATTTCGTAAAACTCTATTGTACTATCGAAGCCTCTGGCGCCTTATCAGTCCTAAGTCGAAAGTCGCTTGCACACTGCACGATGCCTATCGCTTCAAGCCACGCCCCGCTGCATTCTTTCAACAATTGCGCCACGAACGCGTAAAGCAGATTGACAGTTGACAGTACTGACATCAAGGGCGATTTTAAAACTAGTTGTTTATGATTGGCCGTAGTATAAATCGTAGTAAAATACTAAGCCAATTAGGGATAGGTATGGGTCGTGTGGGCGTGTCCGATGCGATTAGTTCAAACGAATATTTCTACAAAGTGGTAAGGCACGAGAGACCTCAATAGTACCTATACGAGAGTAACATAATAATAATTGTGATCGAAAAGTGCTCGAAAAATACAGGGATAGGTTAACGTAAATTTAGGTGGCCCTCTAGATGGCCGGGTCTGGGCAGTTGCCCAGAGAGGGCTTCAGTAAGGGGACCTATAAATACATCATTAAATCATAAACTTAAATTATAATTTTGATTGGAAATGTTCCATCAGAAACTTCCCTACGTCTTTCGCCATGCATCCAGGGTTATATATATGGACATCGTGGCCCCCTTCCACTATTATGTATTTGTAATTTTTGTTTGGCCAATATTTAACGTCTGTTACGAATGGGACTGTATCATATTCTCCTTTCTCTATCATCTTCTGTGCTATGACAGCAAATGTCGGGGTGGTTACAGGTGTGTAGATTTTCCTTTGAAGTTCCCCAGAAAAGGGGAGAACGGTGACTTCTTTCATGCGCTGGTCATATGTAAATCTGTGAAGGTTGGTAATTATTTTAATTTCACAAAACAACAAAATGCCTTGTTAGTGTGGATTTGTTGATAAAATTGATCATATTGCTTTGTCTTAACAGGTCGGACACTGGGGACTAGATATACTGTATTTGTGAGCATAAAACATTAGGGAGAGATTAAAAATCTATTTTAAGTGGATTTGAACAATTATGATATATTTTTATAGCATTTGGCCCCAGGACCGTCTTTAACTTATTAGAGACCCTGGGCATATAAGAATGGGGCGCCTATGACTTTGACAGAACACTTTACAATAACTAGAATAGACAAAGAAAGCAGATAAACCAGGTTACAGATTTTTTATTGACAGTCAATAGTAGAATAGATAATCTTTAATTTAAATGGGGCCATTTACACACATTTAAAATTATCTAAGCATGCTGAAATTGGATAGCCTTTTTGGGCGAGAATAGTCGCTTCGTGCATGCGAAAGCTACTAAGCAAGTCGATAATATTGTCCCTAATTGCGGTTCGATTTACTTTAATTAAATAAGTTTTTCAGTAATAAATGTCGGTATTCCTTTAGTGATTTGGCAGGAACTAGGGGCCCCTGTCGATCATGGGGCCCTGGGCATTTGCCCAGAGTGCCCAATGGGAAAGAGAGGTCTGTTTGGCCCACTGTTGATTAGAATGAAGAATAAAGAAATACCTGTAAAGTCCATTTCCGACAGGCTCCAAACACCTCTCCAAAACATTTTCAGTGGCTTCCTTCGTCATTGATCTGGATTTCATCATCATTTCTTGAGCCTGGAGAGAGAGATAACTTATAAATAAAATTTGTTGATCCTATGCTCAATATAATATGAGTTTAAGAATTTTACACACGATATCGACTGCTTAAAATGTTCGTAGTTGTATTAAAAGGATCCAATCCAAACTCATATTAGCGCCTGCTGAGTTGTGACTGTTTCAGCATAAATAATGCATTTATTATACTTTCTCAAAGCAAATGTATTATTTCTTGCTGAATTAACATGTCTTCTTTCTTTCTAAATAGAAATATTTTTTATTACGCACGCCGTTTACAGCTAGTTATAAAAAATACCTTTTCATAAGTATATTTAGGCGCCGTATCAAGCCCGCCATAAAATTTGTGATATCTTTCCGGCTGGTAAGAACTATAGAAATCGTGGTACCAACTCCTCAACCCGTCCCTCGTCGTCTCCCAAGTGTGATGAGCGGGTACAGGGTCCAACTCTACCACGCGCGTGATCACACCAGGGTAGGCAATGTTGTAAATTTTACCTGCAGGCAAAGTAGGGAACTTTTTAATAATATATGACGATCTCCGTGGACGAGTGGACGGTTTTCCTTACTGTAATGGATGATGTATGTAGCTTTGTCATACTTTGTTACCCCTTTTTTATGTCTAAATAAAAAAACCGTTGTGTGTACTTATGTACGCACGTAAGAAATTATACTTCTTTATCGTTATTAAAAAAAGATAACAAATATTATAATTTTATATAAATTATTGTTAACTACCATATATAATTTAAAATCACACACACATACACACACACATTCATAATTAGCGGCCAACTTCTTCCTGCTGGTTTATTCTATGTCGCTTTTGCCACAACTTCAACATGACAATTTTGTGTCACATCTTAAAATTTCACTCTCATCATTTTTTCATAACGCACCTAAAGAAGTATAACTTCAAAAGCATGGCACTGTTATTATTGTGATAATAGAATAGAATATGGCCGGATTTGAAGGTCTGGAGTTCCTGGCAAAGAAGGCTATTAATCATTTTTGAATAAAGTTAAAATCGTGTATTGCTCATATGAATGATGCAGTTTTTATAACAATGTTAAAAATCTTCTATATTCTACCATCTATATTTTTTTAAAGTTCTGTTTAATAATAATGTTAGATTTGTATTTTTCATCTCTATTGTGGAGACCCCAGGGCAGTGGCCCCACTTGCCCTCGACCAAATCCGGCCCTGGTATTGGCTTTTAAGTCATGCATCGGTAGACTTTATACCGAGATTAGTGAATTATACTTAAATTAAAATAAAACCAACGGTATCTTTTGGTAAAAATTAAGTAAATAAAAAATTATTAAGTTTATCCAAACAAAAGTCTTAACTTTAGTTGCAAAGCAAGGCTACCTAATAGGTTAGGTTAGGTTAGGTTATAATATAAAAAGTACTCACTTATAAGCGCTCCTAAAGAGTGTCCCATATATATAAAATTGTCCCATCCAAAATGTTTTCTTACGATTCCTATGGTAGGTACCATATCAAAGACAGTGTACCTCACGCCTCTTGGTAGATGGTCAGACCGGCCATTGCCTGGTAGGTCTATTGCTACGAAGTAGAACGCTCGTGGTAGGAGGGTGACCAGTGGACGGAAGCTGGTACACACGTCCAACTTCCCATGGACCAAAAGCACTGGTGGTAAAGCGGGGTCACCCCATGTTATCCCTGAAACAATGAAAGATACACACTGTATGATTCCTTGCTAAACCCACACCTTAACTGCTAATGATAAGAGTCACTATATCTTCAATAATACGAGATGAAGATAACTATGATGTTTTTATTACGTAAGGGGCTGTCCATTAATCACGTGAGGCTCGAAAGGGGGGGGAGGAGTCCATAAAAAAATCACGAAATATCACAAGGGGGGAGGGGGGGTGTAGTAATATATCACGTGTATTTGTTTTTTCAGCAAACGCGCGATACTGAACCGAAAAGCGGCGTGACGTGTATTTATTTTTTCGCCAAACGCGTAAAAAACGAAAGCGGCTTACTACTTCTGTAGTTCGATGTTGGCGCCGCAATTGAGATCTGACGACAACTCTATGCCAGATGTACCTCGGAAAGTAGGAATGAGGTTGAAGGAACTCCTTTTTGCAGTGAAAATACACGCTTGCGTTTTGGAGGCGTTAAAATGGACGAGGTTACTGTCACACCACTGGGAAACGTGGCTCAACCTCTGATTCGTTCGCTCAACCATGGCCTCTCTCATGAATATCACGTCGTCACCGCTGGCTTTTGAATTAGACAGGTATCTCTCTACGACAGTACTGTCGTCTGCATACCCAACAATTCCAGGTATCAACAGGTCATTGATGTGCAGCAGGAGAAGTGTCGCAGAGAGAACAGACCACTGAGGAACTCCGGCATCAATAGCCACTAAGTCAGAGGAGCAGCCATCGATAACTACTCTGATCGTCCGTTCTGTCAGGAAATCGGCTATCCAATTAGAAAAGTCAGCGGGGATACCATACGCAGGAAGTTTGCGCAGCAGACTAGCGTGTCAAACCCTGTCAAAAGCCTTCGAGATGTCAAGTGACTCGGCAAGTGCCTCGTCGTGCATCTCGAGGGCCTCGCCCCAGCAGTGCGTCACATAAACTAGAAGATCCCCAGTTGAACGTCCACGGCGAAACCCATATTGACCGTCACTGAGAAGATCATTGTTTTCTAGGTACGAGAGCAACTTACTGTTCAGCACTTTTTCCATTACTTTACATAGTATGGAATGGAAGTGATGGCGATTGGTCGGTAATTGCATGGGTCGGCACGACAACCCTTTTTGGGTACTGGCTGCACATTGGCAAGCTTCCAGGATTTTGGTACGGTTCTTATTTTGAGAGAGAGGCGATACAAGCGTGTTAGCACAGGAGACAACTCGGGTGCACAATACCTCAGTACTCTTGCTGGTATACCATCAGGACCACTGACCTTATTCACGTCCAGAACAAGTAAGACTCTACGGACCTGTTTATTGTGAATTGTGATCTCCGATATTGAAGAATCACATCGAGGTATGTTTGGTGGTTGTTGAGAGCCGGTGTCTAGACGGGAACTGCTTGCAAACAGAGAGGCAAATAAACTTGCTTTTTCAGTTGCAGAATGAGCCAGTGACCCGTCAGGTTTCAGCAAAGGTGGTAACAGGTTTCAGCAAATAAATAATTTGAATTTGAATAACATAGGACTGCAGAAATTCACTTCGACTGACTTCGAAAGGGACCAGAACTGTTTACTTCCATTCGGGTAGGATGACAGTTTCGTCCCGTCGGCTGATGTGGTCGAATCTTGCTTTAAGAATGACCCTTTTGCATGACTTGGCGGCCGAATTATAGGCTCTCTTCTTCGATCGGATTCTCCGTGCGCGGACCTTGCAATCGCGGATATGCACCCAAGCCTGGTAAACAGACTGTTTTCGGGCCTCAGCACGAGCACAGGCCGCATTATACCAAGGCCGGGACTTCGGAGAATACCGAGCGGGATGTCGGAGAATGGAACGAAATACTCCATTCCCTGCCGAATTACATCTGCAATCGCATCAGCGGTACACGATGGGTCGCTCGAAGAGAAGCAAGTTTGCCGCCAGGGATAAGATGCAAATAAAATACGCATCTCGTCCCAATTTGCTGACTCGTAACGCCATACCCACCTCATGCCCCTGGGGCTATCATGCGGAGGAGAGCAGATCGATACGGATTTCACTCCACAATGGTCGGACGACCCCAGTGGAGCTAAGACCGATACCGAATGTGTGTGGATCAGTTGTCAGCAGTAAGTCAAGACAATTGGGTATGTTGCCAGCAATATCTGGAATTCGCGTCGCTTGGTCCAGCTGAGTAAGATTTAGCGCTAGGGCACGCTTCTCTCCCAGCATGGTCAGTTTTCTGGTATGGGAACAGCCACTTTTTATGGTGAGCATTGAAGTCCCCCAGAAAAACAAGCTTCGCCGCTGGATATCGCACAGTTGCCAAGTCTGCCGTCTCTGTGAGGTAATCTTTGAGCCGAGTCGTCTCCCGGTCACCACTGTGCGATCGGCAAAAACAGATGTAGAGCTTCTTCTCTACATCTGTGTCCACCAGAAGCCAAATAACGGAAAACTCGAACTTTTTAAAGCATCGGAGACGCCTACAGAAAATGTCATTACGGACGAACACACAGACCCCTGCACTCATCTTGAACTTATGCTCAAGCGGTTAACCAGGGTAGTTGAGGTACGCTTCATCCGACGGGGTTGCTATCTGAGTGTCCGTTAAGAAGAGTAGGTGCGGCTTCTCGGTCTCCAAATGATGATGGACCGGATCGAGATTTGAGTGCAGTCTTCTGATGTTCGCGAAGTGCACTTTTTATTGGAGGAAGCGCAGCCGTTGTTTAACTTTCTTCTTGTGCTTCTGGATCATAGTGGTTAATGTTGGGGGGTTGGATTTTCAGTCGAGACGCTAATCAGTCGACCATTAAAGTACTCTTAGGCTAAGCTAACCACAGAATGGAACTCACCTGGAGACTGCGGGGACGCCTGAATCCCCTCGAAATGGCCACCGGGTCCTCCCATCCAGTCGCCAACTGGCACGGTGGAGCATTTCGGGATTTTTGTCAAGTTGGCGGGGCAGCCTTTCACGCGTGGCTCACGCGCTAGTTGGGCCCCCAACTAACTGCGGTCGGCCAATGGTTAAACCGTGATTCGGATTTCGCTACCCTTCAGAATGAGTTACCTGGTACAGCATTACCAAGATACCAAGACCGGTCTTAAGTTGCACAACTGACTTATTACCAACCCCCATTGGCACTGGTACTCCCGGCCTCCAACGGAACGCAGCAGAGCTGCTTGGCGACGGATTTTGGCAGGATGGTGGTCGCAAGCCAGGCGGCCCCTTACGGAGCCTACCGCCGCTGCTAGGATCATCAGCCGTCACCATGGGCCGAGTTGGTCCGTGATGCCGTTGCCTGGGGTGGACCGCTAGGAGTTAGATCCCACCCACCCCAAAACCTGCAACCTCTCTATCTACCTCTAAACGTTATTATTGTAGTCTTTAATTTTCTATAATGAAATTAGATGATACTTATACCTGTATTTTGAAAATATTTAAAAAAAATAAGATTCTTTGTAGGTACTAAAAAATACACGTGATATAGTGTGGGGGGGGGGGATAGTCTGAAACCTCACCATGTATCACCAAGGGGGAGGGGGGGTTAAAAAATGCCAAAAAAAACATCACGTGATTACACACATCACGGCCCCTAAGATATAAAATACGTGTGTAAAAAACAACTACGCCTCAGAGCCTTCATAGGATTCGAACCCACGACCTTTCGCTATCCGGGCGACTGCTCTGACCGCTGAGCTACCGAGACACTGGCAAACGTATCGAATTTTACAAACGTATTTCAACTTCTACTATGAGCTAGTATCGTTCCACCAATGTTGAACGCTAACTACCTTCAACATCGAAAGTAATATTTATACAAATATTAAACAATCGATTTTTACAAATATTAAACAATCGTTTTTAATTACGTGTTTCCACAATTATAAAGAGGCTATTATTTAAAATGCTGATGCTAATGCGTAATGCGATCGGTGACGGAAAGCAAACTAAATCTACCGGATGATAGATGGCGCTAACGGATAAATATTTAATAATAGATTAAGTTTAAAGAATTTTTTCCACCCGTGCGAAGCCGGGACGGGCCGCTAGTTTATAATCTAAGATCACAGTGGTTTGTGTGTTTGTTTGTCCGCTCTTTTTCCCGCTCTTTTTCTATTTTATCAATAACGTTACCATAGCAACGCGTTAACCGCAAGTAGTTCGTCTACCGGTCGCTAGATGGTGTTAACGGAAAAATATTAATAATAGAAAAAAAATTAAAGAATTTTGTCCACCCGTGCGAAGCCGGGACGGGCGCTGGTATATAATCTAAAAACACAAATTTGTTGTTTGTATGTTTGTCTGTCCGCTCTTTTTCCATTATATCAATTACCGTCACCATAGCAACGCGTTACTATAGCAACGCATTTCCGGGTGAGCTAGTCTATAATCTAAGAACACAAATTTGTTGTTTGCGTGTTTGTCTGTCCGCTCTTTTCCCATTGTATACGCGTTACCATAGCAAAGCGTTATCATATCAACGGGTTACCGGGTCAGCTAGTCATAATTAAATATTTCATTTACAAAAGTGCTGGTTGACAAATTGATGCTATTGTGCGGTTAAATGACCGTACACACACATAGATACAATCTCGCTGGTGTAGGTAAAGATCACAGATTTCCACATGATCCTGACATACATCAAACGCTTCTGCAACTCTCATCACACCTTTCATACAAGCTCGTCGGTTAAAGGTATACCGTTTGAATGAGCTCTTCGCCCTTGCGGTACAGGGGCGCGGGGTGAGGCGACAAAGTGGATCGAGAGAGGAGCGGACAGCAGCATATCGCTCATTTGGTGCAACAGTGATGCAATTACACTTTTGGTCTAAATTACATTTCTTAAAAACATCGACGGAATTGTATTTCTTCTATTTTTCGCTGGAAGCTAAATGAACCTAAGAAAAATATACATTTGTAGTCATATTTTAAGGTAATACTAATTTTAAAAAAATGTATTTAAAATCCCTACCTAAAATTTCCCTTTACTTCAGAAACATAACATTTACAATTGCGTCAGTGTTGCACCAAATGAACGATATAGTGCGCCCCTCCTCCCTTTTTTCGTACCTCCTTTTGTCGCCGTATCCCCGCGCCCCTGTACCGCGCGGGCGAAAACTCATTTAAGCGGTCTACTTTGAGGGTGCTTTTGACCTGACATCTTCTTATTCCCTGAAAGTTAGCCTTGGTCTGACTTTACCGACTTACCCATACACATTTGCCTCATATGTCCTGTCAATCTTCTTTCGTGCATCCTCTCTAAAATGGAATATGTGCCCTTGATATTTTATAACTACGAGTTTATATTAATTACTATAGATTCCCATTAAAAAGTAATCTACCTAAAAATTGCATTTTATTAAATGCAATTTTTAGGTGTTTGCAATGCAATGAAGTTAGTAGTGTTGAAATTGTGTTGCAATTTTTCCTTTATCTGTATTATAAGACGTTACTTCGTACCGAATTTCAAGGTTCTAAGTCTACGAGAAGTACCCTGTAGGTTTTGATTCCCGTGCGAGTTTCGAAAATTTGCGGAAATTTGCGGCATAAACGTCTGTATCTTTTGATTGCTTTGGCTTAGGAGTTTGATTTTTTCACAGCTCCATGGGACAGTAGGCCTGAGTATTGGATATAAATTTTAGTTTGATACCTCCACGCGTTCCTGAGAAAAACAGTCTTGACATACGGACGGACGGACAACAAAGTGATCCTATAAGGGTTCCGTTTTGTCTTTTTGAGGTACGGAACCCTAAAAATAGATTAACTATTTTCGTTTATATTTATTTCGTGTTAAATTTATTTTTTAATTTAGTTATATTTCTATCTCTAGGGAACAATATATTTTCTGGAAGAAAGGTATTCTATTTTCTATTCTGTACCCCTGACAAAGTGTATGCAATGTCATGATGATCGGTTGAGTAGGTAGTTAATTCGTGAAAGTACTTTTAACGAACAAACAAATTCAATTTCGTATTTATAAGTGAGAATTATAAAAAACAACGACATTTTTCATGTTTAAAATTTAGTTTCGTGTCTTACCTAAATATATTACAGCTTAGTTTTAACTTCAATAGAAAAACTACAGTTGAAATTATCAATTTCTATAATAAAAAAAACATTTATAGTTCATAAAAATAAAAACAAATTATTTTAATAAAGGCAATACACATTTATAAGTCAAGTAATTAGATTAGATAATAATGCCATCATTGATTTAATCTAATAATCTTATAAAATAATTGGCTTAAAACAGCAATCAAATTACATAAACACAAGAAGCGCGATCAAACTCCTGCCAAAAAGTACGTAAATATCATTGCCAACTAGATAATTATACTTAATTTAACCGCTTACCTAGTACCATGTAATATATGGATGCAAAAGTTATAGTGACAAACGGATTTTTTTCAATAATTACACGAAATATAATTCAGATTATGTCCTAAGCACATACGCATCCTTAGATACATTCACATTACATGGCCATACTGAATGCTAAGCCATATATGGCGTCGTATAATATAAATATACAAGTAAGTTTTATTTTTCTAATTACATTGAGATATCATTATGTAAGCCTCATAAAACACTATATGCAAAAATATTTTTTTCCATCTCTTTAATAATTCATGCGGTAACGAATTAAGTTAAAATAATGGGGTATACATTTCATTTATATTATATTCATATATTAGATTATCATCAGTACATCGCAAGTTCGTAACTAAATATTACAAAAAATAAACAAAATTTCTCTAATGACTTATATACATGTCTTGAATTGTCATTGACGCCTGCTTAATTTTATTTAGCAATAGCAACTTATGGCAACTTTGTAATAAAACTAGATTAGGCACTTATGGAAATTAAATCATATTTATTCAGCTTAAGTATACCAAAAAAATAGTTACAAACTTTGAACTTTAATAAATTAATTTGTGTTAAAAGACGAGACAACCAAAAATAGTAATGTGTACATTTATATAATAATACGAGTAATTAAATAAATATTTAAAAAATATATTAGACATTGATTCTAAGAAAAACTATTGACTATTCATGACTGAAATTTAAGGCCGGGAAACTTCTATTTCCAGTCTCCTTAAAGACCTACCGTAATAGTCAAATAATGTAATGTTTCAGGCTATCATCATATTATTATGAGGTGGAAGACTTCAACTGCTGGACACGGGAGATCCCCAAAAACATTTAAAGGTTTTGATATCATTTTCAGGCAGGAGTTATGGATCTCTCATTGAAAGACCATAACTCGGAAAACGCTACTGGACATTTTGCGGTTATCGTAAGGTGGATGGTTTGCTACCATTAATCGATTTTTTAGTAAACTTAATAAATTGTGATAGTCATAATGAGAACCAACACAACAAAAAATAACAAATAAATAAATAAAAATTATATACCGGCAATTTTTCCCCAAGGCGCTTGAACACTGAACTCCTTTTCAGTTTCCTTCAACTCCATTTTAAGAAAAAAAAACAAATTAAAAACTTTCTTATTTCAAATAGGAATTATCAAAGAGTATTTCGCTATTACACACTTCTTCGTGCAGAAAACTGCTTGCTTTTTGATGGACCGCCAATGATAAATTTGATAATACTCCGCTCCGCTAGATAAGAAACGCGCGTATTTTACAACAATGACACGATTTTTATGATGTTATCTTTAATTATTAACATTCAATTTTTACGTAAGACTAGTTCTCTGAAACAAAACTTAGGACTGAGCGATTTCCATCAGTCAATTCATTACCGTAAAATGGGGATACTTTGATCAATTTTTAACTTTATATGACTGTAGCATTCTCATTTTTAGCGAGATTATTATTATTTAAAAGTATAATTATCGGTTTTTTGTGTAGATTTGATTAAGCTAATTGTAACACGCTAAATTTTAATAATTTAAGAAAAATAAAATAAAAAGTAATCGATCAAAGTTAAACCGTGAGTGGGGATACTTTGATCATCCATGATTTTACTATGGAATTCGAAAGTAGACCCGAAACAATACTACGGAAAAAAATAATTAAAAAAAATCGACCGGTAATTTTTCATTTTATAAGCATTATAATTAGAGATGCGCCGAATATTCGTTTTGTATTCGGTATTCGGCGTATTCGGCATCTTTTCCACTATTTGTATTCGGCCGAATTATTCGGTTTTGGTGCCGAATATATTCGGTTCTATTTTCTTGGCTAAAAGATACAACTTCTTCTGTTATATATCAAAGAAATACTATGAAAAATTTGTAAACTAAAGCTAATAAAATGAAAGCAATTATAATAGAAAAATACTAGAAAACATCGACTGTGGTCTGGTCCAATGCTCTCCAATTGTAATCTCCCAATAATTTATCTTATAAGATCGCATTGGAAAATGCATAAAACATATTAAAAATATAAAAAGTCAAAATTTATTTTCATTTAAAACTAAAACGAAATTACAGGATTCGTTGAGGCAAGTTCTTCATAACAGGTAAAAATGCCATATGAGATTCCTCTGAAAAGTTTGTAACATTTTGAAGAGGTCTTTCCCTGTTTGTTACAATTTCATCTTCGCCTGAACTTTCAGCATCAGAGTCGCTTCTTTGAATAGCTTCTAAAAAAAAGCCTACTTCTTACTAACTCGCAATCTCACTCTAAATCGCGGGTCCAACAATGTAGACAGGCAGTAGTATTTGTCTTCTTCCAAATTTCGAAAACGACTTTGAACTTTTTCTTGTAGCTTCTGTACCATGTTACATTACATAGGTACATTTGGACATATTTCTGAAATGTTGGGCTTTGTTAAATATTTCATTAGTGTTACTGTGTCTACAAAGTGGTTTCCACTTTGTCGAAAATGGAGAACTGGTAATTTTGGTGATTTCTTCAAACGGTGAGGTACGGTCCGCTCGTCATATTGCCAGTAGCGACATGTTAGAACCTGTTTACGCGGCAAAGCAATGAAATGGTAAACCGAATAATTCGGCCGAATATCCGGTTCGGTAAAGATTAAACCGAATAGTATTCGGTATTCGGTTATTCGGTGAAACCATTATTCGGCGCATCTCTAATTATAATGCTTTAGGGTAACTTTGATCATATAAATAAAACAGATTTTACTCTAATCAGCCTTTATTTTACGACTTAGGAACATAATTTGTTTTTACTTTGAAATAAGCAATAGTTTAACTATCAAATCACAGAAAATTGTGAACAATTGTGTTTCGAAAACCAAACAGTCCTTTTCGGATTAAAGGATAACCCCAATCAGAACATTTTGCTGCCGCCTTCAACAGAGATTTTTCTTCGGTATGGCTAAAAATGGGTTGTGCACCTGGATTTCTAGTAAAGTTTCCTTTGTCACGATAAATGACTAATTATGTAAATTAAAGATACAAAACCGAATCATCTTGTGTCCGTGGACTTTGGAGCCACTTCGTCATTAAGGGAGGTCAAGGATTTAACCTGAAACCCTTACCAATCAGAACTCTCGTGAATTTTCGTGTCTAACTTGCTATACAGAAGCAAGTACAAGTTGAATGTTGTTGAGAGATAATCTCATAGCGGGAGTGCTCAAGGATTAACAAATGTAGATCAAGTTTTATAATTTTTATATATTTTATGTATTTTCAATACTATCTTGTAAGATAAATTATTATAGTAGAAAAATACTAGAAAAAATCGACTCGGGTCACACGGGTTGCACCAAACGGTCGTCATATCGGATACTTATGATTTTATATTAATGTCATCATATTTTTATATAAACATCAAATATTTTTAAACCCTGTTTGCAATAAACACAATAGTTTATCAAAATAATAACGATAATAACATATGTTTTACCTTGCCATGCGTTTACGCAGATAAGCAACGATCATGCGTTCTTCTATCAATTTTGTGATGCTATCTAGCGAGAATAATGTTTTTCTTTTCATTAGATTATTATATTGAAATAAATAAAAAATACTAGATAGTATTAAAGAAAGAAATTAAGCGCATGTGGTTATTTTTTTTCATCCATAGGTCGCTGGATCTAATCCGGCTCGAAGGACCATGAGCAAATCCCAGATAGATGATAAAAACAACCGTTTCCATGTCCAAGGCGAATTCATCAAATAAATTTTTTTGCCCCTCTCAACTTGGACACCTTTCTGACGCGTGGGAGTGGGGTGGTGAATCCTGCATGGTTACTCCGGCCCGGCTTCGAAGTTATGTCAGATTCGTACTGAATAAAGACCACCTAGAAAGTGCCATAGCCTAGGAAGGCTGATATAGACTTCATCTGAGCGACCGCCTCGGTTTCCGCGGCGGCGCAGCACAAAAAATATTAGTACCGTTACGCTTAATACATAGAAATACAAAATAAGCAAGCGCAATTTAAATGGCACAGCGCTAACTTTTTAAGGGTTTAATAACTTAAAAAGCTATAACATTGTATTTTCTTCTGAATTTATACAAATAATAGCTGGACTGGCCACGCGTTGCTGTGTTATAAATTAAAATGAAACCTACCCTATATCCTAAATCGGAACAAACACAGCAAAATGAAAAAAATCATCAAAATCGGTTGAGTAGTTTCGAAGTTCATCGCGGTCAAACACTGTGACAGGAAATTTTTATATATATACTAGCTGACCCGGCCACGCGTTGCTGTGCCGACTGCAGCGCCATCTGCCGGGCTGATTTGTGAATCTAAACCATCCAGGGCGCCACCCAAACGCATACAAGAAAATCATTCAAATCGGTCCAGCCGTTTAGGAGGAGTTCAGTGACATACACACGTACAATAGATGGATGGATATGGATATAAACTAGCTGACTCGGCCACGCGTTGCTGTGTTATAAATTAAAATGAAACCTACCCTATGTCCTAAGTCGGAATAAATACAGCAAAATGAAAAATAACATCAAAATCGGTTGAGTAATAGTCAAACACTGTGACACGGAATTTTTATATATATAGATAGATAGATAACGTGTCACGTGTAACAACAAGAACGCACATTGTCAAGGCTTAAATATTTTACTCTAAAGCTGCGAATTGACGATCAGTTTTTCGCATCAGTTGAACTGACGTCCATCCAAAATTTGATCGTGAGTGTCGAATGGAGTGATGTCCAGAGTTTTAACTGACGACGCGCCACGTATTTCCGAGATTATCATAAATCCTACTCGGCGCGTCGCGCCAAACTGATCGTGAGTACATGATCGTCAATCCAACACAAACAGGGCCCTAATTCTGTACGGCACATTATATTCCACACTTATATCGTACCGCGCGCAAACCACATCGATATCGTGTCTTATTTATACCATGTCACGATAAGGAATCGAGACGCCTCTATTCTGTATGGTTCAAGACAAGTTGTCTTTGGTACATTACGAACTCACAACTACATTCAGAAATAATGTTTAGAGAATTTGATGTATTATGTAGTAACTACAATAATAATGTTTTTTAGGCTTATTTTGTTAATGTAATTTATGTTTTTACGTTTTTTATATTGTTAAAAGATTCAAATCAATAAACGATATGACAATAGCTCTAAATATAATTAATTGACAAACACAAGACTAAAATATGAAACGTAATTTTTGAACGTTTATTATGAAGTCGTTGGTTGTGTGAGATTTATGAAAGGTATTTTAAACTAGCCAAAACAATTATTACCATGTTAAAAAACGATTCTTTATTTATTATCGAAAAATTACATATTAAAACGTAAGTACTTTCTACCAATTTAAAATCTCGCCTAATACTAAAGTAATAAATTACAAAGAGAATGTTTGTAAACAAAATTTCATGCATTTCTTATATTTATGAAATGAAACAAATATGACAGTTTGAAATGAAATGCTTTTTATAAACTATTATTTTTGCTTTTTTTACTGGTTTCCGAAAGTGTCTTCCACTGCTGCTCTAATGCGATTTTTCCTTGAAGGCCAATACCATGTCCTGATTCTGCATCTTGGTTGACCTTCATAAATTCAAGCAAATAAACGAGTCGGGTTGCAGTTACCTTTGAGCCCTTGACATCCTGCTAACAAAGATTATATTAGGCAATCAACAAACTCTATAAAACTAAACATTCTACTGTGATAGTTATACAAAGATACTAAAGGTATATTATACAAAAAATTTATGCTTCAGTTTGAAGTCATGAGCACTAGGTAAATTATACCTAGTTTTTTATTTATATAAATTTGTATTTATTTTTGTGGCTTTCTTTGACTTAGATTATAGAATTCGTGCCTTTTTTTATTACAAACATACTTCCTGTCTTCTACATGAATGAAGATATTCAGAAAAATACCTCAACAAAATATAAACCAACAACACCTTAAATTTTAATGTATTCACTACATTGATTAATATTAATATCTCGTGTGTTAGTTTACTATGAATAACAATTCGTACTTACCTTTTTGAAAGTTTATTTCAATGATTTTCGCACAAAAACACCAAAATATTAACTAATCACAAACAAGTCACAATGATTCCGCGCGATTATCAAACGTGGTATTTTTGACAGTTCTAATCGCGCTAATGTCGCGTTCATTCCACACGGTGTTCAACATCGTGGCATAGAGAATACGAATTTTGCAAATGACGTAACAAATTACGATATTGACGTGGTTTCAAAGCAAGGAATCGCTAAGTGGTCATAGAGAATTAGGGCCCAGGTAGTACACTTCCTAACAGCCCAGCCGATTGAAAACTGAAGAGCCGGAGTGTTTTTACGTCTGGACTGACGCGAAAAACTGATCGTCAATGCCCACTTTAAGGGTCAATTTTTTAAAATTCTAAACAACACACTGAGAACAACGGTGGCAATGTTCTTAGTGACGTAATAAATAAGGTTGGCCTTCCACTTTGGAAGCGATACTTTTGACGCGCAGTAATTTAAGTTATATATTAACAAGAATGACAGATAAATCTCTACTAATGAGTTAATTAAGATTTAAAATATGCTTATAACAACAAAAAGTTCTACCTGAGGGTTCGGTGATATGGTTGTTTTTATAAGCATATTTTAAATCTTATAGAAATATGGGATTGTGAATGCTGAAATATACAATAAATACGAGTTATTTAAATTAAGAACAATATAATTTACATATAATAATAATATTTCTTAAATTCACACCTTAGCTCATCGTCGCAAAGTTGCCTGTCTGTCTTCTACAGACTGTACTTTGGAGAGTGTGTTTAAGAGCTGTATTTGCTCATACCGCCATCTCCATCCATCGGACATCCAGACGCACTACAGGCTACCATCCTCTCTTGGTTGCTATTCCTACTTGTTGCACTAAGTGCTTCTCAACATCCATTGTAATGCGCACATCAAAGGAGTGGAACTCCCTCCCTGTGTCTTTATTTCCGAAAGCTTATAACCCGTCGATTTTCAAAGCCAGTGTGAATAGGCACCTTCTGGGTTAGCTCGTTCCATCGTGGATTCTGTCTTGGCCCCCGGGCTTGATTGGGATCAAAAGCGAACCCATCCTGAATTAAAAAAAATAACCTAGCCCAAGAAAGCACTATAAAGCTTGTGTTATGGATACTAGGGTAACTGTTAAACATACATACATGATACATAGGTATGTAATATTCGTAGAAATATGTATATAAACAAACATGACTGTTCGTATTCATCACACAAACATCTGTCCTTCCGGATGTTCGAAACCAGGACTGTCGGTTCGAAAGGCAGGATCGCTACCGCTGCACAATACGGTCATCAAAACTTACATAAACAAATGTGAGATAACTTTATTCTTTTGGCTATTTTGCTTAAAGATAAATATCCAAGTAAGTACATAGGTAAAATAGTTCAATCCCTTTTCTCTGTCATACAATTTACATTTTTATTTGTTGAGTAGTTTATGACGGGCTTTAGTGAAATTAAAACGAATTCCGTCCTCTAAATTTTAAAGGCATTTTAAACCTTCAAATTGCATTTCTTCCGTGATACGCATCGCTTTCCGGCGGATTGCCTATATACTTATTTCCGATTTTAATCAACGAGTGTAAAAAGTAAACATTTTTGTAAATTTCTGTTTTTGTTTGCCAATGCCAATAAAAATTTCGTTAGTGCCTGCGTCCCAGATTAAAAATAACAATCATAACCTATTTACAAGCTTCCACAGATGAAAATAAATGGCATAATTGGAGTAGAGCTCCCATGGATCAGCTTCAATAACGCAATGTCTGTTACGCCATAACTTCCCGAGTTCTTAACCGATTTTGAAAATCGAATCAACACATTTAGGACCACATTGTGCCGGACCCGAATTTTGAAATTCACAAAAATAAAAAAGTTTTGACCAAAAAACATTAGCTCTATGGGATTCACCCATTGAAACAAAAAGTGCGCGCATTTTGAAAGTTTTCATTCTTATGGAATTTTAAAATTTACCAAACATTATTGTTTTTTTTAATAGTACGCTCCGCTCCAATATATGGTGCTATTGAAGCTTTATGCTTAGCATCTCCATCGACCTAACGTATAAATAACATTAACTTCTCTAGCTTCGTTACTTCACTCATGGCGCAGTGGAAAGGAAGCTAAAATACAGATTACTATGCGTTATGTAACATAAGGTTATGCTATGATTTATGAAAGAGGTCACTACCTTGACAATCGACATCGTTGATTTGGTTATCATTTCATTTTTGTTTTTAGAATCTCAAGTATGGTCATTTTTTACTTTTAAAGTTAAATCATAGACAACTATTTTCTATTTTTTTTAATATTGTCGGCAACCATTAGGCAAAGAAGATTTAAAAATGTTCGCGCTGTTTTCGCACTTTTTCGAAATATAGAGAATTATATGTAAAAATATACAATTCTCTATATAAAGATATTCCTACCTATTTAAACACTAGGTAACACAGTCCATTCTTTTTCAAACTATGATGGTATTTAAAAAGATACAAATATGATAACACATTTGCATTTAGCATTATTATATGTTCTGTGGTTCTACATTTTGGACTTATTTCTATTAATCGTGAGTTTTAAAGACAATCCGGATGATTATACAAATTTGTGGTCAGTTATATCTAGATAAGATGTAAGTTAATGAATTAACTTTATTTATCATATCTTAATAATTAACAGAAGTGAAGTGATTAAAAACCCAATGTGAAATTGAATTTTAAGGTGTCTAAAGTTGACACTGTCTGGGGAAATATTGCCAGTAAGTAAAATATTCCTTTTTTTATTTACTAATAATAATTTGGTAGGGATACCAAGTAGGTATCGATACTTTTGATGGCGACTCTCGATACTAAGTACTCGATACTACAGCCCGATATTTACTAGCAAGTACTTACATCAATCGCCAGTATCGAGCACCCAGCTAGAACCTACTCTGTCTTACCATGGTGACTGTTTGGTGCAACAATATCGAATCCACCATTGACACTGACGGTCCTGGGTTCGAGTCCCGGAAGGGACAGATGTTTGTGTGATGAATTCGAGCATTTGTACTTGAGCCATGGGTATTTATATATACATATATATATATATATATATATATATATATATATATATATATATAAATTCTACTTATTTATGAATCAGCATCATCCTAGTATCCATAACACAAGCCTGACAATGCTTTCTTGAGGCTATATTAATTTGTGTGAATGTAAGAATTATAATTATTATTTGTGTATAGGGTGCTTTATTTCTTGAACATCTAATTTTATTTATTTAAGTAATAACTGGGAAGATATAAAGAAATAATTTCCATGTTTTTACAAATAATTTAGGCGACCCGCTATAACTGCTCCTAATACTGATCACTCGAAAGAGTATTTTTGGAATTAGGGGCAATATTGGCCCAAATCAATCGTTTAAAACTTAATAGCTCTTAAAATTATTAATTTTAGCCGAACGCAGAAAAGAGCAATTTAAATAAATCATCTTACTTTGTATTAAATATTTTTACTTTCTCACATCTCCCAGAAGCAAATATTTTATTGAAATTCCATTCTATGGAAAAATCAGAAGTTAATGTTTAAAGCAACAATTTATTATTATTGGGTATTGATACCATACCCCTCGATATGTGTACTCGGTATCGATACTCAAGGTCGATATTTCGAACCCTATAATCTGGCATAGGCACTGTAAGATCGTTTTCATAGTACTATGAATATTATTTTTTCCCGCGTAAATTATTGTCTATGATTGATTGATGATGAATCGCATGGTGGTTTGGACTAATAAATAGTCAGAGATATTGAAATTTTATATGTAGTGTAACAAAACATAAAGTAGAGCAATAATTTGTTCATTTTAATGAGGAATTAGTTTCTACAGAAATGCCAATAAAAGTGTAGTTAGTGACTGCGTCCCTATTAAATTAAAAATGGCACCTATTTTATTGAATCAGTCCTATTATTTAAAACTTAATAATTATCGAATCGTATGAACCCATTATTAAATTATTTTTATTGTAAGTAATATTTTTTAGGAGCTATTATTTACATTAAAAAAATACTTTGCAAAATAATGATAACCTAATTACCAGCTTTAACAGATAAAAATAAATATCATTTACACATATCATGAAAGAGCATATCACTCGCTTCGCATCTTCACTCATGGCGCAGTGGAAAAGAAGCTAAAATACAGATTACTATACGTTGACTTATGTACGAGGTAGAGGCCTTGACAATCGACCTCATTGTTTTGGTACTCATTGCATTTTTGTATTTAGAATCACAAGTATCTTTATTTTTAATTTTAAACCAAAATCATAGGCAACATTTTTTTTTAATAATATAAGCAAGCGTTTGTCAATGAAGACTTCAAAATTTTCGCGCTTTTTTCTCACTCTTTTATTATTTTCGTGCTCTTGGGTAAAAGTCGAAATATAGAGCGTTGTATGTAAAAATATACCAATTTAAAAACTAGGTTACAAAGTCCATTGCTTTTTCAAACAAATATGGTTTAAAAAAGATACAATTATGATAACATATCTGTATTTAGCACTATTATACATTCTGTGGTTCTACACTTTGGACGTATTTCTATTTATCGTCAGCTTTAAAGATGATCCGGATGATTATACAAATTTGTGGTCAGTTATATCTAGATAAGATTTGAGTAAATGAATCAATTTATCATATCTTAATAACTTACAGAAGTGAAGTGATTAAAATTCCAATGGCAAATTAATTTTGAAGGTGTAAGGTTAGGTACTGTCAACCTATTTTTTTATTGTAAAAAGGATGTCAACGAAAAAATGTAAAGAATGGTTTGTGGACACTGTATGGGGGAAAGTTGCCAGTAAGTATATTTTTTTCTTTTTTTATGTACTACAAATAATACAATCTGACAGTGGCGCTGTAAGACAGTGATCAAATCAGCAACCTTGAACAACCCATTAGCGTATACATTGTTCATGGCACTATGAATATTATTATTTTTAACCTGTAGGTGTATATTTTTATAGCAAAATGAAAACCGTAAATTATTATCTATGATTCATTCTATTAGGCGCGTTGAATACATTCTAATGGTGGACTAATAAATAGTCACAAATATTGTTATAAAGTATACCAAAATATTAAGTAGAGCAATTAATTTGTTCATTATAATTCTAACACCGATTTGTAAAAAATAAACTACCTATTTCAATAGAAAAACACTAGAAAAAGCGAGTCGCTGACAAAAGGATTCTCAGGCGAGAATCGAACCCTTGTATTTTGATTGTGTTCAAAGGTTGCGAGTTCGATCCCCGCCTGAGAATTCACTTGTAAGGCCGAGTCGATTATTTCCAGTATTTTTTTTTAATAATTTATCTTATAAAATAACTTTGAAACAATACAAAAATATATAAATTTGTAAAAATAGTTGGTACAATAAGATTTGAAATACGCTTCTAAAAACAATCGCATCTCCGAGCCCTTCAGATAGAAGATGTGGCCCTCGGAAATTTTAGTGTTCTTAGGAGTAGTTTAAATTTTATATGACATTGTGAGTGAATGCAAAAACTAAAAGAAATACAAAAAAGTTGGTACTCTTAATTAATCACCTTTTAGTTATCCTTACTAATATTATAAATCGGAAAGTGAGTTTGTTTGTTTGTTCCGCTTTCACGCCGTAACTACTGAACCGATTGCTTTGAAATTTTGCAGACGTAAAGATAAAAGTCCGGATTAAATAATAGGGTACTTTTTATCCTGGAAAAATTGATATACCCGAGGAAAAACAAAAATATTGTTTGCTTGATGGATGGATTGTAGATGGCGCTGTGTGTCGTTTAAAACAACGTAAAATATTGCAAACGAATATAAACATGTAAATTTAGAAGCTAAATGATACGATAATGAATCCCCGAAAATGAGGAATTCCCGAGGGATGACGTACAATTTGTTTTATCGTCTAAACTGTTTTTTTTACATCTACTTATATGTTGCAAACGAATATGAACATGTAAATTTTAAAGCTAAATGATACGAAAATGAATCCTCGAAAATGAGGAATTCTCGAGGGTATGCGATAGATGGCGCTGGGTGTTTTTTAAAACGTGGTAACGAAGTGTTTTTTTAAGATACGTAAGAAGTGGAATGATATCTCGCTCTTTAACCTGTAGCTCATACACTTATTCGGTGCACTTTTCGACTCATTTA
This sequence comes from Calamotropha paludella, assembly GCA_927399485.1. NCBI lineage: Eukaryota > Metazoa > Arthropoda > Insecta > Lepidoptera > Crambidae > Calamotropha > Calamotropha paludella. The sequence continues at coordinate 6,442,230 of OV656831.1, read as the reverse complement.
CTTACTTGCTGTTTTATCTTTATCCACTGTTTTGCGCTTTTTTTGGTTCCTACCATTTTACATTGAATCCCAAGCGGGCGAAGCCGCGGGCGGAAAGCTAGTCAATTGAATAAATTACTGTACTGAAGTCGGTTTAATTGTTTTTAAATTTTTTTTTTTATTGACACGATACCTGAGATAAGTTGGACTGTTTCTTCTAATAATTTCGTTTCATATAAAAACAAGCAGTAAAATACTTATACAGCAAAAAATATAATTATACAATAGGTCAACACAGGAATTACATATTAGAAGCAGAATAAAAATTCGTGTGTTCAGCAGCAAAAATGGGGGTCGAAGGTCGGTTTTCGGGCATTACCCTAGCTAATGAGGGTACAAATAGAATTTGTAAAAGAAAGTAAGTTACATATAACTATATCTATCTACTATATAAATCTGTACCATCTATCCATAATTTTTTTAAGGATTCTCCATTTTTTTATTTTTGTCTGTCGGTCTATTTGTATGTCCTTCTATAAGTCAAGAAAAGGCGGCAAGCGAAACCTCGGGTTAAAGCTAGTAAACCCTATAGAAATGAAATAAGATGCAGACTTATAATAATAATTGATTTTTGCAATAACATCAAGTGTGTACATTTACAAAATTACAGAAATCCTTATGTAACCACTTGTTAGTCCACGGTAGCAATTGCTACTATATTCAAATTTCCGCTTGACCTTCTGTTTTTTTTTTAAATGACGATATATTTTGAGTTACAGAGATCCAAGTATTCTGTGGTGGATTCTTTATTTAATAAGCTTTTCGGTAGTATTTTTTGTTTGGCCCTAGCTTCAATATTTAGCAAGAAAATGGCATTTTTATCTAAGAGTCCGACATTTTTCACAATTTGCGCAGCATTGGGATACTGTTGAAAGGGGTGGAGCGCGCGGGAGCGGACTGAAAAGTGGGTAATTAATAATCAACAACTTGTCACAAACATATTTTACGTTGACAGCTGTACTAGTAAACCTGTGTCACAACTGTCAGCGCCCTCCCTCCTGAATCTCAACAAGTTATGATATAATTGATAAATAAACTAGGCGATGCAGCCGCTAAGCATAAAGCTACGCTAGCACCATATATTTGAGCGGAGTGTAATACTTAAAAAAAGAAAAAAAAATGATTCGATTCCACACAAAAAATATTAAAATCGGGTAAAAACTCGAGAAGTTATGGCGTAACAGACATTGCGCCATTAAAGCTGATCCATGGGAGCTCCGCTCCTACGAAACTTAATTGATTCTCAAACAGATATAAAGAAAAGAAATAGATAATAAGGTGGACCATGAAAGGCCACTACATATAACAAATTAGTTTATATAATTTATAGTAATAATTCCTATGTTCACACTAATTAGCCTAGCCCAAAGTAAGCACTAAATAATGCTTGTGTTATGGATACTAGGGTAACGGATAGACATTCATAAGATACATATGTAGATATGTGATCAAGGCCGTGGCTAGGGGGGGGGGGGGGGCATTGTGGGACAATGCCCTACCATGCATGCATTTTTATTATTATAACATAGAAAAATACTAGAAAAAATCGATTTGGGATTACAAGTGAATTCTCAGGCGGGAATCGAACCCGCAACCTTTGGAAATTCGGTCCAATGTTTGACCTTGAGGTCAGTGATATACATAGTGATTTAGGAGCCCGTGCTTCGAGGGCAGATCAATTATGATTAATTTACTATTTCCGCCCTACCTGTAACCAATGCTGCCCTACCTCAAATTAGACTCTAGCTACAGCCCTAAATATATGTAAATACCCAATACTCAGGTATAAATGCTCGTATTGATCACAAACATCTGGGATTTGAACCCAGGACCGTCAGTGGTCAACACGAATTTACTAGATAAACGAAATATTCAATTATTATTTATTAATAATCTATTCTAAACGGCCTTGCTGAGAACAAGGCTCTATACAAGGCCGATATGATAAATGTGTCGTTTAACTTAATATTAACGTTGTCACAATCAAAATATTTATTTATATTTAAACAACATAAAAATGTGTTTTATTAAAACTAAAAATAAAACAAAAACTGGCAATTTCTTAATATTATATTATTTATTTTAAATCACTATATATATATATTGTATACTAGCTGACCCAGCCACGCGTTGCTGTGGCACAGTAATTTAATTTTTTTTAAATAAAAGTAGCCTAAGTTACTCCTTATTACATAAACTATCTGCCAATAAAAGTCCCGTCAAAATCGATCTAGCCATTTCAGAGATTAGCCGGCACAAACAGACAGACAGACAGACAAAAATTGTAAAAAATGTTATTTTGGTGTATGTACCGTATATATATTCATATGCATGTTGTAAAAAACGGTTATTTCAATATTACAAACAGACACTCCAATTTTATTTATATGTATAGATTATAGAAGTCTTAAAAAATAGTTAATTTGATTGCTTAAAAAATATAAAATAAATATGCATCTTTTACTGTGTCTGTCTGTACTCACCTCTCCGGTTGACTGGTAGAATGCATTTAGTCCGCTATTTGTACAATTCTATGTGCAATAAATCATAAATAACTAGGCGATGCAGTCGCTAAGCATAAAGCTACGCTAGCACCATATATTAGAGCGGAGCGTAAGACCAAAATAAAAATGTTTTTTTTATTTCGATGGGAATTTTTGCGTCAAAAGTCACAATCTGGTCCTAAACCTGTTGATTCGATTCCACACAAAAAATATTAAAATCGGTTAAGAACTCGAGAAGTTATGGCGTAACAGACATTGCGCCATTGAAGCTGATCCATTGGAGCTTCGCTCGCTCCGCCCTAAATATATGTATATCAGTGTATATATTGGAGCGGAGCGATAATAATAACATCACTAATTAGTCCACCTCGGAATTGAGTTTCGGAATAACCAATCATCTTCTCTCAACATTCCTTTGTTTTATTTCCAGTGGTGTCGTGGGGAGAACCACAAAATCCCCCAGTTCTACTGCTCCATGGTTATTTGGATACCGCCGCTACTTTCATTCCCTTGGTAAATCTTCTTCCAGACACATATTACTACGTTGGCTTCGATAACCCAGGTAAAAGTACAGGTTATAATAAAAAAGGTTAATACAATGTGTCCCGTCACAAGTGTCGAAGCCTTTAATGGTGTGAATTATGGCATTTTTTATCGACAAATTTCCCCTAAAATTTTGTTTTTCTCTTACGGCCGCCATTTTGTTTTCTTGGTAACCAAGACCTGGGCTCTCATTATAAAATTCGACCACCACTACTTATGTAAATGTCCTATCAACATTAAAAAGGTGTCATTTGATAGCTAAACATGACGGCTGTGTAACTGTAGATAACAGTTACACAGCCATCATGTTTCAATTGTCATGAAATAAAAAATAGAAAAAAAAAATTAAAGAAAAACAAATAGATTCTTTTTTGTGTATTTTTTAATTATTGGCTTTTTGAGAAAAACCAAATTTGAGGGGCAATTTGTCGATAAAAATGCCATATTTCACACCATTAAAGGCTCCGACACTGGTGACGGATAACACATTGTATACAAATAAGCTTCCCTGATTTTGAATTCTGATTGTTAGACATACAGTTGTAAATCGGGTGATGTACTTTGAAAATGATAATTTTAAGTTCTTATACTTCCGCGCACATTACACATTTAAATAAAACGACTCATTTAGAGTTTTTTGTGCATAATCAATATTTAATCCCGACGTTTCGACTCCTTTACAGGAGCCGTAATCACTGGATCACTGTTCAGTCAAATAATGAGCAAAAACGCTAAATAAGATGTTTTATTTAGGTGATATATATTTTTAATAAATATTAAAATTTATAAAGAGATTAATAAAACAGAAGACTTGATAAATCTATTATTTTTAACCCCGACGATAAAAAGAGGGGTTTTATAAGTGTGACCACTATGTGAATGTAGTTGTCTGTCTGTGGCACCGTATCTCTTAAACGGGTAAACCGATTTGGATGCAATTTTTTTATTTGAAAGCAGATTTTCTAGCGGTAGTTCTATTAGCGGTAGACTATTTATATTTAAATCGAACCAGCCGTTTGCGCATTAGGGATTTATTAAATATAAATTTTAGCTGACTGGATTGTGATTAAGATTCTTATATAATAATGATATCAACAAATACAGGGCACGGCAAGTCAGATAACTACCCAATCGGGCCGTTGGTTACTCAGGTGACTCTGATAGAAGTCATCCGCAGGGTAGTGGAACATATGAGTTGGGACAAATTTATGGTACTGGGACATTCTATGGCATTTATCAATGGTGAGTATGGAAAGTAACTTGCTAAGTTAGACACAAAATATAGTTTATAGTTTCCAGCAAAATGGATAACCTATGAATGTGGTATCTGGATGATTATCAAAAAGTTGCCTAAACATTATAATTTCTTTGGCGTTTTATTTCGTCACATAAAAATATAGGGTAAATTCAATTTTTAAACTTCAAATAAAAATACCTTTTTTATGAGAATACCAAAAGTTGAACACAACAACACAAAAAAGTGTTCTATCTGATATCATAAGTATATAAATGTTATAGTTTTGAAATTAAAGCCTAGGGGGTTCCTCAAGGCACTATCTTTGGACCCTTACTTTTCCTTATATCTACTTTACACGGCAATAACATTTTATATACATAATGTTTAATGTAAGTCACGCCCAATTTGGTCATTAGTTAAGGGTCTCTTCTTTCATCCACTTCATCTTTTATCTTGCTCTTATTATACATAGAAAACACAAGCTAACTAATGCGTAAGCTTCTGTGTTACTTCACACGTAGAATTATGCTTTCAAATGCATAATTTCGATGAATTTAAAATCATTTAAAATTACAACTAATCACATAATTTGGAAAACCATATTTATTTTATTGCATAATTTTGAATACTATTGTTATTTTTAATTCATCACACAAACTGATTATTAATATAAGATCACAAATTTGTTGTTTGTTTGTCCGCTCATTTTCCCGCTCTTTTTCCATTGTATCAATAAGGTTACCATAGCAACGCGTTAGCCGCAAGTAGTTCGTCTACCGGACGCTAGATGGCGCTAACGGAAAAATATTTAATAATAAAAAAAAACAAGAATTTTATCCACCCGTACGAAGCCGGGACGGGCCGCTAGTTGTCGAACAATCAACATTGACGAATGGGACAGTCCATTTTATTCGCTTTTTATGACTGACGGTTTAACAGAGACGCAATCCATTTGCGCCTAATAGCATAAAAGTTGTCAGTATGTTCTTGCGCAAACATGAGTAACGAACTACAAAAAACTACCCACACCACTACCCACAGTCTAGCCACCGACTAGTTTGTTAGTATAAAATAACTTACAGAATGATTTAAATATACTAATTTTAACTTGTTTAGTACCCCGAATAAACTTGCGGGCCAACACGATCCTTGACCGACAGTGCTCTTCTTTCACGCTCTATATCTAGATCGTCCTTTGAATTACAATTAAATAGGTCTTTGCAGTCGCTAAGCATAAAGTTTTGCTAGCACAATATATTGAAGCGCAACGTTATGCTTAAAAAAATATTCAATAATGTTTGAAAATTCCATAAGAATTAAAACTTTCAAAAAGCGCTCGCATTTCCTTTCAATGGGAAATCCCATAGAGCTGTTTTTTGGACATAACTTTTTTCAATTTTGCGAAATTCAAAATTCGCCGTCACGATCTAGTCCTAAACCTGTCGATTCGATACCACACAAAAAATGTTAAGAACTCGGAAAGTTATGGTGTAACAAACATTACGTCATTATTTTGGTCCATGGGAGCTCCGCTCGCTTCGCTCCAATTAAATTAATTTTATGCATTCCAGCGATATTTTACCACGCCGTATTTCCTGGCAAGATAACAAGCATGGCTTGCGTGGACCCCTTACCAGCCATCACTAATTACTACGCCATCCAAGACAATCCAGATATGTGGTATCTCTTCTTCTACGATACTTTCTACAACGAGTTTAAAAAGTAAATATGCTATTTTTAAATAATTAGCATATACTCTGGTCTTTGTATATTTTTCGGCCTTTATGATGCACCTTTTTATTTTAATATATTACCGATTTATGATATTGTTTGTATGTATACTATATTATATATTATGTATAATAATATCTTATATATCTGTTTATTTATAGTAAATAGTAAACTTTTTTTTTATTGAGCACCACCAACTGACCAATTAGGATTCCAAAATGGTATGGCATATTCTTCTTATCTGGAGCAGCTGGCTTTCAATTTTAGATCAGCGTATATAGAAGCAATATTAAGGAGTACAAAACAAAAGAAAATGTTTAGAAACGTCAAGATTTGTAGCAACAGGAGTGAAAAAACCGTCACAGGGTGTAAATTTTATCGATTTTTTTTAAATGTTGTTTTTTTTTATTATATGACAGATTTTTTTTATATTTTTCTGATAACTTTTATGAGTTAGTCTATCACCCGCTTCCGGCTTGACGTCGGCTTCTGGGACACCCTGTATCTGGCTCTTAGTTAGTAACGTGCTTTTAAATTCAACATATTAAAATGAACGTTCGATTTATCCACAACAATACACTACTTATTTTAATAAAGTTAATCAAATTTTATCCAGTTTTACATAATATCTCATTTTTATTAGATCTTCGATTTTAGAATCTATATTTCTAATTCCCTGTTATTATTGGTTCATATAAGTAATGGATATAATAAAATTAAGGGATCTACATATGGGTTGTTTGTAAGGGTTTAATTACTTTCTATTTGAAGATCTTTCTTTAAGCCGTGAAATTTTTCCCTCGTCTCAGCCGGAGACGCATCATTTTGACATGATAATGACAATTCTGGCTGACCCTTTTTCATTTTTAAAAAAAATTGGTTGCCTGTAAAGTCGGTATACGGGCGAAAGTTTTACGTGACAACGACTTTGAGTGGTAAAATAATTTAAATGTGAATATTCATTCGTATAGTAGGAAGAAGGATGAAATAATAGTAACAATTTAAAACATTTATTTATACAAAGAATTATATTTAAAACATTAATTTATAGGCACGCGTCCCTTCCACTTTTTATGTCTGTCTCTCTCGCTCTTAGGCGGGCTAACCATGCCCGAGTGGAAGGGACGCGTGCCTCTCACTCGTAATATAATAACGTGAGCGGAGCGTAACGCAGTTTCTTGAAGTGTCACCCGGCAAACCAATTTATAAGACGTTGTCACGTCAACAAGAGCAATTACTTTTTCTGCGTAAAGATTAATAATTTCTTCAAAAACAAAAGAGTTACATTCAAATCAATAAACTTTTTCACTAAAGTACCTAAATACTAAAAACAGGGGATCAGAAACATAAACTGTTGTCTATGGTTGGTGGTAAACGCAAAATGTGACATTCAATTTATGATGCAGCAACTACGAGGAGCCTCCTCTGTATGATCGGGAACAGGCGATTAAGATGCTTATGGACAACCGCAACCTCACTCGGGAACAAGCCGAAGTGCTGTCTACCAGGGGACTGGTACACGTTAAGGAAGATCTATACAGGTTAAATCAAGGTTACATTTTAGTTGACACCATTCCATTTTACCATTAACTTGTTTGTAACGACTCAATTAATAGTATATAAAGAGAATTACATATTTAATATCATTTTCCTAATCTATAGATAAGACTTTTTGGCTAGAGCGGGAAGCGTCACGTTAATAGTTTTGTTTCTCTTGTTGAAATTTGTGTTGTTGTGGATATAAGTGCGTAATAATGGTGGATTATTAACCACTAAGTGTTTGTGAACATACAAGAGTGTTGGCAAGTGTAACAAAGCAGTAAAAGTTGTCTTTTCCTGCTCTCTCGAGAAGTCCACGGAAAGGTGTCAGTAAAATCCCACAGATTTACTGAAACCTAGGAAAAAATATATTTTACTGTTCATTCATCATCATTAAATTAAGAAATTACTCAAGAACTGGCAATTATAGAAGCAGGAGAGGCGCATTGTTAGGCATCTGATGATAACGATACTCATTAGTACTGCTACCTTATTTTCTATTTTGACGTCTAATATGCTCAAAAACTTCAAATTTCTTTTATTACAGATTCGCTCGGCAGTCCATGATGAGAAAACTCGTTCAGTTTCCAGTGTTAAAAGACACTTTAAGAAATGCTATAACGATAAACCCACCACGATTGCTGAATCTGATTGCAATACACCGCACCGACAATTTCGGGCGTGCATTTTCAGCTAACATCATGGCGGAACTGGAAAAAGATGGCCGCCATTCAATAGTACTCGTGGATGGCGAACATGACGTGCATTTAATGAAACCGGAAATACTTATACAATATATTGCTGATTTTTTTAAAGCCGATGAACTAAATAAAATTAAAGCGAAATTATGAAAATTAATTTTAACGGAAGAAATATAAATAATTATCTTCTGTTGAAGCCATCGTCTTTGCGAATACATCATTTTATTTAATACGGAATAGGAAAAGTCAATAGTGCATCATTTTATTGTTTGCCTAGATGGTTCGGTTTTATCAATTTTATAAAAAACACAGTATAAAGAGAATAGTGACTTAATTTGCAGTTATGTTAAATAATAATTAGTGTATACTATTAAAGCTAATAATAAGAAACTTTTTAAGGAGATTTATACATATTCAGTTACATGTTTCTTAGGGGCCATCCATAAATTACGTCTTACGAATGTTAGGACTTTACAATCCGTCCCCTGTCCTTGTCACAGGTTGTTACATTTTTAGGACCCGTCCCCCATGATGTGACGTCAAAATTTTTTCAATTTTTCATTTTTAAAGTGCTAAAGTAAACCAATGTAGATCGAGTTGGTAATTTATTAGAGATTTTTATTTACATACTAATTTCGCGATCTAGTATTTTAACATGTGACGTCACAAAGCTTTTGTCCTCTGCCCCTTGTCACAAAATGTCACATTCCGGTGATATCCTCCTTTTAACGTGTGACGAAGTTTATGGATGACCCCTTATAAATAAGAAGTTGTATTTTTAACTCTCGACGCAAAAACGACGGGTGTTATAAGTTTGACGTGTATGTCAGTATGTTTATCTAAGTGCGATCGTAGTTCGCGAACGGATGAACAGATTTCCATATAGTTTTTTTTGTTTGAAAGATTTCTTAGTCGAGTGTTTAGGGCTATTTTTGAAGAAAATTGATTCAGGCATTTAATTGTTATAGGGGGTGGAAGAGGGGATGAATAAACGATAGTAAGTTAATAAATCCAAGTGGGATATCAATTAAATCAAGTTTGAATGTGAGGGGGTGGTTATCGGGAAGGGGACGAGTTAACTGAATTCAGCGAACACCCGAGTGGGGTATCATTAATGGCGCGAGTTCGTGTCGCATTTAACCTGTATTTTAATAATGATAATAATTATAATTATTTAAACTAGCTAACCCGGCCACGCGTTGTTGTGGCTCAGTTATTATAATATTATCATAATGATAACATTTGCTTAAAATAGGAAATCAAGTCATAACTCAGTGTTGTGAATGTTATTCTTAAGCTTTTACTGACAATATGATAACAAAAACACACACAAAGTATTGTCATAATATAATTAGGATTAAAGCTACGCCGTGTCGGATGACCGCTACATATTCAAAATACTTTTATAAAATAAGTTCTTAATCAATAAAATAAATTACGAGCCTAACTACTTACCAAAAACTTTTGTACCGAGTAAGTACAAAGATATATGTAATTAGATATATAGTTTGGTATTGAGCAGTCCCCTGGAACGGCAAGTTTTAATTTAAATAATTATATTATTTTGAACTGTAAAAGCTAATATAACTAATGTATTCGGTTGAGGTTTTTACATACTTAAATCTTACTATCAAACTTTGATTATTAATACATTTATAATATCTATTATTTTTTATTAATATATATTATTTTACTTTTTGTTGTCGGGGTTTTAAAAAAAAATCTTTTTTAAATGCATTTGGTCCAAACCACGTCATATAAAACTACGTACTTGAAAAATGTAACTATTCTTCCTACCGTATTAGATGTATCTAGATTTGTAGCAACTAATAATTTAAGCCTGGACACATATAAACCTCTAAAATGTTAAATGTTAGAGGTTAAAATGAAAAGAAAACATAAATCTTTTTTGTTTTTTGTCTTTATTATAAATAATTAAGCCCAAAGTGATCCAGGCAAACAGCCTAGTCAACTCAGTATCTTTTTTATGTTTAAGGTGTCAGCCATTTCTAATTATTTGGAATTAAATGAAATTTTTGTTAATTATTTTTATTTAACAACGATTCATCGCCAATCCCTAGCAGACATGTAACGAGGTCTCTTGTGATGATGATTCTTGGTTCAAAACCCTTGAATTATTAATTCATATTTATTAATATTAATCCATTTATTGTTCAGAGAACAAGTTCAATTTCTTTTATAAAAGTCAACAGCACATCAATGTATACGAAAAGGACAAAATTCTCCATTAGATATTAAGCTTGAAGTCCACCACTTAGAGTTTTATTGAAGTTTGTTGTAGGTTGAATTTGTGTTGTCCGTACAAGCTAGATCTTATAAAGTATAATTGTAAAAATAGTATTTTTTACATGTAAAAAATCAACTAGGCTCCTTCCATACTGACACTTGGGCAGGTTTATGTAACAATAATTTCTTTAGGTAGTAGAGATTTTTTATGTAAGATGGTTAACTAAAAACAATGCAACCTCAAATAAAAACAGCACAGCAGGTGACATTAGGGAGCTGAGCTGCATTAACGAAACGCAGCGCAACTAATGAACAATATACCGTTTTAATATCATTTTCTATTTGAACGCAACGGAGAAATATTGAATTTATCTTACTTAAAGAAGTAGTTTGCCACTGTCACCTTGGATTTTGATTGCCCTTCTATTTACTGTTCGCGATAATCAATTTGGCAAATCCATTACGTAAAAGTTATATACACATCGATATCTGCCTGCTAGTTCTGATTAAATTTTTAACGGTACAAAAAAAGCTAATAATATATTAAACTAAGAATTTTAAAGTTTAAAAAATATATATTGGCCTCTTGGTCTGCATAGATTTCACTGAGTTTTATAATAATTTATCTCTAGACGTCATTGATAAATTCTATTATAAATTAAACAAAAAAAAAAAGAAAATTAGTTGATTTTATTGATTGAATTGTTCATTTTACACCGTTTTTTCGATGATATCTATCTTTATGTAGATAGTTATCAAAGATATCATCTAGTAGTGATTCTGACGTATTTAATGATACCACCAAAACTTTAAAATGCCAAGCAGTCATTGAGAATTTACCTACTTTCTGAGAGGTTTAAATATAAATACAATAAAGGCAAGATTAACATCATGATTTCATGCCATTGAAAGAGAATAGAGTACGCTGTCAAGTTCATAGAAATTGATGTTGTGGTAGATATTAGTGTATAATAATAATGAATTTTGAATCATTAAGTGTTTGTGAACATGCACGAATGTTGTCGAGTGAAACAAAGCGACAGGTTCTTTCAAACTCTCCTAAGACATTTTGCGGAGGTTTTAGTGATTGTTCATACATCATCTATCATTCATAAATTAGCTCATCATCATTATCAAATTAAGAAAAGAATCACTAAAGATGTGGCTGATTGTGCTTCCTACACTTTGCCTTTCTTAATGGGAAAACTTAATAAAAAACTACAAAAAGTTACTGTCAGTGTCAGCCATTTACTTGACTACTGGTAATACTAAAATACACCTAAATAAACAAATGTCTTAAGTTATAAAGTTCAATGAAATGTGAGAGAAAGTAATCTAAATATCAGATTTAATATTTACAGTTTTTATCAAATGGAAGAAAATCACCTATTCTTTTCATGAATTTCAAGGTGTAAAATGAAGACATTTGTATTATTAGCGCATTACTACATTAAAATATTATATTAAGTTTTTCTTTCATCATGAAAATAATATTAAAAGAATGGAATATCGATGTACCTTGGGGTAAATTGGCGCGTAAGTATATTGTATACAATATTATTAATATACATACTTAAACAAAAATAATTCAGTTAACAAATTCACTTTTCCATTGTGTAAACCTGTAAATTAAAATTGACTAAGAAACGGTACATTTATATGATTGGTGGTTTAATAAATATATGTTCAAAATGATTCATTATACGACTATTTTAAGTTATCCTGAAGATTAAACCACTCTGTTTAACAACTGTAAACGAAACAGCTGATAAACTCACAAGAAAATAAATTTATACATTTTGGTGTCTTTAATAATAATAATATTTCTTACAATCACAGCAATTAGACCAGAACAAAGTGATTAAGGCTTGTGTTATAGATACTAAGTTTGCAGATAGAGATACACATGTAATATATCAGTAAGAAATAAATGAATACATAAAGTAAGTCACTATACCTTTTATATTATAGTTTATTCAAATGAGATTTCAGTTCAATATATTTAAAAAAAATTTCAGTGTTATCATGGGGTAATGCAGAGGGCGAGCCAGTACTTCTAGTTCATGGCCGTCAAGACAGTGCTGCTACATTCATTCCCATCTTGGAATATCTGCCAGATAACTACCACTATGTAGCACTGGATTTACCAGGGCATGGAAAGTCAGACCCATTCCCAATAGGTAAGTTTTTATTTTCTGTTATTTGCATTAATAATTATTTACTTAATACATTTTTGAGGACCTCAGTGGTCAAGCGGTCCTAGGGTTGCCAACATTTCATCGACGAAATATAGTATTTTTCAAACTAAGGTATAAAAAATATAGTACACTTCATAAAAAAAATAGTATTTTATGGAAAAATTAAAAAAAACTAAGTTATGTATTTTAACAAAAACAATGCATGCAAACCAGTGACGTGACCAGAGATTCTTTTGTTTGACATTGACAAGTTCGGAATGTGCATATATCTAGTACAATCTAATACACATACACTATACTCTAGTCAAAAGGTAAGGATATTCATGCATGTGACTAAATAGTAGATAAAAAAAAATCCCATAACCTCTTATATTTCAGTGTTATAGAGTATTTTTGCATACTTTATATTTCTTTAACAGTGTATATAACAAAGACCCGAAATATAGTACAATACTATATATTATAGTATAGTAGTTTATTTGCAACAACGGTTTATCGAAATAGAGTAGAGAGTAGAGGAGTTTATTGATTTACAATAAATAGGTTTAAGATATGATGATATGGTTTTTCCTTTAGGCTTAGAACTGACACATAATATTATTTATTAAAATAAATGTAGTAGGCATATTAAGAAAATCTGTTTTTATACAATAATTTTCTTATGTAAAGTCACTCAATATCTACATATTAAAATTTAAAAATAGTATTTCAGAGACATCTCTTATACTGACTGAGCGATGTGCGCATATCGCTTATCTCTTATGACTTTTAAAAATCTTTGTTCCAGGTGTGATGCTGACAAGATTCCACTTTGTTATCAGTGTGGATTTTGCTGTAAAGCATCTTGACTGGCAACAGTTCATCTACATGGGGCATTCCTTCGGATGTGATCTAGGTTGGTTATTATTGACGTTGGTGATGTGGTTCGCGATTCCGGCTTACCGGATGGGTGACCTTAAAAAAGTCGAAAGTATAATTATATAGCTGCTGTCCATTACCTCTGAAAGGTCACTAAGCCTCAGGGGGTCAATTTTGAGTTTTAAATGCCAGTATATGTAAAATAAAAGTCTTTCGTTAGATCTAGGAATCCTATATCTACTACATGTGGCTTTTGAAATAATTTTAGTAAAAACCTCAATTAAAAATTATTCCGCGTTTTACGCTTATACATATCTCAAAAAAAAATTTTTTTGTGGTTTTAAAAAAAAAATTTTTTTGTTTAGCTTACAGAAGGTAAATTGGATAGATAAATTGTCTTAACCTTTTTTAATTAGGTCACAAAATGAAAAAAATCTTTTAATTCATATAGAGAGAAAACTTTACAGCAAAAGTAATTTGAAGTAATTCGACAGTAGCATTAGAGCTCTTATACACGGGCGGCACGTTGTCAACGACAGTACCAACTGCAGCCGTCGACACTCGTTGGCGACAGGCGTCGACGCCTCGGCGGCAGCCGTCGACACGCATTCGCGGCAGCCGCTGACGCTATAGACAGGACTGACAGAGTCAGAAGAAGAAACACTATTATTACTTTTACTCCATCGTCTGTATGGAGTCTTTCAAAATAGCCGTTAGCTCATCAAAAGATGCAATTGACATTCGCAAATAATTGAAAAAATTTTGCTTGTTCCTTCGTAAAAGGAAATAATTCGTAAATGGAGTGTAAAAGAATGTCTATCTGTTTCTCTATACGTTAATATTTCTTTAACCCACAACGAACGCGTTCTTCTTTTTCGTTTTTGTCGGCAACGATGGAGTAATTGTAATAACAGTGTTTCTTCTTCCAAATCCATTTTGAAACTGGCCTAGCTCCCTGTCTATAGCGTCAATGGCTGCCGCCGACGCGTGTCGACGGCTGTCGCCAATGCGTGTGGTCAGCTGCCGCTGATGGGTGTCGACGGCTGCCGCCGACGCGTCGACGCTTGTCGCCAACGAGTGTCGACGGCTGACAGCTGCAGTTGGCACTGTCGTTGGCCTCCCGTATTATGCCCGCTCTTAGGGTTTCAGTAACTCCCTAGGACTGGTCGGGATCGCGACTAAATCCGAAAGGATATCACGTGTACCCCACCAATGTGTTGTGGGACGCCGCAGGTTTTAGTGGGTATGCCTCCAAGGCTTTATCAGGCACTAGGCCTGGTGAGGTTATGAAGGAGAGACCCACATACCATCACAAAATTAATGTCTCGTCGTCTCGTGCGCACCCAGTACGAGCGAATGCGCAAAGCATTTCCTGCGAAAAAAAAATGGTTCCAAAAGTAGTTATCTAATACGTAATCTATACTTAATAGCTGACCAACGAGGAAACGCGAGAAAACGGAAAAAAATCTTTCTGAAACCTAAGACACGTTGATTTTTCTAATGAAAATAATAACATATTCTTAAATTTCAGGTCTATTCTACAATGCAATATACCCAAACAGAGTAAAAAAGTTTATCCTCTTCGATCCTCTCGTCGCCCTCCAAAGACTACAAATTCACGACCCACAAGAGTATTACAAAACGTTTTATGCTGAATACTACGATCGATACCGGGAGTACAATAATGACAATCGGTCGTTGAGTAAGCGGAAAGCTATAGAATCGGTCATGAGGGCCAGAGGACTGAGTGAGGAACTGTCTAAGTTGGTTCTTAGCAGAAACTTGCAAAAAAATGGAGATGATCAGTATAGGTAATTAAATAAAATTTAATTGTAAAACTATCCCAATACAAATAGATACGAAAAATATTAACAGAAAAATATTTTACCATCGTTTTAGCCTGTAGTACAGCGTCTGTGGGCTACTGTATTCAGCACTCAACTCTTAAACTCTTTGAAGCTCAAAAAGAAGAGCAGTCGCCCGGATAGTAAACCATTGGGGGTCCGAATACAGTCTAATGTCTGGGAAACCCTGATGTCCGGGAAACCCTGAAATATCATATATGTTTCTATTTGTTAAATACTAAAATATACTTGATACTTGTAAAATTATCAACAGAAAAACCCAGAATATAAATAGGTAACAGGTTAATATAAAAATATTCAATCATATTTTTTGTATCTAATGAATTTCATATATAATCAAGTTGGAATAACACTTGAAAAAAATCGACAGGTTTATTAATGGCCCTGTAGCTCAATCGAAAGAGCAGTTGCTCAAATATCGAAAGATCTGTACAGTTCGACACTTTCAAGAAGTTTAATTAAATAAGTACGAGAAACTAGACATAAGATCTGGCATCTTTGGCCAACGTAACTTAATAGCTGTCCAACGAGGAAACTCTGCCAGCCTTTTTTCAACAGCAGTGTTGAGGCTGATTATTTTTTAAACATTGCAGGTTATCCTGGGACCGTCGTTTAAAAATCTTGGCCCCTCAAAACCAACCTACGGAGTATTATTATCAGTTGTTTTCAAATATTCCGTCCACACTTATAATATCTGCCACAAACAGCTCTGGATATGAAAAAGGAAAGACAGCCGTAAATCAATTAGTGCAAAGGTTAAAATTGACTGAAAATTTAACTATAGAAATTGTTGAGGGAAATCATGATGTCCATCTTATAAGACCAGATGTGGTTACTAGTATAGTTGTACCTTTTTTAGAAAAGAAATTCTCGAGATCTAAGCTTTAAAACTATTGTATTCTACACTAACTGGGTTAATTGTTGTAAATAATGGAAATATTGTTAAATAATTGGAATAAATGTTGTTTTCTTGTTATTTAATAAATTAATTGCTAGACTTTTATATTGAAAGTTTTTTTTTAACTTATTGTTTTTAAATTAAAGAATTTCGTATTGGATAAAATTAGTAAATACATACATTGCTTTGAACCCAAATTAATATCTCAAACAGTTGAATAAATTTAGAAAGTTAGTTTTCTACATGCCTACTCATATTCAGCCATATGAGTATCGAATCCGGCTACGAATTTTATCAATAAGTGATATTATGGATATAGTATGGACAAACTATCGCTATTAAATTAAAATGACCTCTTTTACTGTGGCATAAGGTATACGGTGTAATGTATGTATATATATAGGTTCACATGTGTGACGTATTAATAAAGTGCAAGCGACACACGCCCGTACGCACGGCCTACAGCGGTAGTGGGGCATTGCTCGCTCGACCGTCGGCCGGTGCGGACGTGCGTGTGCTGCTTGGTGAAACTACTGACTGCTTTCATTTGATGGATACCCTGACAGTAATCGAGGACACCACACGTGGCGACGAGCCTTCAAGTAAGTGGTGTATAGAAAAATTAGCTCGTGAAAATCAAATTAAAGGAGGGAGATAACGAACCCATCTGCAAAAAAGGCTGTCTCATAGTATTGAGACAAAAAAATGTTAAATAGTTTATCCACTTGATTCTAAGAAGAGTTGAAAAATCATTGACTATAGCAATGTAAATATCAACTTGAATAACGGCAGTGTTAATTGCAATTCTAAAGAACTTGTGTAATTATTGATAGCTATTTTATTTTAAGAAAAGAAAATATATGAAGTCATCCTATTTTGCTATAAAGGAAATCCTTATAACCTTGTAATAAGCACTCGATTGAATAATGTATGTGTTGAAATTATTATTACCTTCACGGTTATTTCTGCCATATTATTCTAGTAATGAATGTCTTGTTCTTACTTTTAATAATTCTGGTTTGTGCTACCTACCCACACCAAACCTAATCTTACTTACGATTTAAATCGATCGAGATTTTAACTTAGTTAATAGTAACCCTGCACGGGTTAAATTGCATTATACGGGTTAAATAAACATACTATGATACTTAAAAAAAAATGATTTTTAAGTAGTTTCTTATATTCCTGAAACAACGATTTGAATTTCAATGGTTATTACGTCAAAACTTATATAAAGGTTATACAGACAAGTGGATATACTACAATACATTAATTTGAAAAGACATGTACCAAGGGGTACAAGAATATATTGCCAAGGTGCAACAATAGTGCCAAGGTGCACAAAGGTGTGATTTTGCCAAGGTGCAAAAATGGTAACAAGGTGCACAAAGGTGTGATTTTGCCAAGGTGCAACAATGGTAACAAGGTGCACAAAGGTATGATATTGCCAAGGTGCGACAATGGTAACAAGGTGCACAAAGGTGTGACTTTGCTAAGGGGCATCGATTTAGAATTAAATCGTTGTAAAGACATTCAAACATATAATTACCTACGATAACTATCTCATCTTTTATAGTGATATTAAAAGACATTAGTATTTTACACTGATGACTGAAATAAACAAATAATATTTTCGGAATTATACGTAATGTTATTTCTGAATTTGATATTCATTGGATAATAGGTTGGGTTAGTAATATTATATATGTTGAAGCATTCGATTATTTCAATTAGATGAAAATTAACTCTAGAGGTTAAGCTTCAAATAATGTTTGTCAGTAAGGATTTGTTTACAAGGTACGATTTTATCAAATGGAAAACGTCAGGTTAGTACCTGGGTGAAATCCTAAATGGCGTGACCTTAAAGAGGCGTTGCAAGTTGGCAACACTAAACGTTTCTGAGATGACTTGAGAAGCAGACTGTCAGCGTGCTATAAGTGTAAACGTTTAGTTAGCATGCAATAAGCGTGAAACGGTTAGTTTATAGTGACCGTTAGCACGCTATAAGGGTATAACTTTTACTTCATAGCTTATACCGAGCGAGAACGTTACTTTTCGTTGGACCGCCACGCAGGGAGGTTGTCACGCCGTCTCGGGGATCACCACGTTTTTCATCCATTGAAATCTCGTGCATCATTTGCGATTTTAGACTGCATGTGGTTTTAAATAATAAAGAAGTCTATCCTACAACCATACACGTTATTATTTTGAAGATCGCTGCAACTCTTTTTGGATAATAAAGAGCATTCTGATGACCGGTGTGAGGCCTCGCCGTCATATATGTAAAAAAATATTGTATACAAGTTAAAAGTTATCGAATTACAGTCAATCTAGATGATTTAATGTTATCGGCAAAGTATGTAATTTGGAAATGGTATAAAATGAATATTCGCTGGTTAATTTATTTCTGAATACACTCTTAACCGTACGGGGTAAGGGACTGCACATGCGTAAGGTGACTCCGGAAATAGATCGGAGTTATCCTATATTCTTCCTAAAAAAGATATAGATCCAGTGATTATCCATATCCATAAATATATCCGGACTAGTAGTTTAATTCTTTGAAACCATATCAAATCATACCATATATCCAACTAAGGTGTTATTATATATATTTATCAATATCCGCATCTGTTTATTAAATCCGGACTAATGAGATTTCGCAAAATAAGAGCGCATGAAGCGCTTCAAATTTGCTTCCGTTTTATAGAAACAAAACTTTACGCAGCGCTTGTTTCGCTTATAATGACGCTTGCCACCTCAGTCAGAGCGAATGCAGCATCAGCAGTATTGCGTTTTTAAGAATTTTACCGTTCATCGGAAAACACAGAAAACACAAAGCGTTTTCGGCGCTCTAAGTCTTTCGATCGACGCTTTCGCTGTCAATATCTGTTATGTAGTTAGCCAGATGGTATTTGACCAAATGATTTGGAATTGACCCATGTGATTGGATTGGATATACTGGATATGCTAAGAATTTTGAACGAAATGATTAGTTATATATCCGGAGTGGCATATAGCTCCAGGATATAACCGAGTTACACAAGTCAATAAAAGAAAATAAATCAACAAAAATACCAATACATTTTATTTATTAGCATCAGACATTATATTAATAAAATAATTTCCAGTAGGTAAACACATATAAAATAAAGGCAACTTTTACCAAATATTGTTTTTATGTGGCTTCAAAAATATGTTAATGTAATGGAAAAATTACATACAAGGTGTATTTATACACTATACAAATTTGGAATTTATAAGAAGTAGGTACAAGAAGGAAAAAGAGTTATTGGTGTTAGATGACATCTATTATAGTAAAATAGGTCTCTTATTGTGAAACACAAAACCAAACAATAAATAATAGAATACCAATATGCATATAAGTCAAGTTACAAGTACAGACTGCTGATAACATGTTAAAAAGAAACTTGGGCGTGTTACCGTTAAATTTGTTATAATGCATAGGTATAAATGTGACACACCATATTCAATGGCGCCAAGGGCGCAAAATAAAGGCGTACAGACATTGTTCTGGGTCGCCTTAAATGTTCAGCCTGCCATCGTAGAACCATTGCAATGCGATGACAATTCGATGTCACTGGGGTTACGCTGGGACAAATGGATGACGACCCTGGGTATATATCTTTTGACAACGGGGGTAGATACAACAGTCAAGAAAAGAGCTACTCTTCTCTTTATGGGATGATAATGAGTAACAGCTACTTTTGATGTTTATAAAATAGTAAGCAATAAGCTTGACGAGTTTCTGTTATCGAAACAAAGTAAGGTACCATACCTACCATTTTGTTAGTGAAATACAACACCTACATCTCACTGATGATGAAACTATGCTTAGCTTCGATGTTCAATCTCTATTCACAAGCTTACCTGTACAAGATTGCATTGATGTCACTATGGAATTAATGACAGACAATAAAATAGCCTTCCTAAATGTTCAAATCAGCAGCAATTTAAATCAAACCCTTAGTCATACAGTGTATAGAAAGGCAACTCATACAGATAGATATTTAAATGGTGACTCTCACCACCATCCTATACAGTTGGCTACCGTTGGGAAATCTTTGTTTCAGAGAACTCACGGCATCTGTGCCTAACAATATCTGACTGCTGAGCTTCAGCATGACAAACGAGTACTACAAGATAAAAAGTTGCGAGTACCAAAACTACGACACAGAAGCCGCACCAACCAGCCACAGTAGAACGTCAACCTGCTGTCCTTCCCTACATGAAGGGGGTCACTGACAAGATTGGGAACATTCTGAAGCGGGTTTCCATTAATACTTACTTTAAACCAGCCAGGAAGATTAACCAATTCTTACGACCGATCAAATGCAATATACCCCTCCAGGCAGCAGGTGTCTACAAAATCGATTGTGACTGTGTTCTCCCATACTTCGGACAACCAAAGAGAAGTATAGGGACGCGCATTATAGAACACGTAGCTGTCATAAAACATAGGCGCGATATTAGGTCTGCAGTGTGTGAGTGTGAGCATGCTTTTGAGGGGCCTAACTACTACATTCGTATCGATAAACCTTAAATTCTCGCTAGAGAACAAAGACTTGTTCCTAGGACACAATGCGAGGCTTTTGAAATCAGGAAACATCCAAATTTCAATAGAGACGATGGTTGGAGCGTTCCACCTGCTTGGGATCCAATAATTAATACATTAATACCTACAAAAACACACATTGCAAGACCCGATGATGTAGTTAGCTCTCTTTGCAAGTAATAACAGTAAGATGGAGGTCGGTCCCCCTGCCCGAGTTTCTTCCGCCAGTTCTTCTCGGAAGGGCCTCCCAATTTCCGAACTGGTAGTAAACTCAGTAGTGTACAATGTAATCGTAGTGAAAATTTAATAACTAAATAAAAATATAGAAGTGACGGTTTTGATGAACTACGCTCACATTTGATTGTGAATGTGCGGTCGAACTTACCTTCTCCTTCACTGTCAATTATCTTTGCAAGTAGAAGTTTATCCTGACTCATTAAAAAACAACAGTGATTACCATTACATGAGAATTACCAAAAAAGTGTCCTTAATAATTACAGTCAGTCAACTTTATTAGCTTTTCTCAAATACATTCAAAAGATAATAAGTAATTGGACATAAAAAATATGCTATTCGAATATTGCTACATATGTATGTACAAGGCGTATGACCGTGCGCAACATAAAATATTAATAAACTGGTTGTATCCCAAATACAGCTCACAAATGGTTTATCTCTTATTTAAAAGATAGACAGCAATATGTTCTAATCGAATATTATAATCATATGAGTAGAAAAGTTTATAGAGTTCGATTTGATATTAAAAATTATGATGCCTCAACATCACAAGGGAGTGCCTAAGACTCTCTTGTTTTTAGTTTACATAATAGACCTGCCGAAGGTTATGAATGAACCGTGTATTTTATTCGTTGATGACGTAACAATAGATTGAATAAAACCCTTAATTGGTTAATTGAACATAACTTAGAGATAAACTTAAATAAAACAAAATGGTCATCTTCTGCATATGCACTGCAAGATGCTATAAATATATAATTATATATATTGTTTTATTTATTTGTGACTCCCTAATTAAGAGATAGCCGAATAAAACGACATTTTATCATTCATCTATCTTAATAGGGTAGTTGGCATTCAGATACTACAATAGGGGTTCGTGGGTTCACATTCACACACTGAGTGAGCTCACTTTAGTAAAACCTAGATCAATTTTTCCGTGTGAATCCTTTGTTAGCTTTTTAAGTTATATAGCTTGTAATTAAACAATATTGTAAGCTGATGATTCGTCGAAAACTAAATAAATTAATATAAAAAAACTGATACACCTAAAAAAAGGTAGAAGGAGAGTGGCGTATTCAAAGAAAAATAGAGGACACGTAAGATTAGAGTATTTGGCTGCAAGTAATAAAACATAATTTCAAAAAAAAATACTTCTTAGTTAAATAACAATTCAAGATATACTATTTAAGAATATTAATTACATAAATGTATTTTAATTATTTTTCATTGTCTCAAATTATTCGAATCAATTGAAAAGGAAGAGGTGTGACGTATTAATAAAGTGCAAGCGACACACGCCCGTACGCACGGCCTACAGCGGTAGTGGGGCATTGCTCGCTCGACCGTCGGCCGGTGCGGACGTGCGTGTGCTGCTTGGTGAAACTACTGACTGCTTTCATTTGATGGATACCCTGACAGTAATCGAGGACACCACAACATGTATAGCTAAAACGATGCAATTATTTGAAAATTCTTTTTTTTTTATTAGTTTCGGCGTAAAAATATGTTATTTGCCTATTCGATATATTGTCTTTGGGTATATTATTCATTGTGGATATTATTTTATTACTCTTTTTTTCCGTATTTATGATTCTATACTGTTTTTTTGTAAGAATGTTTATAGGGGAATTTTAATAAATCTAAAGACTATTTTATATATTTTTTTCTTTTATTTGTCAATATCATTTGATGTCACCTTCACGAAATAAAATCAGATTGTAATACTGAATCTTTTAATCATTTATCAACAGATTTCCATTCAACATTGGAAATTCTCTATTTTTTATTCACTTCACTGCAAGAGCTTCTACACATCACGTTTACTTTTATACGCGCCGTCGACGTGCTCTTATATCGACACAATTCGATATTCACGCGAGTCAAAGGCAGCTCGACTATTTTATGTAGGTATTCAAATTTCTACCTATGAATACCTACATAAATTCAGTTTCACATGTGAATCGGTACAGACGTGATGAAAACGCACGTTTATATCGATACAAATGTACTAGACATGCAAAAATTTATCTGTGGAATAAAAAAAAACGCAGTGTACAAAGGCTCTATAGATCGACCATCGTGAATGACCAACGCCTCGTGTGATTTTTGCCTTTGTCAATATTTTCAGTCTATAACTATACTAAAGCACTGGACTGGGCTTAAGGGATTTAAGATTTCCGAGAGCAGTGGACCGGATATCCAAGATTTATCAGATAAGATAGCAATGAAAATGAAAAATATAAAAATTATAAATTGTCCTCGGTCCAGACCATCCAAGGACAAAGTAATTGGCTTATAAGCAAAATACCAACATATAAAAGTTAAAAAACTTTGAGGCTGTTGGATTCAACGAAAACGGATTGAGTGTAAAAAAATGTTGTCAAAGAACGATCACGTATGTTCAAATTCAAATGCTGATAAAAAAAATGTTAAGCTTTTCCCTGTGACAGAAATGGAAATGAGGAGATCCACTACCTAAAGTGACCGATTAAGTGGTTAGAACATAGTTGTAATCACTGAAGAACACCTAGACATGTAAAACAATCATTTGGCGAAACGATCTTGCGACGAAGAAAATTCGGTAAACAATTTTAAGCTCCAGCTGACGATGTGGAATTGTTTATCGGGACAATGATCGCCGAAATTGCAATAATTAATTCCTATTCATTGATATTAATCCATTTTTTGTTAGGAGAACACGTTCCATGTCTTTTATAAAAGTCAACAGCACATCAATGTATACGAAACCGAAAATTTCCATCTGATCTATCATTCATAAATCAGCTCATCATGATTCAACATCATCAAATAAAGAAAAATAATAACTAAAAATGTGGCAGCTTGTGCTTCCTACACTTTGCCTTTCGTAATGGGAAAACAATAAAAAAAATACAAAAAGTTACTGTCAGTGTCAACCAGTCGTTTACTTGACTACTGGTAATACTAAAATAAACAAGTGTCAGAAGTTCCAAAGTTCAATGAAATGTGAGAGAAAGTAATCTAAATATCTGATTTATTATTTACAATTTTTATCAAATGGAAGAAAATCACCTCTTCCTTTCATGAATTTCAAGGTGTAAAATGAAGACATTTGTATTATCACCGCATTTAAAAAATTAAGATATTATTTTAAGTTTTACTTCCATCATGAAAAAAATATTAAAAGAATGGAATATCGATGTACCCTGGGGTAAATTAGCGCGTAAGTATATTGTATACAATATTATTATTATACATTACTTAAACAAAAATATTTCAGTTAATTTTTGCATTGTGTAAACCTGTAAATTAAAACGTTATATGATTTGTGGTTTAATAGATAAATGTTCAAAATGATTGATAATACAACTATTTTAAGTTATCCCGAAGAGTCAACCACTCTGTTTAACAACTGTAAACGAAACAGCTGATAAACTCACAAAAACTTAAGTGGAAGAACGGCATAGATATGAATTTATGAGATCCATAAAGTCCATGTTCTGCAACTGTGACTAACCTAACCGTATTAAAAAATACTGGCATCTACACCTTGATTTAGGCCACGCTACACCAATAGCTGAACTCTCCGCTTTAAGCAGAACTAAGTTTCATTCCCTTGTTAAAGCTTTTTTGGTCACTGCAGCAGCAAGTCAACACCAAAAAATCATGTTAGATATGTTTTGGTGTCTTTAATAATAATAATAATATTTCTTATAATCACAGCAATTAGACCAGAACAAAGTAAGTAAGGCCTGTGTTATCGATAGTAAGTTTGCAGAGAGAAAAATTAATGAATCTATACATATATATAATTACCCATGACCCAGATACAAATCCTTGTGTTCATGACATAAACATCTACTCTTTTTTTTGTGAATGGAACCTAGCTTCAAATGTAGCAGCACTCCAGCGTCATCAAAGTCTGTCACTATACCTTCTATATTATAGTTTATTCAAATGAGATTTAAACATATGTAGTTGGGCACAGTTAATCAAGTAGTTAACTTCGTTAATTATTAATCTGTTAATAAAAAAATTAACCTCGTTAACATTACATTTCGGAAGATTTAACGCAAGTTAACGTTAACATGTTGGCTGCCATAGATTATTTTTTATAAAAACTTTTTGATGAAATTTAGCGCGGAATGTTAAGATATGGAACTTAAAGTGAAATCGGTTCGATAGTTTTGAAAATATTTTAAAAAAACCTGACGAGGTCACCGGTGACCTGCATGGCGCTGTGAAGCGAAAATATGAAAAACCGATACGAAGGCGCCTGAGTGCCCGCAACCCCGGTCACCCGCTCTCCGCAGGCGTTCGCCAACATTGGAGGAGCGCGCACGTCGTCGCTTTAGATTAGGGTTATATTGTCAGTTTTGTTTCGTTTTTTCGTAACGCTATCCTTATGAATCATGGATATTGAAACTTTACATTTGGATGATTTTAATATTTCCCAAGATGATCTATGTGACATCGATTTACTTCAAGCTAGTATTTTTGAAAAGATAAGATAAAGGTTATGTTTAAGTTTTCTAACCGACTTCATAATTGTACGTAACTAACTTACTTACGACTTCAAAAAATACGTAGTTGGTATATCAAAGTGAGTTTATTTGAGACAGAAGTTATTGTTTTTATTTTTACTCTTTAGTTCTGTTATATATTCTTTCTAAACAAACATAGGTAAGTTAGTTACATACAATTTAGAAGTTGGTTAATTTTTTTAATTAATGTTATTTTTCATTGATACTTTTATTTTTAACTTTACTTGAATATAAAAATTAATACGCTGCGATTTTCATACTAAAGTTGTTTTATTTTTCCTTCAACTAAATTTTTAACCCTCATGATTCTCATATGTGCGTGTAGAACATTTGAGATGAAATAGTATTTTTCTATTACGTTATTCTACCACATAAGCTATCCCTATGCTAAGTTTTATTAAAATTAAGCTATTGAATAAGTGATAAAAGCACAAACAAGTTGCTTTTCACTTATAGCAAACTGTCATGTTCATAATTTTAGAAGTATTTTTGAAAAAAATAAGGTAGGCAAGAACCACGCCAAAGAAGTATTCTACAGCACCACTCCGGCCACTTCTGTACAAAAAATGTATCAGAAACGCATCCTCCGGCGCACAAATTCGTTCCAAAAACAGGTTTACCTTGAGGTCACCGGTGACCATAATGGCGCGTAGATGTAGGTAGGTAGGGGTCCGATCACCGGTGACCGGGGTGGCAGCTAACGTGTTAATCCGTTATAAAAATTGCATTTTTTATATCGTATACTTCACAAAAACAACCAAGACATTTGTCACTCGTAAGCGTCTCGCTAGTAATGAATTGAAAAGATCACACGTGCCGCCAATACATGCCTACATAGTTTCGGCACGCGTCGGCGCCGCTCTGCACTTGTCGTTGTTTGTAGGCGCGCCCGAACATTGTCAGAACGCATTTTTCGCGACACGGCGCGGTGCATGCGATATCTTTTTGGTAAATAGTAGGTACTGGAATAACGATTAACAGACTTAGGATAATTTAACGGAAGTTAACGTGCCCGTTAACATTTTTAAAGTTAACGTAAAAGTTAATCCGTTAATAGAAATGTTAACTTCGTTAATTAACGGATTAACGAGTTAATGCCCGGCTATGGATTTAAATAATTATAAATTCAATAATTTTCAATTTTTTTTCAGTGATATCATGGGGTAATCCAGAGGGCGAGCCAGTACTTCTAGTTCACGGCCGTCAAGACAGTGCTGCTTCATTCATTCCCATCTTGGAATATCTGCCAGATAACTACCACTTTGTAGCACTGGATTTACCAGGGCATGGGAAGTCAGATCCATTCCCAATAGGTAACTTTTTATTTTCTGATATTTGCATTAATTATTTTTTTAATTCATACATTTTTGACGACCTCAGGGGTCGAGCGGCCCTAGGGTTGCCAGCATTTCATCGACGAAATATAGTATTTTTCAAACTAAGGTAAAAAAAATATTGTACACTTCGTAAAAAAAAAGATTTTAACAAAAAACAAAAACAATGCTCGTAAACCAGTGACGTGACCAGAGATTCGTTCGTTTGATATTGACAAGTTCGGAATGCGCATATATCTAGTACGATCGGATACATATACACTATACTCTAGTCAAAAGGTAAGGATATTCATGCATGTGACTAATTAGTAGATACAAAAAAAAATCCGTAGCCTCCTATATTTCAGTATTGAAAAAGTATAGTATTTTGGCGTACTTTATATTTCTTTAACAGTATGTAGTACAAAGACCCGTAATATAGTACAATACAATATATTATAGTACGGTTGGCAACCCTAAGTGGCCCGCATACTGGTTTTCATGGTAATGTCACTCCGAGGTCCGGGTTTCGATCTCTGGCGGGGACAATGTAGAAATGAACTTTTGTATATTGGCTCAGATCTGGGTATTGTGGTACCGTACTTGGTTGTGAATTCCATAACACAGGTGCTTTAGCTTGAGTTCAGAAAATTGTATGTGATGTTGTCTTACTTTTATTCAATATACTAAATGTTCATCAACTACTGCTGTGTAGCACTAATGATCAATGATCAGATTGAAATATTTGTGTCTGAACCCAGTACTATTTATCGAAATAAAGTATCATAGGGCTGCTTTCACACCGAAATGTGTATCAGATAGGTATTTGTCTGAGATTTGTTTGTTTCAATATTGATACAAAACTTTAATTTGCAATAAATAGGTTTAAGATATGATGAAAAGGTTTTTTTCCTTTAGGCTTAGGACTGACAGATAATATTATTTATTAAAATATATGTAGCTGGCACATTAAAAAATCTGTTTTAATACACTCAATATCTACATATTATAATTTAAAAATAGTATATCACAGATGTCTCTTAAAGTAACTGAGCGTTATGCCCATTTCTCTTATGGTACATTAGTCAAGATGATTCATTTCCATTTTATACAAGGCAACTGTTCTGAGACATTCGGATCGCATTTGTGTTTCGAAAAACTGAGATGCTATCAAAAGTGCTATCATTTCACACGTGACTAATGACTTTAAAAAATCTTTGTTCCAGGTGTGATGCTGACAAGATTCCATTTTGTTATCAGCGTGGATTTGGCTTTAAGATATCTTGGCTGGCAACAGTTCATCTACATAGGGCATTCCTTCGGATGTGATCTAGGTTGGTTATTATTGACGGTGGTGATGTGACTCGCGATTCCGGCTTATGTTTGCGAAGGTTAAACTGGATGAGGGACCTTAACAAAAGTCAAAGTATAAATTTTATTTACAAATATAATAACCCATTTATAACCATGTATAAAGCATTTTATATAGCTGCTGTCCATTACCTTAAAAATAATTCCGCGTTTACGCTCATACATATCTCAAAAAAAAAAAATGGTTTAGTAACCTTATAGCTAACGGACGGTAATTTGAGTAGATAAACTTTTTTAAATTAAGTCACAAAATGAAAAAAATCTTAAGTCATATAGAGAGAAAACGTTGCAGTAAAAGTCATTGGAAAGAATTCAACAGTACCATTAGGGTCTCAGTAGCTGCCTAGCACTGGTCGGGATCGCGACTGCATCTGTAAGGATATCACGTGTACCCCACCAATGTGTTGTGAGACGCCGCAGGTTTTAGTGGGTATGCCTCCATGCCTTCATCGAGCACGAGGCCTGGTGGGGGCATGGGGCAGAGTCCCACATACCTTCTCGTGCGCTCCCAGCACTAGCGAATGCGCAAAACTTTTCCTGCGAGAAAAAGGGTCTCAAAAGTAGCTCAATTGAACGAGTAATTGCCCGAAAAAATCTTTCTGAAATCTAAGACGAGGTGATTTTTATAATTAAAATAGCTTTAGTTTAAACCAATCTAAAATGTTCTTAAATTTCAGGTCTATTCTACAACGCAGTATACCCAAACAAAATAAAAAAGTTTATCCTCTTTGATCCTCTCCTCCAAAGACTACAAGCTCAGGACCCACAAGAGTATTATAAAACGTTTTATGCTGAATACTACGATCGATACCGGGAGTATAATAACGAGAATCGGTTGTTGAGTAAGAGGAAAGCTATAGAATCGGTCATGAGGGCCAGAGGACTGAGTGAGGAACTGTCTAAGTTGGTTCTTACTAGAAACTTGCAAAAAATTGGAGATGATCAGTATAGGTAAGCTTAAATAGAATAAATTTAATTTTAAAACTATCCCAATACAAATAGATACAAAAAATATTAACTTATAAATTCTTACCATCATATTCAGCACCCTACTCTAAAAGTCTTTGAAGCTCAATAAGAAGAGCACTCGCCCGAATAGTAAAACATTAGGGATCCTGATGTCTGGGAAACGCTGAATTTAAATATATTTTATCATATGTATATATTTGTTAAATACTAAAATAATACTTGATACTTGTAAGATTATCAACAGAAAAACCTAGAGTATAAATAGGTAACAGGTTAAGAAACTTATTAATTAAATATGAAATCATTTAACTGAGACTGTAGCTCATTCGAAAGAGCAGTTGCCCAAATTTCGAAAGATCTGTACAGTTCGACACTTTCAAGAAGTTTTATTTAATAAGATCGAGAAACCAGACATTAGATCTAGCTTTTTCGGCCAACGCAACCTATATTTAATAGCTTTCCAACGAGGAAATGCTGCCAGCTGAATATTTTTTAAACATTGCAGGTTATCCTGGGACCGTCGTTTAAAAATCTTGGCCCCTCAAAACCAACCTACGGAGTATTATTATCAGTTATTTTTAAATATTCCGCCCACACTTATAATGTCTGCCATAAACAGCTCTGGATATGAAAAAGGAAAGACAACCGTAATTCAATTAGAGCAAAAGTTAAAATTGACTGGAAATTTAACTATAGAGATTGTAGAGGGAAATCATGATGTGCATCTTATAAGACCAGATGTGGTTGCTAGTAAAGTTGTACCTTTTTTAGAAAAGAAATTCTCGAGATCTAAGCTTTAAAACTATTGTATTCTACACAAACCGGGTTAATTGGTGCAAATATTATTATTATTATGGTGTTAAAATTGGACTAAGTGTTATGTTTTTTTGTTATTTAAAAAATTAATAGCTAGACTTTTATATTGAGATGTTGGAAAAATAAATTTAGTCGTCACACGGGGCTGGGAAAAATTCGACGGGTTTGTCGAACTCTGTATTTTATTTAACCCTTGGCTTGCCTGATGGCTAAAAGTTACACGCTATGCCTGGTGGGTCTGTCAGACCCAGATTTTCAACTTGTTTTATTTTCTATAAATTTTATTATGAAGCGTGTTTTAATACTTTAACAAGTATGCTAAAAGAGTAAACAAGAGATAATTATAAAAATCATATTACAAATTAACAAAATTTATAAATTTTATTTAAATTAAACTAAACTCATTTTTTTTTAACAAAATTTAGACAATAGTTATTAGATATTATATTATTCGTGTCAAAACTAAAGAAACCTTAAACAGATTTGATGAAATGTAAGGCACTAACTTAGATTTACACTTAACAATAAAATAATGAGTCTTCATCACTTCCATCATCGTTTAGTAGGGCTTGGTTTAGTAGCACTTTGCGCATTGATAAATTGAATAGTCAAGACAAATGTAACCACTACACGTCTCACAAATGTATAGAGATTTGCGATTTTTTATCGCTGAACAAACGTGGCATCTACACTTTACTCGAGGAGTAGATTTTTTCAATGGTGGGCTAGCTCGATCACCAATATACTATTGGTTATTCTTTTACGACTATCCGCAGAAAGGCAAATATTATTTTTTCTTGACTGCGAATGTGGTTCAACAATCGCAAGAGCCAAACTTTTTATAAAATTTCGTCCATCACTTAAACTTTTGGACAGTACAGCATTTGGATAATTTTGCTATTTATTCCAGCAGTGTTGAGCATCCAAAAAATACTCTCAGCGGCCATCCCTTTGAGTTTTGCGATATGTCATAAGATCGTATGAACTTTTCGACATTGTCTACGCCACTCTTAGTGCAAAGCAAAAAACAAAATAAACCAACATTTAAAAATTAAAAAACTTTCTGGCTGTTGGATTCGACGAAAACGGATTGAGTGTAATAAAATGTTATCAAAGAACGATTACGTATGTTTAAATTCAAATGCTTTATAAAATTGTTACTGATTTATAAAATGTTCAAGCATTTCCCTGTGACAGAATGAGGAGATCCACTATCTAAAGTGACCGATTAAGTTAGGTTAGAACATAGTTGTAATCACTGATTAGGATCTTGACATGTAAAACAATCATTCGGCGAAACAATCTTTCGACGAAGAAAATTCGGTAAACAATTTTAAGCTCCAGCTGACGATGTGGAATTGTTTATCGGGACAATAATCGCCGGAGCATAATTCATCGAATTAAGTTAGTGTTTTGCAGTATATTTTAACATTGCAGTATATTTTAACATTCCCGATAGGTACATTTAGCTAAAAATAAAAACGGACTAGGTAAGTTCAATTTAATACGGTTAGGTTGGGACATAGTTACAGTATAGTTACAAAAACATCTTAACACGGTGACTGCCAACTACGAGATAACTCGTAGGTTGCGTTCTTTGCTAGGACGCCGACTACGAGTTATCTTGTAGTGTGTTTACTTGCCATATTCGTGAAGCTACAATTAAACTCGTAGTATATCAGTGTTATTATCAATAATGGCTTCTGGGAAGAGAAAAAAAAATTTAATGCTGGCTTAATAACTATGTATTAAGTTTTCTATAATATAATATGATTAAATGACATGGGCTTTTTAGACCGAAATTCTGAAAATTGCCGTAGCAGTCAACGTGTTAAATAAAACAATCATTCGGCGAAGATAGCTTCGGTAAACAATTGTAAGCTTCTCATTGTTCATTTTTGAGCACGGCTTATCTATTTGATACAGACAGTCGCAACTAGTATATTAATGTAATTAAATGATTATGATGTAGATCAATAACTTGTAGGGACTATTTTCGAGGATATTAAAGGACTTTAAAAGAAAAAGTCTCTTTGTTAACGATAAATATTTATTGTTTTTTTATAACGACAATTAATAACTTTAAACTTAATTACAACAAGTAACAAATTACTAAATTAAAATAATATTAATTGTAAAATAAACAGTCTTAGTGTAGTAGAGGATAAATATCCACATGTTTACTTCTTACTACAGACATACAAGAATAGACCGCAGATGTGGGGATGATATAAGCGATGAAAAAACGATGTTCATACAATTAATACAAGAAATAAAACCCAAGTTTTTATTTATTTATTCAAATATGGTTATTCAAAGACCATAAGCTCCTTTTTGAGGTAGAGGGTTCACTTTTTACAACACAAGCTCTCAACCTATATGAAAAGTTTATATATCTTGTTAAACACTTGTCTTGTTACACTCATAAACAAGTGCTATTACTGACAACATCGGTGATTATTTAATAAAGATCGACCGAAAGTACTTATCGACAACAATCGACATTGATTCTACACATCCATGCTCAAGTATTATAAGGTTTAGAAGTTATCTATTTATTTGATTGATTCGTTACAAAAAGGTTAATACGTTAATCGTTGACTTAGCAATAACGGTATTTCCGTTAATCGTTGTTTCGACAAAAGTTCCGTTGTAGCGACATGTGAAAAGCAAGTGTTAGAACTTGAAGATTGTTACAAAAAGCCTAAACACAATGATAAAGTGCTTGTAGCATTAAGCTGCAAAACTTGTTTTAATGACGACTGGGTCATAGACATAGACATAGACTTTATAGGTGCTTAAAACCTATAAATAATATTTTTGTCACGCGGTGATGTTAAATTCTAGGTTTCTTTAAGCAGTACTTAAAGCCTGAGCTATATAGGACATGACGAAGTTTAATTTCAAACAAAGAATGGTATTATTACTTTCACATGGGTCATATTTATAACTGAAAGTATATAAATTAATTTACTTTCTGTTAGTAAGTTATGTGAGTAGTCCTTATTTGGTCATGTAAGCGATGGGGATTCATAAAGAAAAGAAAGTCAAGATTTAGTATCGTGTATCTGAAGAACTCGTCCAAGGGCGTATGCGCGTAGGTAATTCATCTTTTCGCCGCAATCCTTCGGGTCAGGGTGTGCGGGAGCAGAAAACCCTGTCAACGTGCAATAGAGAAAAGTGATAGTAGACTGCCAAAAAGAGTGCCATACTTAATTTCGACATTACACTGCTTCGACAGAGCATATATTTGACTAGTATTGGTCCTAAAGAACAGACTTCGACAGAACCCTTCTTCGATAAGCACATGTTCTGCGGATACCTTTCCATGGCTTTACAGCTAGAGAATTATGATGCTCCAGTGATGGCGGAGCCTGCTCTGAATTGTTGCTACTCTACTTTGTCTTAGACCACATGGTAAATAATAAATAGTATATTAAATAGTAATAACAACACGTATTCCAGAATTATCTGTGTGAATTAATTTTTCTAAGGTCCTTCATATCTGATGTACCTATATCTAATGTCTAATCAATTGATATCGATATTAGCACGCAATAAAGAGATAACAACACAATCTTTTTTTACAAGGTTTGAATAAGTTTCCGATCAGTTAATTTTGATTATTTAACTAATAATTTGAGAAAGTTCTGGAAAGAAAGTAAATACATTATAGTTGGTAAAGTAAATACATCTTTGTATCAGTAACCCAGCTGGTTCTTTTCCAATATTTGTTTTTATCATTATTTAATTCAGTACATGCCTATACAATTTTTACATTACATTTGACAAGACAAACTTAACAAACATAATATTAACAACGATTAAAATATTCTTTGTCAAATTGGGTTTGGAAACCTATATTTCAGCATTCTCTGAGATTATAATAATGATTTATTTAGTCTTCGTAATACAGTTTTAATCCATATTTTAACAAATTAAATAATGAAAAGTTTAAATAAATTTGACACCAATTTATTACATTTTATTGATGAGATTTAAAAGTTGTAAAACTCTATAACTTACTTTTTATCGACATCTTAAGTGATAAACTGAAATTGACGCTATATTATTTCCCGTTCAAACTATACTTATCTGGTGTCATAAATTATATTTCTTATTAATTTTATTATTAGACGACCATTTGGTACAACGGTAGTGATCTCGCCTTTCCTACTGACGGTCCTGGGTGCCCGCAGATGTTTGTGAGATGAACACGGGCATTTGCACCAGAATCATGAATATTACATACATATGTACAATATATATATATATGTATATGTCTATATGTTACCTAGTATCAATAACACAAGCCTTGCAGTGTTTACTTCGAGCTAGGTTAATTGGTGTGAATGTAATAAATATTATTATTGATTCTGATCATTATTAATCCCATCTCTTACTGAGAAAAAGTTGTAAAATTCGATTACAAAAATTACTCTGCTTATAAATAAATATTATAACTATGATTTTGGGAACGAACAGTTGTTTTTGTCATACAAAGTACTTAGTTAACGGATTTAACGGGAATTTAAAATTTAAGTAAAAATACTAATCTGTGACTAGAAACGTTAACTCCGTTAATTAACGAATCTATACCCAACTACACTCGAGAGCAATGAATCCGGGTCACTTAAAGAATCCTAAAAATCTCGGAAACTAAAAGTGCTAGGTTAATGCAATAAATTGTATTTAATAGACAATGTAATACTCCTTAAATTAAGGTATTAAAACTTCTTAGTTATTGTAAAGTTATATCATAAAAAAATCAAATTTGAAAAAGGGCCACTTTCGAAGATGGAACTACGAAATTACAGCATTTGGTTTTGCTTTTGTTTGTAATCTGTCATTTATGTGGGTACATAAACCATGTTGATAGTGCTCTATATTCATTATTCAAGCTGAAATTATGTCGCTTACGCCTGAAGAATGCACCAGAATACTTACAATGCTGGAAACCGGCCGGAGTCAGCGCGATACAGCCAGGACTGTCAGTGTGTCGCTGTCAACAGTACAAAGAGTTCTCCGACGTTACGAAGAAACTGGTTCTAACCTACGCAGACCAGGAACGGGCAGAACCAGGTGTACCACAGCACGAGAAGACCGATACTTGGTGAACACCATGCTTCGAAATCGCTTTCTCACAGGAACTGAACTCACCAATCAGTTTCGACGCCTCGGAGGAAGTAACCCAAGTGCATGGACAGTAAGACGTCGGCTTGCTGAATCTAACTTAAAACCCCTTAGACCTGCAAACGGCCCTAAACTGGAGCGTGGGCATCGTATTTCAAGACTAAGATATGCCCAGAGCCATGTAAATTGGAGTATTGAAGATTGGTCAAAAGTTATGTTCTCCGACGAATCAAAATTTATGCTCTACAAGCACGATGGAAGACACAGAGTGTATCGAAGACCAGGGGAAAGATTCAAGCAAGCATGCATCGAAGAAAAAGTAGCCTACGGTGGTGGGTCTGTACTTGTGTGGGCCGGAATTTCTTCTGAAAGTCGCACAGAGCTGGTGATCATAGAAAACGGCTCTTTAACTAGCGTAAGATATGTGGAAGAAATCCTCAATGATCACGTTGGTCCATTTATGGTCAATTTAGGTGAGGATGCTATATTTATGCATGACAATGCCCGACCTCATACAGGTAGGATTGTGAATGACTACCTTCAAGAGATGAACATTACTCGTATGGAGTGGCCAGCGCGCAGCCCGGATATCAACCCGATCGAGCATGCTTGGGACGAGCTAGGCAGATGCGTAAAACAACGAAACCCTCCCCCAATCACGCTTCGTGAGCTCAAAATTGCTCTCACAGAGGAATGGGAGAATATTCCCCAAAATCGTATAAGGAACTTGGTGTACAGCATGCCAAACCGCGTAAACGCAGTAATGGAAGCACGAGGAGGCAATACGAAGTATTAAAATTCAAGAAAATCGTAATAAAGTTCAAACATTTCATGTTTCCTATTTTTGTTTTAAGGAGAGATCAGCAGTTTTTTTCTTTATGTAATTTTGTGTTAATAAAATGTATGGTGACTCATATTTTTTTTTACTTTCATTTAAGGAGTATTACATTGTCTATTAAATACAATTTATTGCATTAACCTATCATTTTTAGTTTCCGAGATTTTTAACATTCTTTAAGTGACCCGGATTCATTGCTCTAGAGTGTATAACGATAGGTGATCATCTAATTTGACATTGGACATCAAATTAGATGATCACCTATGACAGTATGAAATTTACTCAGGATTTTTGTCTAAAAACTCAGTGATATGTAGCGCCACCTCCTCAGGTTTCTGCAGGTGGATATCGTGGCCTCCTTCGATGACAACGTGACGATAATTGCCATTCTTCCATGCGGTATCATCCGTCGCGAATGGAAACTCCTTATAAAATTTTTTTGTGATACTCTCTGCGGCCAGTATAGCTAAAGTAGGTGTTTTGGGGCCCGTGTAAAACTCTTTGAGACTGTCGTAAAGAAAGGGGGGGAAAACGAGATATTTGAAACGTTGGTCGTATGTCATTCTGGAATTTAAGAAAAAAATTAATTGACTACATTTAATTCAACTAATTCCCTGTGTTTATTGACCATTTTAAAATATTGTAAAAATTAAGTGGTCCATATCAAATAAATTATTTTTTTTGTACTTGTTTATTTTAAGTTGAATTTTTTTTTCTCATTTTAAATTAGAAAATCTTGAGTCATAATCACTTTTTTCTTTGTCTTTGTCAGAGAAATGTCACTTTAACGTCAAAATGGCAATTGTGGCCGAGGTTATTTCTTTTTTACAGATAGAAATACCAAAATAATATTATATCTACACTAAAGTATATAGTAAAAACTAAAAAATAGAGGTCACTTTATTATTAATATGTTAAATAAAAATCACTAAATCAGAGGGCAGATGTGTTGTTAGTTGACATTCATCGTTTTCTTTGTATTTTCTCTAATAAGAGTTATCGCGTATCAATAGTTCTAAAAAATAATAATAAAAAATTCATAACATCTAATCTAATATGTCTTTTGTTTGTTAACTGTATTTTCACCTGTACAATCCATCTTCTGTTGGCTCCAAACATCGTTCCAAAATGTGCTCCACCTTTTCTTCGCTCAGTCCTCTGGCTTTCATCATTTTGTCGCGAACCTGTAACGAGAGCAGTTATTAAGACATGTTTCTAAGTACCTGTAATTTAAACAAAAAAAAGATCGTTTTAATTCGTTAGAAAATAAAGTGACCCGCAATATTTTGTTTTTATTGTATTTTTAATCAAGAAACTTGTGTATACAAAGGGAAGAATTTCGTTTTTGTACGATAGGAACTTGGAAAAATCAAACTTTGTCAATTGGTAATAATAAGACTATCGACACACTTACATAGGACATTACTGATTGATTCGTGGGTGATTCGAAAATCTTACGATACGAGGGACCTGTAATTTTTCTTTTGGATATTAGTAGTCCGGCCACCCTGTATATGTAATATGTTTATCTGTTACCCTAATACCCGTAACACAACAAGTCTAAGGCTGCGTTTTAAATAGGGGTGTGCGAGGATGCGTCATTTACCAAGCATAGCTCAGCGCAGCTCTCCTGGAAACGCCAGCAGAACGAGAGATTTTAAAGTGAAAACTTCTTTAGCATCGTTGAAATGAATATAACTTTATTCAAATACACTTAAAATAAGTTGTTTTGAATCGTCCAACACTTTTACCTACCACCCAATGTTGTGATTTAAAAGTCAATGAAACGAAAAAGCGACAGTAAAAAGAGACAGTCATATCAATTCATAGGATTTGACGTGGGAGAAAAATTAGATAGGAAGCATTAAGTACGTGTGTTAATACGTGTTTGTGTGCACATGCGTAGTAAAAAACTATAGAGAAGGCATCACAACAACCGTGGTATCTTACGTGTAAGTATTATTTTTGAAGGTTTAACTTCTACCACGTGTGAATTGCACACATAGTTTTTTACGTACAAAATTTGTGTGCTATGGATGGAGGCAAGCGGGAAACTGAAATGAGCCCGCTACACATCCTCGGACCTCTCATCTTTCTAGCAAATCTCTGGTGGAAACGCAGTCTTAAAGTGCTTACTTTGGGTTAGGCTAATTAGTGTTGAGTTACTTATTTATTTTGTTGAGACAAAAATAGACATAATTAAACTATAAGTATATTAATTAATCTCATCGAAAAACACTAATGGACAAGCCGTACCCGTATAACGTGCAGTAATTTCTTGGTTTGAGAAGAGTGACGAAGATGGCATATTCTTTAGGACTAACGCTCTTTTCTTAAAGATTATCTCTCAACTTTCATGAAAGGTACGGCACATATTTTTAAAGAGATAAAGATGTCCGAAAACTAGTGTTATTTCTTTCTTTCGTAGTGCCACAATTTTCACCGCTAGGGCTTGTCCATTAGTATAAATCGATGGTCAATCTGACTTGGATGACATTCTCGGCCGAAAAGTACCCAACAGTAAAAAATAAATAATACCAACGCAATAAAGTAAATAAGAAATTGATACAAGCGGCCCAATGATTATTATTATTATTTTAAGACCTTAATATATATGTATTGTAATATCTGTAATCAAAGATCACAGTGGTTTGTGTGTTTGTCTGTCCGCTCTTTTTGCATTGTATATGCGATACCATAGCAACGCGTTAACCGCAAGTAGTTCGTCTACCGGACGCTAGATGGCGCTAACGGAAAATTATTTAATAATAGAAAAAAATTAAAGAATTTTGTCCACCCATGCGAAGCTGGGACGGGCCGCTAGTCTATAATCTAAGATTACAGTGGTTTGTGTGTTTGTCTGTCCGCTCTTTTTCCATTGTATCAATAACGTTACCATAGCAACGCGTTAACCGCAAGTAGTTCGTCTACCGGACGCTAGATGGCGTTAACGGAAAAATATTTAATACTAGCTTTCTGCCCGCGGCTTCGCCCGCGTGGAATTCGGTTATATTGCGGTATAAAGCACAATTATAAGAAAACTTCTCATTCCCACGGAAAAATCTAAGAAGCGCGATGTAACGCTGGATACAATTAGTTGTTAAACCAAAACTGAATGGTACACTATATTATATGTTTTCCCTTGTGGAACAAAAACATGCAGATTTTGGACACCCAGCGCCATCTATCGCTTACCTCAAGAACTAAATAGCGTAAGCTATCATTCCACTTCTTATGTATTTTAAAAAACACATCGTTACCATGCTTTAAAAAACACCCAGCGCCATCTATCGCATACCTCAAGAACTAAATAACGTAACTAATACTTATACCAATTAGTAATTCGTTGACTTTAGTGATTTCAGGATAAGTAGATGTAAAAAAAAAGCAATTTAGATGATAAAAAAAAATGTACGTCATCCCTCGAGAATTCCTCATTTTCGAGGATTCATTTTCGTATCATTTAGGTTCATAATTTACATGTTCATATTCGTTTGCAACATATAAGTAGATGTAAAAAAAACCGTTTAGACGATAAAACAAATTGTACGTCATCCCTCGGGAATTCCTCATTTACGGGGATTCATTATCGTATCGTTTGCAATATTTTACCTTGTTTTAAACGACACACAGCGCCATCTACAATCCATCCATCAAGCAAACAATATTTTTGTTTTTCCTCGGGAATATCATTTTTTTCCAGGATAAAAAGTACCCTATTATTTAATCCGGACTTTTATCTTTACGTCTGCAAAATTTCAAAGCAATTGGTGCAGTAGTTACGGCGTGAAAGCGGAACAAACAAACAAACAAACAAACTCACTTTCCCATTTATAATATTAGTAAGGATTAGAAAAAATTAAAGAATTTTGTCCACCCGTGCGAAGCCAGAACGGGTCGCTAGTGTAGAATAATATTATTATAGTCTAACCGCAACCGCTATACCGCGCCTTAGATTTGCGCGGGGACGGGGAAACGAAACAGTTGCTCCATTTTGTCATTCTATCGTCAACGCTCACGGCGGTAACTAGCGTTCCCACTCCCCACCTCTCCGCGGATACCTAAGGCGCGGTAGAGCGGATGCGGTCAGACTGTTACAGTGGTATTTTATTTCTTATAGATAAATGTATAGTAGGGATGTAAAAAATAGTCTAAAAATATATACTACATACAAATAACCACAACACGTTAGTAAAATTATTATTTTTAATAGTGCTGCCATTTTTATTTTCATCTTTGAGTGTTCAACCTTATTAGATACTCACCTCCTCGTACGTGTACTTTGGCGCTGACTCTAGCCCTGAATTCAATTTCTGATATGTTTCGGTACCGTAGAATGATAACGAATTATATTTGTACCACATAGATAGGTTCTTGAGAATTATAAGATACCCCGGCTGAGGATCGATATCAACCATACGGGTGATTTGTCCGGGTCGGATTTGATTTAGACACTTTCCTGGGAAAATGATCACAATTATTAAAAATATAAGCAATAAGCAGCCGCTTCATTTGCGAGGTTATATGCAGTGATGTATTGGTAAA
Source organism: Calamotropha paludella (assembly GCA_927399485.1). Lineage (NCBI taxonomy): Eukaryota > Metazoa > Arthropoda > Insecta > Lepidoptera > Crambidae > Calamotropha > Calamotropha paludella. The sequence goes on along the minus strand of OV656831.1, from coordinate 6,401,546 downwards.
ATAAGTAGTAAGGGAACGCATAGTGGGAGCAAAAAAAGTAATATTTTTAGCAAACAATTTTTTTCCATGTAAGTTTTTATTTTTTCTTATTCTTACTATACAAAATATTAACGAACACAAAAAAAGAAATTCAAAAAAAGATGAAAATCAGAAAGATATTATTATTGTGTAGTACACTTATGGTGTACTACAAAAACTCCCAAATAGGATCACACACATTTTTATCAAGCAAGATAAATATTCTGTGAGTTAAATATTTTTTGAAATGTTTTTCAAATTCGCCAATTTAAAATATAATTTTCATTTGTAATTAAAAAAAAATCTACTAAAAAAGTATTGGAACGCGTTCCGGTTCTGAAAAAAGATAAGGGAACGTCGTTCCACCGCGTTCCCCTCCCAATACCCACTCTGGTTATATGGCGCTTACTTGAAGATGTCTAATCTTGGGTCATCTATATGTATACAATAAAAAAAATAGACATAAATACAAGAATTCACATAAAAATAAGGTTTTTCTAATTTATTCTATAAATACTACTGACTTTGACGACCGTTTGGTGCAATGACAGCGATCCTGCCTTTCGCACCGACGGTCCTGGTTCGAGTCCTAGAAGGGGCAGATGTTTGATGATGGTTACCAGCATTTGTACCTGAGGCATGGATACCCTAGTATCCATAACACAAGCCTTATAGTGCTTAATTTGGGCTAGGCTAATTGGTGTGAATGTAAAAATATAATTACCTTACCTATACTAGCTCCCAAAGAGTGGCCTATGAAGGTGAACTTGTTCCATTTAAAGTGCTCACTGATTTTCTCAACAGGTGGTATAAAGTCAGTGAGAAAGAGAGGGCCTCCGCGAGGGTAATGATCCGAACGACCATTGCCTGGCAGCTCTACGCTAACATAGAAGTGTTGGGGTGGTAGACACTGAACCAATGGCCGGAATGAAGAGCAGGAGTCCAGCCTTCCATGGCACAGTAGCACTGGTGGGTCGGATGGGTCGCCCCAGGTTAAGGCTGTAAATCAAAAACTATAAGTAAAAAAAATTACATTTGATAATAAATATAACAATGTTAAATTATTATACTTTGTGCAATGTAGGATGATACTTTTGACAGTTGACACCTATATAGAGGGTATAAAGTTGCTATTGCAATGTCAAGCCAAACATAAAGAAACAAACGCAACCTTAGTACGTAGCAATAAGGAAGTGACACCTGTCAAAAGTATCATCCTACATTGGACAAAGTATAGTTAATGACATTTCATGAAACTAGTGCAAAAGAATGTTTTTTTTTATCGTGACTAGGTAAGCGCTTGACCACTATCTCGCCAGATAGTAAGCGATGATGCGATCTAGGATGTGGCGCGCCTGCCTAGAAGATACCTATTCACTCGTGACTTGAAGATCCCCAAATTGTATTTATCAGGAAACACAGATTCAGGCAGAGTTCCACTCTTTAGCGATACGGATAAAACAATTGAAACCAAAACGGTTAGTGCCGCTCTTTAGTATATCAACCATATAATAGTGGCGCCTATTTGTAAGTAGATGTCCGATGAAAAAATGGGGATGGCGGAACAAGGCTGTACAATTCTGCTGTACACTCTCCGAAATGTATCCTATAAAAAACGGAAAGGCTAAGTACCTTCCGTCTATGTTCAAGGCTTTTCAGCTTATTATTAAAAAGTTTCTTGGCCCTCTGATTGACTTGATATTCAATTACTCCTAATTATATTTATATACAGGGTGTCCCAAAAGATAGGGTCAGGCCGAAATCCAATGGTAGAGCATCACTATAGCTAACTGAATCACCTCTATATGTTCCTCTTTTTGTTTAAAAACTTTGATTAAGAGATTGTTTTATTAGGTAAATAAAAGCCTTGCATAATCAAAAAATACTATAATTAAGTCGGATACCATTGCTCCACAGACAAATGTTGTCAGGTCAGTTGAAATTCTAACTTACCAAAATCTCTGAGAGCGATAAAAAAAAATTATAAAAGCTCTTTGAAAATTGCCACATTTTATCAGCTTATCTTAAAAGTGTTAGAGATATCTTTACAGTATCATAGATAAATTTGACGTAATTAGTCTAAAATTATGTTACATACGTTAGCTGGGGAGAAAGGTTGAAGATTGCAATAGAAGATCATAATTTGGAACATGCGGCTCCCCATTTAGTGGTCAACTGGGGATGTATGGTGAATATCTCCAGTGTAATTGGTTGTGTTTTACGATACCCTTTCGTTTTGAAGGGTTGGTTTTATTCGACCAAACACAACAAATCAAAAAAGTTTTAATTTGTTAGAATTTACCTGTCAATTTACCCCAAGGAGCTTTCAAAACTAGCTCCTTTTCATTGTCCAGAGCCAATTTGGAAAACCTAGAATAAGAAAACGCGACTAACTTGCATATCTACTATTAGTCGCCTCAGGTTAGGCCAATCCTGTACACCTGTTCATCTAGCTAAAATAAGAGTTAGGGACTCATCTTTGTGTGAATGCGGTTTGGAGGAAGGATCAACGGATCATATTTTCTTTGAATGCCCTAAGTTCCCTAGTTCCCTGTATGACCTGCTCCCTCCATATATCCCCAGACCCATTAACTTTAAATCCCTTCTTACATATGTCAATACTACGTTCGTTTATGTTCTGTGTGATTACCTAACCTCCAATAAAATTAGACTCTAATTTGTTTGTCTAAATTAACCTACTAACAACGGTGTATATATTGTTTATGTTTGCTTTTCAGATAAATCAACAGTTTCACAATTGTTATAATTTCACTTAAATATGACAACAAATTGTGCATTCATGACACTTCTCAAGCAAGCAGAGTCAGTGTAACAAATGTCTTAGCAGAAAACTCGATATTGGCGGAATCCATAAGGACAGCGCCATTTAAATAAAGAAGAAGTAGAATTTACCTGTCAATTTACCCCAAGTAGCTTTCAAAACTAGCTCCTTTTCATTGTCCAGAGCCAATTTGGAAAACCTAGAATAAGAAAAAAATATATACAATGTGTCCCGCACCAGTGTCGGAGCCTTTAATGGTGTGAATTATGGCATTTTTTATCTCTAGTTTTTCTCAAAAACCCAATAAAATTAAAAAATACACAAAAAGTAATCTATTTGTTTTTCTTTAATTATTTTTTGCTATTTTTTATTCCATGATAATTGAAACATGATGGCTGTGTAACTGTTGTCTACATGTTTAGCTATCAAATGACACCTTTTTAATGTTGATGGGACATTTACATGAGTAGTGGTGGTTGAATTAGTATGAGAGCCCAGGTCTTGGTTACCAAGAAAACAAAATGGCGGCCATTTTATAACCGTAAGAGAAAAACAAAATTTGAGGGGCAATTTGTTGATAAAAATGCCATATTTCACACCATTAAACGCTCCGACACTGGTGACGGGATACATGGTATACATATTTCTATAAATAAACATAATTATTAAAAATACCCTTTTCCTGTTACCTTCTAATTAAACTAATAAATCGCTTTTATTGATTTAATAAAAAAAACTTTTTACTCTGAACTCTTTAAGGCAGAAAACTATTATATACACAAACACAATTCTATTGCCTACTTACAATGATGTATTTATATTTTCTTTATTAATTTGGTATGAGCATTTATACTACGCAAAATCATAATAAGACATCCTCTCCTCCCTCGATTGCTATACTCTGCTGGATCCAAAATATTCATTTTATAAAATTACCACCTACTTATTCACTTTATGGTATGCAATAAATATTGAATTGAAGCAATTTCCCAATAAAATTTAAGATTTACTGTACACAAACTGTCACAATGTAAGAGTTTCATTTTATTTAGTTATTTATAATGAAAAAAGTAATATTTTTTTAATGCTTAACTGCTTTGTGGAAAATAGATAGCTTAGTTAACCTGTTCGTTGCGGATGACACGTCTGGCATTGTATTTGAGTCATTTTTCTATAAATATTACATATCTATGCATCACATATGTGTCTATCTGTTACTATACTTTGGACTATGCAAATTGGCATAAATATAAAAGATATTATTATTATATGTTTTTAAGAAAATAAAGTTCATAACTGACGTTGAAACTTTCAGTCTGTAACGTTTTTCTATATAACGATAAACTATTAATTAGCCAAGCAGTTGCGGCGGTATATTAATAGAAATACCTTGAGTAAAAAAACAATTAAGCAAAACTATGAATCACCTAATCAAGCTTAACATCTAATATCTATTCGCGACCAATAATTCGCTGGACTGATAATTTCTGGCTGTACCAAAAAACTTTTAAAAGTTTTATTTACTTTTTAATTGAACAATAAAGACAAAAATACTGTTCTTTCATGGGAATTGGTAAAGTGTAATTTAAATGTTTTCTTACCTTGTTAATAATCCAATACTCATAATAACTTATTTTTCACTAATATAATTTAAATACAAACTATAAAACCACTAATACCAAAACATAGCCTAGAAAAAAGTTACGTGATTAAATTTAACTTTGACTTTTTACTTTGTTAAGTTTACCCATAATGGCAGGCAAAGGGTATAGAACCGATACAGGCTAGTCTTCTAAGTATATAGATAATATATGTAAAACGCGACGTTAGACAAACTTGGAGATCATTTAAGCGCGCGTGCGCGCACACACACACACGAAACTTTTTTACTTCTTGAACAGATAATACTTACTTACCTATTTTTTATTATTATTTATGTAAACCATATATAATATACAGTTAATGATTTAAAATTACATTTACGATAAAATTACGATATTACTATTACGATAATCGGTAATAACGCATCGTTATACTAATATTTGCATGAAAATTTAAATATTTTCCTAGAAACGTTAGTGTAGATTGTAAAGATATTATTACTGAAGGTCTTAAGTTTACGGTCTTACTCTCGTTGGTGAATTTCAATCACACTAGATATCTAATGTGAAGATAAATTATGTGATAATATTGTTAGATAAGATTATACAATCTATTTATCTACCGACCAAACGTCGAGATATAATCGCCAAAAATATTTTTTTTTCTATTACATTGTAATAACATAAGGTCAGTCCATCTAGGGATGGCGATCTGAGATCGATTAATCTGAGAATCGATTTTTCAGGTCGAAAAGATCGATTTTTTAAATCGATATGCAGTACTGAATCGATCCGGTGAATCGATATTTCACCCTTGAAAATCGGCGTTCGATTTTTTTATTTTGGTATAAACCATAAAATTATTTACAATTACATAGTTGAATGTACCCGTAATATTGCGGTTTTGCCGGTTAAAGGGTTAATTGCTTAAAAACTCGCTGGATGGCTGTGTGGCTCACATTCACTCAATAACCATGTTGTATATAAGTATCGTGGGATCATCTGCTCCTTGTGAGCGCCTTTTTTCAATTGCCGGCAACATTAGAAGTGATGAGCGGCACCGCTTGGATCCAAAAAGACTGGACAAACTGTTATTTTTAAAAAGTTTAGATTTAAAGCATTGGGAATTTAAACTTTTTCATGAAATAAATACATTTTGAAAATAAATATCTTCTTTCATACCTGTTACAAATAATTGTATTTATCGAATTCCCTGAACTAAAAAAAACTAAATTTACTGGTAAGAGATAATTTATTATGGTATGTTTCTTGTTATTCATAAAATGGATTTATATTTAAATTATGAATGTCAACTTGGAAAAAAATCGATATTTTGGAAATCGATCTTTTTGGCCTTGATTTTTTTGTGAATCGATTCATCTGCTTACGATTCAGATCGATTTAAAAATCGATCTTTTTCGGAAAGAATCGCCATCCCTAAGTCCATCCATTAAAGTATACAGCTTAATGTAGTGTCGACTGTACTACGGCATAATATCAAATTTGGACTGTGACGGGGTGCAGCCGGAGAAATAAAAGCACTCAAGGTCACTTATGTTTTTATATTTATGAAATTAAGGCACAACTGAAACAATTATATAAAAAAAGGTAAATTACACTGAATACAAAAACAATTTCACATTTATCACTAAAAACATTTATAGAAGGTAAGGCTACTTACAATAGTGCCTTAAAGAAACTTATAGACTTTTATATAACAGGAACTGGTGGTACAGAATACATATACAGGAAAACTTGTGAATTATGCTTATGAGCTTTTTCTACTTATGAGCTTATTATAACTGCTCAGCACTATAAATATATATAAATGATTGTTATCGGTGAGTCAACCGCTCTACGCGCTGACTCTGGTAAGAATGAACTTCGAGAACAAAACAAATAAAAAGAGACAGACAGTAAATTTAAAATAGGAAACCAAGAGAAAAGAAAATATGAAAAATGGCCAGAGAAGAGCGCAATGAAAGCAACGAGTCGCCAATATAGCTATGACGCCTCGTTACAATACCAGTGCCAGCGCCAGTTACAGGACACCTTTAACGTATCCGCATAAAATCGATTTTTTTATCATTTATTTATCAAAAACAATTCAAGTTTGTGACTGACACAAAGCGCAAGTCCGAAAGTCTATTATTCAATCCACGGACTTTGTTTTTGCTCCGTGATTCAATCCCATACATTTATTTATATAAGTACTAGCTAGCCGGGCCCCACGTTGCTGTAGCTCAATTATCATTATTTGCTTTGGCTATTTTTATTATAAATTAAAATGAAACCTATCCTATGTCCTAAGCTGGAACATATCAGCAATATGAAAAAATAAAAGCATGTGTGCAATTCACACGTGGAAGAAGTGAAACCTTAAAAAATAATACGTACACGTATACAAAATGCCACTGCCAATGCAAAAAACTTTCCAATATTTACAAGCCCAAGTTAGTACCTATATTAATTTAAGGCATAAATGAAACAACACTCTTTCAAATTTTACATTTAACTTCATTACCATTGGTAAGAAACTCAGTAACATAATTCGCAATTTCATCAGGATTCGTGATGTGATGATCGTGTTCCCCCTCCAAATCTATTTTCCGGAAGTTGGCTGCGGCCATTAAATTCCGTATCAGCTGATCGGCGCCATCTTTGCCGCGTAAATGCCCCTGGTAACCGTTACTCATGGATATGAAAATAGTCGGCAAACTTGATGTAAAGAGGTAGGTGTACATTTCGTTAGGCGAATTTTGGGGAACGACAAATTTCATTCTTGTGTCCCACGAAAACCTGTAAATATTGAATTACGTGAAAATCTCAATTTCAGATATGTATTTTGATTTGTTTTCAAAGGGTTGCATTAGTGGGAAAAATAATCAAAACGTCAGAACTTAAGTAAAGCTTAAGATCATGCAAAACAAAAGCTTTAACTGTCTTAATGTTAACAAAAATCATTCCAAAAGTAATAAAGTTTACTCCTTAGGAATCGATTCTCATATAAGGCGCCCGGTATTAAAAAAAAAATGAAGAGTAAGGCGCGGGACACATACAAGCGGTGTCGGGCGCAGGCGTGGTGCCGGCGGGGCGCGGGCGTGTCGCCGATGCGTTATGTAAAAGGCGTTCAAACGTTGTAGAAAAGACGAGGCGATAGGGGTGGGATATTGGGCAGTCTAATATTTGATTTCAATACGGCACAACATCATGTCTTCATCTTCAGACGAAGAAGATTTATTAGCTCTAACACATTTGGCGACTTTGCATAACAGAAGATATGCGGTACACCCAGTGTGGCATGCGGGACAGGAGCATAGATTTTTCAATGCAATGAAAGATCTTCTACATTATCCGGATCGATTTTATGACGTGTATAAGATGTCTCCGCGTTGTTTTAACATAATTATGTCTAAAATAGGACATAACTTAGAAAAAAAGTGCACGCACTGGAACGCAATGGAAAATTCCGGGTGTTTTTCTACTAGCTCGCAAAACTTGATATTAAAGTCGACATCGTCAAGCATTTTAAACGCCGTCGAATGTCCTCTAAATGGCGCGCCGGCGCCGCTGCAAACTGTGGCGCGGCGCGGGCGAGCAGGCAGCGCGCGAGTGGCTCCCGCACCCCGCCTGCGCCTCGCTGCTTGTGTATGTCCCGCACTGCACCGATTCTATACATTATGTATGCAACACGAGTTAAACGACGTCGCGCCCGCGCCCCGCCGACACCACGCCCGCACCCGACGCCGCTTGTATTTGTCCCGCGCCTAAAATTTAGTGAGCTAATGACAGCGTTGCGTTTTTTCTGCGCAACCTATACTGCTTACCTTTTAAATTTTAAAGTTTTATTTTGAAGCGAAAAAAGGGGGTTCTAAAAATGTTACAACCTGTGACAAGGACTGGGGGAGGGGTTAAAAAGTACTAAATTCATGTGACGTAATTTATGCATGGCTCAAGCTCAATCGACCCAAGAGTCTGACGCTTGTCGTAACAAAGGTGAGAAAATTACCCCTTACGTATGTACCTGTATTTGTCTTCTCCAATTGGTATAAGATTTCTTGAGATTATAGTTTCTGCTTGCTCCTCAGTCAATTGTCTTGCCTTCATCACTGCGGTCACCGCCTGCTTTTTCGTATATACTTTGGGGTTATCACTCATATATCTAGAAAACCAAATAAAAACTTAACATTTTTGAGTTGTACATTTTTATATTGATAATCTTGATGGAATATAAAAATTGTCACAGACAATAAAATCCCAAATTCTAACCCACAAACAGATGGCAACATTCTCCTTAGTGTTGCTAGAATAAAAAATTGAAAAGTATTGCGTACTCTTTTTTCTTTGGATTTGTTTCATATGTTATCGTGGTTTCTACGAAATTAGTTAATTTCAAATTTATATTCTTAAAAGAAATCCCTTCCATCAAGTATGTTTTGGCCGCCATATTGGTATTATAAAAAAATCTAATTTAAAATCATCGTACTGTTAAACACTAAATTGATTCAATTTTGTCACATGCATTTCGACGTATTTAGGGGAACAGAATATTATCAACGTGAAAATAATTGACGTGTATGTGACCAATACTCTCTTGTAAATCAAGGTTCTTGGAAAATAAGAGAAAAAATGCATCGAAATTTACGAAGATTGTTACATACATGAGGATGATTCGTGAAGTCTTGTTAATCCACTTAGCCCTATATTTTGGAACATTCTGTAAATTGTTCTAAAAAGTAAGAAAGACAACTGCCATAATAGCTATCTTGCACCGTGTCAACTTAGTCGTAGAATGTAGCGCATTACGTCATAGACACGCTACGAATTTTTACTACGACGGTGCTACGGTAACTAAGTGCTAAGTGGGAGGCATGTTACGTCAATTGACTGACATTATAACAATTGACAAACAATGACACTAACTTACTTTGTATTTTTTTTTTATTTGGATATCTTGTATCTAATTTTTAAATTAACGAAATATTAACCAACCAGCTTCCTGAACAAACCCTTAAAGATTTTTATTGGAGCGGAGCGAACGAAGTGAGCGATGCTCCCATGGATCAGCTACAATGGCGAAATGTCTGTTAGGCCATAAATTCCCGAGTTCTTAACCGATTTTAATATTTTTTGTGTGGAATCGAATCAACAGGCTTAGGACCAAATTGTGACGGAATTTTGAAATTCGCTAAAATTCCCATCAAAAAAGATTTTTTTTCTCTTTTTTTAGGTAATACGCCCGCTCCAATATATGGTGCTAGCGTAGCTTTATGCTTAGCGAATGCATCACCTAGCTTTTATTTATAACAAAACACATCTCTACTATATAAAAGAAGGACTTTATGGGTTTGTTATCATAAGCCTAAGAATAACAGATTTTATAATCAACTAACGTTACCATAGCAACGCGTGGCCGGGTTAGCTAGTTTACAAATAAAATAAAAAACAAAGACGGTTTATCACAAACCTGCGAAGGGTTTTTTGCACACCGTCTCTAAACATTTAGTGCAGTAAAACTATTAAGCATACATATACTTATCAGCATCACACATAGGTATACAAAGATTGGTCTTTTTACGTTTGTAATAAAAAATAGGGGAGGTGTGAAGACAGTTCGCTCCCCAAACGAACATAGCGCGTCAAACTGTGCCGCGGCTGCCATACTTGTCATTGGCATATGCAGTTGTTATTATTGTTTCTGTTGCATATACAGTATGTTCTCATTTGTAACAAAAACAAATAAAACATGAATAAGCTATGATCTTATGCGCGTTTTAGAAATGCGCCACTGACGCTTGTCGGCAGCGTCTGTACCTGTGACCGACAGCCTCGAGCTTCTTGGCATGGAGTTTATCTTCAGACCTCAACTTCGGCGCCAACATCGAATCCAAAGCTCAAATTGTAGGCAAAAAGCTGGGCGTCCTAAATAAAATCAAGCGATATTTCACGCGATGGTGCAACAGAATACCAACTGGACACGATTCAGCGCAGAGCTGAGAGGCTTATCGGTGACAGCAAATTGGTGAAGAGCAAGCTTCACACCTTAGCTCATCGCCGCAAAGTTGCCTGTCTGGCGGTCTTCCACAGATTGTACTTTGGAGAGTGTGCTCAAGAGCTGCATTGGCTCATACCGCCATCTCCTTTTTTCCATCGGACATCCAGACGCACTGCAGGCTACCACCCTTTCTTGGTTGATATTCCTACCTGTCGCACCAAGCGCTTTACAACATCCTTCATAATGCGCACAGAAAAGAAGTGGAACTCCCTTCCTGCGTCTGTATTTCCGAGAACTTATAACCCATCCATTTTCGAAGCCAGGGTGAATAGGCACCTTCTGGGTTAGCTCGTCCCTTCGTGGATTCTGTCTTGGCCCCCGGGCTTGATTGTGATCAAGAGCTAACCCATCCAAAATAAAAAAATAAATAAAAAAAACCTTTGATAGTTGGAGTAGAACTTGTGGTAATACTTCATGTAATAATACACGTGATCCGGTTGCTGTAACCGCTGAAAGCTGGGGCCTGCATCTATGTGGATAAAGCGGCTTATCAACCCTGGCCGTATCGCGTTGAAGTATAGACCTGGAAAAGACAATATGACCCCGTTTTAATCACTCAGCTGAAATTAGGGCGACTTCACAATCGAATAATAATTCGCGTGAAATAGATTTTCGGTTTTAATTGTCCCACCCTAAATAGAAAGTAATATTTCAAGCTATTTAGAGAGAAAAAATATAAATTTGTTTCGATGACGACATTTCTTCCAGAGTTAGAAGTGATGATTACACGTGTGTTTTTGCATGTTAATATGCAGAATAAAATCACGAAATTTGAATTCTATTTTAATGACATTACAGTGGCGTAAATAGATCAATTGCCGCCCGGGGCAGTTTACCAATTTTGCCGCCCCTGACAGAGGGCTGCGCCGCCCCTTGGAACGTTCTTCCGGTGGGTACCACCCCCTGCCACCACATAAAATTAAGTTTAGAATAAAATAACATTATTAGCCCGTACATATACCATGTCATAAGTTTATTATTTTTGCGAATTTCAAAATTCATTACAAAAAATACGATCGGCTAAGTTATGGCGTCACATAGACGAATTTCGTCATTGAAGCTAACATTTTCGAATGGACAAATCGGTGTGACTTTATTTCATTATCGATAATTCGTGACAATACTATACAAAGAGTGCAATATTATCGATATTAATGTTGCTCATAAATTAATAACAATTGCTTGTGTCTATGCCACCGACAGTACCTTTATTCTATATATAAATTTTGTATTGTACAGTCTTTGTGCAATAAAAATGTATCTATTTATGAACATAGGTAGGTTGCTATTTACATCTTCATATAAGTTAAATGTTTATTACGTACCTACTGTTATTTCTTTCTTAGGTTAAATAAATTGTGCGTAAAGACGTGGGCAATCATATGTATCATACAGTTCGATCCAACAATAATCTAATCATGGAGGTTGTTGCTAACCACTGTATGATACAAATGAAATGCTACGACAATTAGTCTATATAACTAACCATCTTTACGTTTTAAAGGTTATTTTATGTTAGGTACTTTAAAATTGTATTGTTGAGTCCACAGTGCAATAGATTAATTTATCGCAGTCCTTTACGTATACTGCATATTCACGTAAACTCGACACTCATTATCGCAACTATTGAATATATCTATTGTATTTACATTTGTGTTTTTACATTTTAATATAATGGACATCGTAAAAATAATACCAATTGCAACTTAAATACAGTTGGTAATACTTTGGCGTGAATCTTACCTCGCCGTAACACAGTCCTCGGACTAGCACGGGAGGTAAAGAATTATTGTCTGTATACCTTCAATCACTGTAATTGTATTTTTGGCTATTATATAAGAATGTCTAGTATTGCTTAGTGACTTTAATAGTTATCTATGTATATTGATGATGCTTTTACTATAGGTAAGCTATTTATTAGCAACTACCACCTTGCAGTGTAATTGGTAGGTATACTTGTGTATTGTGAATTTATGCAATAAAGTTATTTATTTATTTATTTATTATTATTATATACTAGCGGCCGCCCGTGACTTCGTCCGCGTGGAATATTGCAACAACTAAAATAAAAGTAGCCTAAGTTACTCCTTATTACATCAGCTACCTGCCAATAAAAGTCCCGTCAAAATGCGTCCAGCGATTTCAGAGATTAGCCGGAACAAACAGACAGACAGACAGACAAAAATTTAAAAAAAAATGTTATTTTGGTGTATGTACCGTATATATATTCATATGCATGTAGTAAAAAACGGGTATTTCAATATTAAAAACAGACACTCCAATTTATAATTGGAATCGTGGTAAGTGGAAATCTGTGGTTTCCGTCTACCCTTGCAGGAAATAGATTATTCAATAGTATTTTCCACAGTTTGTAGGTATAGTAGTCAAAATTTTTTTTATAATAAATAGGTAGGCACTTGACCATCTTGCTCGATGGTAAGCGACGACGCGATTTAGGATGTGACGCGCTTGCCTAGATCTATTTACTCGTGACTTGAAGACAATATAATATAGTCACAAAATAAATTGATTTCCGGCCATCACTGACTTCAAAAGCTTTCAGCAGTCCAAAGATTAAAAACCCGCACAGTTCTTAAACCAAGTGATACTTCTTCCCACTATGATGGGACGAATACAGCGACTTTATGAATACTATCTGTAAATAGATTACGTACCTATTTCACATCCCATAGAGTGTCCGAGGTAGACGAAACTTTTCCAGCCCAAATGTCGTATTACATAATCTATAGCACCTATAAAATGGTATCTGGACATCATCAGACCTGAAATTATAAAAAAAAAACATGTGTGCAATTCACACGTGGCAGAAGTAAAACCTTCAAAAATAATACGTAGGTACACGTATACAAAATACCACGGTTGTTGTGATGCCTTCTCTCAAGCTTTGTACTACGCATGCGCACACAAAAACATATTAACACACGTACATAATGCTTCCTATCTCATTTTCTCCTATGTTAAATCTTATGAATTTATGTGTCTGTCTCTTCTTACTGTTGCTTTTACGTTTCATCGACTTTCAAATCACAACGATCACACGAACCATTGTTGCTAAAGACAGGATCACTACCCTTGCACGAAGCGGTCGGTAAACATTTGAAGGTGAGAAGCATTAAAATTATAATTATCTTACAAGAGTTGTTCCCATAAGAGTATGTAGGAAATTTCTTTCTTTTCGTTTCTGTTATAAGGGGCCATCCATTACTTGCGTCACATTTTAGAACTTTTTAAACCCTCCCCCCGCCCTTGTCACAGTTTGTCACATTTTTAGAACCTCCTCCCCCTGATGTGACGTCATACAATTTTCAATTTTAGCCATGTAATTAAAATAATCAAAATAAAACAGTTATTTTCTTATTTTTAACCGACTCCAAAAAAGGCGGAGGTTCTCAATTCGGCTGTATTTTTTTTTGTAATGTTTGTTACTTCATAACTTTGTCAATTATAAACCAATTTGGAAAAAACTTTTTTTATTTGAAAAAGTATATCTTCAGATTGGTCCCATTTTATTTTCATATCATAAAGTTTAGTTCTTGTTATGTAAAATAAAAAGCTCCGTAAAGCGATAAGGACCATCAATCGATGCTTATTATCCACTCACATCAGGAGTGTATCAATTGCGGATAGTGTTTTCTTTTTGTAGAAATGCGAAAGCGTGGAAAATCTATTTTTAAATTTACTCTTATTACTGACAATATGGTAACAAACACACACACACAAAGTATTGTCATAATAAAATTAGGATAGAGATCGATTTGTAAATTTCTAGTTTTTTAAACACATATAAACTTCGCGTTTTGGTTTTTTAAATTTTAACATGTGACGTCACAAATATTTTGACCCCGTCCTGCTACTTGTCACACAATGTCACATTCCGGTAATAGCCTCCCCCCATTGTGACGAAATTTATTGATGACCCCTAAGTTAAGATACGCCATAGAACTTATACTACCAACCACACATAAAGTATTGACTGGTAGATAAGTCCACCAAAAATGTTTTAGATATATTTTGCAAAAAATAAAAAAAATTAAGTCTTTGGTTTTGTCTTTTACAAGGCAAAACTTTGGGCTGCTGAGTACTAAGAGATTAGTCTCTCTAATTACTCTATTCTTTTACATGTGTTTGTTTTTGTTATTCTTATGTAATTAATTTAACGCAAGTGTTATGTACGTCGTTTTTGTGTTGCATATTAGAAATGTTTTTTTCTAAATTAAGTATTGTTTTTTAAATATGTACCACGTGACTCAGAGTCTGATTTGGGGGAGGGCAGGCGGGGCTACTGCCCTGGGGCCTCCACAAGAGAGGGGCCCCCACAACAGAGATAAAAAAATACAAATTGCGACGACTTACTTACTTTCGACTATTAAGATATGCCAATATTTTTTTTCTTGTAGAATATATAAAACATTTTAATATGTTATATATTATAAAATATGTTATAAAAACTGTATCACTCATATTCGCAATAAACGATTTTGATTTTTTATTCGAATATAATTAGGGCCGTCTGTTGCCCCAGGGCCTCCACACGTCCAAATCCGGGCCTGACGTGGCCTGTACTTAAAAAAGTGATAGCTTGTCTTGTTACTTGATAAAATGTGTAATAAAAATATAGTACAATGTCACACTAAATCGGCTTAAACCTGAGAGCCCAACATATTTAGTTCTTACACTTCCGCGCACATTACGCGTTTCGTCTACCACCAGTTCGAAAATTGGCCTTCATTCGCCAGTTCTTCTCGGAAGCAAGGCCGTAACTAGGGGGGGGCATTGTGGGGCAATGCCCTACCTTGAAATCATAATGCCCTACCTTAAAATACCAAAAACTAAGATAAATTAGTATAATTAAATTGTTTGTTCATAGTTTGAGATAAAAAAAATTGTAGCGATAGATATCTAAACTTTTCCGAACATACCACAGTTTGTGACATTCATTTCATATTATAATAATTCTTTGATCTGTGTATAGATGGCATTTGAAGCGCCATTACATGAAGCGATTGGTCTGTTTAATTATAATATCTGTGATGCAGAGATCTTCGTATCACCCCATCCAACAATTAATTATTACCTCACTCTCACTCAGACGTAGATCTCTACATCCAAATATGGAAGTTCAACCATCGTATTCGCTTGTTCTTCATCATTGAGGATTTAATAGTTTTTAGATCCATGCTCATGCTCTGTCACAGAAATTATTTGTCTACGAATAGCTATTGAATGTACATCACTGACCTAGAGGTCAGTAATATACTTAGTGATTGATTTAGGAGCCCGTGCTTCGAGGGCAGACCAATTATAATAATTTTTTTACTTCCGCCCTACCTGTTACCAATGCTGCCCTACCTCAAATTCAACTCTAGCTACAGCCCTGCTCCGAAGTGGCTCTCAATTGCCGAACTGGTGGTAGACTCAGTAGTATAAAATGTAATTGTAGTGAGAATTTAATAACTAAATAAAATGCAAAATAAAATTTTAATAGTTATAAACGCGTCCGAATAAAATAGTGTGAAGGTAGAAGAAAGTATATGACGACCATTGCCTTAGTCAGAAGGAGTCAAGGAGTCGAAACGTCAGGATTAAAAATAAAATAAATTATGCGCAAATTCCGTAAAAAAGTTGTTTTATTCAAATAAGAGGCCAACGTTATGATAATAAATTAACTATTATGATGTGACAAGATTTTATGGTGTATACATGTTATTGTTCGTGACACCATATATTTTTAAACAACATAGCAAAAATCATAAAAATTATGTCTGTAACATGTTCTAATATAATACATTGGACTTTAAGATAAAGCAAAAAATATGATTAGTCACGTTGATAACCACGTAATATTAGATAAAACTCATTATGTTTTTCACGTAGTCTTGTACGTATATATATATATATATAAACTTTTATATATATATATATATATATACGCACGTGAATGTATGTCACCATAGATGGGTCTGCTTTAAACCACAAATATTAGATTGTTTAAATGGGTGATAGGTAAAAATCTTAGACGATTTTAAGTGCATTTGAATAAAATTACTTTTAAATCATCTGTAGATGTGTAATTTTGTATTTTTGCAATGAATAAACTCAAAAACTATTAAGCCGATTTCAAAAATTCTTTCACCGTTGGGAAGCTACATTTACGCTGAGTAACATAGGCTATATTTAATGCCAGAAAAATTTAAAGAATTTTGTCCACCCGTGCGAAGCCGGGAGCGGCCGCTAGTTTCAAATAAAGGAAAGAATGTTGTCAAACAAATATCAAAACATTTTTGTCATAGATAAAAATATATAACATTTAATAAATAATACGTCACATTTCAAAGTTTAAAATATATTATTAATATATTTTTTATCTTTAAAATCTATTGTCTTTTAAATATAAACTCAGCGCGATTGTGTCAAATATATTTTTTTTCCCGCAAATTAAAATTTTCGCGGGCCACCATTCACTGAAGTTAAGAATAATTAAAAACTTGGAGGACTTTTTGAGAGAAAGACCTCCAGCTACGCCATCCACCTTGGCGACACATCTTGAATACGGGGCTGTGATGATGTTACGGAAAGTCTTTCGAAGACCGAAAGTTATATTTTATAATTTTTATATTTCGCATATTTAAAGCTATGTAGTATTTAAAAGAAAAATACTAGAAATAATTGACTCAGCTCACAAGTTGTTCTCAGCCGCAACATGAACTCGCAACATTTAGATGTCCAGTCCACTGCTCTCCCCATTGAGCTACCAAGCCTTCTGAGCACCAGTCGAAATGTTCTAGTTCTTTTATTTTATGCCGTAGGTTAGCATAACTTCATCAATGAGATGAAAATCCTAGCGTCAATTGAAACATATTTGAACAGAAGAATATCTCAAATCCCTGACATTGGTTTTTATCTTTTTTATTTTGAATCGGTTCACTCTTGATCCTACGATGAATCGAACTAACCCAGAATGCAGGCCCGAATTTGGACGCGTGGACGCCCTGGGGCAACAGACGGCCCTAATTATATTCGAATAAAAAATCAAAATCGTTATTGCGAATATGAGTGATAAAGTTAAAAGTTCTTCTATATTCCACAGAAAAAAAATTATTGGCAAATATTGATAGTCGAAAGTAACCCGTCGAATTTTGTATTTTTTATTATCTTTGTTGTGGGGGCCAAACTCTTCTAGAGGCCCCAGGGCAGTAGCCCCGCCTGCTCTCCCCCAAATCCGGCTCTGCCAGAAGGTGCCTAATCACCCTGGCTTTGAAAATGGACGGGTTATAAGGATAATACCTTTAGGGAAACTATCCGATCTTCCATTCCCAGGTAAATCAACAGCCACATAGCGACGTGTTTTTGGCAACCGGGACACCAACGGGATGAAAGTGGCGGCGCTATCCTGACGCCCGTGTACCATGAGAACAGGTTCTAGTGGGCCCTCGTACCACGATACCACTGGGAACAAAGAAAATTTTGTTTGAGGCAAGTAAAGAAATTTACTTGTCTTAGGCGTCAAGCGAGATTCGAATCCACATCCTTAGCTATCCGGGCGAGTGCTCTTCCATTTAAGCTACTACTTAGCTCTATAAATTAATTAAGGTCTGTATTTAATTTAATTTTTTGCATTCACACTGCCATGGGTGGATGGGTCCGAGGAGTGGATGTTTTACGGGCGTATTTTACATCTTATAATTAAAATAAATAAAAAAAGCCTTTTATTTCTTGATTTTACAGTAGTTACATAAAAAAAAATCTTATACATATCATCTTATAATTAAGGTCTGTCAATGTTTCGGTAGCTAAATACTTAAAAAGCACAAAATATAATATATTAGAAATATTTTACAAGTAGGTACACACATCACCGTGGATCATGTCTTGGCATAGTCTACCCTATGGCTAACAGTTAAATGTGATATAAAAGCACAGAGGTACTTTAATTATTAGTTTTCTGGTAACCCATTCTTTCATCCAGAAGCTAACTCGTTGAAACATTACCAAAACATAAATAATCATTCGATAAAATAAAAAGAAAATAATTCGGGTTCCAAAAATAATGTCGATTTTAGAAATTTCTTACCGTATTTTTGACGGTTATTTTGTGTTATTTTATTAATTAAACTGTTCAATTAATTGAGACACTATTTAACAATTTACCCAAAAAACAAATTCCCAACTCTATGTATGAGGCATAAGGTTCATAATAGACATTGAAATTGTCACAAGTTTAACATTTTCGTACAGAACTTTGAAACCTTAAAAAATAAATCAATAATACTTACATGCTATATTTCCCCATGTTGCTTTTACATAAAATTCCTTAGATTCACTATCCATATTTATAAATAGAAATATTTAAAAAGTTTTTAATTTCCGCAAAAACTAACCTTTACCCTAGCGCTTGCGCAGTTTTAACCAGTTTTATCACAGATTAATATACCTCTTCGAACTGTTTTGTTTACATTTTTTGCCAATGTCATTAAAAAGTAAACTGTCATGTTGAAATAGTGAGGTGTGGGAGTAAAACGCAATCGATCAATGATTGCATTTGTAATATAAGTGAGTCTATTTTTACTACCCGACAAAAATTCACGTAAAATGGATTGATCTTCTTTATAATACTACTTAAATCTTTGAAATTCACTTATTCATACAAAAATTGGGCTTTTATCTAGAGCTGCCCGTAAATCCTGTCTTCTGGAAACGCAAATAGAGAACAGAGTCAAAATATTTTTTTAACGCAAGTTGCCATCAGATAATTATGGTATAAGTTATAGAGTGAATGATAGAAAGAATAAGATATATAGTTAATGCCAAAATTGAGTTCTAAGTTGTGGCTCTATCTTCGAGATCTCGTTGTTTTTTAAACTCTTTAGAGTTAGCGTGAAGATTAGTTAGCTTAAGAGCTGAAATTTGAGTTTTAAAAACAGAGTAAAGTTATCATTACAGATCGATTATATCAACAGCCAATAATGTAATGCAATGCAATTGCAACCTGTCGTTGCAACAGTAGTCATGTTATTAATGCGCTATATGCATTGGGGCCAAATCCAGGTAGCTGTTTATGTATTGTGATTAGTATAAACAAAGTTTCATGAGTTATTGCTACCTAGTTTAACGAGGTTCGCTCTTTTATTATTTTTATTTTATTATTATTTAGGCAAACTCTACAGTTTTCATTGCATATTCATGGTTCATATAACAATGTTCATAGTAAGTAACGCAGATACAAAAACGAAAACACTCAAATATCAACAAAACTTATATATTTAGCGATAGGCAATATTACTTAAGAACTTAAAATAAAACAATAAAATTATAATAATCTTGATGAGAGAAAAAACATGCCAAACTTAATGAATGAAATGAACTTCAGATCGTGACGGAGCCCGAATTATGAAATTCGCAAAAATTACCATCGAAACAAAAAAAAATCTTTTTTTAGGTATTACGCTCCGCTCCAATATTTGGTGCTAGCGTAACTTAATGCTTAGCGACTGCATCGCCTAGTACCTTTATTCAATTTTTCGAGATAAATATACTTATAAGACTGAGGTGGGTCCTAATGATATGATCTATGAGTAACATCACTATAGAGGATAATCGATGATATAATAACGTCTATTGCGTACACTATAGACTTAATTACCTTAGCTAACTACCTAATAATTTAGTCTGTGTCTAAGTCAGCTGTTCTGCTTTTTCGCAGTTACTTTTTGCGAGAGAATAGATATATCGTGTTCTATCGTTAATATTACTAAAATAAGGCAAATTTTTCGTGAATTTATATTTGTATAGTAGTTAAAATATATCTTATAAAGCGAAATACTTTGGCACTATTTACTGTTTAAATTATTGCCAGTGATTATTAGTAAACAAGATGAGTTTATTAGAAAAGGAGTGGTTTATAGAAGCACCTTGGGGAAAAATATGTAGTGAGTTGATAAATTATTGTTTATATCTTACTTTTAAAGATGTTTGCATATTCTTTTTCAGATTTTAAACTTTTAATCAAAATATAACCTAAAAAAGTTTATTAAAGTTATTGTACTTTGACCTCGGTCTTAATTAAGATAATCTTCAAACGATAAACAACTATTGTAATATCTAATAATATCAGAAATACCAAAGGTCATTTATTAAGTTATGATAACAGTTATGAAATATCTTAATCCATTAGTAATTAAATATTGTGATTTAATTTTATTAAAAAAAAAAATGTAATCTCAACTGATTTTATTTTAATTGTCTATGATCCAAACATTCATTGATAGAAAAGTCGCATTGAAAAGCCTTTGCCTCAGACAGGATTTGATACCACAAGACAATATTTTTATGTCCAAAAAGTTATTTAATGTTTTGTGAAATATCAACACATGAAAGATTTCAATCCTTCAGGAACTATAGGATACTTTGTTATTACTACTTAATAAATATAAATTTAATACCACATTTTAGGTATGGTACATATGTCGGAAGTTATGAAGATCTTAAAGATGTAATTACAGTAGATATCAAATATTCTTCTCTAAACTACTAAAACTCAATATCATCTAGTATATTGTTTAACACATTGACTGCCAACTACGAGATAACTCGTAGATTGCGTTCTTTGCTAGGACGTCTACTACGAGTTATCACATAGTGTGTTTACTTGTCATATTTGTGCAGCTACAATTAAACTCGTAGTATATCAGATAATTCGTAGGGCCTTTTTATTAAATATACATTTTTTATTCTTTTTGATAATAACTATGTACTATAATTAGAGTTTTTAATAATATAATATGACTACCCGGCCACGTGTTGCTGTGTTATAAATTAAAATGATCCTATCTTTCAAGTTGGACCAAACTGCACACAGTGTAAAAATTTGATTAAAATCGGTTAAGTATTAGGAGTCCATCGCGGACAATCAACGTGACACGTAATTTATATATATTAAGATTACATGACATTGGCTTTTTAGACCGGAATTCTGAAAATTGCCATGGCAGTCAATGTGTTAATATACCATAATTTGTCCATGTAGAAGGTTAACTAGAAAATCACTTATTTTGTTCCAAAAATGTTGTTAAAAGTTAAAATCATTATATTCAATGTAAACATGAGCTATGCCATGGTAAGCCCTACGTCGGAAGACCTTGTACCAAAAAGAAAGCTGCAAGAGCTATTGAACTTTATATTCCACTTATGAAGGTTTAAAATCATTCAAAAAAGATCTTCATTTACGACGATTTCACTCTTCACTGACAATATTAGATATAAATAAATAATAAATAAATATTTCTTACATTCACACCAATTAGCTTAGTCCAAAGTAAGCACTGTAAGGCTTGTATTTTGGATACTAGGGTAACGGATACACATGCATATATGATACATAGATTCTTGTGGTGACACTGCTTTGCGGTCTCGGGATCGAACCCAGACATTTACTTCTATAAACTTTTCTATATTGGCTGGGATTGGGTTATTGGTGTACTGTCAATGATCCTGATTTAGATTTTAAGTTTAATTAAAAACTCGAATTCAGAATTATTTTTGTGATGTTGTCTCTGTTTACAGTAGTGGCATGGGGAGAATGCTCTTCACCACCAGTGTTGTTATGTCATGGTACAATGGACAATGCTGCCACCTTCCGCCCACTGGTCAAGCTGTTACCAAAGGACTTCTATTATATTGGTAATAATTTACTGTTATTTTTAGAGTGTGCGAACGCACTGATCAGAACTCACCACCCATATTTGATAAATTAAAATTTCTATATTAGTTTTAAAACCAAAAAGTCATGCTTCTATCATATTTAATACTTATATAGCTAAAGTTGTACTCAAAAGGCCGTGTTTGTTCAAATAAATTCCTATGTTCCCTAAGAGTATTAGGGGTGGCATTCTTAATTATTGTAAAATTTTAAATTTAATATTTATTAAAACGTTAATTTATTTAACATTTATTCTGTAATGAACCAACTAATTTACAATTAAAATTGAGTAATAAAAAGACATAGACAACAATAATTTTAGAGAAATAATTTAATGTACAATGCTTTACATAAACAATATTACTCTGCCCCTAGGTTAGATCAACCTGTATTCTAGGAGAAGGATCTTTCCCTTTAGTATTGTATTGCACTGGCATAGCTATAAACTAAGAATTTTATTGGATGTATCAATGTGTATTTGTGTGTGTGTGTGCGCGTGTGTGTATGTGTGTGTACGTGTGTGCGCGTACGTGCGCGCGCATGTGTATGTGTTTGTGTGTTGCCATAAGATTGTTGTTTTGACTCAAATGTTGGTTATTGTATATATTTATTTATACTCAAAAGGTATGGTATATTTTGTTAACAAAAATAACGTAATAATTAAGCATAACTTATGTTATATTCAATATATACGTATCATTAACTTATAATTTAATACTAGGATATGTTTTGTTTACGTTATTTATTAATATCAGCATCAGCATTCGTTTATACAGTAAAAACCTGAATCAGTAACAACCCTGGTATTGAGCAGTTAAACTTTTGTTTTTAATAAATTCCCTTTCTTCATTCGCAGCCATGGAATTACCAGGCAGTGGCCGTTCAGACCATTATCCTCACGGAGTGATGATCAGCGTATATGACATAGTTTACGTTATCAATTTAGTGGCGAACCACTTCCGGTGGAAGACCTTCCGGTACATGGGTCACTCCCTGGGTTGCATGATAGGTAAAGTATTGTCGACTACAAATCAACCTATGCACTGTAAAAATTAAATTACGAAGGTTGATCCACAAGTAATGATAATCGGTTATTTCCAGTGATAAAAATCCAATATACAAGGTGTAAATGAAAATAGAACACCTGCTTTAATGGGTTATCATGTATCGCAAATGTAACAGATTTGTTGTATCAGTTTTCCAATTAACTAATAAATAACAGAGTTTTGAAAATAAGAAATAAAAAAGAACGGAGCCCCACGCGTTTAAATTTAAGGCGATGCGCTCCGTTCATTGACCGCGTCACACGCGTAGGTATTTAATATTTTTATTTATCAAAGATGCCTAATTTTTTGAAAATAATTTAACAAATTCTCGCTCAGGGGAGTGAGAATGGACCGTGTGTACGAGTACCATCTTTAATCAGAGTTCCACAATGTACGGTCAATAGCACGTCACGGTGAACGAAAGCAGCTCGATATTAGCGCTTACGCCTACGAAATAAAGCCGGTGCAAAGTCCAAAGTGCTTCCTGCTCTTTACATGATATGCTGTTGACTGTACTAAAAAAAAAAATTAAAACCTACCTTTTTAATGTGCCGTTGTTATCACCTCCATTAGAGATCAATATGATTTCCACTTCAATCACCAGACAGCACTAAATACACTTACACTTTAAATTAAATGTTCAAAGTTCCTTTCCTGTGCGGACACACACAGTCTTGCACGTGCATAGTCCATGCTGCGCTCGTAATCTTCCACCAAAAATGCTTGCACCTTTGTAAACTTAAATGGATGTCGCGGCTGTTCATCCGTCTTTAGGATTTTGTGTACGGTGGCATTGTAGACTTCAAAAAGTCGACCGGCACTTCTTGTACTGTCCTCAGAATGTACATCAAAATGAGCGAGAATTGAATCCCTAACGTCCACGTCACCTATAGCACCGGAATCCACGTTGCGATTGGAAAAACTGCCACGATCTCTTAAACGCTGAACTACGTTCACAA
Organism: Calamotropha paludella; assembly: GCA_927399485.1. Taxonomy (NCBI): domain Eukaryota; kingdom Metazoa; phylum Arthropoda; class Insecta; order Lepidoptera; family Crambidae; genus Calamotropha; species Calamotropha paludella. The sequence goes on along the minus strand of OV656831.1, from coordinate 6,377,369 downwards.
TATTCTTCCATGGGAGGGCCCATAGTTATTATTGCGGTGTCCGAAATAGTTCAGATACAAACGCAATCCATAAGCCAAAACCATATCCGTGTATTGGATATTACTGTACTGATAAAATTAGGCATAATTATCCGTAAATAAACACCACACTAATCACAAAATAGGTAGTACTTATCCAGAAAAGTACACACGAAAAACTAGCACATACGACACAATAAGGCCCTCCGCACATGGAGCTACTCAAATATGACGGAATTAATCAGTAATTAGAATTACAAACTAGTTATAAACTGTATTTCGCACACGACGCTACTCACATTGCAAGGTTTCAGTCACTCCTGTTATTTCTACTACCAAATAAACACGTGCAAAAAACCTAGCAAGGGGAAATATTGGAAGCAATAAAAATGTCGAGTGGATCGAGCGAAGATGACGATGTCATTATACTATATTATCATCATAACAGACGCCGAAGGAATCGACGCAGATTTTGGATTCACCCATATATCCAAAATAATGTGAACTGCAGATTGTCAGTTGCAGCACGAGAGCTGCGTGAAACAGATAATAAATTTGTGGGATTCTATAGAATGTCCAAAGATAGCTACGTACATTTGGTACAGTTTATAGCTCCTGCTATTTGTAAAAAAAATACTAACATGCGGGAGTGCGTGGGCGCAGAAGAAAGAATTTTAATAACGCTAAGGTAAGATTTCAATTTATTTATTAGTGATTCCAAGGCTCTGTCCACCCCCTTCTGGGGATCACGGACGAGAGTATATGCATGTACCTATGTATTTAATTAGTAGCAAGGTTAACTGGCCTTGCTTCCACCCAACTTAGAATTTACCCCCTGGGAGCCCGGGTCTGGTACTTCAAATTAACATTCGATACAAAAAAACTTGCTATGTCAACAATTCATTAGATCAGCTCCAGACGCTTGAGTCCATTGAGAGGAGGGCAAAGAGGCTCATCGGCAATGAAGATCTTTTCTATAAAAAGCTCAAAAGCCTTGAGCATAGACGGAAGGTAGCAAGCCTATCCGTATTTTATAGGATACATTTCGGAGAGTGTGCAGCTGAATTGTACAATCTTCTTCCGCCGTCCCCATTTTATCATCGGACAACCAGACTTACAAACTGGCGACACCGTTATATGGTGGATATACCAAAGAGTCCCACTAAGCGTTTTGGTTCCAATTTTGTGATACGTACCGCTAAGGAGTGGAACTCTTTGCCTGAGTCTGTGTTTCCTGAAAAATACAATTTAGGGGTCTTCAAGTCACGAGTAAATAGGTACCTTCTAGGCAAGCGCGTCACATCCTAGATCACATCGACGCTTACCATCAGGCGAGATGGTGGTCAAGCGCATGCCTATTTTTTATAAAAAAAAAAATAAAAAAAAAAAAAATCAGCGGTTCCCTACACATTTAAATGAAACACTGATCTAATGAGTTGCTCACTATGCGATTTTGACATAACAAGTTTTGATCTACTGAATGTTGATTTGAAGTATCAGACCAGACCCGTGAAGCCCTTCTTTCATTGAAAAGAGACTTATACCCCTGTAGTGGGAACGTGGTAGTATGTTACAGTAATTACAAGTAAGTACCTACTATTAAAATAAAGAAACACCCTGATATACCACAAACCATACTTTATTATTAAAACCATATTTTAATCACCATTTGTATTAATAAGACTCGGTACTGATTCATAATATGTCAGGATTTGATTATATGCTGGTGTGACTCGCTGTCCATTTGGTACAGGCTGCTCTTGCGTGGAAAGAGAAACGTGTTGTGTTTCAAAATTATATGCTGCCGTGGATTGCTGCTCATTTAATGAGGGCATTTCTTGTGTAGAAACAAATACGCTTTGTGTTTCCAAATTATATGATGATGTGGCTCGCTGTGATGGTGCCAAAGAAGGTCTCTGGGGTTCCTCTAAAATTTCGTCCACTAAAGCCAGCACTCGTCGCTTGAAGGTTCTTGTTTGACTGTCGGACATTGCTTTCATGTCTGGCAGTAAGCTTAGAAGAAACATTCGCTTAGGGTCCTCTGTTTCTATAGTGTTTTTATCAAGTTTAGCCTTTCTGGCTTTAAAGTAGTCCATAATACCGTCATCGATTGTTGAAAATGATTTCCCTTTACGACGAGTAAAGCGGCTGTCAGTACTGGAAGCAGGTGGTCTGGATAAAGGGCATGACAAGGGCGACAGTGGTTGATTGGTTATAGGAGAAGATGCAGGCAAAGGGCATGACATGGGTGATGGATTGTTTTGGTATGGTGATGGCGTGCTTTGAGATGGTGATGTCATGTTTTGAGATGATAATGGGATGTTCTGATGTAATATGGATTGCGACTCATTTACTTCTTCGTTATCTTCTTGTTCCAACACTTCTTCTACTGCTTGCTGCGAGAGATTACCTGATACAGTATTATTCAGAGTTTTTATGAATGGAATGGTAAATTGCATCGCATCGGCCAAATAATAAGGTTTCTTGTTTTTTGATGAGGATCCACTTGGAGCTGGTTTTGTGTGCCGGACGAAAACTGCGCGCAAATTTTTCCATTTTTCTTTACATTGGCCCTCTGAAACAAAATTAACAACTTATTTTTTTGTTTCCAGGTACTTGGCAAGTGGCGATTCATTTGTGAACATCGGATACTATTTTGCTAGAGGAGATAATACAGTTGCACAGATAATCGCTGAAACTACAGTCATTATTTGGAACGTTCTAAAAGATATTTATATGCCAATCCCTAATGTAAGAAAATGGAAGAGTATATCAGAGCGTTATAGTTTGTTGTGGAATTTGCCTAATTGTATCGGTTCCTTAGATGGAAAACATATCCGAATAGAGAAATTCCCTAATTCAGGATCAAGTAATTTTAACTACAAGTCATTTCATTCTGTTGTCTTGATGGCATGTAGTGATGCGGACGGGTTATTTATATTAATTGAATGTGGCTACGCTGGGAGAAATAGTGATGGTGGAATATTTCATGCTTCAGCTATCAAACAATGGCTACAAAAAACTGCTAATATTCCCGCGCCTTCAAGATTACCAAACGACGAACATGAATTTCCCTACTATTTCGTAGGTGATGAGGCGTTTCCATTATTACGCTATCTGATGAGACCATATCCAAAACGAACTTTGAACAATATTAAAAGAGTGATTTGATTTGATTTGAGGTAGAAAGACAATTGAATGTACATTTGGAATGATGGCTGAGAAATTTGCCGTTCTAGACAGGCCTATACGTTGTCGAGATCCGCAAAAAGTTACAAATATTATAAAATCTGTGTGTATTTTGCATAATTTCGTACGAAGCAGAGAAGGTATTCAGTATAAACCACAACATTTCGAAACAACTGACTTCACTCCTGAATCAATACCTGCTCCACAAAATCTTCAAGTGACTCCAACATCATCAGCTTATAATCTCAGAGATTATTTGGCAAATTATTTTATTAAACACCATGCAGCATTACCGTGGCAATGGAATCATATTTTGTAATAAAATAATTAAATATAGGTACTTACCAGTCAAATTAAATACTTTTCCAACTTCACTCCAAGCTCTTTCTGTTACATCCTTTCGTGAGTAATCTGTCAGTTTATAATTATATAAACATGGATACTCTTCCACTTTCTGCACAAATTTAATATTTAAGGCTTGATCATTCATTTTTCACATCAAAACACAGTAAACTCGGGTAACCTAGTAGCTCGGCGACCGGCACGACGCGTCGCGCGCGATCAGTTGCCAACGCGTTACTAACTGGTTAGTGACTAGTCGCGTCGTGTGCGAACCTGTATGGCAATGTATAGGCGGTGACGCTCAAAAAACTCGTTAGTAATTTGAGTTTGTGATTAGTTCCTTTTGAGTAGCTCCATCTGCGGAGGGCCTAAGCAAATCACGTTCGCGAATTGTGGTTAGTTTCCGTCAGTGTTACCAACTCTTGAAAATATTTAGCCCTAAATTAAATTCAAATAACCCCTAAATTTGCCCTTATTACTTGGAAATCCCACTAAAAATAAATTGTATTATATAATTTTGTTAATTTTTCATTTATAAAAATAAATTACATTTATTACGTCAAATATTATTTCATTTTCTTCTGGCGAATCAGATTTTATAAAGTCATACATGTTGACTTTGAATAAGCCTAATAATTCAGGAGATGGGTTGAATATTGTACAAGATCATTCATCCACCATTTCGATTGAAAATTCCAAGTACTATACTTGGATTTTAAGTACAGGGGCCATTCATTTATTACGTAAGACGATTTAGGGAGGGTGGGGGGTCAACTATGTCTTATTTTTTCTTACAAAGGGGTGGGAGGGAGTCTCGATAGTTCTTACGTAAGATCACAAAAATGCGCAAAGTTAAAATTATACTTTGAAAAAGGACGGGCAACCGTTCGAGTACCATTTCCATGGCAACAGACCTGCGCCACCCGCACTACGGCTCCCGGGAACTCCCCGATTGTGGACTAGTCGTCACTTCTTCGGTCCTTACCATTTTTACTGTCCATCAATACAAGATGCGCTTATAGAAAGAATTTGTTTTGTAGGTATGCTCTCAATATTTGCATATAGTATGCATCGCAACTCCACAAAAAACTACTTTTACTTTGAAAAATAAACTTTAAATAAACCAAAAGTGTATTCATTTTTGCCTTTAGATTCTTACGTAATAAATATTAAATAGGGGGGGAGGGGGTCGGCCTATTCTTATTTTTTCTTACAACAGGGGGGGAGGGGGTCAAAAACTAGCGAAAATGGTCTTACGTAATAAATGAATGGCGCCACACTAGATTTCACTAAGTCCGAGGTCGCTAGGTAAAAAATTAATTTGATTAGCTAGTTAAGGCTGTCCCAGGGCCTATACTTTAAATCTTTAATTTTCTCGATAAATAAAATATTAAAAAATATGAAGGTTCACAAAAACCATAAAAATAACCCTAAACATATAACACCCCCAAAAATCCCATCTCACTTATTTACACCCTAAATTTAGGGGGAAAACTTCTAAGTTGGGAACCCTGGTTTCTGTACACACACTAGCGTGAAATTTCAAATAAAGGTAGGGATTTTACCTACCTAAAGGTGTGCACTCATTGGAAAAATATTTAATAAAATAAAATTAATAACGTTTACTACAAACATTAACAATAAATGACTTGTTCCATCAATGTTATAATAATGCAATATTGTTATTTGTAGAATGTAATACATGTTTTTATATTATTTTCAGAGAAAATAAATTTCAAAACAAAAATTTAAAGTATGACCCTTAGGTACTATCAAATTAACTCTAAATTATCGAATCTTAAATCTAAATCTAATATTTTAGTAGTGGTTAATTTCAACAAAAAATCCAGATATTTTCTGAAAAAGGATCTTGTTATCATAAGGGTCCGTTTGTTTTTACTTTTGATGTACGGAATTCTAATAAAAAGTAAAAACTCTTTAATTTCAGGCTCACTTCAACGCGAACTAATACCAGAAACGTTAAATAAATTGAGTCGATTTATTAATAATAAGGACATACCTAGGCACCCAAGTAGCGAAATCAAAACTATGAATAGTAGTTACAAACAACGTCAAATGATATTATTTCTAATATCCGAATCCAAAAAACTACGTTAAAAAGGCGCCTAGGTACCTATCTACTATCAACAAAATATTTTTCCGATAAAAAAATAATGTATCCACAGCCTAATTTTAACGACCACTGCAAGCTCGCCTTTCGGCAAGATAAAAGGTACCTACGACAGCCTTACACGTGCCACTCATTTCGCGGGCTGAACTTAGGAATTAATTTCAAAAGTATGATGTTTTAATTGGGGTAGATTGTTTAAATGTTTTTGTTTATTGCGTTGCTACTGTTTTTGAATTTATTATGTTACGTTTAATGTATTGTAAAGATTTGTGATTTAGAGTATTTTCTGTTGTTATTAGAAACTTATCTAGGAAATCTACTTTTTAAAAACGATAAAGATGAAGATGTGTACATGCTGGTCGTTATGGTAAATTGAATACCATCACGTGTATGAACAAAACAGTCAATAAAATGGTCATAAGGATTTTAATGACATTTCAAAAGTAGGTATTTAATAATATTCCAGTTAAGTTCGGCCCTGGATGGAGCTCGGCCCTGTGTAGAGTTGGGAAAAATTACTCGTAAAATGTGAATCAAATCACTAATTCAGACATTGGTATCAGAATCGACTTTTTGATTCGTATGAATATTAGAGCTGTTGCAAATCGTATGTATTCGGTACTGAGTAACGGGTGGGCCATTTAGTACCGAGTAACGAAACGTTACACACAAATGCATTTCGTTACTCGCATTTTTCGTAGTATGGGTACCTACACTATTTCAGTTTACGCAAGTACCGTTGATGCGTGTATTTGTACGTTTGATGATCGTATATTTTACGCATGCGCGCGCTTATTCAGTGAATTTATAAACGTACGTTACAAAGAACGATGATTGTTTATTAAGTAAAGTATAATTTGGAAATTCGTCGTCCAAGTTTTTTACTGTTTATAAAATTGTATTGCGTATGTAGACAAAGTTTGAGATTGTAACAGAAACAAGGTAAGGAAGTATTTTTTACAAATAAGAAATATGTATGTTTTTGTTTTTTATTATCGCGTATTTTCACGGTTTTTTGTTGTTATCTTAAAAGAGATGTGTCTAAATGAGTCTAATGATATTAAATTGTTTCTTCGATAACAAAAGCTGTTAATTATCAAAAGTCTGGTTCAAAATACAGTCAACTGAAAAAAAATTACCTGACTCAGCTTGGTATGTAACGTATAAGTATGTTTTCTATAAATCACGAATGTTGCGACGCCTTGACGTCATACTGCACCCGTACGCAATACGATTCGATTCGTTGCTCTAACTTACACATAACATAGCATGTTATAAGGTAACTGAAGTAACGATACGATAGTAATAATTGTTATAGTAACGAATACATACGGGTACACTTTTTTTCGTCACTTTTACAGCTCTAATGAATATCATTGTTGTCAGATCGATTTCGATTTAAGATCAAAATGTGATTGTGAGTGACCTTAGTATCTTTCGGCCTGACTAAAATTATTAACTCTGCGGACTTGATAAAATTTGAAGGAGTCGATTAGAGAGTCAAGAAATCGAAACATTTTAATTGTTCACTATGCATTTACCCGTCACTAGTTCTTTTAGGTCAGCGATTGTGTGAGTGACACACACACACTGAACATCTTGAGGTAGGTAAGTATAGGGTCAAGCTGAGGGGTCAAGCACCAGCTGATTTAAGGCGCAGTTTAATTCGGTTTGTCAATAACAAGGAATCGTTTTGAACGTTTATTTCCATAATTATACGAGCAATTAAAAAAATACCAATTACTGATTGTTAAATATCATTGATTCTATAGGATTTAAATAATTTTATTTTAATTACTGCAACTTAATTATGAAACTTTGAACTGCAATAACTCCGAAACGGAGAGTGATATCGCGAAAATTCTTTTTGTGTTTGAACACTGGAAGCCCATGGTTTTCACCATTTTAACAGGTGTTCTATTTTCATTGACTGGCGGTATATGTTACAGTCAAAACTCATAACCAGTCAAAAGTACTTTTGACCAACGTCCTTAGTTAAAACCACTTTTGACTGCAAAAATCAGTCAAAAGTGTTTTTACGAAGGTTGTTGGTCAAAAGTACTTTTGCCTAATTTTTGCAGTCAAAAGTGGTTTTGACTGGTTATGAGTTTTGACTGTAACATATATAGGTATATATTGCTATGCTACCCACTAGTTCAGGCTAGAAAAATCATATAAATAAACCATGATTTCCGGGAGCTACACAGGCTTTTTTGGAGAGTCAAGAAAAAAAAATTCTTAGGGAATTTTAGGTTTAAAGAAAAGATGGACTAAATGTATTAACTTGTTAGGAGACTATGTAGAAAAATAAAATAAAAAATTAACTATAATCATGTTGTTTAACATTAATTATTATTACTTTTGGATCACCCCTCGTAATTATTTATATCAACTGATATTGATAGCAATGATTTCTACTAAAGACTTAGCAATATATCAACTTGCTGCACTGGACACGATTCAGCACAGAGATGAAAAAATCATTAGTTACGGTAAATTGATAAAGTGCAAGCTTCATACCTTTACTCACCACCACAAAATTACTCGTCGGTCTTTGGAGAGTGTGCTTAGGAGCTGCATAAGTTCATACCGCTGTAGTGTATCTAAATTAGTATAATGTTTTTATATAAGGTATAACTAAAATAATAAATAGTATAAAAATAATAATGATATATATTTGTTTCGGTTAGAGTAATTTATACTTGAGTTTATATACATAAATATCTAAGTAACTTATATCTACAATTAACTTACAACTTAAGATAGTAAAATGTACAGTAAAAGTAATATTAGTATTTTATAAACTTTAATGTTAAATATTGTTCTACGCACGAACAGACATGCACACCCGAATTGCTAATAGCTAACTCCCTGCGACGGACCGGTCGGCGATCAAGGTCAACCGCTCTTGCTCGGGAGCCGGCAGTTTGTCAACGCAAACTGCCTCAGTGCAAATCACTGATTAGCGTCGAACGTATGTCCGTCGTATGCGCATCATTCGCTTTAGTTTACCACTAAACGCTTTTAGTATATATATCTGTTTAATCCTTGTGAAGTGCTATAATACTACTGTGTGTTCTTTTATCTGTTCTCTGCTTTCTTCAACTTTCTCCTTCTGTGAATGTACTGTTATTTTTTTGTTCGTGTGTGTGGCATATACTGTGGATTAGTTATTCACCGGCTTTTATTTCGATCGCCTATAACATACCACCGCTTCACCGCCATCCCCCTTCGTCTATCGGATATCCACACATACTGCGGGCTAGCATCCTTTCTTTGCTATTACCCACTTGTCAGTCCGCTACCGCGCGCCCCACCCCTCAACAGTCCCAATGCTACGCGAATTGTGAATAACAATGTCGGAGTCTTAGATGAAAATGCCATTTTCTCGCCAAATAATGAAGCTAGGACCAAACAAAAAATACTACCGTAAAGCTAATCAAATAAAGAATCCACCACAAAACATTTGGATCTCTGTAACTCAAAAAGCAATCGTAATTTAAAAAACAGCAGGCGCTAAATTTTGAATATGGTAGCAATTGCTACCATGGACTGACGAGGGGTGTTGGCTATCGGTAGCAATTGCTACCGTGGACTGATAAGTGGTTACTAACTGTCGCACTAACTGCTACTCAACATCTTTTATAATACGCACAGCAATGGATTGGAACTCCCTCCCTGCATCTATCCCAACTCAAGTATTGAAAGCCAGGATGAATAGGCACCTTCTAGGTTAGCTCGCTCCATCATGGATAACCCCCGGGCTTGATGGGAATTAAGAGCGAATTAATTCAAAATAAAAATAAAAACACTGATACGTATTCATTATCCGTCACAGAAGCCGCTGACTGTCCGCTTACCTCATAAATGTTGCCAGCTTCTTGTTTTATTTCCCCATTTTCAAATTTAGCATATCGACGGCGAAGTGCCAATACCTCCTAACTGAAATTCGTCGAGAAATTAACTTTTTTGTCATTTCGAATTAAAATTTGTTATTTTAATGAAATTTCCTAAGCGTATTGTCAGTCGCAAGCGTATCAAGTAAAAAAATAATTAAAAAAAATTTTCAACCAATTTTTAGCTTGTCAAGAAATTAAACGTTTTATTCAGCTTGTGTATTATTTTGAATTTAGCAGTTATTAGTTATTGGCACTTCGCCGTCGATATCTCGAACACGCTTGGAAATTCAATCATTATATTAAATCATTATAGTAAAAAACAGTACATGCAAATCAGGAATACCGAATAAAATAAATTGGGGAAAATTTTTATAAAAGTAAATCGGAAAAAAGGCAAAGGGTCCATCGATTTAAAAAAATAATTACCCTAAAATATCTACGGATTTTCTCGCGTCGATTGGTCATGGTCTCATAACGATATGTTCAGTAGTTCTGACGTGATTGCGTGACAAAGAAAAGAAGAAAATATATAGATTGATTGTTATTGCAGGTTGCTTTTACGAACTTTCATACCCTGGCAGATTGTCACAAATTGTCAATTTGGACCCGGTCGTAGAGCCATTTGTGGTACCCGCCGATAAATTTGCACAATGGTGAGTAGATCGTCCATTTTTATTTGTATTTATATAAAAAAATTAAGGATTTGTAAGTTTGAATAAATTGAGGAAGAAAATAATTTGTTTGCAAAAAAAATAAAATTAACCCTTTCCGTGCCAGCTACGAGAATACTCGTAGTGCGTTACTGTAACATGGTGCCGACTACGAGTATGCTCGTGGTTTTTTTTCGGCATCCTATACAAAAAAATATTTCTTGGCACTATAAGTAAGATCGGTTTTTTAGAGTTTGGCATTAGGAATAAAAATACATGTGAAGTGTTTAAATAGTATTAACGTAGCTGGCACGGAAAGGGTTAAAACTTTAATTAATAACTAAAAAAGAAGAAATTTTGAAATCTGTATATTAAAATTTATTATATAAATAAATAAATATATAACTAGCGGCCCGTCCCGGCTTCGCACGGGTGGACAAAATTCTTTAAATTTTTCTAGCATTAAATATAGACTATGTTACGCAGCGTGAATGTAGCTTTCCAACGGTGAAAGAATTTTTGAATCGGCTTAGTAGTTTTTGAGTTTATTCATTGCAAACATACAAAAATACAAATTTTTCATCTTTGTAATATTAAAGTGTAGATACAAATTAGTATCCAAAATAGAATAGCACTTATGACATTAAAGGTACATCGAACACAGAACATATTGCTCAATAGCAATTTAAATAATAAAATAAAAATTATTTATTTTCAGACAGAGTACATGGATATTAGTGACAATTATTCTTAATTTCTATGTTAGTCTTAATTGGATCAAAAATCCAATTAATTCTATACAATTTCAAATAAATTATATTATTATATAACTATATTATTATTATAACTAGCGGCCAGTTCCGGCTTCGCACGGGTGGACAAAATTCTTTATATTTTCTTTCTATTATTAAATATTTTTCCGCTAGCGCCGTCTAGCGTCCGGTAGATGAAATACTTGTGGTTAACGCGTTGCTATGGTGACGTTATTGATACAATGGAAAAAAAGTGGACAGGCAAACACACAAACCACTGTGATCTTAGATAATAGACTAGCGGCCCGTCCCGGCTTCGCACGGGTGGACAAAATTCTTTAATTTTTTTCTATTATTAAATATTTTCCGTTAGCGCCATCTAGCGTCCGATAGACGAACTACTTGCGGTTAACGCGTTGCTATGGTAACGTTATTGATACAATGGAAAAAGAGCGGACAGACGAACACAGGCATCTACTCAACCAGTTCTCAAACATGTAGCTTGATGAATCGGCCGAGTAGAACCGAGTCCATCCTATCTCCTATCATACTCACTCTGTTCTGACTCCCTCGCACCCGATGCACCAGAGACGCTATGGCATAACGAATAATGGCATAGAAGTCATCAGTGCTCACATAAGCAAATTACAGTTTTACAACTCGTTTTGTTTTAATGCGATTTCCAACCTAAAACTGACAAGCATAGAGATCAGGCAATTTTACAAGACGAGCAACAAGAAATAAAGCATGTATGCAATTCACACGTGGTAGAAGAGAAACCTTCAAAAATAATACGTACACCACAAAATACCACGGTTGTTGGAATGCCTTCTCTCAAGCTTGGTACTACGCATGCGCACACAAACACGTATAACACACGTACAACGCTGAGGCCCAAGCAAACTCCCATTATGCCTTGGTAAACACGTGGAGGGGGTACGAAGCAAAGCACAAAGAGAACCACGAACATAAGAGACACTGTATAATGCTTCCAATCTCATTCAATTGAATCACGTAGGAGACGTTAAATGTTATGAATTTATGTGTCTGTCTCTTTTTACTGTCGCTTTTTCGTTTCATCAACGTTCAATCATCAAATCACAACGATGCTAAAGATGTATTCACGTAAAAAAGTACCAGAAAGAACGCTGAGGAAATACGAAATGTTATGCGCCGGGCTATGTGATGCGAAGCGGTGGGGCGTGGTTAGAGGGCGGTCGCCCGACTACAACCGAGCATTACCGAAAAGAGCCGAACTGCTGTTGTCTTACAAAACCAAATTCCATGCGATCGCTGTGAAAAGCTGTACCCACTATCTTGATTAAAGATTAATACAGGGCGCTGGACCCTGATTGGCTGAAGACGTGGTCTCATTACCGACCATGGTGAATTTAGCTACGATTGGTTTTTCAGTTTTTTTTTTTACAAATAGTTTGACGACCGTTTGGAACGGTAGCGATCCTGCCTTTCGCATCGACTGTCCTGGGTTCGAATCCTGGAAGGGATGTTTGTGTGATGAATACGAACATTTGTACCTTAGGTATGGGTATTTATATTTATTTCTACAAATATAAAATATCTATGTTTCAAATGTATGCCTATCCGTTACCCTAGTATCCATAACACAAGCCTTAGAGTGCTTACTTTCGGCTAGGCTAATTGGTGTGAATGTAACAAATATTAATATTATTATTATTAGCTGACCCGGTAACGCGTTGCTATGGTAACACGTATACAGTGGAAAAAGAGCGGACAGACAAACACACAAACAACAAATTTGTGTTTTTAGAGTATATATTAATTTGTTAATCTAAAAAATCTGTTGATTCTTTTAAGTATTTCTTATGTTGAGTTCTTAAAGTGTTTTATTTTCAGGTACCATAAATATTTCACGGGATTCTACGAGAAATATGATAATTACAACATGCCCATCGAAAGTGGACCTCAACACAATTGGAAAGAGGTAAAAATTTGAATGATCTAACGAAGAATTAAAGCTAGTTTTACCAGTTCCTGATAAAGTTTCAGATAGTTATTTGCCATTTAATACTATCTAACAGATAAAATATGCATGTAAAAAACGACCACGACTCAGAGCCCTTAGATGGGATTCGAACCCACGATCCTTCGCTATCCGGGCGAGTGTTCTGACCGCTGAGCTACCGAAACGATGGCAGACGCGTCAAAATTCACAAACGTATTTCAAACTTCTATGAGCTAGTATTGTTCCACCAATGATAAATGATTACTACCCTCAACATCGAAAGTAATATTTTTACATATATTAAACATTCGATTAAGATGGAATCAGCTATAAAAACGTATTATTATTTTTTGCATTCGTTATGCCATATTTTCTGTAAGATATAAAATGCGCCTGTAAAAAGACGACCATGACTCCGAAAGTAGGATGTTGAAGGTTAATTTTCAACATCAGAGTCCGCCTTGCAATAGGCCGGATTTTTTTAATTTTACTGCATGACAAGCAAATATGTCAGTATCCACAAATTGCCAACTGAAGAGTAGGGGCGTGTAGTCCCGTGTCCGTCCATCATGAGTTCAGGGCAAACAAGGGACCAAAACCCATCCCTCTATTTAAACCCAATTTAGTAACTGCTTAATGCATTCCAGATTCTAGTTCTGTGCAATAAAAAATTTATATAGCGCAGTATTTTTGTATTTATTGTATGACATTGCTGATGGATGGGATTGCCCTATAATGTGACATTGTGTTCAATTGCACATAATTTAATATCTGGTTTATTTATTTACTTTTTATTTATTTATTTTTTAGGATAGACAAAGGAACTAACATTTAATTTATTATTACTAACACACAATGGAGTTGTTAAATTCTAAAATTAAATTAAGGACTGTACTTTAGTGTTTAATTAAATAGTAATGTACTGTTTTGTTATTACGTGTTAAGTAAAATTACCATAAAAAATGATGTTGATAACACTTATAAATTTAATCTTATTGTATATATGTAATATGTTTATTTATTTTTGATTTACAATAGGCTAAAACTCCATTATGATGATTTATAAAAAAAGCTTCAACACTCCCAAAGTTTAGTTTTAGTTTGTTTAGTAATGTTAAAAACATATTTTTAAGTTGAAGAGAAAGGGTATGCCCCGGAATGTTTTTCTTTTTACAAAAACTAAACTTGCATGAGTAAACCTCTTTAAAAAGTTTTATTTAACTTGTATTAGTATTGAGAAAATTAAAATCAAAATAATCTAACATGTTTTATCGACTTTATCTGTCAGTTAAATCATTTCTTTAGATTCTCTCCATATACTTAGAAATTCCACCTTCTGTGTTTATTTATTTGTCGTTACTATAATGAGGTGGCGCGTAGTAAAAAATCTTTGCTAATATTTTCGACGCTAATTTTGCACGGTACAAAATGGATACCGGATCTCTTCATAGACCAGCGATCCTCTTTTAGAACTTGTTCCTAACTTACCACTTGTTGTGTATATGTTAATGTTTCAGTGACAGCATCTCAAATCTCATTTTAATTGGGTTGTGTACACTATTTGTGGATTATTGGTCTATCTTACTTATATGAATCCTAAAGCCATTAATGTATTGATAATAATCTGTCTGTGTATATACAAATTAATAAATAAATTTTATCATAACTAGCGGCCCGTCCCGGCTTCACACGGGTGGACAAAATTCTTTAAATTTTTTCTATTATTAAATATTTTTCCGTTAGCACCATCTAGCGTCCGGTAGACGAACTACTTGCTGTTAACGCGTTGCTATAGTAACGTTATTGATACAATGGAAAAAGAGCGGGGGGGAAAAGAGCGGACAGACAAACACACAAACAACTGTGATCTTAGATTATAGATTCATCGACATGGAGTTTAACATAAATTAATTTGTACATTTCACAGACTGTAGAGAGACTAGCGCAGGTTCGTAAGGTGACTATTGAGGTAGCTGAAGACATCTTGCAAAGGATGACGGAACCAACTGACAATAACAAAATAAGGTAATATACACATTTTTTTGTGTTGCCACTAGAAAAAATGTTTAGTATTCAACTGTTTTTAATTTTATTTCTATAAGATGTAAAATACACATGTAAAAAACAACCGCGCCTCCGAGTCCTCGGGTAGGATTCGAACCTACGAACTTTCGCAATCCGGGCGAGTGCACTGACCGCTAAGCCACCGAGACGCTGGCAGACGCGTCGAAATTTACAAACGTATTTCAACTTCTACTATGAGCTAGTATCGTTGTTCATTATAACCAATGTTGAACCCTAACTACCTTCAACATCGAAAGTAATATTTTTACAAATATTAAACATACGATTAATATGGAACCAGCTATAACAATGTTTTAAATCTTAGTTTTTGCATTCAAGATATAAAATACGCATGTAAAAAAATCACTATATCCCAGACTTGAAATAAAAATATAGTCGGAAAAACCCACCGTACAAAATTATGCATAAATTAATTTATTACTGTCAGAAACAGAGCATTAAAACTAGAAAAGCTTATAGAATACGTACAAAAAATTTTACAGGGGGCGTACAGTATTACAAAGCTAGGTGTGATAAAGTTATTTTGTTTTGTATGCGGGGTCTTAGGAGAATATTCAACTTTCAGATTATATTCAAACTAATTTTTATTTTCTTTTTTTTAACATTAATTAACATTTAATTAGCAATAATAATTAGTCTATTGACTATTCTTTACAGGTACACAACTGACCAAAGATTCAAGATCATAACCCCACCACCACTCTCACAAGAAAACCTAAAACGAATTTTCACTGGTCTAAAACAGCCCACACTCTCAATTATTGCTAAAACTTCAATTGAGAGAGGTTATAAAGACGCTATGTTTATGTTTGATGAATCGGAGTATCCTTTAAAGAATTATAGAGTTAGAACGGTAGATGGAGGTCATAATGTACACCTTTCTAATCCTGAGCTGTTAGCTGGTTATGTAGCACAATTTTTGCTGTACGGCGTCGAAGGGTTAGATTCCAAACCGAAATTGTGATATTTTAGATAGTATTATTGTGTTTTATAAATACAATATGAAATATAAGTAAGAATTTATACCTAATTATAAAATTGTTCACCTCACTATAGCAAGGATTTTTTTTAATTGGTTGTTTTTGAGTTTATTTGTTGATTTGACTAAGAATACCATAATCACTTTGACAGTTTTTTTTTCTGGTGCGATCCGAAATCCAATCATGTGTTATGAAATGTCACCCACCATACATTTTTTTTTTTTATATAAAAATATTATATTGTAAATGATATTTATTCTTGTTGATGTTATAATTAAATGAACTATAATAATTTAATAAAACCGAAACGGATTATTAAAGTTTTAATTTAAATCAGAATGAAATGTAACTTATAAAGCCTATAATGACGATTCGGAATGTACCATTTGTGTTTTTCTTTGAACAGAAAGGTTCTAATTTTAAAACACTTTACGACGCTAGCGGTGAAAACGCAATTTTCCATGCAGAAATTGAATGACAAACATTTCTGAGCATGTGAGGTGAAAATATTATTATTATTTATTAGGAAAAAAATCTAATCTTGGTGGTGGATTCGATTCTTGATAATTATTTAATTCGGTCTATACGAATTGAACCAAAAAAGTATACTTAAAATTTATCAATTGATATTATACTTTTTCGACCACCATTTCTTAAATACCAATATAATTAAAACAAATTGATTAAATTTAATTTTTAATCAATGCAAATGTTTTGTTTTTTTGTTAACCATCCAGTTACAAAAAAATATAGACATACTATCGAGGCCTCTAGCGCTTTATCAGCCCTAAGTCGAAAGTCGCTAGCACACTGCACGATGCCTATCGCTTCAGGTCACGCCCCTCTCCATTCATTCAACAATGGCGCGCGTGCGCAAACAAGCAAGTGAGAGCAGATTGACAGTTGACAGTACTGACATCAAGGGCGATTTTAAAACTAGTTGTTTATGATTGGCCGTAGTATAAATCGTAGTAAAATACGAATCCAATTAGGGGTCGTGTGGGCGTGTCCGATGCGATCAGTTCAAACGAATATGCAAAGTGGTAAGGCGCGAGAGACCTCGATAGTACATATACATCAAATGTCTATATTTGATGGGTGTACTAATTTGAGTTAACTTTGTTTTTTATTGTTGTTCTATTTCTTCAGATTTTCACTTTATTAGACGTTCCTGGGTACGACACCTTTTTTTAATTCGCCCAAAAACGCCATTTTATTTTCACCCGATTTTAAAACGCACGATGTGCTAGCCTACCAAAAAGCTTGTATATATATGCTTCTTTATCAGTAATATTCGTTTTTAAATAAGGACGATAATAAAAACCATTTTATTTTTAATTGACACTTATTGAATTTTTAAGTTTCAGAACTGAAATATTTACACATAAAACTAATCACTAAGTATATAATTTTCTTTTAAGAATTCAATAAAGTATATACGAAAAAACACAAGAAAAAATTGTTCTTTTAAAATTTTAGACAAAAAATATTATGAAAAATTATAATGCTTTTTTTAGGTTTGACATGGCCAGTCTAGGTAGGGGAAGGAGGGGCATGACGGGGTAGTTAAGGTTTGATACTCAATAAAACTGACTGTATTGTGTTTTAAGGATTCGTTTTATTTTAACAATCATCTTTGGTAATCAGTCTTCATTATTAATGTATTTTAAAGAGCTTAATTATCATATTAAAATTTCAAAAAATCAAAAAGGAGAAATAGACCTATCTCCCCATCTTGCCCCATACATGGGGCATGATGGGGTACCCCCATGGGCAAGATGGGGTACCACTTTCGGGGCAAGATGGGGTACACAACAAAACGACTTATTGCTGCTTACAATATTCACACTTGAAGACTGCATCAGCGTCTTCGTCGTCTATACCAGCACAGCTGCAGTGAGCCCATTTTCCGCACGCCGAACAGGCAGCCCAACCTTCATTTGACTCCAAATATAAACCTTTACAATATAAACAAGGCGTATTTTCGGAATCACTGTCACTCTTTTCAGTAGTTGATCTTTTCTTAGATGCCTTTTTCTTATTGGTCACTCTTTTTTTGGGAACTATCTTCTGAACTTTCTTTAGTTCCCTAATTTCCTTCTTCCTTTTTTTATCTTCCTCTGCTAGCTTTTTTTTCTTGATGGTTTCTTCAAGATCAATCTTATATGGTGAAGATGTGATTATGGCAGTTTTTCCACGTTTTCTGCTCGCACGGGAATTTTTTCGCGTTGTTGGAACGGGCATTATTTGCTGCGGACTTGCCACTAAAAAAACCGATTCTTCTGGAGTTCGTGACCTATTATCGGGCCAGCTAGAACAACCGGTTGTAGACGCTACGACATCTACAGCGACATCTGCAACTGTAGTTGAGGCCTCAGTAGAAATTTCAGTCTGGAGTATCAACGAATCTTCAGTTTCAACATTTGTCGTATTCTGGCTATTCTGGCTATCGTCAGGTTCAACATTTGTCGTATTCTGGCTTGGATTTTCTAAAGATCCAACAGGGATTGCACTGTTGTTGGTTGCAGGTGTTACATTTTCAGTCAGTGGAATATCTGTCACCAATGACGGTGCAAAGTCACTTTCGGTGAAGACTGTTGGATCATACGGCCAAATCCCACATTTTTTGAAGCCATTAATAGCTGTCGACATAGTTGATGCTTGTATGAAAGCTTTTCCAAATATTTCAGCAACTTGTCGGACTGTGACAACCATGCCAGGATTGCTGCGAAGCCAGGCTGTGATTTGCTGATCATAGTAGGTGCTCAATGGTTTCATATAAGCGACGTCCGCAACCTGGAGACGGTGAGTTGTGTGTGGAGGGAAACACAAAATTATAACGCCGTGGGTTCTTGCTTCCTTTATGACATCAATATTTTGCGTATGAGTGCTATGCCCATCCAACAATAATAAAACACGACGTTCAGGTGTGGCTCCACTGAATTCAACAAACTTTTTGAACCATTCTAAAAAAAGTTCTGCTGTCATCCATCCTGAATCGCTACACACACCCCAAGATCCAGGTGCAGCATTTAGCATGAGCTGGGGATCCATGCGTTTTCTGGGGTATACCATCATTGGTGGCATAAAATGCCCAGTTGCACTGAAACAAATTTCAACAGTGATGGTTGTGCCTCGCTCCGCAGACGTTAATGAGCCTACTTGTTTTCGGCCTTTTTTGGCTATTATTTTAGACTTTGTTTTGGGCACAACTGAAACACCAGTTTCGTCACAGTTGTACACTCGATCAGGTGTTAATTTGTGCTCGTCGTAAACATTGCCCAATAAGCTAAAAAACTGATCAACCACCTGTTTATTGAAGCCTGCTGCACGTGCAGCTGAGGTGCATTCAGGCTGCCTAATAGATAGTTCTGGATGTCTTTTTAAAAAAGCTTGCACCCAATCTTTTCCAGCCTCTTGCTTTTCGTTATTAAATGGATGTGCTTTATTATTTTTCACTGCTAGTCTGTAAACCAAACCTCTTAAGTCTTTCGTCGTTAGTCCAAAGAGCTTGCTCTCCATTTCTAATAAGTATTCACATAACTTTTGTTCTTCTTCATCAGAAAATACTCGCTGTTTTGGGCCTAATGCAACCTTGAATTTCTCTATCGATTGATTTGTATCAGCACTTTCACGAGCTGCCTTCACTTTTCGTTCCAACGTTGTCTGAGGGACCGAAAATGTTTTGGCTGCTAACATATAGCCCATTTTTCCTTCCATCACAGCATCTACCGCATTTTTCATTGTCTCATCAGACCAATCACCTCTGCTAGTTTTTTTCTTATAGTTTCTCACCATGCTAGAACAAGAAAAACCGTTTTTATTTGTCTGATATGAATTATTTTGAAACGGTAAACTCAGCGGGGCATGATGGGGTACCTACCCCATCTTGACCCTACCTTTGGTACCCCGTCATGCCCCCACCGATTATTTTGAATTTAAAAAAATATCCGGTAAAAGCATTGTGCAATACACAGAAAAACAAGTTCTTACCTGATAGCGAAGATATTGACACATATGGATAACTAAAAGTCTTGTCTGAAATGTTGTTGGTTATGTACACATACACGCTGTAAACTATATGAATAAATTACTAGATATTTGCAAAAATCTAATTTTCCCGTGAAAAAAATAAAACGCGTGGTGCAGTTGTTTACGCACTTCGCCGACTGAGAAACAACATGGCGGCGCGACGTCAGGTGGTGTCACGCACCTGATTGGTTAACTATTTCGTGATTTAAGCCGATTGCCCCGTCTTGCCCCCCACCCCGTCTTGCCCCTCCTTCCCTATAGTATTCGAAGTTTTTCGCTTTGTTTTTGATATTTTTTTATTAACGTATCGTTTATGTATTTATATCTCCTAGTGTTAACGGACACGACTGACTCATTGGCAGATTTTTTAGTCGACCTTTTAAATTTAAATCTATAGGGCATGTTGAAAATTATTCGGCAAAACAAGGTTTCAGCAAACAGTATTCCGTTAAAAATTTATGAAAAACAAATCGATAAAAAAGTCGACCGCCTAAGGGAACGCTATCTAATAATACGAATTTAAAAAATTCCTTTTATTTGAAAGTATTCCTATATTTTAATTTATTTATTTCTACTTAATGTTTTATTTATTTCTACTTTATTACTTACTGTTTTGTAAATTGTTAAATTATACTGTTTAATAATGTATTTTTCTAACGTCAAACGAAAATGAAAACCAATGGCAACATTTTTTTAAAATACTAATACCATGTATCTGTTAATATCCAAACATTGACTGTTGAGGCATAATGAAGTATTACTTTGCATATATCATTATTTAATAAACAAATAATGCAATGTGTGCTACCAGTGTCAAATGGCATAGGAAAATCACTATTCCGCCTGAAATTATTTAGGAAGCTAAACATTTTGTTTTAATAAAATAAACTGAAAGCAAAAAATATAAACACTTATTGTTTTTATTACATGTTTATTTTTATTATTAAATCAGATAAGTATTTACAGAAATGACATGCTGTCAATCAACCTTTCGTTAAACTTTAAAATTATAGCAAATCATGTGGGATATCTCAAACCCATTGAATATCTGGTCAGAAAGTTTGTAATATCATGTTAATTTCCTATATTATTTATTATTAACCGGAACTACAAATAGTACTTAAGCTTTTACTAAAAGTCTTCTTCGTTCTAACTTCCACAATTAAAAAAATATATTTGTCGAGTCATTTCAGTTTAAGTCAGTTTAATACCAGTAAGTAAAGAAGTCTGAAAAAATAGGGTAGAAATACTTTTCTATCAACGACGCGTACGTTCCGAATTACGCATGGTACGACTACTTCGACGCTTCAAGCCGAAAAAGCCGACCAAATTCTTTAACAGTTTCTTGTATTAGTAGAATTTAGTCCCTTCTCTCTTCATATTCGGAAATTGTTAAATTTTTTTATCTTGTTGGTTGTAATGTATTTTATCCACTACGTACTCTTAACCCTTTCCGTGCCAGCTACGAGAATACTCGTAGTTCGTTACTGTAACATGGTGCCGACTACGAGTATGCCCGTGGATTTTTTTGGGCATTCTATACAAAAAAATATTTCTTGGCATTACAAGTAAGATCGGTTTTTTAGAGTTTGGCATTGGGAATAAAAATACATGTTAAGTGTTTAAAAAGTATTTTCGTAACTGGCACGGAAATGGTTAAATCAAAAAAGGGTGTTTGTTATCTTTTACATTGTGAACAACTGCTTTTATCTGCAGTTAGTTTTGTTATTTATGGTGATGTTTTAAATATTAAAGAGTAAAAATATATTACCAATTTTTGTGGAGAACAGTTATTTTTTTTCCTATAACAGGCTTAACCCATAAGTGGCGTAGCACATAAGTGGTTTACTTCATTCCTTAGCAACCGGTCACAATACGTCCAAATCGAAAGCATTGACAAAAATTCACGCGAAATCAAATCTATTAGGTCGCAGGCGCAAGATGTGAAGGACTCCATGCCCCAAGGTAGCGTTCTTGGATGTGCCCTGTTCCTAATATATATAAACGACCTCCCAAAAGTTTTAAATGAGACTTGTATAATGTTTGCTGACGATTTCTCCCTTTTATTTTCACACAAACTTAAATAAAAAAATTATAAATCTTATAAATACAATTTAGGAATGCTTAAATGATCACAATTTGGAAATTAATTTTAATAAAACAAAAATAATGCAATTTAAGCCGCGACAAAAATCTGATCTAATAATAAATCTTGAATTTAATCGAACAAAACTAGAATGCGTCCCCAATTTCTCTCTATTAGGTATAAATATAGATTCAAACATTGATTGGAAATCCCATGTACAAAAAATAAAGACAAAATTATCGCAATTTACATACGTTTTAAGAGAATTAAAAAAGTCAACGAATTTAAGCACAGCAATCACAGCCTACTACGCCCATGCCCACGCGTGGTTAAGCTACGGGGTAATACTATGGGGTAACAGTGTGGATGCCCATAATCTATTAATATTACAAAAAAAATGTATTAGAATAATTAAAAATATAAAACAAAAAGAAAGCTGTAAGCCGCACTTCCGAAACCTCAATATTTTAACCTTGCCTGGCATCTACATATTAGAAATATGTAAATTTATGAAAAAGCAAGCATACTTGTATGTGAAGGTAGGAGACGCCCCTCGATGTTACAATTCGCGATACAAGAATAATATTGTGCAAATAACTTCTAAATTAAAACTACATAGTTCCGGACCATATTCAATGTCTATAAAAGTCTTTAACAAATTACCAGAATATTTAAAAGCTGAAACCAATATAAATAAATTTACAAATACTTTAAAAAAGCTCTCAATTACAAAATGCTACTACTCAGTCGACGAATATTTTAAAGATAAATTTTAACAAATGTCTGCCCCTCTCTCTTCCTTGTTGCTGTGCCTATCAAGGTACATGCGATTGTTTAGAGCCTAGAAACAATGTATTTAGACTGCTATCAATATCGCATGTAACGCAATTATAAATGAATAAATAAATAAATGAACCCCTTAAAACCCGTGATCATTTATCGTGCGCGACAACGATACCTAAAATCCGCGAGCATTATATAATGCTCTTTAGCGTGCAGTCTGATTTAATCCTTATTACGGCTTTGGTAATGGTTCTTTTTGATTGAATGATAATTTTTCCTCAATTGAGAGAGAAATAACGCATTTAACACAAAGGCTGGGCTTCAAGGAGTTAAACATGATCTCAGAGATCAGAGAGATCAGATCTCTTAGCGCGAAGTGAGTTCGATTATCAAAGTTAGACACCACTATACGTGCTCTATAGTGGTTTCTCTTTTCAACAGTGGAACTTGTATCGCAATAAGAGTAATCATGGTATAATAATTAATTTTAATAAATATTACACATCATTGTTATAAATCCAATCAGGAAGCTAAATCACTTGTGTTATGGGATTCAGAAACAACGGCGGTACCACAACACCCAGACCCGAGCCAATACAAAAAGTTTGTTTTCTACGTTGACCCAGCTGGGCACATTGATTGCTGTCAGTCGGAGAAATCCACCACAACGCCACCGAGTTTTGTGATATCATGATTCTAAGGATTTCAAGCCGAGAGTAGATAGTTACAGACAGTTCGTAGTAGTAGTGCAGCGATGTGCGTGCATCCAGCACATACTATTCGCTCTCAAAGTCGGCGATCGGCTGCTTTCTGACTTCTGCTACTTCAGGTTTCTTCTTCAGTTTTTCCTTTATAATCTTCGATACTGAATAGAACCATGGCATTGATCTTGATAATTTTTATGGATGTCCTTTTGCAAACGGCACAAACAGCTTTAATTGTCGATTATTATAATTTATTGAAGGAAATAAAATGAAGCTGTGTAGGTTTTGTATCCTTTGTTTTCCCTAATGGGGAAAACCTAACAAAAAAAAGCATAATGGTTGGTGACATAAGGACGTCAGTGGCTCTCAACTCAACTTGTCAATTAAGTTAATGGAAAATAAAAAGTGGTGGAATGTTGTTGCGAACATCCAATGAGTTGATTACCTAATTTCAAGAAAATTATAAGTTTATTTATAAACTATGACGATACAGTGAAAACAAACCGTAAGCAACGCAGTACTATGTTACAAAGAATAAATTTAGCATTTCATCATAGTTACTAAGTATATAAATATAAGTCAGCTGATTTATTATTAATATATCTAACCGGTTTTAAACAGAGTTAATTATCCCGAAGTGATTGTTTAAACGATAGATAAAACTATTGGTTTTTCTCTGGTTTTATTGTATATTAAAGATTAAAATAAAATGAAGTTTAAAATGAAATGGTATAGGTTATAATCGATTGTAGTTGTTTTCAACAAAGAAATATTCGACGGCCTTTTCCTCTTATATCGTATTCACATGGCTAACGAAATTATACGAAATACATTATATTTATTGTAAGGTGCATTTTTTTACATTACTTAAATATTGAAAACAACGGGGATTAAGACATCTGAATACCTATTATTATCAATATTCGATATTAAAAATGATGAGATTTGTTGATGTCATAAATCTTTATATACACATTGAATAAATAGGGCTTACAGAAAAAATGCTCAGCTCAAAACTTGTCAATAAGTTGATGCACTAGTATCTAGCTGACAATATCTAGAATTTAAATATTTGTTTATTTATTTCATATTTAGTGTCTAAAAATTAGAGGTCTTCGAATTTGGAAAAAATGGGTGGTAAGAAAAAATGTTGGACGATTTAAAACTACTTATTTTTAAGTGCATTTGAATAAAGTTATTTTCATTTTCATTTTTTTCATTTGTGTAACCGAAAAGGGTGAATAAGTGTCAAAGTTTATTTTATAAAAATAACAACTGTACACACTTAATGCTAAAAATTAATTAACACCAAATCAGAATGTTTAAATAACACTAGAAATATAAGTTTGTGTGAAGATTTACGCTTTTGTTTCTTAATCATACCTATCTCAATTTGGGCATAATTTAGCACCATCTAGGTTTTGTAGAAACAAAGATGTGTTAACCATAGGGTCAATTATTTTTTTCGAAGCTAAAATTAGTGTAGCTATTTAAATATCATGGAGAACCATCATAAATAATCCACCCGTGCAAGTGTCCTGATAGTTGATCTAAACAAAAGCAATTTGCTAGTATCAACAGCGTAAAAGAAAAGCATTCCCGTCACAGCATTTATATTCCAGAAAAAAATTGATATCTAAATTTTTTTATACATTACATATGGTGGATCTAGTTTGATTTTCAATAGTTGTGCAATTTTTTAAATATTAGAAATAATGCTTCTAATATGGGGATAAGAAAATTGTTACTAACGAAAATGGATTTTGATTTGTCTGAAATAAAAGATTTTTTATATTTGTATGCAAGTGATAAAAATACATTAATAAACATTAATAAAGATATATAATTATAAATTATTTTAATAGAATAATACTAGAACTCAGCTCATATGTAAATTTGTAAAGCATTGGACAGGACATCCAAATTCAAACTCAAATTATTTATTTGCAATAAAAAGGGTTACATTCAGGTCTTACTTTAATATGTGATTGCGGGTAATAAAGATTGCGGGTTCAATTCCCACCTGTGATTTTACTTGCAAGCAGATGATTTTTTCTGTTATTTTTCTATTAAAATAATTTATCACATAAGATAGCATTGAAAAGTGCAAAAAAATATATAAGTATCTTAAAAGATGTGATATTTTGATTCCATGCTTATAGAATTATAAATTTTCAGATGTCACTGTATACAAAACAAGATTTTGCCCCACCAATATTATCAAGAAGATGGCTGGCAATCAAATTCAGACCAAATATGGTAAGGTCATAAATTCTGTTACGGTTATCCAGATTCTAGCTATTCTTTGAAAATGTGAAGAGTATTAAAATTGAATACTTGTTATTAAAATGACTATACAATACATAGGTATAATTAATGAATCAGAAATATTTTGTGTACATGGAATTAGTCCTAATGACAACACAGATGCAATTTCTTTTAAATTCCACACAGAAACCAGAATTATAGATAGTTCAAAAACAAAAAAAACAGAAAAACGTCGTTTCACTGTTGGTAAAAAAGAAGAACGACCCCTATATGTCTGCCTGTCCGTCAAATCTATAATCTAAGATCACAAATTTATTGTTTGTCTGTCCGCTCTTTTTCCATTGTATATGCGTTACCATAGCAACGCGTTAACCGCAAGTAGTTCGTCTCCCGGACGCTAGATGGCGCTAACGGAAAAATATTTAATAATAGAAAAAAATTAAAGACTTGTCCACCCGTGCGAAGCCGGGACGGGCCGTTAGTTAACAGACAAAGTTCACTCTCTATTTATAAACTTAATATAGATGTTTGCTACGGTAATGCTGTTTATGGTGGAACTAATAATCGAACTTGTCAATTTTCCAGCTGATCAACAACCATCACCACATCGTATCTATCTTGGAGAGCGGCCTCTTGTTTCGGGAAGATAGCGTGGAAGTTGAACAGGAAGCGTCCTCTCCGGAAGAGACGTGGCGGCACGCGGGTGGCGGGAGGGGGGGATGGCTGACAAAGGGGGAGGGGGTAGTCGCTGTGGCAGCTGTAGTTGTGTGCGCTTCTGCGTTTCCACCGAGAAGGTGAGTGTGTGTTTGTGTATGAAAGTGTATTGGTTCTAATCTATTAAAATTGCAGTAAGCATATTGTTTTAGGGTTAATGATATCAAGCGTATATGTTAATATGGATATGCTTCCTAGTTTCTGGAATTTTAAAATTAGGATTCTTTTCCAGTATTTCTAACTTATTACATGGAGTTGTGTAACAGTAGTAGTTTAGTTTGTGGGCTACTATTAAAATATATTTTAACTCAGTGATTTTTTTTCAAAGGCATGTCCATATTATGTATACCATGATGATATTTCATCACTCTAACGAAAAATCAATCTTACTTTCCAACTTTGATTATACTAGCGGCCCGTCCCGGCTTCGCACGGGTGGACAAATTCTTTATTTTTTTCTATTATTAAATATTTTTCTGTTAGAGCCATCTAGCGTCCGGTAGACGAACTACTTGCGGTTAACGCATTGCTGCTGACCCGGCCACGCGTTGTTGTGTCTCAGTTATAGATGTGGCTGTACCGAAATGAATCGCGCTAACGTTTCGTTTCTACGACTACACATATAGCTAACCGTTCTTACCCCTCTTGAATGTTATTCTTGGGCACTATGGTAACGCGTATACAATGGAAAAAGAGCAGGAAAATGAGCGGACAGACAAACACACAAATCACTGTGATCTAGATTATAGATTATTTATAGATACTGATTTTTGGACCAAATCACTGAAGTTAGTTATCCCATTTTTATGTTATTTCCTATTTCAGTCTGCAACGTTCGAGCTTATTGAACCTCATGGCGTATACGACCCTCCCCTTGATAGTGCGTGTGTCTCATCGTTGGGTGGGAGGTGGTCGACTCAAGGACTTACTGTCTGTTATGAGAGAATATTTGGCACTCGCAAGACGAGCCGCTGCCTGTTTAAAAGAGTACAAAGCATTACATGCCACCATGTAAGTTTATTTATAATAATAATATGCAATTAAATCTCTTATATTCATGTCGCAGTCATCTGGTTGAATATGCTATTTGATTGAATGACTAGCGCGTTCATTGAATGACATTTAATTGAATGACTAAAGGACAACTCGTCAAGTTGTTTAATGTAACGTTCAACGTCTTGACCAGGGTTGCAAATTATCAAGATAATTCTTTTCTGTGATAATAATCGGATAATTATCCGATAATTATCTGATAATTGTCTAATATTTAAAATGCAGTTTTAAATTTATTCATATATTAAGGCTCGGACTTCAAACTCCACTCGTCCAGCAATTGTTGGTTTTCCGCGCCTCGACAACAATGTATTATTATTTTGTTTTGTACAATAACAGTTACTCGTTATTATCGACGATAATTATCACGATAATTATCCAGAGGAACCCTGGTCTTGACTGAACGTCATTTAGCATAATCTTTGAATGGGATATAGCCGACTTCGTAATGTTTGGTTAGGTTAGGTTAAATCCATGCTGTCACACTATTTTATTACGAATAACGCATTTTAATGTAAATTTAATCAAAAAATATATCAACACAGTGCTATCTGTGCGAGCTGTTTGACGCCATATTTGTTGGTGACTACCAGGGATGTTGCGAATATTCGCATCCGCATCCGCATATGCGGAACTTCCGCATCGATTTGGACATCCGCATCTGCATCCGCATCCGCATAAATCGATGCGGAGCTGATGCGGATGCGGATGCGACAAGAAAGAAAGAGGAGGGGCCGGCGAGTGGCACGTGTCGACCGAGTAAAAGATTGAAGATGATACGTGGGTACCACTGAAAATGTTTAGAACTGACCAGTTAGAACCATTGCTATTGAAAACTTTTTCGAATTTCAATTTTATAACTCTTTGGTAATCTAATGTAGTGTATTGCATTCATTTGTCATTTGTTTTTGTGAGTTGGTGGCAAATCTAACACTTGTTACAAGTGAAAATTAACCTCAGAATAAAACACTTTTTTACGGATTTTTGCGCATATTTTATTTTATTTTATCATCAGCATCAGCATCAGCTTAGTCATCCTGTGATCACGGCTCCTGTAAAGGAGTCTCAACGTCAGGATTAAATATAAAATAAAATAAAATATGCGCAAAAATCCGTAAAAAAAGTGTTTTTTTCTGATGTGCAATGTGCGCGGAAGTGTAAGAACTAAAAAAAAAAAGAAAATTAACCTAACGCGAGAAAACTTTAGTTCAATAATTTATTATGACTTTCGTTATGGGCTAACTCAATAACAAAGCTATGATAGGCTGCGAATAGCATTTTTTAATGAAGCCCCATCTCGTTCCACTATTTACAATTGGTTTAACGAGTTTAAGCGTGGACTTATCAATCTCAATGATGATCCGCGTGAAGGACGTCCTTTAACAGCGACTACTGAAGATAACATCAGTACTGTGCGACGCATGATAGAGGATGATAAGAGAGTGACCTATCAGCAGATACGGTCAAGCCTAGGCATTGGTATGAGTCAAGTTCAAAAAATATTACACGAACATTTAGGCGTCAAGAAGCTTTGTACCATATGGATTCCCCATACTTTAACCGACGGCCAGAAACACCTTCGCATGGACTGGTGTCGGCAAATGTTAGATAAGTTCAACGGCGGTGACTCAAATGCCGTATTTGACATCGTAACAGGTGATGAAAGCTGGATATATTGCTATGAACCCAAAACCAAAAGACAATCAGCTCAGTGGGTGTTTCCTTTCGAGGATCGGCCAACTAAGGTAAAGAAAGGTAGAAGTCAAGGAAAAAAGATGATTGCCTCATTCTTTTGTCGAAAGGGTCATTTCGCGACAGTTGTGTTAGAAGATGGAAGGACAGTTACTGCAGACTGGTATGTCAATCGCTGTTTGCCTGTTGTTTTAGAAAAAATTCGACAGCAGCGCCCTCAAAGCAGGATCCTCCTTCACCACGTCAATGCTTCAGCGCACTCCTCAGAACGGACTGTTGAATATTTGACTATGGCAGGTGTCGAGATAATGAGTCATCCACCATACAGTCCTGACCTGGCGCCCTGCGAATTTTATTTATTCCCAAGAACTAAACATAAAATTCGAGTTATTCGCTTTACGAGCCCTGAAGATGCGGTGAAAGCGTACGAAAATGCTAAAGAAGAGACCCCTAAGGATGAATGGGCCTACTGCTTTTCTCAGTGGTTCCCTCGAATGCGACGATGAGTAGAGAGGAACGGAGATTACTTCGAAAAACAATAAAAGTATTGGCAACTTCCTTCATTAAGCCGTTTTTATTTTTCTAAACATTTTCCGTGTTACCTAAGTATATTGAAGATTAACAGAAACACGAAAGACATCGTGGCTTCTCGAACAATATCTCTAAGTACCGAAAGAGCGAAGAAAATGAGAATGACAGATTTCATGGAAACAGAACGGAACGACTAGAGACCTCAGGTTACAGGACGTCAGTCCTGTTTAATTAGTAATCTTACCATGATGCTCGATTCATAAAGTGATGTTAAGGAGAGTCAGGAAACACCAGAAATTGTCAGCCCTGACACAAGGAGGGGTTACTTATTTTTCGTAATAAAAAAAAAAAGAGTCCGCTCAAATGTTGGAGTGTTAATTAAAGTGAGTTCAAACTGTTACCTTAAAAAGCACGCAAATTCTTATCAGTGCCACCAGCCAGTGTTCCAAGTGAACAGTTATTTAGTAGCGCAGGATAAATACACGAACCCTTGCGAAACAGACTGGAGTCCGAAAAGGCGGCCATTCTACTTTTCATTAAATATAATGCTCCAATATTTTAATTTCATTACTAAAACAATTAATCAATAATAGTAATTCACTCATTACTTTATTATTAAACTAGCTGACCCGGCCACACGTTGCCGTGGCTCAGTTATTATAATTTGTTTTTATTAAAATTCAGCAATAGCCCGATAGCGCGTTCTGAACCTGCGCAATAGGCAGCCTTTGTGATATTGTTTCATTGGTGGGAGAAGTGGAGGGAGGCGCCCGACGTGACGGCACAGTGGTGGCATGTGCGTGAGTTGCGGGCGGTACTGGACAGTACTTGGACATGGCAATATTACTTTTATTACTATTTTTTTTTTTTAATAAAAGTAGCCTAACTTACTTCCTTATTACATCAGCTACCTGCCAATAAAAGTCCCGTCAAAACCGGTCCAGCTATTTTAGAGTTTAGCCCGAACAAACAGACAGACAAAAAATTGTAAAACATGTTATTTTGGTGTAGTACCGGTTATTTCAATATTACAAATCGACACTCCAATTTTATTTATATGTATAGATAAAGAAAGGATAAATATTACTGCTTTTTACCCTACCAAACCAACACTTAAGTTTTTTGTACAGTTCCGCATCCGCATCCGCTTCCGCGGATGTGAGCCTTCTAAAATCCGCATCCGCATCCGCGGATGTGAAAAAAATTACATCCGCAACATCCCTAGTGACTACTAGCGCCGCATTGGGAAAAAATGAACTAAATTTTAATCACCTGACTGATTTTACGTCCGCTCTGTTCAAAAGGCTATGTTACAATCCGCTAACTAGTTGGACGTTGAGTGACGCTTGTTCAATCAACGTTCGGCCTAGTCATTCAATTGAATGTCGTCATTCAATGAACGCGCTAGTCATTCAATCAAATAGCAGATTCAACTACATGACGGCGACATTCACACCAATCAGCCTAGCCCAAAGTAAGCACTGTAAGGCTTGTGTTATGGATACTAGGGTATTGTCCCCGGCAAATAAGTTGAATATGATTTTGAAATCACGTGACATGCGCAGTAGTGATTAATGTACCTAAACTTGCTACTGCGCATGTCACGTGATTTCAAAATCATGTTCAACTTATTTGCCGGAGACTATTTATACTTATTACATGGTTGTTCCAGCGAGTCGATAGCTTCCGTGATCGAATCGACGCACGCTATGCTATGTCGCCAACAGAATTCCCTATGCGTGTCTATGTCGCGCGCGTCGTCCGCATTGCTGGGCAACGTGCCGTGGCTGCGAGGTGACGTCGCCTGGTCGGTGGTCGACACGCCGCAACATGAACTTACAGTGAGTTTTTCACTTGTTGAACACTTTCTTTGCATTTTTTTAGTGCTATTTCGTAAGATAAATTATTTAAGAAAAATATTGGAAAAAATCGACTCGGTTCACAAGTGAATTCTTAGGCGGGAATCGAACCCGCAACCTTTGGAAATCCGTTCCAATGCTCTACTAATTGAGCTACCGAGCCTTGTGAACACTCGTCGAAATTTTCCAGTGCCTTTATGATTTTACGCTGTAGGCCAGCGTTGTTTCATCAATGAGAGGAACATCCTTTCGTATTCGAAAGAAACATTTTTACAAATGTTTGGGCAATCGATTAAGATGAAACAGCAAAAGTTACACATTTAAATAAAACAACTTTTTTACGGATTTTGCGCATAATTTATTTTATATTTAATCCTGACGTTTCGACTCCTTAACAGGAGCCGCGATCACAGGATGACTATTGCCAGACCATTGTCTGGCAATTATAATAAAGAACTGTCTAACTATAGTTTTTATTGTCGGTTTCCTTGTAAAAGCTTTAAATTAATTGAATCCGATTTCAAAAAATAAGGAAAATATAGAGATTTGTTTATTAAAATACAGTTTGACCCTCCAACCGCGGGCGACGTGGAAATAGCGTTCTGCTTATTTGGATTATTTTTGCGGGCTAAGCTATATTCGCGTCGCACGTAATTTGTTTGAATGTAGTCAGCGGGAAACGTTTATTTTACGTCAAGACTTCATAAATAAATTTTTCACTAATTCCAATTCTTTTTTTTTTTCTATGTCTTTTTCAAACAAGTCATATTTTCAACTTAAATAAATAATGCACTAAAATTGCCCGCATTTTTGACAGAAAATGTGTAAATCGGCCCGCGGCTGGAGGGTTAATTATTTAGTTGGTGATTTCGTATTGTTCTTTCACTCTCGCGTTCACACTCAACAATTTTGTCTAAAAAAAATATATTATCTTGTTTTAACTTACAATTTATTATGAAGATTATCCTACGACAAGATTCTATTATACTTATTTAAATAAATATGTTAGCCTTGTTAATTTAATCTTAAATACCCTATATAATTAATGTGAAGGCTCTTCAGACTTTAGAAATAAGATAATAAAAGGCAGACTGTATTTTATCCACTTGTCAGTCCACGGTAACAATTGCTACCGATAGCCAACACCCCTCGTCAGTCCCTGCTACCATATTCAAATTTCCGCCTGGCCTGATGTTTTTTAAAAATTACGATTAATTTTTGAGTTACAGAGCTATAAATATTCAGTTGGGGTATTTTATTTAATAAGCTTTACGATGGTATGTTTTTGTTTGGTCCTAGCTTTAATATTTAGTAAGAAAATATCATTTTTATCTAAGAGTCCGGCATTTTTTTTTCACAATTCGCGCAGCATTGGGACTGTTGAGAAGGGTGGGGCGCGCGGTAGCTGACTGACAAGTGGTTTACTGTTACTTATAAATTTAATTGTTAGTCCGTTCGCGCTGTATCCCGAAGTAGAAGGTTCACGTCCGGCGGCGACTGTCGGAGATAGCCTAGCCCGTTTCTGGCGCGCGATTATAATTGTTAATTTACTTAATTTAATCATTAAGTTCTTAAATTAGGTAGAGCCTGTGCTTCAACTGTACAAGTACAGATTCAGCCTAGTTCCGAGAACTTATAACCCGTCCATTTTCAAAGCCAGGGAGAATAGGCACCTTCTGGGTTAGCTCGTTCCATCGTCGATTCTGTCTTGGCCCCCGGGCTTGATTGGGATCAAGAGCTAACCCACCAATTGCACCTAATTATTTGCTAAGAATTATTTTTAACGTAACTGTACTTTGAAAAAAGATATTTCTATTGTTACTACATAATTTTTGCACTTCGACTGCTATTGTGGAGCCGTGTTTACTCGATGTTATTTCAATAATTTCGTTTTTGTAATAATATTTATATATTTGCTCTTTGTCCACAGAAAATCCACCACGCATTTCTCGTCGTTCAATCTACACTTTTGAAACACATAGCAATGGCTCACTTCGTCCCGCCTCCCCACGCACAACGAATGTACAAAAATCACAACGAGAGAATCCATTGGATTCACCACTGTCTCATACAAAGTCTTGCTGAGGAATTTAGACAAAATTACGAGAGTTTAGAAAGAATGTACAGGTTATTACGAAATATAGGTAATAGTGATGTAAGCACAACAAAAAAGCCAGGGTCAGCTATGCTTGATAGTTGGTTGTATAGTGATGTCCACAACGGTATAGCTAGAACATGCCTCGAGTTAAAATTAGTTGCAAACAAATGTAACTCCATTGACATATTTTTAGATTCCTGCGCTTTAAATAAACAGGAGTTAGATTTAAACATCTTAGCTAAAGACATTGATGAATTAGTCGATGGCATAACGAACTGTTTGTCTACAGTGGAAAATTCACAAATGAGATTAAAGAAAATTAAAAATAATGTATTTGGAAGTGAAAAAGAGGTTGTAGTCGATGAAAAAGATGAAAGTGCCGATGAAAACATTGTCAAAATTAAAGATGAAGACCCGGAAACGAAAGATGAAGTATTTTATTGTGTCAAAACTGAAGATGATGAAGTTTTACAACCTGTCAGTGATATTACTACCGGCCCAGGTAAGAAAGAGAGGGAAACTACTAAAGTCGTACTTAGCGAGCTGAAAAAGAAGTTAGGAAAAAGAGAAGATGTGATGAGGGAAAGAGAAAGACAAGCTTTGGTGAAAACGATGCCAGAATACAAGGGATCAGTACCTGAATTCCCGAGACAAATAAAGTTTGAAGAGTTTATCGAAATGAAAGGCTTTTTATGTAAATTAAAAAGAAAACAGAGAAAAAAGAAACTGTTTAAGTTTTATAAAATATCAAAATCAAGAAGAGGTAGAAAGTATGAATACCAAACAAATAAATTTTTCAACGAAGATGAAATAAAAGATGCAGTTTACATGACTCTAGCAAATAAACAAGGAAAAAGCAACCTTATTTCAATTGCAGTTGTGAATAAACATTTTATCGTAACAAAATGGCTGAAACGTGTAGCGTTTGCAATTGCAAATAGATTAGACTCCAGCGGCGTGTCCGAAATAAGCGACGTAGAAGTACGTACCGTCAACAAAACAGTCAACGAAGTTAAAAATATTAGAACTAATGGACATGGCACTATTAACTATAAAGTTTCCAAAAAAGACTTAGAATTATCTAATTCGTCTTCAGAAAGTGACTTTGAAGCTCACAAAAGACAATTGGCTTTGCTAAAGGATGTGAGAAGGCATAGAGTATCAAGAAAGAAGAATTATCCTAGGAAAGCTTCCATAGACAAAGAAGATGAAAGTCTGAAGCCCATAGAGTACAGTTTCGGAACTGGTATGGCAATGGCGTCTGTACTACAGATTAATAGTAATGGCAAAATGCCTACTTTGGTTCAGGAAGAAGTTTTTATTGGTGACGGTGAAGTATCAGAAGATAGTGGAAATGATGGAGATGCCTAAGTGCATTGTCTCAATTCTTTTTTATTTACTTATTGTTTATGGTTGAGAAAGCTTATGGCATTTATTCTATGTCGCAAATGTTTTTATTATAACTGGATAAGTCAATAAGTTAAAGAGTAGATGTGACAAAGAAATGTTCAACCGATTAATGATTATCCACTAAGCAGTATCAAATGCGGCTATGTCATCTGGTTGATGGTGTGCAATTAATTTAATTAATTAATTAATCGGCAATCGTTACCTTTTTTAAATTTATATTATATGTACTATTGAGGTTTCTCGTGCCTTACCACTTTATAGAAATATTCGTTTGAACTGATCGCATCAGACACGCCCACACGATCCCTAATTGGCTTCGTATTTTACTACGATTTATACTACGGGCAATCATAAACAACTAATTTTAAAATCGCCATTGATGTCAGTACTGTCAACTGTCAATCTGCTCTCACTTGCTTGTTTGCGCACGCGCGCCATTGTTGAATGAATGGAGTGGGGCGTGGCCTGAAGTTATAGGCATCGTGCAGTGTGGAAGCGACTTTCGACTTAGGACTGATAAGGCGCCAGAGGCTTCGATAGTGCATCGTTTGCTAGACCCTTTTATACCGCGAACGGTCGGCAATCATAACGTGATTCTAATTTTTTCTTGCCCCCCTCTTTGCAGTTCCCCTGTACGCCCATAATGCGTACCGAGTAAAATAATTGAGAAAATTATTAGTAAAATATTTTTATTTCTTAAATTAATTCTACTACAATGATCGGTTAATTTGGCGAGAGGTCCAAAGGAACCCTGTATTTAATTTAAATTAAATTTGTATTTTTAGGTAAAACTGCAGCCTATAAAAAATAAATCAAAATTTTGAGACAAAAAAAATATGATTTAGGTGACTTTATACCTGAGCGATCAAATATAACTTTATATCTAATATAACTCTTAAATATAACACTGATTATTATAACAGGAGAATATTATACAATAATAATATTTTTTATTTTAAAATCGTGGAAATTCCGCCATTGTTAAATACTATAGTAAAATTATCTTTCACATTTTCACTCTTTAAGATTGTCGAAACGACTATTTAGCATTTTGATATCGTGTCTCTTAGATTCAGATGCAAAATGCTGGATAATGCAAGCAAGTTTTTTCTGTCACTAAACTAACTACGGCGATAGTTATAAACAGAAATTATTTTTTATACTTATAAATGCTTATTAATTATTATGCTGATAAAAAGATCACATGTGAAAAAAATGACACCACAGAACGAAAAATAATTATTATTTAACCATTCTTTGCAACTTGTTATTAAAAAAAGAAATTAAGATTTAATCAGAATTGATTACCGCATGAAAACCGAGTTTTAATTTATTATTTTAATTATATATAATAACAATAATCAATTTTAATGTCCTCTATGGACTTTTCTGTTAAGACAATTAAAGCCCTTGTAACTTGTAATAAGGTCTATAATTTGAAAAACATTGCATTTGTCATGATGTCAAAATTAGTTAGTAATGGGAATTTTACACTTTTAAAATTATTTTATTTTCAAATTGAAAAAAAAAAATCAAATGTTTAGTACTTAATCTTCGATTCTGTATGATATGATTATATTTAATTTGTTTTTTATATTTATTAATTTCATATTATTTTCACTGTTTCGTCGCTTAAAGACCGTATAATTATGACTTATATATAATTAAGATTTTAATTGCTTATTTAATCTAGTCCGCATTTTTTTTAATAATAACTTTGATAGTAATTTCTGAAAAATATTTTTACAAAATTTCTAGGCAGTATACTTTTGTGTTCTTAAAATTCTCAAATAGTTTTAAGTACAGGATACAACGTTATCACACAATGTCAGCAAATAGACTGGAAGATTTTTATTAAATGATTGCCTAGTCATTTTATATAACGATGAAAAATTTTTTTTTCAAAAACAAAAGAAGCTGTGTAAATAATATTGAATGTGATTATAATAAATTGTTTTTTTTTTAAATATAATTCTGTTTCATTTAAAACTTAACCAGTTTATATTTCTGTGCGTCCTGTGAAAACTGATACATCTCAAAATTCTTAACTTTACAGTAGAGTAGTTTTTGTGTTTATAAGATCATAAAATTTGCTAGCGTAATCATTATACAAAAATAGTAACACAGTTTGTATTACTTTTGTATGGTTTACAAACAGTTAAGTTCCCACTTAAAATCATTCTATGGAATAAAAAATATTAAAAAACTATTTATGGTATCAAAACACACCAAATGAGTTATCGTGTATAATGATTATTAATTAGTTGTATCATATTAAACTTTTTGTGAAGCAGTGGTGAAAGGTGATATTGTTTTGTTGTCAGGTAACTTAATTAAACATGTATCAGATAACACTTTATTAGAAGGTTATAAATATATGTGCATAATGAAATTACTTGAGATATATCTGTATACACAATTCTTTAATGTATGACTTGATTATTGTCCACGATACATGTCAACATGTATTTATATACATAAAACTATTTTTCTAAACAGGTTAATCTGCCTTAGATGTATCATACGATCTAGGCAAATAAGAGGTGTATGAAAATATCAACTAGAAAGAAAAATAGAGGATATTTTGGGGTCAAGGTGCAAAGTTGAATAATATCAAATTCGATATAAATCGACTTGGATCACTTTTCACAGGACACACAAATTTAATTATGAATTAACAGAAAGATACAAAGGTCGACTAAACAGTTCTGTCTTAGTCTTACTGTAAGACCAGCACCACTATTTGTAATCCAATTCCTTGTTTTTCAATTTTTTTTTAAAAATGAAAACTACTTTAGCGGCGTTGTGCACTTTTTGGGATGGGTAAAAAATGTTAAACTCGCGTCAGAACACGTGACATGATTGAAAAATTGAAAGACGGCGAAGGGCGCTTTCGCGAGTGTGCGTGTGTATTTGTTGTCATGTTTGTGTACGATAGCGCATAAATGAATATTGTATTTTACCACATAAATGATAGTACTTTTATATTGATTGATTGATTTTCACTTCTGCCGGCACTCCCGGAGAACAACCCGTTGGATGTGACGCGCTTACCTGGAAGATACCTATTCACTCGTGACTTGAAGACCCTTATATAAGTTAGTAACTAATTATTAACTATTGGCACAATACAAATATGTATATAGCTAGAGCAATACCGACTCTAGGACTTTTTGTTGAGATTGATGCCTACAACTCGGTTGCAATATCTGTGGACCTCGCTGGAATGTCAAGCCCCCTCCCCGTTCTCTTGAAAAAGAATAAAAAAATTAAATAATAAAAGAGTAAAAGTATAATATATTTTATTTATAGTTCATAATTATTATTGTTTACAATACTATCCCCATGATGCTTGTTTTGTGCACCGCACTTAAGCGCTGACGTAACGTCATCAGGTCCACAGATATTGTAACCGGGTTGTACCTCCCATTTGAGCGTTAAAGGTGACACTGCTTTTTTTGTAAAATTTTATATTCCACCTTTTAGCATTTTTAATTTTTATCTTATCCGCCTTGTGAGCACCCTTTAATTGTGAGAGCAATGTACCGGACATCTTAAGGTTGCGGGTTCGAGTCCCGAGAATAACTTATAAAGTTGAGTCGATTTGCGACGAATTATTGTTTAATATCTTAAGATCCTTAATGAATCAAACTATGTTCTCACTTAACCTAACCACATTAAGTAGACACCACCGTAAATTAGACCTAGTCCGAACGATTAGAACAATTGTAAAATATAAAAAACTAAATGATTTAAAATAATCATTAAATCATAACACATTATGTCAACGCTACTAAAGCAATTACTTTATAGGTCAAATTAATTGATGCATTATGAGATCAATAGTTCATTAGATCAATTAAGTAATCAGTTAAAACGCTCACATTACTGCACTTGGGTTTAGCAATTATCGACTATATTAATAGTGACGCATCTATGTATCTAGTTACGCACACTACCGATTTTATAACCGATTCTTTTATCGATTTTACGTATGATCCAACGCTCACGCCCGTTTATTCATCACCTACTGCATAAAACTAGGCGTTAAATAAATTTAAAAATTCCATAAGGATGAATACGCTTTTTGTTTCAATGGGCAATCCCATAGAGCCAATGCTTTTTGGTCATAACTTTTTTATTTTTGTGAATTTCAACAATTTGGGCCTAAATGTGTTGATTCGTTTCCACACAAAAAATATTAAAATCTGTTAAGAACTCAGGAAGTTATGGCGTAACAGACATAGCGTCATTGAATTTGATCCATGGGAGCTTCGCTCGCTTCGCTCGTTCCGCTCCAATAAATAAATATAATACAACATCACATACACTGCCAAATAAAGTAGCTAAAGCATTTGTGTTATGGAATTCAGAAACAGCGTCGGTACCACAACACCCAGATCCGAGGCAATAGAGAAAGTTTGTTTTCTACATTAACCTGGCTGGGAATGGAACCCGGGACCACGCCCACGGAGCTCGTCAAATATATAATTATAATAATATAATATTTCTTCCATTTACACCTAGCACAAAGTAAGCACTATAAGGCTTGTGTTATGGATACTAAGGTAACGGATAGACATACATATAATATCATACATAAATAAATATTTTTTATATAAATATATACAAATACCCATTGGCTCAGGTACAAATGCTCGTATTCATCATACAAACATCTGCCCCTTCCGAGATTCGAACCCAAGACCATCGGTGCGAAAGGCAGCATCGCTACCATTGCACCGTTTTAGACTAACTTACTTGCCTAAGATTGTGCTGCCATCATACTTCATCATGCTTTGTTCGCTCTATATATTGCCGTCATTTTTAAATGAGCCACTCAAAATTTTGCTAAATGAAATCCTGGATAACACGCCAAAAGGTTACTGAAAAAAAATTACCTATTTGTCAATGTGTCAGTGAATGATGATAATATACTCGTATAAATAAAACTTTTTACGGTTTCTCATGCTCGGATTGATGTGTAACCTTTTTTGTTCGTTTTTATATAGAAAATTAAAAAAATATCTGTATTTTATAATGAGTACTTCCCTTGTGGGTTATAGACAAAGTTTCAGATGTGTGCGACCGTCCGTATCACAGACTTAACCAGAAGTAGGTGAAAAAACCAGCGAAAAAATTTACCGTGTGCGAAACTGCTAAATTGATGTTTTAGTTCTCAATGAAGTCCTCGTTTTAACGGAAGATATAAACAAATGAGATTAACACATTAATTTTTGATATTATAGATTAAACTTAAGTGTCAAACAAGCAGTAAGTCGACTCAGCGAAGCAATTGAGAACGATTTGTTAACTGATAACTTTAAAATTATTAGATTCGTTTTTATATTGCAGTTTAGGCGGTGTGTTACGTCTCTTATAAATCGGTACATAAGCAATCTCAATTATGATTATATAAGTTATTGTCTTCATTATTGTCATGTTTAAAATTTAAGAAAAATGTTTTTAGGTGAATAACTGTATTTATATCTAAAGAAAATATTACTAGAAAAGCTTGCCTCAAGTGCCAAGCAGGATTCGAAACCACAACACCTCACTATCCCGGTGAATACCACGGTCGTCCACTTTAGCTACCGAGACCAATACAGGCAGCTATTGCGTCATGTGTGTTCTTTTTAATTTAAAGATTTAATTATCGGACATGATTACAATCAGAAATCGGTAAAAAGTGAGCGAAAAATCGGTATGCAGAAACGATATACCGCATGATTTTGTATGTATCTATGAGACGGTAACACACGAGTAATTGATATTCCAAGCATTAATTATAGAACGAGATAGAAAAACATTTGAGTCAAATAAATGCACTTTGTAATAGTGCAACTGCATTTCACGAAACGGCCGCTTGTTTTACAATACTGAAAGTTTTATTATCATTAATAATAATTCAACTTTTTGGTATATAAATACTTATATAATTTTAAATACCATTTTTAAACTATTAACATAATAATTAGTTAATTTTCAACAACTTAGTTGATATGTAATTACGTAAATTGTTAGTACTAATGGAATCTAAATTAATATAAATATGTACTGTACCTATCGTTTTGTTTATAAATCTTCATAACTGGCTATTAAGTCGGAAGTGTACGTTGTTAGCTGTGTAGCTCAGTGTGTGTTAATCCTTTGAACTAAAATGGACGTTATACGGATAATGTAAGTATTTTTCTATTTTTCATACTTAATTTCTTAGTGTTTGTTAAGTATTTTTTGGTATTTTAATGTTTTTTTTTATCTATATGCCGTATTGTGATCGTCTTTTAAAAATGGCTAGTTTAGAATCATGACACTATCTGAAAGTGATGAAAAACTTTTTAGTAACGTTGTTTTGGAAACTTACCTTAGTAGAAAATCTAGGTTTTTAATTAAGGTTACCTAGGTTTAAGTTCCCGCCTGTCGAAGTGTCAGGGCGCCGCTAGTTTAAATCGTTGCTTTGTACCGTTGTTCACTTGTATAAGACACAAAGATAAATAAAAATATTAATTTTATATTCTAAACTCACACTAAACCGCAACGGAGTGAAATTACAATGTTTTCTCCGCTATTATAATTTTCCGCGGGCGCCATCAAAACTTTTTTTTTTAATTTTGGCGCCAATTCCTTTTTTTAAAACGTAACTTTTTCATAGAGTTGCAGTTCTAGCCCATAGTTCAAAAAGAGGTGGAGGTTGGTATATGCAGTAAAATAAATATGCGTTAGCCGTGTATTGTGATAAATTGAGATACTTTTTGACGGGAGCTCGAAGCGTCACTTTAATGGTTTTGATTTTCTTGTTAAATTTTATGTAGTTGTTCATATTAGTGTGTAATAATGGTGGGTTATTAACCACTGAGTGTTTCTGAATATGCATGAGTGTTGGCAAATGAAACAAAACAGTAGAAGGTGTCTTTTCGCGCTCTCTCAAAAAGGCCACGAGGAGGTTTCAGTAAAACCCCACATCTTTACTGCAACCTATGAAATTACTCAAGAACTGGCAATTATACTTACTTGACACCGGTTAAATGCACAAATCGTGCTAGCCACAAATAAAGAATAAATAAATTGAGAGTGTGACTATATATGTAATTAAAAATATTAATGTATATTAAACTAACGAACTGTCGAGTTATTTATTATTTTTGACATTTTTTAACACAGTTTACTTCACAAATAAATCATAAATCTTATCTTCACAATACATAAAATATTTTGTAGTGAAATAGGTATCTGCGTCGTTTAGGTTTGAAGTATATAATGTTTTAGCCATCTACTCTGTGCTATATACTTTGAAATAATAAAATAATGGGATATTTTAAACATTGAATTGTAAATTATCCCAATGAAGACTCATAGTTTCTTATAATTACCGCTAGGGGCGCTCATACAAAATCAGTAGGAATATTTTATGCCGACGATAGTATAAACGCCAGAGGCCTTTCCTCATTCAATGTTATTGCTAATTTAAAAATGGGTTGTTAGATTTCACTTCAGCTAATAGATTCCGGAGTTTACGCAAGCATACATAACGTGTACTAGCGCCACCACAACAATTATTACCTCGCAAATATTTTAACGAGTCTATAGCAGCCGAATCAGAGCGCTATATAAGAAACTAGCTGTTGCCCGCGACTTCGTCCGCCTCAATTTCTGTTATTATGATTTTTCACTGATGCTTCGCTCCCATTGGTCGCAGCGTGATGTTATATAGCCTAAAGCCTTTCTCGATAAATGGAATATCCAACACAAAAAGAATTTTTCAATTCGATCCAGTAGTTCCTGAAATTAGCGCGTTCAAACAAACAAACTCTTCAGCCTTATAATATTAGTATAGCTGTGGCAGGATCAGCGGAAAGTAGAAATAATAATAATATATCTTACATTCACACCAATTAGCCCCGAGTAACCGTTGTAAGTCTTGTGTTATGGATACTAGAGTAAGGGATAAACATACATGTAATATTAGATAAATTAGATTAGGTAATATTAGATTAGGTTTAAAAGTGAATACTCAGGCGGGAATCAAACCCGCAACCTTTGGAAGTCCGGTCCAATGCTCTCCCAATTGAGTTACCGAACCTTGTGAACACTTGTCGAAATTTTCTAGTACCTACCCTTCTTACTCGATTTCTTCTAGTATTTTTCTATTATAATAATTTATCTTAAAAGATAGCATTGAAAAAATATGTAAAAATTATAAATACATGTAATATTAATTAAATTTTATAGGTACAAAATTGTGAGCCATCGAGTACTAATTTTCTGTTATTATTAAGTCACGGCAACTCGGGAATTTATTTTTAATAAACTTTTTTCCTGCCTCCCTAGATGTAAATATATGCATGTTCAATATTTTTAATAGTCTATGTTTAGTTGTGTGAATCTGTAATTGGTTTAATGTTGCTAGTTTAAAAGTTAACTGTTGATTCTCGCCTGTAAAAAAAAAATAAAAAAAATACTCATGACTCAGATACGATTGCTAGTATTCATCACCCCAACATCTTCCCCTTTCAAGACATTAACACATCCTGAGTTTAGTCGGTGCTATAGACAGAATCTCTACAAACAAACTCAAACAAACAGCTCCAAACATTCGACAAAAGTTGTTAACATGGTGCGGAGTTGTGTGACGTGAAGGCAATATAAAGGAAACCTGAAATTCACCAGCAAAGTAAAAAAATACTAGTTCCTATGAATAATAGTTGGACCGCGGTTCCCGAGCATTAATACTTAGTTGCGGAAGTACTTCCCTTTCGTTGGATTAGTGAAGAAAGCATCCTGTTTCTAGTAAAGTCAGTCGAACGAATAAGAATAATAAAAACCTTTATTTCCGAACATTTCAAATAAGTGTCAGTATTCAAAAGAAACAAAAAAAACCGTTGTGTGTAGTTATGTACGCACGTAAGAAGTTATACTTCTTTAGCGTAACTAAACAAAGATAACTAAAAATTCCTACCCGTGTGCTAGTACTCTTTGTTTGTGAAAAGAAAGATAAGTTTATAAATTATATACCTAGTGATCAGTAAGAAGCATCAGAAGATTAATAGATTTTCTATATAGCTGTATACAGAATCAAGTAATATATCAAAAACACTTTTAAATAAAATTGTTTTATTGTTATTATATAATATTAAATTGTTATTATTATTTTATATAAATTATTGTTAACTATCATATATAATTTAAAATCACACACACACACATACACATTCATAATTTGCGGCCAACTTCATCCTGCTGGTTTATTCTATGTCGCTTTTGCGTCCAACTTCAACATGAAAATGTGTCACAGTAATGCGTGCGCATCTGATAATTTCACTCTCATCATTTTTTCCTAACGCGCCTTAAGAAGTATAATTCAAAAATATATCATTAAATAAACTACACTTATATCACAAAAAGTCTTTCGTTTCGGTGTACCTAACAGAAATTGCATCCTCCAACTTATTCCACTGTTTTCTGTCTGGACGTCATTCT
Organism: Calamotropha paludella; assembly: GCA_927399485.1. Lineage (NCBI taxonomy): Eukaryota > Metazoa > Arthropoda > Insecta > Lepidoptera > Crambidae > Calamotropha > Calamotropha paludella. The sequence continues at coordinate 6,332,632 of OV656831.1, read as the reverse complement.
TATCCAAAGGGGTCCTAAGGTCATTTTCAAGTCATCCCCCTATCTTCTTGCTTGGCGACCTTCACTTGTAGCTCCATCTCTTGGATACCAAACTGTTACTTATTTGCTCCATTTCTCTTTTTTGGAAAAAGCAACAAGTCTAAAAACGTTAAACGACTAAAATTTTTTAAGATACGATAGCTACCATTTGCTCCAAACGGCCATTAAATATAATAACAAAAAAACATCTTATATTTTTTACCACTTTAAAAAAAAAAATTGGTAATCGAATGAAAATATTTGACAGTTTTGTGTAAGTTGATGTTCTATTGACGGTACACAATACACAATTAAGCACAAGTTGTGACTACAATTCAAATAAAACTTTATTTTATTCACAGTTTCATCTGCAGTGCCTTTATTGCCGTAATGACACAAGAATCAGAAGAAAACAGCACAGATTTCAATACCACAATAGAACCTATTGGTAAGGATGAGTTTGATGGTAAACGATGGTGCGATCTAGGATGTGACACATAAAATTTAGTGGTCTTCAAATCACGAGTAAATATGTATATTCTAGACACTATAGTACGTCGGAATGAAAGGCAGGATTGCTAACGTTGCACCAAACAGTCGTCAAAATATTAATAATAATTAATCAGTACATTATTGGAGCGGAGCAAGCGAAGCGAGCGAAGCTCCCATGGATCAGCTCCAATGGCACAATGTCTGTTACGCCATAACTTCCCGAGTTCTTTACCGATTTTAATATTTTTGTGTGGAATCGAATAAACCGGTTTAGGACCAGATGGTGACGGAGCCCGAATTTTGAAATTCTCAAAAATTTCCATCGAAGCAAAAAAAAATTTTTTCTTTTTTTGGTATTACGCTCCGCTCCAATATATGGTGCTAGCGTAGCTTTATGCTTAGCGACTGCATCGCCTAGTATTATGACAATACTTTGTGTGTGTGTGGTTTTGTTACCATATATAGTTACCATAGTTACCATAAGCCTAAGAATAACAGTTCTTATAATTAATTAACGTTACCATAGCAACGCGTGGCCGGGTCAGCTAGTATATATTAATTTTTGTAATAATTGTAATCTCCTTGTGTATAAATAAATAAATAATATCCTCGTTGCAGTAACGACAGCTTTACCTCTGAACTGCACTACGGCGCATTCACTGGAGGGAATATGCATTGCTCGTACGTCATGTGACTACGGTACTCCTTCCATCGATCAAACACTCTACAAGCCCAGCTGGTACAAGAGGTAAATTGTTTTTTTTTGTGTTTAAGTCTTTCAAACCGAAGGGTACATGTCCCAGTCTACCAAGGACTAATGAGATTATACGTCCTATGCAATTTCAGCACAAGACTGTGACTCCGTATTACTATTGAAGATGAGATTGCTTGTCCCAAATCGTTCTAGGTTTATCAATTCATAATTTGACAGCGGTAGTTTTCAGTGGTAAGAAAATAATGTTATCAACTCTCACAAGCTCCCTTTATCAAAGGGGTTTGAAGATTTTTGTATGGCGGGTGGCCCTAACGTCGGCCGCCATTTTGTTTTAAAACAAATGTAAAAACTTTAACAACATGAAATAACTACGAAATAAATAAATAAATTCGTTATAACAACTGTTATTTTTATCTTTGAATAACTCAGAAACGTAACGCTTTATGATGTAATGTTATATAAAATTTTATGCTGGTATAAGCGTCCCCTAACCAAATATATGACTTTTATTGTGACCCCGATTTTGAAAAAAAAATCAAAATGGCGGCTGATGTTAGGGCCAAAACCTTGAAAGCCCTTTATAATATAAAGTTTTTTTTCAATTAATATCCAGTTTTTAAAACGTAGTCCTGATTCTGTACCCCTACGTCGGCTCGAAAGGGTTTACGTCTTTTGGATGGCTGTAACTGAGGGGATTCCTTCGCATTATTTTTTTTTCTAATCTACTTTGGCATAAAGTCAATAGCATAGATTGATATATTACTGGTTAGATTAAGTTGCGTTTTTTTAATATCTGATAGCAAGTTATTTCAAATTACGCATAAAAACATTCTGCCAAAAGAAATTATGCCAATAAAGAAGGGGGGGGGGGCGTTACTAAGCGTTACGTGGTTAGTTAGTGAGTTAGTTTTACGGGGCATTTTCCGCGCTAAGCCTCTTGATTTGGCCATTGTACGTGATTAAGTTTTCTTCTTTTACTCCAGCCATCCTAGTCCATCCCAGAAGGCGAGTAGCCTTTTCAGGTTACTACAAGCTTCCGGTAGTGATTTTGGAGACTGGAGCAACGTGGTATAGGCCTGATATTTTTTTTAATGAACTACAATCACGGTATAGTCAGCCACTGTCACGGATGTCATTTGTAGACCTTCATGCCGATGTAAGTAAACTATAATAATCCAAGTGGAGATATTTTGACGTGCGTTGAGGTGCCTTGGAGATAATTATCAAAGCGTCCTAAAGACAATATACATAGCACACTACAACACACTTAATCGATTGTTGAATACTTATAGAACATCATTCGATGTTGTAGGAACTAGTACCTTAAACACGACAAGATGGCGCTGACGTCAGCTTAAGAAATACTTGGTAAAATCAAAGGGATGTCTCAAACAATTGAAAGAGTTCTTACTCCAATAGCGATTAGATATAGGTTCAAAATCCGCCTGACATATGAGACTAGTATTTTTCTAGTAATAATTTTTATAAATCTTAATATATATAAATGACGTGTCACGTTGTTTGTCCGCGATGGACTCCTAAACTTTTTAACCGATTTTGATCAAACTTCGTAACTATCTGTTATTTGATCTAACTTACAAGATAGGATTTATTTAGGTTTTATTTTAATATATAACAGCAACGCGTGGCTGGGTCAGCTAGTATAAATATAAATATCTTGCAGTGATATGCTTAATTAACAAAAATATAATAAATATAGTTTGCTATTATGCGTACTTTAATAATGGTATAATTAATTTATTAAAAGGAACATAAGGAAAAAGTTCGAATAAGTTATAAAATATGAAGGATATAATAGATTATCAATGTCATTTTATTACTCGTGTAACCTACGATTTCCTTTTAAGTTTTCCTTTTCTACAAAACGCGTTTTCCTATCGTAATAAACTAGGCTCCCATGTGTGTATTAAAATAATTTTCAATGTCATTATTACATGTTTCTAATTAGTTTTCCGAACGGGTCAACTAAGACGATCTACTATGCACATATTTCCTGTTGGTAGCTTAATACCTATTTTAATTATAGCACTCTGTTTGTTACGATCAATGAGAGACAAATTACACTTGGAAAAACTACTTATAATGAAAGAAAATGGGTGCGTTAGGCAGAAAAAGCGCTCGACAGCGTTCGAAAGCTAAATGGCGACCGCTCAGCAGTAAGCGCCGCTGAGCGCTAAATGACTATTTTCTGTTAGGACGCAAACTTATTCCCACATACATAAGTTACTATTTTCTGTTCTACCATTATTAATTATCATATTTTATTTAACTAATTAGGTACTACTATTATTAAATGGCGGAAAACGTCAGCGCTGCGAAAGTTTGAAAATGTATTCTTGCCGAAAACTGTATAGTTTGTTTCTCAGCGCTAGCGAGCGCCGTCAAACGCTTATTTATGCCAAACGCACAATAGTAGGGCTGATAACTGTAAAGAGGTTTATATGATAAAAAGTATAAAATTCTATGAACCTTATTTCAAATCATAACTATCACCATTGGGAATTTGGCGTATGCATCAAACGATGAAATAAAGGGGGATAGTTGACCCCATTGGAAAGAAAACTAGTTTAAAGAAAAAAAAAAGACCAATTCAGAAAAAAAAAATATTTTTTTATAAAATAAATTTGATTAATTTATTTATAAAAAAAGTATTATTTAAAATCTCAGTAAGAACTATACAGAGTAAGGTAACGTTTGTGGCGGTAGCTTTGTATCTAATCTGTAGTCGTCATCAACTTCTCATGACAAACCATTAGTACTTATTTTCTGTTTGTACTAAAATTATATGATTCAGAATTAAAAATAGCCGATAATAATAGTTCTTTTTTTAGTTTTACGGGTTTTTATTTATTCTACATGTTGAACTTCAAAACTGAAGCATATTTATAATACAATGAAATTAAAAAACGCACTTAATGTTGCTATGTTTTTAAATGAATCAACCAAAATTGAAATTTTAATATTTGTTTTTGCTTATATATTAATTAAAGTCCACTGCTGACCGTACTATGGATCTCGATATATGTTTAACAACTTTGTTAAATCTTTTCAGCCTGTGTGCTCCTGAAGAGGTATGCTGCCCCATCGATTCCCTGATTCCTCGAGCTTCGGAATCGCAATCCGACAACGGTGGGACAAACACCAGCGTCAGTCCAGACGACGATGATAATTTTTAATATAGGAATTAGTTATTAATAGTAGTATTTTGTAATTTATATTAATAAATAATTAAAAAATGTTATTGTTTTAATTGGTCAAGGGTATCGCTACCAAATGTATGATGCCAGGTCTTGTAACTTAAATGTTTAGTCTATTTATTTTTAAACATTCACAAAATGTCATTTTTATATGATTAAATACGCCTATAAAATACAGCCTTGTCTCCGAGCCCTCAGGTGCAAGCGCATTTTATAACTTCTACTATACACTGATGTAATTACACTTCTTGTCAAGAGATGGCATTATTCTTCATGTTACTTACATAGATAGATGATTGTTTTTTTCAATGTTACTACATAATAATGTTACCCTAGTATCCATATCACAAGCCTTACTGTGCTTACTTTGGGCTAGGCTAATTGGTGTGAAAGTAGGAAATATTTATTATTTTTATTATTATAATTGACATTTAATTTAAAAAATACATTATATATGGGGTTTCCCCTAATATTTTAATATTTTTTATTACAATTTGCTACCTTAATAATCATTGACAAATGATTGCATTTAATGTTTTGTATCTCTTCTTCACTTTCAATATTCGTACATCCTGAAGCATAGAGCCTAAGCTCTTTTTAATTAAATTTTCTATATCGCCCTTATGATGACAAGCCCTTGCGAAACCTCACTAACCTCTGGAACACTCCGTTACGCCATTGAACCCATTTAACTACAAAAAAGTTTATATTTAGCGTAGATAGGTAAATAAAAAAAGATCTTATTGATTAAGTTTATTCTAAAAAAATCAATAAATTATTACAAGAAAAGACTATTTACTCGGCAATGCACTTATTTTACAGCGTCCATTCGCACTGTATCCGTTACGCAATAAAAAATAAAATTGTTATACAAGGCACTATTCATTTAAAAAGTGTTAACCAGCACCATCTGTCATCTACGCGCTGAATTAAGTTTTAGTTTGTCGATTGTGTGTCGCCATCTATTGTTCAAAGTTGCAGAGACTGCAGTCGGGGCATCGCCTCTTTCGACGGCGTCCGTGTTTGTCATCTAATTTGTAGTCGTAATGACCAGCTCTTGTCCTGGATCTAGATGCCGACCTGTAATTGTAAGACGTGCGAAGCATTAAGCAGTATTTAAAGATAAACTTTGGCTTAAGGGTGCGTTTACTGAGGTGGAACTTAGTGAGGCATTAATTAATTAAAAAATAATCTTCTCATTGCTACAATGGAAATGCAACCTTAGGAGGTCAACGACTACTTCACCGCCTTTTCTTCTGGATATAACTGAGTCACGATATATTCACATTCATAAATTAAGTTAATTGTGGCTTTCACAACTAGTCAACTCTTAAAATATCAAAATAAAAATTACTAAACATTTCATTTTTAATTTTTTTCGTAGCATTCGTAATACAAGCGAATAGAGAAAAATGCGTTAAATAAATTTGGTTCAAGTGGGATTCCAACCCAGATTTTTATGGCTAATCGGATTAGATCACGTAACCGACTTATCCATAGTGACGCATTTTATGAACACTTTTCTCTTTTTCCTTATGGTTACACCTTATAGCTCAGAGCAAACAATTTGAACAGCTTTACATCATGGCCATGAAACCCAACCCAACTCGATATATAAATGACTAGGTTTCTTAAACCTCAACAAGTGAAAAACCTTTGCCAGAGAAAAATCGCGTTCAAAACAAAATCTTAGGAGCCTTAGCAATTTACGGCGCCTGGTCCTATTAGCATAAAAGGCATGGGTTGGAATCCCCGTGCAAAGCGCAGTGAATCCCCTGAAATTGTCTGGACTAATTCTCATTAATATCCAAGATATATGCCATATCAGTGGAGATATGACGATAAAGAAGACGTATACAATACCTTGACCGCGAGCGGGAGAGCCTCGGAGAGTGGCGGCAGTCGATGTCATCCTCGATCCCCTGGGCCTTGAACACAAAACCCCAGTACTGGTAGGCCAGGTAGATCAGCGTCAGCAAACCGGCTACCTGGAAAAGTAACGTTCTACTCAAGGAAGGTCAAAAGGGATGTTCTTGGTGTAAATAATACCGCGATACAAGGATAATCTTGTGCAAATAACTACATAGTTCCGGACCATATTCGATGTCCATAAATGTTTATAATAAATTACCAGAATATTTAAAAGCTGAGAGCAATATAAATAAAGGAGGAGGGTCAATAAGGCGGGTTTTCGGCCCCTTTCATTTTGACCTAAAAATTCCAAAAAAAAATTTTTTATCTACTATATGGACTAACAAATCGATTCCACCCCAAACAGAACCACCCCCCTCCCCCCTTCCACCCCCCAAGAAGCAGAATAATCATATAGGACTTAATACATAAAAAAATACTTTTTTAGCTTAAAAATAATATAACCTTTCAAAACCCTGTACTCTAAGTAGCTCCGCAAAAAAAAAATATGTATTTAGTCATATATGATTATTCTGCTTCTTTTCGGAGGGGGATTGGGGGTGGTTCCGTTTGGGGTGGAATCGATTTGTTAGTGCATATAGTAGATAAATTTTTTTTTTTAATTTTTAGCTCAAAAATTAAAGGGCCCGTAAACCCAACTAATTGATCCTCCTCCTTTACAAATACTTTAAAAAAGCTCTTAATTACAAAATACTATTACTCCGACGAAGAATATTTTAAAGATAAATTTTAACGAAATGTCTGCCCCCCTCTCTTTCTTGTTGCTGTGCCTATTAAGGTACATGCAATTTTTAAGAGCCTAGAAGAAATGTATTTTGACTTCCATCAATATCGCATGTAATCCTACTAATATTATAAATGTGAATGTAAGTTTGTTTGTTATGCTTTTACGCAAAAACTATTAAACCGATCATCATGAAACTTCGTACATATATTTTTGGAGATAAGAAGTAACATAGGATACTTTTTATTGAAAAAAGAAATTGCGGGCAAAATCTAGTGCAATTTATAAATAAATAAAAAAAATCGGTTGATATGTTGATTTATATTTAAAAAAATTGTTAGTGGAAAAATTCAACTCGTCTCAGGAGTCAAGCAGGACTAGAACCCACACCCTTTTGTTGTCCGAGCAACGGCTCAGTTACTGAGAACTTTACAGATCCGTTGAATTTTTCAGTGTTTCTTAATCTTGTTGACAGCGCCATCTCTTCGTGTTTAAGGAAACTACTTACAAACTGAAATGTGATTACAAGTATCGAATAATCAATTATGAAGAAAAGGATATGTAATTAATATTTTCTGTTATTCTGAATACCAAAAAATAAAGGTTATTTTACTTAGAAATTCTGTCAGCGTAATTTAGATTTCTAAATACTAAACGTATGTATGTGTATAGGGCGGCGATATCTGTCTGTCTCTAGATGGTTTGCCAACCTATGCAAAATGCCTGCCTGTCCGATCACAGCGCCATCTACCGTGTCCAAATGCAAATCTTATTTAACCATCCAGTGACCCACTCAAACACACGAAAATTCATCAAAATTAATCCAGCGTTTTAGGAGTGAATAACTTGAAATTAATTATATACTTAAATCTATATATATAAAAATCCCTATCACAGCGTTTGACCGCGATGAACTCCAAAACTACACAATCGATTTTGATGATATTTTTTTCCATTTTGCTGAGTTCCGACTTAGGACATAGGAGAGATTTAATTTAATTAATAACATAGCAACGCGTGGTCGGGTCAGCTAGTAAGTATATAATAGATGTTAGAACAATAAGAAAGCACATTTCAGCATTAACACTGAATGGAACCGCGGCAGCAGTTAGTTATGTTATAATCATTAATTTGCCTAACTCCCCCAAATGTTAAAATCGAAATTATATTTGAAAGCAATTTAGATCTATTAAGATAAACTTTAATTTCAGTTGTCATTTAGATCAATTATGTTTTAATAGGTATCTGTTACAATGGGTTAATCTTTAAACTATTAACGAATTTAGATTACTGCTTTTTGTTTAGTTAATGTACCTTAAAATTGTACTATTATTGAGTATATTTCCGTCATTAACAAGCGTATACATTTCAAAATAATTGTGATCTTGTAATAGGTATGTTTAATTCTAATATTATTTGTTTTACTTGTCTTTTTTGTAAACAGAGTTTCGTACAACTCACCGAAAGTTAAAAGATCGAAAGCTAAAAGGTGACAATTCGTCGAATGCTTAAAGGTCGAATTGTCGTTAGATTGAAGATTATAGTAACTTTTGAGCATTTGTTTACTCCGGTACGTATGTAATGTAAAAAATTAAATGTAATGTAAAAAGTCGAAACGTTTCAATTTCATAAAAATCAAATGAAATAATGTATCAATATATATAAAGATAAATTGCACAAGTTTAAAACTACGGAGCTTAAAACTTTAGTTGAAATTTTATATGCATAAAATTCAAAATTATCGAGGCTACTCGTGTTGGCGAAGTTGTTTATGGCGGTCGCAAAGAGGAGCGGAGAGATCCATGAATAATTATTTTGTACTTATGTCAACTAAATTAAAAATATTTAGCTTAGGTACGTTCGCAAAAATATCTTGCAAGCAAAATGCACAACAAATCCGCCCGAAAAATGCAGATACTACATACACCAACACACCTTGCTAACTACCTTTTTTAAATGTATATGGATAGAGCCGGATTTGGAAGAGAAGAAAGGCAGGGCTACTGTCCTGGGGCCTCTACAAGAGAGAGGCCCCACAACCCAGATAAAAAAAAATTCGACGGGTTACTTTCGACTATCAAGTTTCGCCAATATTTTTTTTTTGTAAAATATAGAACAACTTTTAACGAAGCGAAGCGAATATGAATATAGATAGAATATATAAAAACTGTATCACTCATATTCTCAATAAACGATTATGATTTTTTACTCGAATATAATTAGGGCAGTCTGTTACCCCAGGGCATCCACACGTCCAAATCCGGGCTTGTATATGGACCTCCGTCAAGTAACGCCTGATTCTATCACTTCTGTCAACTACCTTTGTATATAATGACTAGCTGACCTGATCATGCGTTGCTGTTTTATTAATTAGAATATAACCTATGTCCGAAGTCAGAACAAATACAGCAAAATGAAAAAAAATACAAAAAATCGGTTGGATAGCTGCGGCATTCATTGCGGTGTAACTGTGACAGTGATTTTATATATATATAGATAGTTGCAGTTTTACTTTCTACCATAGACATAAAAATGGCGAAAAGAGCAAAAGAAAAACCTACCGCGATGTTAAGCTGTCTGGCTCGCATGAAATCTATCATGGAAGTAACAAGGGAGTCCATGCTGCCGGCTTATCACGTGTACGCTGGCTTCTGCCGGGAGACCACGCTACATGGATTGAAGCATTCTGTTGAGCCCAGAGTCCACTGCTGTGAAAGGTACATTAAGTGAGAATAAATTGAATATGGTTGATATATATCAAAGAGTTGCTAAGCATTTTGGTTCCAATTTTGTAATCCGTACCGCTAAAGAGTGGAACTCTTTGCCTCACTCTGTGTTTTCTGATAAATACAATTTAGGGGCCTTTAAGTCACGAGTGAATACATATCTTCTAGGCTGGCGCGTCACATCCTGAGCGCACCGTTGCTTACCATCAGGTGATTTTAAAAAAAACATTTTTCAGCCAAAATCATTTACCGCTGGACAAGACCTCCCTAACAATGGGGAGTTTAATAACGTTCGGCAGGCAGATTGGAAACGTTGTATTGAGATCAACTCCAGTATCATTGTTAAGCAACATTTACAATTTTCTTTTTACATTATGTGGCAAAAGACGAAAACGTATACAGCCTGTTAATTTTTTTTATTTGATAATAAAAGAGTTTCACTTATATTAATAAGAATAAAATTACCTCTGTATTCCACATAACTTTCACATATTATCAATGCATGTATGGTACCTCTTATCAAATCCTACAAGAAGCTTAACATATGATTAGTATTGCCAGATTAGTTACTTATAAATACTACTCTTTGGTTTCTCAAAATATTTGGACTGAAATTTTCAGAACAAGACAGGTGATAGGATAGAAAATACTACATTTAACATTTTTTCTATGTAATTCCCATTAAAGCTTATTCTAAATCTGTCCTTTACGTTTATATTCCGTTGAAATAGGAACCTACAATCGAGAACTTGTAAACTTTATTTTTAAATTACCAAAAAATCTATTTTAACATGACACGAATTTCTCGAAAAGTAACGTACTCACCTTAAAGAATATCACAATAAAATTTGGCCGTTAATTTTCAAAACACTAGTTCAATTTAACAACGAAAATTTACATCGTGTTTGACGTGCGCACTACTGACATTTGGCAATTCTATTTGCGAATTGCTATTAATTTTTTTAGCGACCAGTATTACTTAATGAGATTTTACTTAAGTGTGATATCTCATTTTTTTCCATAGACTATAAAAGGGGTTTAGTTTAGCATCTTTTAAAGTTAGTGACATATCGATGCCTTCGCAATTAATTAGCTGTAGTCATAATGTATAATTGTTTTTCTTTGTTGTGAATAGTTTTAAGGTCACATAAACAGATATATAAATGTCTACATTAAATAAAAAAAAATGTTGTTAACTACCATATTTAATTTAAAATCACACACACACGCACACATTCATAATTAGCGGCCAACTTCATCCTGCTGGTTTATTCTATGTCGCTTTTGCGGCCAACTTCAACATGATAATTTTGTGTCACAGTGATTCGCGCGCATCTTTAAAATTCACTCTCATCATTTTCCATAACGCGCCTAAAGAAGTATAACTTCAAAAATATTAAACGATATCACCAACATTGTCTTAATTCCAAGTAGCTAAAGCACTTGTATTATAGAAATCAGAAAGAACAATGTGACCACAACACGTAGATTAGCATCAATTTAGAAAAGTTCATTTTCTTCGTTCAAGGGATCTCGAAATGGCGTCACTATGAAAAGTGGTATGCAAGCCTCTAGAGCACGGTCCGTAAAAGTTAAACTTAATCCTGCCTTTTCAGACACCACAAAAGTGCAGGTTATAATATTTTTTTTCAATTTCCATGCTATCTTAGGTATATAATACAATTCAAGCAATAGATATTCTTATTGAAAATCAATATAATCGTAAAATGGAAGATCGATAGTTTATTCATAATAATTGTTAGTAACGTACAACTCATATCACGCATAGGGTATGAATATGTATATATATTTATTTCTACATATGTATGCATTTAAGTATACACTTATTTAATTATATGCAAGGAAAACCTATAATTAGTCTTACTTTTAGATATAAACAAGAATAAAAACTAATATTAACGCTGTTGGTCTCTAAAATAAATTAAAAAAATATGATAAATAATTTTAATAGTAAAATACTAGAAAAATATCTAGTATTTTTTATACTAGTATTTGATTTAGCTACTTATTCCAGATTCCTGTGGTTTGCGCTGACGTTGAGTGCGTTTTTCGGTGCCTTATATTGTGGTTTAAGTCAGTGGTCCAGGTAAGTAATACGGACAACAGCAAATTGCTGCCGCAAAATATCAAACTCTATATTTACAAATGAATTCCCGGCAGAGAAAAAAAAAATTAAAGGTTATCTAAATAAACCTTTAAATTTGCTACCTAGCAAATATAAAGGTTTGCTAGGTTTGCTATAGCAAACCTTTATATTCTGGAACCTCGATTACCAGTGCTAGTCAATCCCAGTCTATCAAAGAACAATAGCAAGCATCGACGTACACTAATGGACATGCCGTACCCAAATAACGTGTAGTAATTTCTTGGTTTTAGAAGAGTGACGAAGATGGCATATGCTTTCGGACTAACGCTATCTCTTTCCGTATAGGCGATTGGCTCTGAATTTTCATAACAGGTACGGCATATATTTTGAGAGAGATAAAGATAGTCCGAAACTTAGTTTTATCTCCTTCTTTCGTAGTGCCACAATTCTCACGGCTACGGCATATCGATGATAGCAAGGCTCCATACAAAATTTCACTCTTATTTGAAGCTTATGATGAAAAAATGTTAAAACGGTAGGATTTGACAATCTAAAACGCAACTGCGCCGAAATATCGTAACCTCAAAAATAAAATACATTACCCCGTTTATTACTACTTTGTGCAGATATAACTCGGAGCCGGTTGTGGTATCAATGCAACGTGACTACAGGAGGTGGTGGAGCGCTTTCCCTGCTATCACAGCTTGCTTCACGGATCGGATAGATCCGGAGAGGGCCAGAGAAGTAATTGAATCGTAAGTCGCAACTAATTATTGTCGTAATGTAATTAACCTTCACTTCACGGGTTAAATCTATCTTTATATATAAAAAATCCCTATCACAGTGTTTGACCACGGTGAATTCTGAAACTATTCGATCCATTTTGATGTTTTTTCATTTTTCTGGATTTCTTCCAACTTAGGACATAGGAGAGGTTTCATTTTAATTTCTAACACAACAACGCATGATCGGGTCAGCTATTCAATATAAAAGTTATGATCGTCATGAAGAATTTTACTATCAAATGCAAAAAGATTTTTTATAATTTTAACCCTTTCCGTGCCAGCTACGAGAATACTCGTAGTGCTTTACTGTAACACGGTGCCGACTACGAGTACGCTCGTGGATTTTTTTGGGCATCCTATACAAAAAAATATTTCTTGGGACTACAAGTAAGATCGGTTTTTTAGAGTTTGGCATTAGGAATAAAAATACATGTTAAGTGTTTAAATAGTATTTTCGTAGCTGGCACGGAAAGGGTTAAAATTTATAATTTAACGGCAGCTTGATGCAACGGTAGTGATCCTACCTTCTGCGCCAAAGGTCTCGAGCTTGAATCCCGATAGGATATGTTTGTGTGAAGAACAAGCATTTGTTCCCGTGTCATGATCTTTTATATACTTATTTATGTATTCTTTACATTATTTAGTACCCATGGTACAAGCTCAGTTTAGTTAAGAACTAAATAATTGTTATGAGTTGTCGGTTATTTATTTATTATAAGTAGATAAAATCCATTTTTCTTATTTAAATAGAGTGACACTCCTTGCTTGCGCTTGCGAGCGCTTACCAGCGCTGAAAAACAAACTATACAGTTTTCGGCCAGGACACGTTTGCTAACTTCAGTAGTGCTGACACTATCTGCCATTTTACTTATTATCGCTTAGCGATCGCCATTTTTCTTACAAGCGCTCGCAAGCGCTTTTTTCTGCCAAACACAAGGATTGGTTAAATATTATCGACTACTTTACAACACCAGCACAGCACATGCATGATTATCTTCTTTATTTATGGCTTGCACAATTTGTGCATTTAGCCAGTGTCAAGTAATTATAATTGTCAGTTATATATTTACATATTTTTTGCTAGGTTTCAGTAAATGTGTGGGGTTTTACTGACTTCTTGTGGGACTTCTTGAGAGAGCAGGAAAAGACAACTTCCGCTGCTTTGTTACACTTGCCAACACTATTGTATGCTCACAAACACTTAATGGTTAATAATCCACCATTATTACACACTAATATCCACAACAAGAGAAACAAAACCACCAACGTGATGCTTCCCGCTCCCGCCAAAAAGTCCCACATGTATGATTAAGAAGTGCAACTCCGTGATTTTTTTTCTTTTTATTTTGGCAACAAACAGTCTTACATAATTACAATAAGTATTGATAAAAACAGTTAGAAAAATAAAAGACCTACAGTGCCTAAAATTTTGAATAATTCCCACGTGATCAAATCGTAACTAGTTACATATTTATAGAGAAATTAAAAAGAAAAAAAATCAGTCCTACGATCATTTCAATCAGTAACAAATTCAAAGGGTTACCAACATAAAAAACGGGTCTCAGAATTTCTACAAGAGACAGTTAAAATAGCATTGATTTATGACTGTCTAACTTTTTTAATTTATATTTATTGTCAATCGAAACGTTTCGAAATATAATTCTCCGTTTTGCTCAGCCAATTGCCAAAAATACAGAAAGTTTGGTTAACCCGTATTCAATTTGGCTAATTAAGGGTTCCTTTAAATTTGCAGTCAAAATAATGGGGTAACCCGTAAAAGATGGGACATCTGGCAAGCCCATGTAATATCTCCGATCATTTCTTGGTCATCCTATGATCATGGATCCTGTAAAGAAGACGAAATGTCAAAATTAAAAAAAAACAAGAGATCAAATGAAAGAGTTTTTATTTAAGTGTGTGATAGGCGCGGAAATTTAAGAACAAAATAGAAAACCTTTTCTTTATTAGTACACGAAAAATTATATAGAGGTACGATCGACAGGTTTTTAAATTAAGATAATACAACTACTAGTGCACCAACCAGCAAACTATTCTTCCAAGTTGTGGTATAAATTCCAAATTTAATGTAAAAAAACTATATTATTTTGACTACAAAGATCGCAACTTAGATATTAAAATGAAAATAACTTTATTCAAATGCACTTAAATATAAGTAGTTTTGAATCGTCCAACATTTTTACCTACCACCCATTCAGGACGTCTTTTAACTGACAAGAAGAATGGGCGCAAGAAACTCATCAGCTTTAACAGAAGTAACGACATTTACAATATAATACGTCGTCACCATACACAATCCACAAAAAAAACAAAATTATTAGGTTATGACAATACTAATAGTGTTATGATATCATTATTTCGTTGATTACAACAAAGTCAACAAGTATCTGTACTTACTTAAAGTAAGTATCCCTGAACATTGCAATAACATACAGGATATAAACGACAAATTTAAGAAAGCATCAAGATTTATGTTTAGTATTAGTCAATAATACTGAAGGTTAAAGCAGACCCATTTCCTAAGGCAGCACCCGTTCACGAGCATGACGCATGATACAGCCATCGCTTCGCTCAACCATATCTTAGGGAACGTAACGATCCGCACCACATGCCACCACCCAAGAAATGTATTAAGAGAGCATGTCATACTCTAACTACCAGTAATAAATTAATTTTAAAAAATTAACATATGCTAATGTTTTATGATACAACCTGTAATAAATAATGTCATGTTGAAATGACACATATTACTTCCATGCATCGCGATCTATTAAATAGTCGTTGACCTTGTAATAACCTTTGGACATGAGCTTATTTTTTACATATATTTTAAATTTATGATAAGGCAAATCTACTATACTTTGTGGAACTTTATTAAACAGTGCTATACCTTTCCCCAAGAAAGAGCCTCCTGTCTTTTGAAGTCTAAATCTTGGAACGGCAAGTCTATTCTTATTTCTGGTGTTAAAGCAATGTACGTCGCTATTTTTGACAAAAGTATTGTAGTCTTTTCGTACATAAATTATATTCTCATAAATGTACTGTCCCGCCACAGTAAGAATATTAATTTCCTTAAAAAAGTCTCTGAGAGAATACCGAGGCCGAAGGCTGTATATTGCGCGGACAGCTCTTTTCTGTAATACAAAAATGCTTTCAATATTAGCAGCTGAGCCCCACAACAACAACCCATAAGACATTACACTATGAAAATAACTAAAATAAATTAACCTTGCCGTTTCAATATTAGTTAAAAGCCTTATTTTTTTTACAGCATATGCCGCAGAACTGAGTCTACTTGACAAGACGTCAATGTGAGGGTCCCATTGTAGTCGTGAATCTAATGTAATACCCAGAAATTTTGTCTTTTAATATAATCGTAATACATACACCGAGTGTATTACACTCGTTTCTGTGTTATAAATGAAACCTATCCTAAGTCCTAAGTTGGAACAAATCCAGCAAAATAAAAAAAAAAATCTAAATCGGTTGAGTTGAGAGTTATAGTTGATCGGTTGAGTTGAGAGTTATAGTTGATCGGTTGAGTTGTAGTTGAGATATAGATCGCTGGTTAATATCCGGCTCGAAGGACCAAAAATGATGTAAGGTTTGTTCACCTTTTTATTATAGTTTAATAACTACTGACTAATAAATGATATGATAATTGATATGAGTACGCACAGATTGATTACCGATGACGAACTAACCATAAAATGGCCAAAATTAAGGAATGCGGCGTAAAATGCTTACATGACAACACTGTATGAGTTATTTTGTTTTAAACTTTCATGGTCACTAACATTATAGGATTGTTAACAATCCCGTATAAAACTTATATTACTATAATGTATGAGTTATCTCGTAGAGATATGAATATTTTATCAATTCCTGTTTAGAAACTGGAACGTAACAGAAGAGTCTGACCCAGATAAGTACGAGTATTACCACGGTTTTTTGGAGCTGGTTGTAGACGTCTCGTTCCGGACCAACTTGCAGAACTTCTGGAAGTACCAAAACGATGACTCCGTGAAGGATATTGATCTGACGGATCTGGCGCTCAGCGTACACCCGACTAACATGCTCAGGGTTCTGGTCTCCATTGCCGTTGGGGAGGTAAATTATTACTAGAGGTGAATTAAATTAATACATTCATACAACCACGCCTTTTTTACGCAGGGGTAGGCAGAGATCACAGATTTCCACTTATCATGATTCTGACATACGAGGGGTGATCCAAAAGTAATGATAATGAATATTAAACAACATGATTAAGGTTAATTTTTTATTTTATTTTTCTACATAGTCTCCTAACAAGTCAATACATTTAGTCCATCTTTTTTCTAAACCTAAAATTCTCTCCTCCAAAACAGCCTCTACAGCGGTCATCACTTCGCTATCGTCTTCAAATTTCTTGCCTCGAAGGTGTTCCTTGAGCCGAGGAAAGAGATAGAAGTCGCTGGGAGCTAGATCTGACGAATAGGGAGGGTGTTCGACCAATTCAAATCCCATTTCTTAAATGGCAGCTCTGGCGGCTTTAATTTGATCTTTTTCTCCATTTTGATGTTCTCTTTCCGACAGCTCATATTCAAATGAATGTAGCTCCCGTTTTTTTATGCAAAATGCACCCTCCGGACACGGGGGAGGGAGGTGGTGAGTCCTCCATGGATATTTCGGGCCGGCCCGAGAGTTATGTCAGACTCGTACTGACTAAACACCACCTGAGATTGGCTTGCACCCGGGAAAGGTCATAAGCCTTCGCCTGAGGCGACCTACCCTCTAGAGAGGGGTGGCGCAAGCGCTACTCACCTAGGTGAGAGATGAAATTAAGTCGGCTGGCTCCCAGAAGGAGGGCCAGTCGGCAACTGAGAGAAGGTAGCTCCCGGAAATCATGGCCTATTTATATGATTTTTCTAGCCTGAACTAGTGGGTAGTATGGCAATATATACCTATATATATTGGATTTTTATGTGCACTGGAAAGAACCGATTATCATTACTTTTGGATCACCCGTCGTACATCTCTCGCTTTTTCAATAAAAATTCTCACTTAGATGTTTTCATCCATAGATAAGGTATGTCCTTAGCAATAAGAAGCTCAATAGGTTAACGAGTGCAATAACAAGGGCAAAGGCAAGCGATTTTTCTAGAATAATTTAATAAATCCGTGCTCAGCCCTACGGTAAAGGCATTGCTTTTTTCTCACTTATTGATGTGTTTATTTTTTTTATTTCTTCTGCTTAGTTATTTTTAAGCATGAGTCTGTTTAATATGGAAACAATTTATCTATTTATCATCTGAATATTAAATTATTTCGACATCGAGTTTTTCAAAAGCTGACAGACCACCTTTTATTTTCCTACCGTCTACAATGCAATGGTCATTAAATTCATAGAAAGAACAACAGAAACTACAGAAAAAGTGAAATGAAATATCAATTAATTCATAGATATAGAATAATATTATTTCTTACATTCCCACCAATTATCTAGCCCAAAGTAAGCACTGTAAAGCTTGTGTTACGGATGCTATTCAAAATTGCGAAAAATTGTAGAAAACAATACCAATGTTTGTTATAATGGACAGTATTTTTTTGTTTTAAACAATTATGTCAACAATGATAAGTTGTTTTCTTAGAAAATATGGGAATCACCTGCACTGCATCAGGTTCAGAAATTGAATAGTTCAACAGTGTCTGCTATTCTCGCTAGGTTTACTGATCTCCACGTAATTAAACTTTAGCATCAATGAATGGACGACATTTTTTTAAAAAATGCTACCAACGTAGAAATAAAAAATTGACGCTAACAAAAAATATAGGATTATGTTTTATCGAAAATAAAGTAAATATTTTATTTAAGATACAACATAATCCATATTTAAATTATACTATTAAAAAAAATGATTTATGTTTTTTACATTGAGAATGATAACAAACTCTTTCTCTATATTGTTTTAAACTTTCATGGTCACTAACATTATAGTAATGTAAGTTATATTCGGGATTTTTACCATGTACCTTGTTTTTATTGAGTTTCCCATATTTCGGCACTGTTGCAAGTGCCATAATGCGAACAGTGGTACGGGTATGGAACGCAATAAAAGACTTCGTCGGAGGGTAGACCGATATATTTGCCTATAACAGCCTACCCGCAATTACTTCAGTTGCTCCGTGATCATGGCACTTGCAACAGTGCCGAAATATCGGAAACTCAATAAAAACAAGGTACATGGTAAAAATCCCGAATATAACTCTTTCTCTTCCAGAATTTATACTGGACTCCAGTAATGACTGAAGTGGGTATGTGCGTAACATTCAATTCGTTGTTCGCGCGGTACCAGCACATGCAGGAGGATGAACTCTACAAGCAACAGCCTTTGCAAAAGTTCCACTACCTCAGCGGGCAATGTTATATCAGGGTCGATTCACTAAGGAAGCCCATCAGGGTGAGATAAGATAGGGCATAAAGAAATCTTAATTAGCCACTAATTATGCTTCTGGTCATCACCATTCATCTTCCTTAGACCAGGGATTGGGGAGTAACGATTTCTTAATTACAGTCAAGTTTTAGATGAAAAAAATACTTATTAATCATTTGAAGCGTTAACGCGCGACATTTCATAAAAAAAAAGATTTTGCACACTTAATGTACTTAGAAAATATAAAAATTTATAAAATTTACTATGGAAGTTTTAAAATCTCTTATTTAAAGTTAGGTATCCAAAATGTTTTCGATTAACTTTTAAAATATATATCTCCCTACATACCTACTTTAAAATATTTGGATTTGAAAATTTGTATAAAACGTAATGTGGCAATGTTTAAGAAACTATAATATATTACTCCTTAATCCATAATCTAAGAACACAAATTTGTTGTTTGTGTGTTTGTCTGTCCGCTCTTTTCCTCGCTCTTTTTCCATTGTATCAATTAACGCGTTACCGGGTCAGCTAGTCTATAATCTAAGAACACAAATTTGTTGTTTGTGTGTTTGTCTGTCCGCACTTTTCCCCGCTCTTTTTCCATTGTATCAATTAACGTTACCATAGCAACGCGTTACCGGGTCAGTTAGTATATAATCTAAGAACACAAATTTGTTGTTTGTCTGTCCGCTCTTTTTCCCGCTCTTTCAACGTTACCATAGCAACGCGTTACCGGGAAAGCTAGTATAATAGAATAAAATCATTTATGTAATTATTAGGACACTTACAGCTCCAATTAAAAATATCTATCTAGATATAATAAATTAACAAAAAATCACTAAAAGAGATGAAAACCAGCTTCACCGCTGCTGTTGAAAAAGGTGCCTAAAAGGTGGTAGCGTTTCCTCGTTTGATAACTTTACTTAAACGTTAGCCGAAGAAGCTGTCAGATCATTTGTTCCCAGTCGCTTCAACTAAACGGGTGGACATTTCTTTAGAAAAGAGCTTGGCTTTCTGGCCCCATAAACCCATAGTTTCCACACCGAAGGGAACAAAGATGCAACTGCTTGCAGGGGCTTCATACTATCGAACTTTGTGACTTTCTAGAGCTGCTGCCGCAGCCCCGGCTTCCTTCGGTGTAGCTTTTTTTTTATTAATCTTAATGCGTTACGCATACTGCGCCGCCGGGCGAACGGCACTCTCCTCCATTCCCCCATCCGGCCTAGTGCCCGATAGAGGATTGGAGTAACCTAAGTATGCACCCCCGCACTGCCGTTGGTCTCGTGGGGTCTTTAGTGGCTTTCACCACGGGGTGCCTGACGGACTGGCCCGAAGGCCCCACCACAATGGAGGATGCCCGGGTGCATGTGGGCATCCCCCCAGACGGGCAAAACCGTGCAATGCAGGCTCAGGACCGCCCATCCTTCGCGAGCTAGTCTTGCTAGGAGGAAGGAAGGCATCGCTACCACCGTCCCCACTCTCCACCTGCGGCAGTGAGAGTTCCTAAGAAGCCTTCCTTCAATATAGCTGCGATATCACAGTAAAATTTTTATTTATTTACTCCATAGTAAAATATGAAACTAATGCTATTTTATATTCTGTAGTACTTTATCCACTCTCCGTATGAGATATCCACTGCGATTTCCAATCCAACCGGAGAAGTGCATCCTGGTGAAGAGCTTGTTATTGATTTCAAGGTAAGAAACTAGATGCGGGTAGTTGGTAAACTTGTTATTTGAAAACAGCGGAACCGATTTAGCTTTTTATAATATTTGTTAGTTCGAATGATGTTTAAAGACGCAGAAAAATTATAAACGATGTAAGGAAAATTGCGAAAAAAGAAATATTTTTTTTCGAACTTCTGTACGAAGTTTCTTTCTTTTGGTGGCTCTTGGGATTTTGCATTTGCCAATTTCAAAAGTTAGGAAAGGAAGAAGGAAGAGGCATTCACGGGATATACATAAATGTAAGTTAGAGTTCATAAGACTTGGGATTTTGGGTATACTTATTACAAAAATCTTTGGTCTATTTAAAGTTTCTTTAATAAATATACGAGTAAAATAATCCTAATTATATTATGACATTACTTTGTGTGTGTGTGTGTGTGTTTGTTACCATATTGTCTCGCTAACATAGCAAAACTAAACTTGCCCTTACATACTCCCGCAAAAACAATACGATGGCGTGTTTCTACGCGCTACAGCGCAATCTAACTGTAAACTTTTGAGTTGATTTCCTGTTCATATTTGAGTAAGTTTTCCAGATCATTTCAAAACCCAGGGACATTTAGGTAAGCCGTATAAAAATAAAATGCATATAACAAAATAACAGCCCGTTTGGTTTTTATGTACCAGTACCAAGATAAGAATTAGTTAGAATTTAGACCTTATTTCCTCTCACCTTGACACATTTTTAGGAGGTGGAGATTTTGGCGTCAGAGGGATTGCGCAGCCTTCGGCCAGATCAGCGTCGGTGCCGCTACTCAGATGAGTGGATCAGTGACTCTATCAAAGTTAGTACAGCCAACAACATATCAAGCTATCACAAACGGTATTTTCTGAACTGAACTAAACATTGTGTTCATAAAAGATTTTTTTGGCCATTCTTTTTTAATTTTTTTCTTTAAATTTTCTAGCATTAAATTTAGCCTATGTTACTCAGCGTGAAAGTAGCTTTCAAATGGTGAAAGAATTTTTGAAATCGGCTTGGTAGTTTTTGAGTTTATTCATTGCAAACATACAAAAATACAAATCTTTCCTCTTTATAATATTAGTGTAGATAGGTAAGGGGCCGTCCATTAATAACGTAAAGGTTTTTAGACCACTTTTTACACTCCCCCTCCCCTCTGGTGATACGTGGTGAGGTTCTAATTTAACCCCCCCCCCCCCCCCTTCTTACATCAAGTGTATTTATTTCATTAAAAAAGGTATTTTCATTTTTTTTATATAAATAAATTAAAAAACATATATACATCATAAACATACATAAAAAATACATAAAATACCTATTAATCTGAAAAGTGTTCTCGAACAACGAATTTGCTTGTCTGTGTTCAACAGTAACTTTATAAGAAATAATAACACAAAAATATACACGTGATATGTAACTGTAATCCCCCTCCCTCATTGTGATCCATAGTGATGTTTTCCGAAACCCCCCCTCCCCTATTTAGACCTTACGTGATTAATGGATGTCCCCTAAATGCTTGACCGCTATCTTGCCTGATGGCGATCTAATATAATGTGACGCGCTTTTCTAGAAGACACCTATTTACTAATGAGTTGAAGACCCCTAAATTGTATTTGTCAGGAACTCTCCTCTCTTTAATGGTACGGATCACAAAATTGGAACCAAAACGCTTAGTGCGGCTCTGGTATATCAACCATATACTGGTGGCGCCTTTTTGTAAGTCTGGTTGTCCGATGAAAAAACACTTTTATATCGTTTACTTGCTAGATTCCCATATTTAGAGAGTGTTACAAGAAAAAACATTTATAAAAGCACTCGCCCAAATAGCGAAAGGATGTGGGTTTTGTTACACTCATTGTCTGTAGGTAGGGTTACCTGCTCTTAAAACAAAAAAAGTCGGACAGACTAGTCAGTTTAACCGGAAATTTGGGTGAAAAGGCCGGACACCCTTGAGTGTTTAGTCTCTCGGAAAGTTTTTTTAAAGTATAACAAGAGTTTTGTTAATTTACCGCAAAATCTTCTTCTCTAACGAAACATCAATAAAATTTAACTGATTAGTCTTCTTTTCAAATAAGTTTTCAATATTCATTACAATATTAATTTTGATGATTGCAATAATTGCTAATTGACATACCAAATGTAAAATACGGTCAAATATAAAAATCCTTACAAAATCCGGACAGAGGCCCTACCATCATGTCTTAGAGTGATTCAAGTTTAGCTGTTGAAAAGAGACGCCACTATAAACCGCGTATAGCAGTGTCTCACTTTGACAATCGAACTTGCATGGCGCTGAGAGATCATGGTAAGTAGATCTTCAGGCCGGATACCATCTGATTTGGCCGGACGCGTATAATCCGGACGCATATAGTGTCCGGCTTAATCCGGATGACTGCTAACCCTATCTGTAGGCAATAGTGCCCTATAGCCTGGATAATGCTGCATCAGCATTTTAAATCCAGACTGGCATCTCTCACTCCTCCCGGTCTCTTCCCTGCTCTCGCTAGTGACGGCACGTAGCTCTTAATTAATTATATTGAGTTATTATTCGCTACGATTAAAATTAAAATATTTTAAAAATGCAAAAAAGTCCGGTCTATCAGTTCGAACCCTACCTGATCAGAGAAAAGTGGAATTTTTTCTTGTAATATTTTTGAGCAAAGCTCTCTTTTAGGCAACTCACAAATTTCGCTTGAGTCCCTCCTGCTACTTAACGGTTCAACCGATTCGAACAAATTTTAGCATGAACATACATGATTATAACCTGACGGACATAGGCTATGTAAAAAAAAATAGACTTTACTATGAAGGAATAATCACCGAAAGAAAAATTCAAAAGCTGATCACAGACAAACCGCTGAGACTACATTGATGAAATTTGGCGCCAAAACTCACAAACGAAGGTAAGGTAGTGCTTCGCTCAGTATTTGCAAACAGAAGCATGCATTGCAGACCTAGTTTATATTTTGTACAAGTTGAAATGCTATTGACTTATATTTACTCAAAATGGTTCCCAGAGATTTAATTTGCTTACCTATGCACTGGATATTCGAGAGCGAATAGCTACGTCATTGTTAGGTATACAACATTGATTAGTCTGAGACTATAGATGTAAGGCCGGTTTTAAACCAATTAAACCAATCGGTTTAAAACCATTTTAAACCAAAAAACCGGTTTAAAACCGTAATAAACCATTATTTTTCGGTTTAAAACCGTTAGTCTTGATGATTGTGTTTTTCATAATTATAACTATTTAATCTTGATTTTACCGAGGTAAAAACATTACAAAGTACCTACCTATAAACTGTGTAAAGTTTTTAAATATGTTATACACAGATTTTGATAAATTTAGCAGGGATAGGGTTTTGATAACTCACGCGTTGCGGTTATTAGACTCGAGATGCGCTCACTTCCAGTGATAATTTAATAATAATAATAATAATAATTTATTTATTTGTATGAATATGGTTACATTTGATCTTAAAATAAATTGTCCAGCATATTCTATCGATAGGTCGATGTACAAATATTCAGAGTATTGGCTCGGAGGAGGGAGGTGGTGAATCCTCTATGGATACTCCGGCCCGGGTTCGAAGTTATGTCAAACTCGTACTGACTAAACAACACCTGAGATTGGCTTCGCCTGCGTCGGAGGCGACCGGCCCTCTAGAGAGGGGCAAGCGCTACACACCTAGGTGAGGCTGCGCATAGAAAAATCGACCGGGTCCCAGAAGGGGGATCAGTCAATTTGACAATTGAGAGGACTGGGGTAGATCTGAAGGGTCTGTCGTGACTTTATTTTTGGCGGATTCCTATGCCTCTAAGAGGTGGTTCAGGTTAGCCGATAGCTGATTAGGTTGATCCGTCAAGACGGATCTAGGTTATCTGGACAAACGATTTGAGGAAGTGGAAGGTATAGGTATAGTCGGATGCACTTCGGATAAGAGGATTTGAGTAGCTCTCTGACGTTTTAAAAAAACGATCAGAGGCCTTCGTATAGAATTGTTGTAGAGTAGGGAGTTCGAAGTACCTGTGTAGATCCGCATTGCGGATATACCAGGGAGCATTTGAAGATAATTTGACCTTATTACATTTCTATTTATACTTTTCGGAAGCTTCTTAACTAGGGAATCACTTATTGAGAAGATCTAATGGAGGCCTAACATTGATATTTTTCGATTTATGGCCTATGGGTGAATCACCATGCACTGACGAGCACTGTAGGTACATTCGCGGCGGGATGGCAACGGCGCGGCCTTAAAGACAACGTTGTCTGTTTCATGCGCAAGTAAAACGGACGGCATTTTGTTGATGATTTCTTCTAATGGAGGGTGTAATAAATATTAGTTATATATTTCCTTTAAATATAGGTAAATAAATTTTACACAACATCACATTGATCTAACTCCGAAATAACTAGCTTTAATTAAGTACCTACTTGTGTTACGGATATAAGAGTTATCTTCACTAAAATAACAAATATAGGTATACAAATAAATAACACCCAGACACAGAACAAATACAATGTTCATCGCATGAGCACAGTAACTGTAGGTACCTACATAAAGAAACTAAAGTGTGTAGGTTAACCTATATAAGTACTACTACTTAAGTTGTCGTATAGTAGGTACCTATGTAAGTATTGTAGTGTAGGTAGGTAATTTCTATTTTATTGTCTATAAACTAATTAAAACGAAACCTAATATGTCGTCAGGTGATCAAAAATTGCCCTTAATGAAGTGTAAAATACAGTTCTTTTATTTTTTTAGACAGGCAAGTTTTAAACCACATCAACCTTTTGAAATGGTTGAAAAC
This sequence comes from Calamotropha paludella, assembly GCA_927399485.1. Lineage (NCBI taxonomy): Eukaryota > Metazoa > Arthropoda > Insecta > Lepidoptera > Crambidae > Calamotropha > Calamotropha paludella. Next base: position 6,306,977 of record OV656831.1, on the reverse strand, counting down.
TGGTTTAAAACCGCAAAAACTCATTTAAACGAAACATAATATGACGTCAGGTGATCAAAAATTGCCCTTAATGAAGTGTAAAATACAGTTCTTTAATTTTTTTAGACAGACAAGTTTTAAACCACATCAACCTTTTGAAATGGTTGAAAACTGGTTTAAAACCGCAAAAACTCATTTAAACGAAACATAATATGACGTCAGGTGATCAAAAATTGCCCTTAATGAAGTGTAAAATACAGTTCTTTTATTTTTGTAGATAGGCGGGTTTTAAACCATTTAAACCTTTTGAAATGGTTGAAAATTGGTTTAAAACGTTTTAAACCGGTTGATTTACATCTATATCTGAGACCAAAGTTGCAACTACTGCCTATGACAGTAGATTCTATATAACTTACTACGTATAATAAGTTGATTTTCTTGGTCAGGCATACAGCTTTGGCCTTTGCCAGATGCACTGCAGGAATCGCATGGCACTCATGTTCTGTGGCTGCAGACCTTACTTCTACGTGAAAGGAGGTGAGTAAGGAAATCGGATATATAACAAAAATTTATATGTATGCAATACCTATATATCATAACTATCGAATATTTTGATATTCAATACAAAAATCGCATATTTCCGGTGGTTAATACATTTACATTTTTTTTCAGTACTTGCTAATTTTTGTCATGGTTTTCTAGTCGAAAGGCATCACAAGATATTAATATAACATTTTTGTACCCAGCTGTTGTTCTCCTTGTAGTAATTACATGCCACCACGAGGAATACATGTTTCCTAACAATGTGATCATTATTTTACAATATGAAAAGCTACTCTGTGGCCGTTTTTAAATTATTGTTATAACAATAAACACCATAGAGTACCTGATATTAAAACGTAGTGATTACATACTCTTTACCTGATATTTGTAATGTGTATTTTGTAGTAGCCCGTGTTATGCTTCTTTAATGATTACTTTTTATTTTTACTATAGAAAGTAATAAGCTTTTGAAAAACGCACTAACTTTAAGCGACACAGAAAACTTGCATCTAAATTGTTGCAATTGGCGGTGTTGTCGCTTAGAGCTATCTCTAACAAACTATTTTTTTGTTTTAAATTTTATTTAGTATCCAATATATAGTAGACCTTCTTTAAGTTCATGGCTTAATAATTGGCATGGCTCAATCAATAATAGTTAATTTTCTACGATTTCTATGAAACAGGTCATAAATTACCTTACTAACATTTTGTTAAAAAATATAACAACCTCTTTAGTAAACCTCAACTTAAAAAGTCATTACAGCATAAAATAAAAAAAAATAACTTTCATTTAAATGTCAATACAAAAAACGGAAACTGTCGTAAAATAATACAACATTTTTCATAGAAGCAGATTAACAAAGTGCATATTAACAAAAAAAACTTTTCGAAAAAGATTAAGGATTCCCGTCTGTGATTTGTTTTCCCTCCTATTTTCACAAGATGGCGAACCGTGCGACGCTCACGGCATGGCGTGTGTCGGCAGGAACGTCGAGATTCTTATCAACCTGCCCCGCAATCTTGCCAAGTGCTCCTGCCCTCCTCAGTGCGCCGAACACAACTTCTATTCTCATACAAAAAAGGTCGTTAATCGGTAAGCCATTTTAAGGTCATAGTGTCAATATGTCCTAACATTTTTAGTAATCTTTCACTAAAGAGGTAAAAGGTAAAATTCACATATCCTTATAAAACTCGTACATTGCATTTATCAATTGTAAATGCAAATCATGAAAATCAACTCCATAGAACTTGTATTCAATAAAGTTCTCAATACAAAATCATAGACAAAAGGCGGCGAAAAAGTATTGATTGTGTGAGGGGAAGCTACCCCGGCTTTACATAGTGTATGTGCTAGTAACATTTTCTCTCTCGCCAACTTATTTATGATTTCGATCTTAAAATAAAATGCCGGCATTTGAACAATAAATAGTTATTCCTCATGTACATAATTACCAATTTCGTTCACACTAACATGAATGACACGGAGTCTGAAGAAGATGACAGCAAAATGTCAGCGCTGAGGATCAACATGATGCCACCCAAGTTCAGACTGAGAAGGGATGTTATATTCACCTTAGAAGATTTATTCGGTTGGTTGAAAACATGCAATCATGCGCACCCGCTTTATTTGGACAGCTGTTTTCGTTTTCCTTAACTTTTAATAATCCAGAAACTATCAGCTGATAAACCAGTTCAAAAACGGTTGTTAGAATGAGACAACAAGTCTATTGCGCTTAATAGTACTTTTAAATCTTCGTCTACGGCTAGAAAATACTACAATATAGTAGCTTATTATTAGCACACTGCAAAAGTCAGTTTTCGTAACTGATACCCGTAGAAACTTGAGCCTTAATGCTTAAATTGTGTGATAATTTTTTCCTAAACGCATCGTATATCTGTGCTGTGTGTGAGTGTATATATTTTAAGGAATGTGTCGTCATTGTGTGTGACATTTTGAATTTTGGTGAGATGTTTTCCTTTTCTTACTCAAGTTAAACCACGTGTGGCATTTAAGGTATGTTTTTCATTGCACAAGGTAAATGTTTTTAGTGTGTTATATTTTTTGAGTTGTAATTGTTTTTCTTATTTAATATTGAATTTAGCATGGATTTTTTCATATGCCTAATTTCTGTTGTATAGCAATAGCATTTTGGCTGTCAGAATTTTTCATTCAATTTTCAGTTTATATTGTAACACATAGAATTCAATATCAATTGAGAAGTTTTGACAATTTGTTGTAGTTTGAAGTGGTGTTGTCCATACTTATAAATGACGTATGAGTAGTTATTTTTTATTTCTCATTTTCTGCCTCACTATATTGCTTATCCGCCAATTGCGGGAGATAACGCTTGACACGATTAGATTTGTACGATACGAGATTTGACGATTATTTCATAGTTATTTAAATAGTCAATGATCCCGAGGCCTCCGAGTATTATTTATTTTTCTTACAGACATAATATGTTTTACAAGTTACCGCCGACAGGAAGTGTCCAATAGTAGGTATTGGTTAATAGTTTTGAACAATATAATACGAAACATAGTTAAAAATCAGCACTGAGATGTTAAGAAAAGTGTATAGTGTTTTCAGGTACCTCTAATTCGCACTTTGAAATAACAGATTTTTATTTATTATTATTAAATAAACTTATCCAGCGCGGCGCGGCGGTCCAAGCTAGCAAGTATGCATACACTTCCAGTACATATTAAAATTATTTTAGCTTTCATATTTTATCCCTGAGAAAATAAGTAACGTACGCACTATTTGGGTCTGGCAAATGAATTGCCGTGATATGTCTTACGGTAATTCATTCAATTATTTTGATTTCCTTTAAAATTTTAAGAATGTTTACTGTTTTAGATCTATTGGTATTTTTTTCTGTTATATCGTGTTTGTGGTTAATATTGAGTCATTAATAAATTCATTTCAGCGTCCCTTGGTGGCACCACTGCACTGTTCGTAGGTGCTAGCGTCCTGACTGTAGTGGAGACATTCTTGTTCATGCTGAGGCACTTCGTACGAGCTGTGCTGTTTCGGCAACCCATCCTACCTAATACCGTCATGTAGTGCAAGCCATAAGTTTTAGAAGAGTAAAATTCTGCATTACTATGCGCAGTATTGTGTCTTAAAGAATTCTTATTCTATTTCTTCTTCTCAAATGCAATTGCGCTAGTTTTCTTAGCATGAAATTTGCATTTCGAATAAAAATTGCTTTACAGAAAAGTTTGTTGTTCCTCATAGAAATAATGAATTAAATATTTGAAAAAGAAGTGCGTTTTTATTTATATTGATGTAAATGTATCTACCCATTTACGAGTGATCTAATATCGTCGATATTACTGTGGTATTGTGGAAACAATTTAATATCTCAAAATCGCATGTAGACAATTTTCAAGTTGTCGATTAACACTGAACAAAATCGGCTGAATAAACAGACGACCATTATCCTGGCTAAGTAGAAAGCAATTGGCTGATCCTTACCAAAACGGGGCATTAAACTATGAGTTTTGTCAATTTATGATTGTTAGATATATGTATACATAATAATCCATTCCATTGCTATCACATCATTTAAAAACTCACTACGCATTTTACATGGTTTTTATACTCCAAAGTAATATAGCTTTAGGATTTTTTTATGTTTTCATTGCAATTTTTTTTTTATTCAGATAGTCCTGTATGGTATTGGTTAATTTGTAAATCTTTTTATTAGAAAACCGAGGAATCGAACTAAACGCACTCAAAGCTACCAATGTTCTTCTTCTTCTTCTTTTTACAATGGCTCAGTTGCACTTTTCGTACAATTCTGCCAATTTCGCGTGGTTTGCCATTACACGGTAAGGGTTCCTAGTAATAACCAAAGAATTTGGAAAGCACTATCCCTTTTTATGGCACAAGACAGATTCTGGAACAAAATGACACATATTTGGACAAACACAACTACACACAAAGCATACATAGCACTGTGGACAAAGCGGGCATTTAAGGTAGGGGATATACAAACATACACATATGAAACCACATATATGGAATTACAATTTTATTTTATTATCAGTTATGAATTTTTTAATAGATTTTAGAAGTGGGGTGTTAACTAAGCGTAGGATGCAATTCACATTTAGGGGTCGGGCTATAGTATGGGGCAGAACATCATAAAGAGAGTAGAGGAGCCTGGGGCAGGCAAAAATCATGTGTTCGGCGGATCCTTCATCTAGGCCGCACTCGCATAGGGAATCATCCTTAACCCTAATTTTAGCCAAATGGACTGGTGTACTCGAGTGGCCAAGTCTCAAGCGGCACAGGACTGACACAACTTGTTTGGGGACATTATCCTGAACATAGAACCAGGGTCTATTTGGGATGGTTGGTTGTACGTTAAAATACTGTCTACCGGACTTTCTTCTGGTATTTTGCCAGTGTGTTTCCCACGACTGTAACAAATGAGAATGGGCTAAGGGAAGGAGATCTTGGAGGGGGACATCGGGGTAACTGATGGAACCATTAGTGACGGCAACCCGGGCACACGAGTCCGCTGATTCGTTGCCGATTATACCACTGTGGCCTGGAATCCAACTTATATTTAGCTCAATACCCTTAAGACTGCATCTCAGTAGCGCTTCTCTGATTTTTAAAATAAGGGGAGATCGGGATTTAGACCGAAAAGGGTTAGAAGAGATTGCTTGAAGGCAACTCTGCGAATCTGACAAAATTATAGTCTTATTAAGGCCATGTGATTCTGCATATAGGATGGCCTCTAAAATAGCTATTGTTTCTCCAGTGAATACCGAAGATGGTGGAGGAATTTTGAAGCTCAAAATAATTTTAAACCGAGGTATCCACACAGCCGCACCTACACTGCCAGAGTCAGTAAGCTTTGATGCGTCAGTATATATAGGGAGCCATTCCTGCCAGTTATTATGCATGACATCGTTAAAATCTTGGTTCGCGCTTGGAGAGTTTTTCTCTACACCGAGGCTCAATTGAACAGGTGGGTTAAAGATCAGTGAATCAAAGCTATTTAGGAACAAAGGATTCTGAGTGAACTTTTCCATAGGGACGGGTAGGCGGCAAAATTTGGAATAGCTATGCAAGATGCATGGGGCTTTTGCCTGCGCTTGAGAAGCAGAATTTGAATCCTGGCTTAATCTTTGGAGGGTCGGTAATAGGGGATGTGATGAATTAAGGAGGACTTTGAGGAAAAATCTGTCGCATAGGTATTGTCGGCGTAGGAAAAGCGGCGGGTCGTAGGATTCTATTTGTAATGCATTGATTGGAGAGGATTTCATTGCCCCTAAAATTATGCGGAGACATTTCGACTGTACCTTATTTATTTTCTCTAGAGCTGCTTTGTTGCAAGGGTCTAAAAGAAATGCACCATAGTCGAAATGACTACGTACAGTGGCGTTATAGATAAGCTTTTGGGTTTCTGGGTGAGCACCCCACCAGACGCCAGAGAGAGCTCGAAGGACGTTAACTGCCTTTTCTGCTTTATTAGCAACGTTATTAAAATGAGCTACGCCGTTGAGTCTGCGATCTAATGTCAGTCCCAAAAACCTAACAGACTCTTTAGCTTCAATAGTTTTCTCCTGAAGTTTTATGACTGCCGAAGGGATATTCTTTTTTTTAGTGAAGGTGACTGTAGAGCATTTTGGAACGGATATTGCTAAACCATGGTCAATCAGCCATTCTTCAAGGTGCGATAAGGCAGTGTTAAGGCGTGATGTGGCTTCCAGGATACATTTCTCCCGAACGTATAAGGCCACATCGTCCGCATATTGTAGGATCTGACAGAAAGAGTTAACCACGAGTTCCATATCATAAGCTACCAATGTTGTACAATCTGTGCTGATAAATGTCAATCGAGTAGCTGTCAAAATAGCTCCTCCCACCCACCGCTCCAATGTATTTATTTTCGAAATATCCAATTTTCTAACATAATTTTATACACTAACACAATCGAACGAACGACGAAAATGCTAGTAACAGCAGTCACATTCGTTATAAATAGCTTTTATCACATTTTCAGTTCAGTTTATTTCATAATTTCAATGTTGCACACAGTTCTACCTTTCGGTCTCGATGTCGGAATACTCGGCGTTGGTGCATATTATTTTACGAGATTAAAGAAAGCCCAACCAAGCAATGTGCTCAGCATATTCGGACCGGAGCCAGGCAGTAAGGAGAGCGAGCTTCATCCAGAAAGAGTAGTCAGATGTATCGCTCACAGAGGAGCAGGCTTGGACGCCCCAGAAAACACTTTAGAAGCTTTTAAATACGTGAGTTTTACTCTTTGTAAAAACAGTTATTTGTATAATACTTTGCAGGTAGATAATAGGAATAGGTTTTATGTGAAATCTGACAAATTAAAACAAATGATAAAAAAACATGAGAAGCTTTGCTTGCTTGTTTTTACAAATACATAAACAAAGAGGCCTGCACCTCTTTGAGGGTGAAATTAAATTAAAAGAATTACAAATTCATATATCAAAACAAGTAAAGACAAAACAAACTAATAACTTTTTTTCTTCTGTTTGTCCTCTAATGTTAATTTTTTTTTTCTTTAGTATACAAGCAATCTACAGTAGACAAGCTTTCGCATCAAAACACTTGGTTTAAAATCTGACCTGAAACAAAAGAAAAAATAATACCATATAATAAATTATCATTTAAAGTTATACATTTGAATAAAACACTTTTTTACGGATTTTTGCGCATGTTTTATTTGCCGTGATCACAGGCTCCTGTAAAGGAGTCGAAACGTCAGGATTAAATATAAAATAAAATAAAACATGCGCAAAAATCCATAAAAAAGTTTTATTCTGATGTGTAAAGTGCGCGGAAGTGTAAGAACTAAATATGTTAACCAGTTATACATTTTTTATTACCAATTACCTTCTATGATACTTTATCAAACTATTTTATTCTAATTTCAGTGTGTAGACCGTGACTGTAACTTTGTAGAGCTTGATGTGCGGTCTTCAAAAGATGGACAACTTGTATTACTACATGACCAGGGTTTGGAGAGGCTGGCCGGTTCCAATATTGCTGATGTGCATGCTATGGACTGGGACTCAATCAAAGACATTGACGTAGGAGCTACTCATCCGAATCGGTTAGTAAACATATTAAACTAGCATATTTAATAATGGAGTTAGTGTTCCGAAATTTATAAATGCAATATTTATAACTTGCTAAATATCTTTAAGAAGGTCTTAATAGATATTTTTATAAATTAATGTATTATCATTTATATTTTCTATATTTAATTATTTATTTTATTTTTTTATATAACAGCATGTTCCCTAGACACTGAACATGACACTATACATCATCACTTGCATAATGTTTGACAACCGTTTGGTGCAACGGTAGCAATCCTGCCTTTCGCACCGATGGTCCTGGGTTCGAATCCCGGAAGAGGCAGATGTTTGTATGATGAATACGAGTATTTGTACCTGAGTCATGGGAGTTTTTATATTTTCTACAAATATTACATATATATGTATGTCAATCCGTTAACCCAATATCTATAACACAAGCCTTACAGTCCTTACTTTGGGCTATTCTAATTGGTGGAAATGTAAGAATTTTTTTTTGGTTTATGTTTATAAATACTTTGTTAATATTTCAGACATCACTTTAAAGAAGTGCATTTGTGTTTGCTTGATGAAGCGCTTGACTTTCTGCTGGCTAACAAAGTACGCATGATTATTGACATCAAGGGTGAGGACAAACAGGTGAGAACAGATTATATTACATCATATTTAAGATTAAGAACTTTGCTATACTTCAATCAAAACATTGTTCTCTTGTTCTTATGTTTAGATGTTGATAAAGATTGTTTTTAAGTTAATATTCGCCAGACCACATTAGATTAGCATACTCACTACCTGAGGCTCTATCGTGATCTCTTAATGCGATGCAAGTTCGATTGTCCAAGTGAGACACCGCTATACATGGTCTGTAGTGGCATCTCTCTTTAACAGTTGATCTTGAATCGCTCTATGAGGTGATGATTTCTTAATGCGATGCAAGTTCGATTACCAAAGTGAGACACAGCTATACATGGTCTGTAGTGGCATCTCTCTTTAACAGTTGAACTTGAATCACTCTAATAGGTGATGGTACGGTCTCTGGTTATTATTATAACTTTCGTCTAAGCCTTATCTGAAAATGCAACCAAAGTACAATGTAAATAAAATTCCAAACTAGTAATCCTGCAGGGAACTAATGATTGGACCAATTTTTTTAATGACGGTGCATATTGTGCGGAGCATTATGGACTTTTGGACCTGGTCGGAATGCTTAGTCTGGTCTAAATTAGATATTTTTAATTTCGAGAATCATCTTCTCATCGACAGCGATAGAGGTTAATGCAGGAAAGACATTAGAGTTCAGTAAGGAAGGGGGTTTAAGATCGAAGGAAATATGTGTTTATAAATTTTTGAATTGTGATTTGGAATGGATTTGAAGTTATTTTCTTGAAAATGTCAAATAGACATATTATGCTGAGTATATATGTTTCCTGATTAACAACACTAAGTAAAACCGTTTTATTTGCTGGACGAGTAGACTTTAATAATACGAGTCAGGCAATTGCTAGTTCCGCCGAGGCTTACATAGTGCTTTTCTCAAAAAAATGCAAGGAAATAAATAAAAATTCTGTAGAAAATTAAATCACAAATCCCCAGTTGTTTTAGTTTTCCCACCAATCGTATTTTTTGTTAGACTGTTTTTCATGGGGCAAAGGTTACAGCCTAATTAGTAATAGCAGTCAAAAATTACAATAATTAAGTAATACAAATATCAAAATTAATAGGTTTTTTTTACAAAAGTAGTCTCAGACTCTCAGGTAAAAATATGTCTAAAAATAGAAAAATCTTTCATTTATATATATGTTATTTGATTTGATAGTTGGATAATTATCTTATTTTTATCAGAGAAAATAATTATCGTGATAATTTGCAACCCTGATTTGCAGTGTCTCTAATACATTTATAATAATCTCATTAGTCAACCCAGTGGTAATCAAAAAGCTTGCATAATGAGTAGATTCTAACTCCATCAGCCTTAATCATAACTGGAATCACAACAGACGGGCTTTATATGTTATATTCTTTGCAGATAATCAACGGTATATTGAAAACATATTCTACTAGACCAACTCTGTACCAATATGCCGCCATCACTTGCTTCAACCCTGTAGTTTTGTATCAAGTAAGTAAGATATTCAGTCTGCATAAAAAATAAACGTCATTTCATAGTTTTCTGCCTGTCGCAACGACGGTGGGTTCGAGTCCCAGAACCGTCAGGTTTCAATCAACAGGTTTACTCTGGTTCAAAGCTTCCACAATAGAAGATCCATTTTTTTTTAAATAACCTGCCAATCATCCACAAACGCATCACACTCGAGTTGGGTAGCAAGACAAGAATTAATTTCTGTCAGTACGTCAGTATTATTTTTGGGTCTATATTCCTAACTTATTAACACCATGTTTTTCTCTAGATACGCAAAAAGGACCCTCAAATAGTGGGCGCTATCAGTTACCGGCCTTATTGCTTTAGTGCTCACGAATATGACGCTGAGAATGGACCTAATAAGTTGAGGTAAGCGAATTTAGCACTTATCAGTGATGTCATATCTAACAACTTTTTGGTAGATCTACCAATTTTCACTTCAGTCTACCTATCTACTACCTTAGACCTAAAAACTACCTATTTTTTAATTAGTTTGACATATCACCACTTTGAATTATTTTTATATCGACGAGCGATGTTGCGATGTGTTGCGTGAGCCATGCGACGATGCGTCAAGCATACATAAGAGTCCAGGCTATAAACCACAAAAAAAACGTCAGCAACAGCTCGTCGTTCGCGCCATTTCGCGCCCATAGAAATTATTATACTGTTCTGTGGCCTATGCCCAGTTGGTTTGTTGCGGAATCAATGGTTAATGCCACGAAAAGCTAGAAAAAGGCACTATGACCAAAAATATTCAAAATTATGGGAGAATGACAAGGAATTTGCAGGAAGGAAGGAACGCTGCACTACCACATACTTCCACAAGCCAATGTTAAGAGATCGTTTTCTGCAATTAATAATATGAAAACCTTCCAGAGAAATAGAATTTGCACAGAGATTCTAGAGGGATTGTTGCGTACTAAAAGATTCATAGCAAACAACGGCATTAGCCTAGCCCAGAACTTTTAAAGTTTTTCAATAAAGATATGTATAATTTCCAAAAATAAACATTTTAAGAACAGTTCATGCATTTTTAATCTTGAAAAATCTTCTAAATTGAGGTGGTAGATCTACCAATTTTGCATTTTACATTCTACCAACTTCTACCAACATTTGGCACATAATCTACTAATTTTCTAAAATTCGGGTTGGCAACACTGGCACTTATTACCATCGCTCCAAAGATTTCTTTTAATACAATAAAAATAATTTGATAGAAAAATACTGGAAAAAATCGACTCGGCTCACCAGTGAATTCTCAGGCGGGAATCGAACCCGCAACCTTTGGAAGTCCGGTCTAATGCTCTCCCAATTGAGCTACCGAGCCTTGTGAACACCCGTCCATATTTTCCAATACCTTTCTAATTTGTCAAATTAAATTTAATCAAAAGATTTGTCAATCTTTATAATGGTCACCGAAGAAAACAAACTAATCTCCGTGAAACCATAAATTTTACCTTTTTCACTGATTCGATTTTTAATAACAATCAACTTGTAGTTTAATTGTATTATCTCATTAATCTATAATCTAAGATCACAGTGGTTTGTGTTTGTCTGTCCGCTCTTTTCCCCGCTCTTTTTCCATTGTATCAATAACGTTACCATAGCAACGCGGTAACCGCAAGTAGTTCGTCTACCGGACGCTAGATGGCGCTAACGGAAATATATTTAATAATAGACAAAAATTTCAAGAATTTTGTCCATCCGTGCGAAACCGGGACGGGCCGCTAGTCTATTATCTAAGAACACAAATTTGTTGTTTGTGTGTTTGTCTGTCCGCTATTTTACCATTGTATACGTGTTACCATAGCAACGAGTTACCGGGTCAGCTAGTCTATTATATTATTTCAATATAAGTGTCATTTTATAGACAAACCCAGGTGTTTTGATGATATAGTTCATATATTAAAAGAAACATTTATGAAAAAGCAATATGATAAATTTAAATATAATTATCTATGAGAATTGCGCATTGTACCTTTAAAAAAGTAATAAAAGCTATGGCGGTTTATTTTATTCTTTACATACCCAATTGTATCTCCTTGTCTATCTTTTAGTAACATTATATAACTGATAATCCTCTCCATCCAAAAGTTATCTGGTAGAGATAGCTTTTAGCGATAAGACCGCTTATTGTTACGCGTTAGTTATTAAGCAATTATCTGTTATTTTATATTGTTTCTAAGGTGTAAATAAGAAAGTGTAATGTAATTGTATTGTAAAGTAAATCATGTGATAAAGTAGAGTATAATTAACCGGCTCAGGCTCGTAAGACTGCCGGGGTTCTGTTCTTTACCGAAAGTTTAGTAAACGCCGGCGTTCTCACGCGCCCAGACTACTTTAAACTGTAATTCCTCCTGCTACATTATATTTTTCTATAAGCAAGTTTAGTTCAAAGGCATTAAAATTATAAAAGTAATTCTGGACTTTTTTTCTGGTTTTTTATCGGCGACTATTGATGACGTTCTTGAAAGAACGTTCACTTATACGTCTATCCGTTACCCTATCATCCATAAAACAAGCCTTACATTGCTTACTTTGGGCTAGGCTAATTGGTGTGAATGGAAGAAATAGTTATATATTTTTATAATTTGTTATATACCTATTTTTTGCATTGGACCGGGTATCCAAAGGTCGAGGGTTCGATTCCCGCCTGAGAATTTACTTGTTTTTTAATATTTTTCTATTAAAATAATTTATCATATTGTTAATTATTTATAATTATTTCTTTAAGGTACGGCCATAATATAGCTTTGCACGCGGCTTTGCGTAGTGCAGACACTTTTCACTCACTTTTGTGGCGCTGGAGTGCGCGTTGGTGTGGCGTAAGCGCTGTGTTGTTGCATAAGGATATCGTCAGCCCGTAAGTATTACTGTACCAGGTTCGATGACAGTTTGGTGCAATGTTAGCGACCCTGCCTCTCGCAACGACGGTACCTAGGTTCGAGTCCCGGAACAGGCAGATGTTTGAGTGATTAATACGAGCGTTTATACCCGAGACATGGGTCATTTTGATTATATAAAAAAAATATGACAACTATTCAAAGTACAGGCAGTCCTCGACTTACGTCGTTTCGATTTACGTCGTTTCAAGTTACGTCGAACAATGTTTTGACACTATTCCTCAAGCATATGTCAATTGTTTCGATTTCCGGCATAGGAGAATTCACTTGTCGCGAGGTCAATGTCCGTGAGGCCGGCGGGACGCGGTATCGGCGAGCGGGGATTACCCCGCACATGCTGCTGATTTTGTTTAGTTAGTTCAGGGACAACGGGCAATCAAGAAGTAATATGTATTAAAATTAATAACACACAAATATCAAAAATAACTAGAAATTTCATAAGTACATATACATATAATTATTTTTAGAACTTACTTTTGATAATAAAATATGTATATCCTTTGTTATAAATGCAGTTTTTTTTTTAATTTTGAGTCCGTGTGGATACTATGCCTTGAATTATACATGTAAACATGAAAAAATATGTCTCGACTTACGTCGTTTCGTTTCGCGTATTTCGAGAACCTAACGTGCCGTAAGTACGAGGACTGCCTGTACTGTGAAAAGTTTAGGCACATTCTGGCATTGTAAATTCAGTTTTGTAAATTTTCGAGTTCTGCCTGATTCAGGACAATTTTTTTTTGCTAGTAAATATTGTTTTAAATTTTTCAAATTTATTCCAATGTTATTTACAGGAGCGAAGTTCAATATTGGCGGGAATTGGGTGTGAGATGTGCTGGTTGGTGTGTGAACAGACCCTTAGAGAAGTTATACTGGCGTGGAGTGTTAAAAGCCCCTTATCTAGCTAACACACTATTGGGCGAGCCCGACGTAAGTACCTTTATATGACAAAAAAGCTTTAAAAAACACCAAAAACGATAGAAAGATGAATTTTTACTTAAATGTTGCCAGCACTATTATTCAAAAATAACATTTACAGATTGAGAAGCGATCGGCAGACAAGGGTCGGGAAAGCGACGAGTCTCTGGATCGAGCCGGCCCTATGGTTGATCGTCTGCTCGAGACTGAAAGACACGTGTCTTCTGGACAAAAATAAAAATTAAAAAAAAATGTTAAAACTAATCTTAAAAAAGTTTGGCTGAATGTTCTCAAGGCATTTGCCACAAAAAAAAAAACAAACGATGACACTTTAAGTTTGAATTTCGAACTTGTCAAAACTCTGCTTTCGGAATCAATGATATTATATGCAAGATACTTGCACTTTAATCTTTAAGATCTGCCAGCATCACTCCGATACTGATGTTGCACGCAAGTCTAGTAAATTATAGGTAGATACCAGTTGTTTATAAAATTATATTCCAAATATTCGTCAGCAATAAATTAATTCCTTGTTATGCAAGGTTACTATCAATTTTAATTTAATATTTGTACAGTATACCTTAAAACCAAAGAAATAAGGTCTGAATTTAATTTCTCAACGATAAAAGCATATTTGAAAACTTAAACTCAACCTTTTGAACCGTTATACTCGGACAGAAAAATTCCAGTTGACGAAATTCTATTTTTGAAACCACTTGTTTTATTAATTGAATAAAAAATATATGAAAAATTCTAGATATCCGTATCCTCATTTCTTTAGTATATCATTTCATTTGTTTCATACAATTTTAAATCTTGGACTTTTTATATGAAAGAATGATGCCTTCGCCTTCGCCTTCCTCATATTTTGAAGAAAAGAAACAAAGAGCAATGAAATATATTTTTGTCTGTCTGTTTATAGAATGACTCCCGTCACCAGTGTCGGAGTCTTTGATAGTATGAAATATGGCATTTTCTCAAAAAGCCAATAATTAAAAAATACACAAAAAATAATCTTTTTGTTTTTCTCAATTATTTTTTTTCTATTTTTTATTCCATGACAATTGTAACTGTTGTCTACATGTTTAGCTATCAAATGACACCTTTTTAATGTTGATAGGATATTTACATGAGTAGTGGTGGTCGAATTAATATGAGAGCCCAGGTCTTGGTTACCAAGAAAACAAAATGGCGGCCGTAAGAAAAACAAAATTTGAGGGGCAATTTGTCGATAGAAAATGCCATATTTCACACCGTTAAAGGCTCCGACACTGGTGACGGGACACATTGTATATCTATAATTACTTTACGAGGATAACTTAAATCTTTAATTTTCTTAACTTTTAACGAAACCAAAGTATCAAATTAGAGGTATCGACGTCTCTTCGCTGTTACATAAAAACGCAATAGTTTAGAGCGAGAAAGGTAGCAAAACGCTTTCGGAATCAAACGGCATTTGTGAGTAAATCACTCGCTTTAAACCTGTTAAGCTTGTGTGTAACAAAAAGACACGGAGAGACCGAAAAATACTAAAAGATGCGTATTAATTTCTGCTGATAATAATCAATGTAATTATTACCCAGTCGAGCTGTTTTTTTACTATATAATATCAATAAAAATAAATTAAAATCATATCTCAAATGTTTATAGATCTGATTTATTTCAACACTATTTTTATTATAATATCATTGATTCTCGCCAAACCATTATCAAAGTTATGCCAAAGTATTTTATATTTTAATCGCTAAATTTTATGCGCTTGATTTGTGATCAAAATACAATATCGTACAAAAGAAAAAATAATAATGTGTTATTTTATAGATATTTCATTCTAAATATTACAGTAATTATTGTATTAATATAATTTATAACGGATGATCAAATTTGTCGTTTAAACAATGACTGATGTAATGTAATCTGTAACTAAAATTGTAAACTATAGGGTTGAAAATACAAGGCGCTTACTCTAAAGTGAAAAGCTATTTTTCTTCGTAGATGGACGACCACCGGCGCGATTACGGGAAAGTCAAAGAGGTGGACTAACAATAACCATAGATTGTAGAGGTTAGTACCCTTTCATTTAACCACAGACAACACGTTTTATCAGGGCTAAATTAAAGTTTCCATTCCGAACGGTTCTAATTTGAAATTCTTACCATCTTTCGAATATAATTAGTTTTTATACAGATAGCAATAAGGTTTAAATTGACGTAGCAAGGAAATACGAGCATTAGTATCGGAGTACAGAAATTTAACAGTTTTGAATAGCGTCGTGCTGATTATCAGAATGCATAATTCCGAAAATTACCAAATTGACTTTTAACACCATCTATTGTTGAATTTTGAAACCTATTGTTTGAAATACCTTTCGTTAGCAGTGTAATAAGTATTTAATTTGCTATGTATTAGTTATAGAAACACTTATTATAAATCAGTTTTATTTTCCTATTGTTAATTTACCTAAAATGCACTTACGCTGTTTAAGTATTAGGTTTAATATAGTTTAACGTACCTTTCTTATGCCATTGCAATAGCTGTAGTTATTGCAATCCAATTGTTTGGACTTGTTAAATTTGTTCGGATGCGCAAAATAATTTGTACCTTATCAGTTTAGTAATAAGAGCTAGTTTAAATTTTTTTTTCGATAAATACTCGAAAATTTATGTATGACTAAAGTTTCATTTATTTGACAGGTGATTCCCCGATATTCTTACTATTGTATACTCCACATGGGAATAAGGTATAAACCTAATACCCAATTTTGAAATAATAATCTTAAGTTAGACAGTACACAAATTTATTTCATGAAATTGATATTAAACTTTATGTGTTGGTATTAAAGTTGAAAGTAAATTGGCGGTCATTTGGTGTAGCAGTAGAGCGCTTGCTCGCTAAAGGTCTCTTCTTCTGATAGACGGTGGTCGTAGTCAGAAGACCTACTTAGCCCGGCGGGATTGATCCTAACTACAAAACCAAATAACCAAAGAACCTGGTTCTTTACCCGAAAAGGACAGATGAGGAGGTGACATTCAAAAAGAGTTTATTAAAAGTCTAGAAATTTTCAGTATAAGGAAAAAACGTGTTTCTGTAATATATAACACAGAGGAGCAACACCTATAATTATCTCACCTTCATTTTTGATCCCATGGATCAGCTTCAATGACGCAATGTCTGTTACGCCATAACTTCCCGAGCTCTTACCGATTTTAATAATTTTTGTGTGTAATCGAATCAACACATTTAGGACCAGATCGTGACGGAGCCAGAATTTCGAAATTCACATAAATAAAAAGTTATGAACAAAAAACATTGGCTCTATGGGATTTCCATTAAAAAAAAGCGCGCCTATTTTTTTCTTTCTTATGGAATTTTAACATTTACTTTAATTTTTTTTTTTGTTTTTTTAGTATTCGCTCCAATATATGATGCTAGCGAAGCTTAGTGACTGCATCGCCTAGTATTACAAGCATTAGGATTTCACAGGAAAATTTTTGTTGCAGCATTCAGTTACTTGAACAATAAATCCACCCTTATCTCAATTTTTGATTATTTGAGATTAAACTCTTTTTGAATGACTGTATGTTGAATTTTATTATAGCAG
This sequence comes from Calamotropha paludella, assembly GCA_927399485.1. Lineage (NCBI taxonomy): Eukaryota > Metazoa > Arthropoda > Insecta > Lepidoptera > Crambidae > Calamotropha > Calamotropha paludella. The sequence continues at coordinate 6,289,792 of OV656831.1, read as the reverse complement.
TGCAATAGTGTCAGAGTCGTAGGTATAATATATCTATGTTTTATTATATGTATGTCCCCATTCCCCTAGCATTCATAACATCGTGAGGATGCATACTTAAAGCTAGGTTAATTGAGGTGAATGCCAGAATTTTTAAATCATAATTTGACCCCGGGTAATGGTTATTAATATATTCTTTCCCTTTTAGCATCTATAGTAAAAGCCCTGTAATCTAAGATCACAAATTTGTTGTTTGTCTGTCCGCTCTTTTTCCCGCTCTTTTTCCATTGTATATGCGTTACCATAGCAACGCGTTAACCGCAAGTAATTCGTCTACCGGATGCTAGATGGCGCTAGCAGAAAAATATTTAATAATAGAAAAAACTTAAAGAATTTCGTCCAAACAATTTTGCGAAGCCTGGACGGACCGCTAGTTAGCAAATAAAATAATTAATGTGAGTTGTCCCGAATTTATTTTCTTTTTTAAAGAATTTTGTGTAGGATTGATGCGCTATCGACTGTACATTTTGGAGTAAGCGTCCTTAACGCAGACGTACATTTAATTTTATTTAGTTTTATATTGAAAGTCGTTTTATGTTTTATTTCAGACCTAAGATGTGTGTACGTAATGTGTACTTTTTAAGTTATTATGTATGTATAATATTTACAGGTTGTAAAAATAGGGTTAGGGTACATCTCTTAACTCGAATAGAATCACGGTTGGACATTTTATTCCTAACGAAACACCCAAACGTAAAATTTTAAAAATTCATTCAAAAGAACATTTTACTTAAAAAAATCAAGTCTTTAAAAGTGAGGCGGGAGCCGAACCCACAATCTCCTGGTATTCAGGCTAGTGCTTCTCCAATTTCTCAAAGGTTTCTTAAGCTGGATAACAGCGCCATCTCTTCTTCTAGGTAACTAATACCTACAACATCGATTATAATACTTATACAAGTATAAAACAATCGATACAGGAGGAACTGCTATGTTATTATGATATTTTTCGTTTAATCCTGATGTTAGCATTTTTTTCTAGTAAAGAGTTCTTTAGATATAAAACTCTGCCATATTAATTTGATCTCTTTATCTCTGGGTTAAGGTACGTTTTGCTATAATGCAATTATTTTTAACTGACTACAGTTTGTAACCTATTACCTACCTAATTTTGGGTTGTTCTAATTATAACTTAAAACGTAACTTTAGCTAGTGGGTTCTTGCCGTATGGTATTCGACAAACCTCCAGTTGAGATTATGGCAATACCCTCATTCCTAATAGTGGACGTAATGATGAGGAAGTTTCGGCCAAGACTATCCTAGAAAAAATAATCTGGAATTACTGGTGAGATTATTTCGAATGAGATGTACCCTAACTTGATTTTTTCAATGGACAATGCTATCATGTGTACCTTTTTATTATGTGGACATATCATTTTTATTAAATAACATTTTTAAAATGATAGAAATTTATTAATTTTATGATAATTATCAAGAATGACCATCAATAACTTATTCCTTGGCAATCGACTTCTGAACATAGTATTATCAATTTTACTTGAGTATATTATGTATTTTAAAAATCACAGCCTTTTATTTGTGACTATACGTTTAATTTGTTTAGGCAGATCGCGTTGGAGGTTATTTAGATTTTAAGTTATCTAAGCGGTACGTGGCAGCTGTCAAGTATAAAAATCAGGCCATTTTGTATCTTATTTATTAGATGTAAAAGATCAAATTTATTTCTCTTATGCGCTGCGCACCGCTGCATATTCAGTATAAATTGACCTTAAGATATTGTAAACGATTCCAATATGATGTCTATACTTATTAATTTTAAATACAGTACGTCTTTCCTTTCGTTCGTTTAGTCAGAGAATTCATTCCAATTTAAACCCTAGTGTGTTTGCATTTGGAGGTAAAGTCTTACAGCTAATTTCTGGCAGCTTTTTATATTCGGAAAGACGTAATGTATTTAATTTCAGTCTAAGCACTTATTGTAAAATCCAATTTTATTCACCTATTAATCTCGAGACAGTTAAAATATTCTAAAAAAGATTGCCTAGTCATATTATGAATTGTGAATACATTTTGCTTCAACAGTTTAAAAATGTCTGCTTACATTGTATTGCTAATAGCAGTAAAATTACTATATATTAGTCAAACATCAACAAGCATGTTAATTGTCACGTTTTTATTTTTATGAACGATAGTATTATTGTAACCAAATAATAAATTATATTATTTTTATGGAGAGATTGTCTTATTTATCGTAATTATAGCATAAAAATATTATTGCATCATCTTCATTTTTTTAGAAAAATATATCTTTATATATAAACTAGCTGACCCAGCCACGCATTGCTGTGGCACAGTCATTTTAAAGAATTTTTCTTGAATAAAAGTAGCCTAAGTTACTCCTTATTACATCAGCTACCTGCCAATAAAAGTCCCCTCGAATCGGTCCAGCCATTTCAGAGATTAGCCGGAACAAACAGACAGACAGACAAAAATTGTAAAAAATGTTATTTTGGTGTATAACGGTTATTTCAATATTACAAACAGACACTCCAATTTTATTTATATGTATAGATTACGTGTCACGTTGTTTGTCTGCGATGGACTCCTAAACTACTTAACGGATTTTGATCCATCGATCGTAACTATCTGTTATTTGATCTAACTTAAAAGATAGGATAGGTTTTATTTTAATTTATAACACAGCAACGCATGGCTGGGTCAGCTAGCATTCTATAAAAATGAAGCTACTATTTTGTTCTATTAATTAATTTCCTCGTTGTTCTACTGTACGTTTTTATAGAACAAAGTGGAAAGGAGATTGGCACAAAGTGGAAAGGAGATTTTCAGTATCAGTTTCAGAACAAAGTGGAAAGGAGATTTTCAGTATTTTCAGAATCACAAAAGCTTAGCGTTTGCGAACGTGTATATAATGATTATAATGCTTTAATAAAACTTAATAAAATTTAATAATGAGAGATAAAAGTTGGGTTAAAACTTAATTTTAAACCTAACCTCAAAACTGCGCTGCATCGTGGGATCGCTAGGTACTAAATACTGGCTAAATAACTAAGTGGATTGGCTTGTTTGCTTTGTCCCTAGCTTGGATTTAAAAGTGATTTATTGTACTCAATCAATTGAATTGTTATAAATAATTGTCATGAAAATATTACGTTAACACCAATGCAAGACACTGAAATCATAAAGCATTAATTTAATTTTTTTTTTATAATTTCCCATCTTTAAGAACATTTAAATCAGAAATTTAATTACCTATAAATTTGATAAAGCCCGATTTTTAAGCGCTAAGTAAAAAATTCGGAGTTAATTTTCCATCACCATTGTTCTACTAAAATTATCAGTAGAACAATTTGTTCTACTGATAATTTTAGTAGAACAAATTGGAATACATTTATTTTGTAATATGTGGCGAAGTAGAAACCAATGACTAAATTAACAAACTATTAATTTTCTAGCTATATAACTAGCCAACGCATCAAAATTGATATACCAAACTTACTTATTATGTACCTATAGTAGAACAACATAGAATTCAAATTCCAAATTGTTTTAATAGAATTATCATTGAGCATGATGGAAAAATACTCTTAAATATTATATCAATAAAACAAACAGAAGAACATTGATTTGTTCATTTCTAGTCCCATGAAAAGAAAATGTACAGTAGAACAAGGAGGAAAATATCTTTTAACTCTCTACAAAGCTCAAGTCGGATCTTGTATGGAATATTGCAGCCACCTTTGAGACAGCTCAGCAAAATACCAACTTGCTGCACTGGACGCGATTCAGCGCAGAGCTGAGAGGCTCATCGATGACAGCAAATTGGTGTAGAGCAAGCTTCACACCTTAGCTCATCGCCGCAAAGTTGCCTCTCTGTCGGTCTTCTACAGACTGTACTTTGGAGAGTGTGCTCAAGAGCTGCATTTGCTCATACCGCCATCTCCTTTTTTTCATCGGACATCCAGACGCACTGCAGGTTACCCTTTCTTGGTTTCTATTCCTACCTGTCGCACCAAGCGCTTTTCAACATCCTTCATAATGCTCACAGCAATGAAGTGGAACTCCCTCCTTGCGTCTGTATTTTCGAGAACTTATAACCCGACCATTTTCAAGGCCAGAATGAATAGGCACCTTCTGGGTTCCCTCGTTCCATCGTGGATTCTGTCTTAGCCCCCGGGCTTGATTAGGATCAAGAGCTAACCCATCCTAAATAAAAAAAAACCTTGTTCGACTTACAGAAGACACTGATAGAATATATTAAAAAGGGATGTTGTTGACCACGTTTAAAAAAAATCAAGTTTAAACTCTGACATTTGTTTTACTCTAAATACGTGAAATTCTGACCCGGGCATCTGTCGGTGTATTATCAGTATAAACAGCTAATTTTATTTTTAAACCACCTTATAATCGTATCGTTTTAACAGCTGGAAAATGGTTTATATTAATAAACTAGTGCACTAAACACGGTGCTGCTAGAAAACTGCCATGTTTCTATTCTATGATTACAATTTTCCCAGAATCAGAAGTTATTTCTAAACGTGTATTTTTGGTTGTTAATACTACGGTCCCCGGCAAATAAGTTGAACATGATTTTGAAATCACGTGACATGCGCAGAAGCAAGTTTAGGTACATTATTCACTACTGCGCATGTCGTGATTTCAAAATCATGTTCAACTTATTTGCCGGGGACAATACCAGTGTTTAATTTGGTAAAGAAATTAATGTTACAATCAACCTATTTATCATGAAACGATCAAGAGGTCCAGGTATCCTTTATACTTATAAAATCAGATTCTCAAAATTACACGTTAATAGAAAAATGTGGCTAACGCGTTTCAGTAAGTATTTCAAATTCAGACCTTATTTTCTTATAAATAAGGTCTATCATACAAATATTAAATCAAACGCAAGTCAAGCTTGCACGTCTGAAAACTTACACTCAAACTTCAGAGGCAAATCACATCATCATTTATTTACATGAGCACAATTATTATATACACTAGCGGCCCGTCCCGGCTTCGCACAAGTGGACAAAATTCTTTAAATTTTTTCTAGCATTCAATATAGCCTATGACACTCAGCAATAATGTGCCTTTCTATTGGTGAAAGAATTTTTAAAATCGGTTCAGTAGATCCCGAGATTACCCCTTACAATTTAACAAATATACAAACACACAAACTTTACTTCTTTATAATATTAGTATAGACTAGCGGCCTGTCCCGGCTTCGCACGGGTGGACAAAATTCTTTAAATTTTTTCTAGCATTCAATATAGCCTATGACACTCAGCAATAATGTGCCTTTCTATTGGTGAAAGAATTTTTAAAATCGGTTCAGTAGATCCCGAGATTACCCCTTACAATTTAACAAATATACAAACACACAAACTTTACTTCTTTATAATATTATAGTATAGATAACAATAAGGAAAAGTCTTGAGGTCATGTGATCAGCCTGCTAGGCAGGCGTGCAAATTTTAATTATTTTACAATTTTATTATAAGTAAATGGTATGTCAAAACTATTAAATCTTAAAATCAATCAAATTAATCTCATTCTATATTGTCCTTAAAATCTAAAAATTATTGTATACTAAAAAAATTACTTTTCAATAAGCCATTTCGTTAAAGATGTTTTAAAAACGTTTCCTTCCAGTGTTTTTTTTTATAGAGTCAGGTATAGAAATATACACATATTAGAAATAGTCGTGTGTCGTTCGCGAATGAATGCTTCAATTGAAGTACTTCAGTTTCGTTTAGTTCTTCTTCACTAGTCCAGTCCCAATACAAACATATCTGTAGTTCATCTAGTCCACCGCAAACACAACGAACTGAGTCGAACCGAACGTTGCCGAACGGTGCGAGGCGGGCGACAACGACGTAAGTACCTAACGCCACCGCCGAAGCGAGTGAGCAACAGAGAAAGATATCTATTTTACTCGGACTTTCTCGTACTTAGATTGAAAGCATTAAGAAATTGAGCTTTAAGACAAGGCATTAATAGACATTTTGGTATATTTGTTAACGCCATTTTGACACTGCTTTCTTTCATTGGCAAAAGTACCTACTAAATGAATAATGTAAACAAACGGTTCGCGACAAAATTGTAATATTTGTTTGCTGTGCGTTTTGATTTTGTTTTGTTTTAAGAATAGTTTATTGAGATAATTACTGATGTAAATATATATAAACAGTAATTTTGTATATAAATAGTGTTCATAAACATTGGTGTTGTACCAACCCGATTGTATTGTAGTGTTGTAGTCACGCGATTTACAAATGTATGCAAAATTTCTACAAATTTAATTTGCAACATTTGATGACAAACATCGGACAGGTGAAACTAAACAAAAGCTAGTAATAATAACAATATGTACAAAGATATTTTGCAGCCAAGACAAAATTTCGTTCACAGTTCGCAGCAATCGAAAACACTGTACTGTTCGATGCACTAACGAACTAAAACCAATGATGAAATATAAACTGAACGATTGGACTAAATGAACTACTGAACTAAAAGAGTGATATACTTCACTACGGTCAAAAGATATGTTCATATCTTTTCAATTCAGTGACACATTCTGCGCATTGCTAATTAGAAACGTTTTTTTTTTAATATACGTATGGCAAGGAGGTCTATGCACGTTAGCACAAAGCGCGTTAGTGTTGCAGAACTATCGATAGAAGTCTTTGAAAATAAAAAGTTAATATATCGATAAAACAGCAGCCTCGACAGCATTCATACAGCAATAGTATTGATGAAGCATAATAGTATTGAAAATATTGATCGCTCATACAGTTCTATCGAGTATTGATTGAACCGATAGTATGAATTCTATCGATATGTTTACAGAATCGATAGCAAGTTATGATCGTTTTCAGAAAAAAATTACGGCACGCATCTTTCGTTGCAATTCTGTTTCAAATATTCCAAAACATAGGGCTTCTAGATTGGGCTAGACTAGGAGCATAATCAAGTTATCTTTGGTTAAGTTTGATTTCAGCAGGAATCATAAAATTTCTCCGAATACCTAAAAAAATCGCAATATTAAACTGCTATCACTAGGTAAGTTTTATATTTGATTTTAAAATTGAAACATGTGAATCGTGGTCAAAAGTATTTCCCACGTTTTTCTCAGGTCGCTTTCTTGATTGTCTGTCTGTCTGTCTGTCTGTCTGTGCAGTTGGATTCTTGCAACTCAATTTTGAGGCACTTCCCGGCCACCTAGCGAGCTGAAATTTTTGGAGCAAGTCAGAACCCGATGACAATGCATCCTAAAACAACTTTTAACTTTCTACGGCCACTTTCAGGCCAAATTTTGCGAAATTTCACTTTCCTATGAAAAAAGTCATAGCGACTCATGGTTTGCTGCGATTAATTAATAAATTAAAAGGAATAAAATAATAATACTAGATTTAAAAATCTAAAAACCCCACGTTTTTCAGTAACCAAAAAAGAATAAAATAACCCGGCGGGGCCAAGCGAGGGGCCACTCAAAACGTAGGGGCGCATCTTTACAAATACTCTCAACATCTATGCATAACGTACATCTCATTACATCTCCATAAGTAATATGCGCCCCCACTTTTGATGCGCCCCTCGCTTGGCCCCGCCGGGTTATTTTATTCTTTTTTGGTTACTGAAAAACGTGGGATTTTAAGATTTTTAAATCTAGTATTATTTTCTTCCATTAGATACCAGTCTAGGTTTCAGGTATCTTTTCTTCTTCTTCTTCTTCTTTTGGTAAGTGGCTTGTTTTGTGCCTTCACAATTCCGCCAATGTCACGTGAGTAGCCTTTACACGTAAGGGAATGTTCTGCATTAAATTATAAATTATAATAAAGATTTTATGTAAGCTCTTAGCACAGGTTTACCTAAAACAAATATATAACAGCACTGGACATCACAAAGCATCACATATAAGAAATTTAGTAAAATCCCAAAATTCGGCAGTTAAATGAGGCGGGGTTATCAGGCTAGTTCATAGTTTAATATTGTTAATTGCCAGGAATTTGGACAAAATTTCGATAAGAGGAGGGTTTAACGTACTAAGGACGCATTTTATATTAGTAGGACGAGGGGTGTCATGAGGAAGGACATCATAGAGGGACACGGTTAACTTTAAACAATTGAAAAAGATGTGGTCTGTAGTTCCTTCTTCCATGCCGCACTCACATAGAGAGGTATCCCTTACGCCGATTTTTGCAAGATGAACAGGGGTGCAGGCATGACCTAGTCTCAGACGGCAGATGGTTGACACAGCTTTCTTACTAATTACTTTCTGTTTGAAAAACCAGGGCGTATTTGGAATAGATCTTTGGACTTCATAATAATATCTACCTGCGCGGTTTCTAGTATTTTGCCAGTCAGTCTGCCACGACCTCATCAAATGAGCATGGGCTAGTGTAAGGAGGTCATGATGGTACACCTTTTCGTAAACTAAGGACCCGTTAGTGATTGCCTGTTTGGCGCATGAGTCTGCAGTTTCATTTCCCGAAATTCCACAATGCCCGGGGATCCAAACCAGAACGGTATTTAATGATTTGAGCTTGCAGCGGTACAACGCTTGTCTTATTTTAAGGATGATTGGGAACCGATTTTTTTACCTAAATGGGTTAGATAGAATGGCCTGTAGGGAGCTCTGAGAATCTGTGAAGATAAAAGTGTTGTTTAGGTTATGGGATTCAGCAAATAAAATTGCCTCAAGGAGTGCAACTGCTTCCCCTGTAAATACAGAGGATAAAGGGGGTAGTTTGAAATTCAACACCAGTCTATAAGCAGGTATCCATGCGGCTGATCCTACCGGGCCCCCATCCTGTAATTTAGAGGCATCAGTGTAGATCACAAGCCAGTTTTCAAAATCCGACGCTAAAATTTTTTGGAGATTCTTAGAGGCATATTGGGTACTTTTGTTAATCCCTATGTTGAGGATGACTTTTGGAGTGAAGGTTAATGATTCAAAATTGTTCATAAAAAGGGGCAGGCGGGGAAAACGCTCTATAGGCAAAGAAGGTTTGTTAAATTTATAGTAGCTATGCAGTATACATGGGATATTTGATGCAGAATCGGAAGCTGGCTTTGTTACACGAGACAGTTCTTTCAGTCTATCAAAAATAGGGTGCGAAGCATGCTGTGTAGCTTTAATTAGGAACCGGTCACTCAAATACTGTCTGCAGAGGTATAGGGGTGGGTCGACACACTCGATTTGAAGACCATTGATCGGCGATGATTTCATATCTCCTAAGATGATACGTAAACACTTGGACTGAATTTTGACCATTTTATCGAAAGGAAGTTTATTACATGGGTCTAGTAAAAATGTACCATAATCGAGGTGGCTACGTACTATTGCGTTGTAGATCAGCTTCTGAGTGAAGGGATGAGACCCCCACCAAACACCAGCAAGAGCCCGAAGGACATTAATACCCTTTTCACACTTACCAATAACGCTATTAAAATGAGGGATGCCCGACAGTCTGGAATCCAAAAAGATTCCCAGGAACTTGACTTGTTTGTCAACTGGTATAGGCTCCCCTTGAAATGATATTCGGGGAGAAGTGTTATCGCGTTTCCTAGTAAATACCACACAATTGCATTTCGGAACCGATAGTGACAAACCATGCTCTGTCAGCCAATCGCCCATATATCTGAGGGCATCATTTAAGCGCGTGGTAGCCTCTTGTACTGAATCCGATATAACATATAGAGCAACATCGTCCGCATACTGCAAGACTTGGCAGAACGAGTTGACAGTCCTTTCTAAATCATAGGTGTATACTGTATACACTGTACAAGAGAGGGCTAAGGACTGAACCTTGAGGCAGTCCCTTCCAAATAGATCTGGGGGGAATGGAGGGTCCGTGACACCTGATCTCTATCGATCTAGAGGAAATGGAGTTGACAATAAAACGGACCAGCTTCACTGGGACACTCAGCTGTAGCAGTTTATGCCTGAGCACCGGAAGAAGGACGTTATCATAGGCGGATGCTATATCGAGAAACACGCCTATAACATATTGTCTTTTTTTAAAAGCAACGCGAATGTCAGTGGTCAAAATACTCAGACTATCTATGATGCTAAATCCTTTCCTAAAACCAAACTGAGATTTAGCTAAGAGGTCATGGTTTTCCAGGAACCATTCCAGGCGATTTCTTACCATATGTTCCGTAATTTTGAGAAGGGTTGTGGATAAAGCGATAGGTCTGTATGAATTATGGTCTAATGGATCTTTATTTGGTTTAAGTAAGGGGATAACAATCTGCCTATTCCATGCCTCTGGTATAATTCCATGATCAAAAAACGTATTAACCAGCTTTAAGTAATATAGTTTAACTTTTTCAGGAGAGTTAATAAGGAACGAGTAAGGAATACCATCAGCCCCGGGGGAAGTATCTTTCAACCCTTTAAGAGCCAACTCAAGCTCCTGAAGAGTAAAGGATCCATCTAAACTACCGGAGGAGTATATAGGAACAAAAGAGTCCTGTGGAAAGCAGTCTTTGTTTGGTGCAGAGGGTGGAGCAAGCTTATCTGCAAATGCCATAATCCACTCTGTAGGATCATTAGCTGTATATCCTATATGATCCAGAGAGCCCCTGAATCTCTTCATTTGTCTCCAAACCACAGATGAGGGAGTACGGGGTGACATGTTCTCACAAAATTTTGACCAACCTAATTTTTTCTTTTGAGATAATATTCTTCTAGTATAAGCAGCAGACTGTTGGTATTGAAGGAAGTTCTCCATGGTCATTGATTTGTTATATTTCTTTTCTGCTTCCTTTCTTTTTCTTACTGCATTTGTGCAATCTGAATCCCACCATGGGGGCGAAATTCTTCTGCGACTAGCTTGTTTTGGGGGAATGTGCGAATGAGCAGCAGTCAAAAGAGAGTCTGAGAATTTTTCATATACAGCCAGACAGTTGCTAGGGGTTACCTCCGGTAATAACTCTATCATTTTCTCTGTCTCTGATGAAAAAGATGGCCAATCAGCTTTATTTAATTTGAATTTTAAAAGGGGTAGGGTGTTATAGGTGGTCAAAGTTTTATCTGGTAGGGAGATAAGAATGGGAAAATGATCACTCCCAAAAGTGCTTCTCATAGTACTCCATGTCAGTAGAGAGCTTAATTGTGGGGAGCAGATTGACAGATCAACAGCGCTTCCATTGGTTTGCGATGGAGTGGGTCTTCTAGTGGGGCTGCCAGTGTTTACAACACATAGATTCAACTCATCAAACATATCAATTAGTAAAGAACCAAAAGAGTCTGTTTGATAAGAGCCCCAGGATTCATGATGGGCATTAAAATCCCCCATAACAAGTATGGGAGCAGGTAGTGCTAAGACAATGGACTTAAGCTCCTGTAGTACTGAGAAATGGGGATGAGGAATATACAAAGACAAAAAAGAAATACCATTAATACGCACGGCCACTGCATTAATGGCATCCTTGTTGTGTGCAGGAAGGGGTAACTGTGAAAAGAGTAGGGAGTTACTAATAATTAGAGCACTTCCTCCATATCCATCATCCCGATCATCTCGGAGACATGAGAAACCAGCAATATTAAAACAGTATTTTCTGGGAAACCATGTCTCCGACACGGCGAGGACTAATGGGGAGAATTTGTGTATGAGGTATAGGATTTCATGTTTTTTAGATTTTAAACTCTGACTATTCCATTGCAGTATGTTCAGAGCCATTTTTGTTGAGAGAGTTAAGAAGGGACAGAACTTGTGGTGCAACGTTGGGCGGTAGTGGGATATCACTGAATTTTTTAAGAATATTAATAACAAGTAGCCACAGAAGGTCCAGACAGTCTTCATTTGGGGTGACCTCAGAGCCAGAATTGATAATAGCACAACCATTGGGAAGTGATGATGAGCAGTCGCTAATTATTTCCTGATGAGCTGCTTTATCATAACTTTTACCTAATACTATTCGGGGGCGGGGAGTAGTGGTGACTGTCTTTCTATAAGACTGTAGAGATGGGGTCTGGGAGAGGAGCTGGGAAGGGTGTTGCGTTGAGGAAGGGACTATGGCTGGTGTCTTTGTACTGTCAGCATAGGATCTCCTAACGCTTGGAAAGAATTCTGATGCCTCTTGAAATGAGATATTGTCTTGGGTCATACGCATCTTTATAGACTTCTGACGAGAGTGTTCAGGGCAATTTCTATTTGTAGCAAAATGGTTGCTGGAACAGTATAGACAGGTAGACTTATCTTCTGTGACATCACAATCAGCACCTAAATGGGGTTGAGCGCATCGGTAGCACCTAGGTTTAGAGCGGCACTGAGCCTTTATGTGCCCAAATCGGCAACAGTTATTACACTGTATAGTAGGGTATTGATATGCATCCACTGCTATTGAGGTATAGAATAGAAAGACTCTCGTAGGGAGAGTCTGGCCTTTAAATGTGAGGACCACTGTCTGTGTGGGGGTCCATGAAATATTACCCTCAGTTACTTGCTTTCTGTTAAGGCGCCTTGCTTTGAGTACCATGCCACAGTAATCCGGGGTAACAAGGGATTCCACCAGTTCTTCCATTGTCAATTCAGTAGGGATACCTCTGATTAGGCCCATGCGGGTGACATTATAATTTGGTATCACTGCATTGTATTTATAAAGCGGCAGAAAGGGGTTTTTAAGGAAATCATTAGCATCTTTATATGTTGAAAATTCTACAGCTATTCTGTTGCGTCCAACTTTTTTCACACCATCTTTAGTTACATTTCGGATGCGATTTTTCTTTAAAAATTGTCCAAAAATAATTGGTCGGATAGAGGTACCAGATGAGGGGGTTGTCTCCTCCCTCGACACATGTACTATGAAAGGCCCTTTATCCTGTTCATAGTAACATTGAGGGGATTCAGTCACAGATGGATGTATGTAGGTAAATCGACTGATTTGTTGTCGCGGATGTAGATGGCGAATTTTGAGTATGGTTCGTTATTACTTTTTTTATGGGTTCCAATTGTGATTCAAAAGATTCAGGATCTAGACGACGTTTCGTGGCCATTTGGCTAAATACTGGCGGAGACAACTTCATCGGCGACGGTGACAACCCCCTATCCGGGGGGTCAGGTGGATCAGGGGCCCTATCCATTGTTTACGTTGCTTACAACGCAAACAATGGCAGGGTGCGACAAATAGTTATTAATTAAACACTTACCCAGGTAGAACAACACAAACTACAACAAATATTGCGGATAAAACAACTAAGAGACTATAATTTAATAGCCTAAAATACCAAATTCCCTGAACACGTGTATCAACTAGCACTCGCGAACCGGAATCCCAGGTATCTTTTATGATCGCTCAAAATTCTGGCAGAAAGTAACATGTCAATTGTCAAGTGCCTCATTAGGTGCACTTGAGTACGCGTTCTATTGAGCGTTAATTAAACTTTTGGTAAAAAAACAGAGAGACCTCCAACGATATTATAAGCCTGGACCTGTTAAGAAAGATTAATACTTATTTTATGAGGAATTGGATCTATTTCGTTCCTTCCGTTACGTCTCAGCATTAACACGATCTAGGAACATAGTGGGAATAATATTTTAATGACTTATGGTCCTCTAGTGAGTATTGTTAAGAGAAAATAGATTATTTATTATAATTTTCAAAAATACACATACATTTTTTTTTCAAAATAAAAATAGGAAAATCATATCGATGAAATTGACGACCGTTTGGTGCAACGGTAACGATCTTGCCTTTCGCACCGATGGTCCTGGGTTCAAATCCCAGAAGGGGCAGATGTTTGTATGATGAATACGAGCATTTGTACCTGAGTCATGGGTGTTTATATATATTTCTATAAATATAACATATCTATGTATCATATACGTATGTCTATCTGTTAACCTAGTATCCATAACACAAGCATTACAGTGCTACTTTGGGCTAGGCTAATTGGTGTGAATGTAAGAAATATTTATTTATTGTATCGATAGGTTTGGTAATTACTTAAATTTGGATACACATTTGCAAATTTATTTACATTATGTTAGAAGCAATAGCTAATTCTATAAAAATGTTATGGGATTAATATAAATAAATAAATAAGTTCCCACGTTCTTCATTAATGCAGAGTCATACTGGGTATTATGGGATACTACACATCCCTAGTTCCCAGTCCTAACCAGTCCTCAATCCAGTTCGCTAGGACATGCTGGGATACAAAACTATGTCAATCAATTCTAAAAATAAATACTCTCATTATTTTTTTAAGGCCACAGGGCTTCAACTACATTGAAAAATGCTTTGAACTCGACCTACTAGAAACCGAGATTAGAAAGTTAGATACGAATTTGAGTTCCGTTATTGCAATTTAACTCTTTCAGAAAAATATATCTCGACTCAGAAAAATATATCTTACCCTTCTATTTACCAAACAAAGAGATTTCGAAGTTATTAAAAAAACATATTTTCTGAATATCCTAATTTATTGCAAAAATTTAAGTAAATAAGATTTTTTTTTTTCTCATAAACCATTTTCTTAGTAAGGAAACGAAACGCAGCCTCACGTTTTGACAGGTGCCACCAACTTGAAAAATCCAAAAAGGCGACTCGAATCGAATTGAAATAAATGTAGAACTTTGGGCCCCTTCACCTGAATTAGAAAAACGCAGCGTCAATAAAAAAGTGAAGTATTTATCATATCAGCAGAAGCACGGTTTATGTGAGCTATGCATTGAATAACGCTTTGAATTGAATAACAAGTTAACATTGTAGTGGTTGCAAGCTAGACTTATGTAACCTTTCTGTCTATGAATTATCTGTAACTTCACTGATATCAGCTGTTTACCTACACTAGAAGGTAAGGGTGTTTTTGTATCACTATTAACTATTATATTTTATGTAAGTGATGAGTGAAAACTGTACTAACCTTGAAAATGCTGGATGTAGGCGTGCACCGGCTGTTAGCGGCCGAAATTTACTTAATAATTATGTTTCTGTACCCAGTGCTTTTATTAACATACTCACTTTATTGTTTACTGAGGCAAATAATTAATAATGTGACAATTTCTAAACATACTTTTCGAAATTCTCAATCTGTCAAAAGTGCTAGATGTGACACATCTTCTATTCTAAATTCAAATTTTTAACTATTTATGATTTATTTTTAAAATTATGTTACCAGATACAACATGATTAAACAGAATTAAATATTAGTGAAATAGATTATTACACTTATAACTTTGTTTCATGCAAAACATGTTTATTAAAAATGTTTACATATTTTTTCTTATATATTAAAAATAATAATAAAAAACTTAAAAATTATGAGAAAGTTACAATTGACAAACCCTTAAAAGATTTGGGGTTGTAACTTAGGCAGTGAAAGTATATAATTTATCAAGCCTGTTATCTCTTCTAAACCAGACTGCCCATCAATAGAGTTCAATGGAGCAGGCCATTGCCATTAGGCATAGAAAAAAGATAAGATACAAGATATATTATAAACTTATATATGTACTGCATACTCTATGATCTCTCTGAGGTATTGGTCTAATTATCAAATTTCTAATATTTTTTGTAACATGTTTTTTTTATTTAACAACATTAACATAAGCAGTTGTGATAATTTGTTATTATAGAGGTTTCAATGTGTAAAGGGCAAATATAATATAAAATAATAATATTTCTCACAATTTCAAGATAACACATTCTTTGAAAAAAATGGCAGTAATGCATACATGCATATGCGAATGATATCTATGGTTCAATGGCCAACCATTGCATATTTGCTATCTATCTTAATCAGAATTCGGTTAAACTGATATGAAACAAATTTTAGCTTGCTGTTAGCTTATAAAATACCTATTTTATGTTAGAAAACCATTGTACCGTTATCAATATTTAAAAACGGTTTTTGATAACAACATGAGAATGCACTTGTCAGTAGACAAATAATGAGGCTCGTATTATTGATACTAGGGCATTGACTTATAATATGTAAATAAGTGTATTGGTTATAAAGCCACTTGGCATTTAAATCTAAAAATTAACATACATTGCAGGTCAATCAAATTTTTTTTTATTCATTACCAGCCAACTAGATATATCAAATTATGCCTTTCAAAATTGTGAGAACCTGTGTGTGTTTGTGTGTGTGTGTGTGTAATGTTTGTATACTTGTATTTTGACAGTTTAACTTTGAATAATGAACTTACTAATTGGAATCTGATGTTAAATTTATAATTTGTTGGTCGAAAACAGTGGAACCTTCCAAAATGAGTTGTTCTGAGATAATGAGATAATTCTCAATACTAAACTAGAGTATGTGCACAGAATAATGGTAAAACCTTGCATTTTTAACTAATTCTCTTGTTCCCCCGTCCCCATTTTTTCATCGGACAACCAGACTTACAAATTGGCAACATCATTATATGGTGGATATACCAAAGAGTTGCACTAAGCGTTTTGGTTCCAATTTTATGATACATACCGCTAAGGAGTGGAATTCTTTGCCTGAGTCTGTGTTTCCTGACAAATACAATTTCGGGGTCACAAGTGAATAGGTATCTTCTAGGCAAGCGTGTCACATCCTAGATTGCATCGACGCTTACCATCAGGCGAGATAGTGGTCAAGCGCATGCTTAATTTCTATATAAAAAAAAATCCTATGCAGTTTTATAATTTTTATATTTTATGCATTTTCAATGCGATCTTATAAGATAAATTATTATAATAGAAAAATACTAGAAAAAATCGACTCGGGTCACAAGTGAATTCTCAGGCGGGAATCGAACCCGCAACCTTTGGAAATCCGGTCCAATGCTCTCCCAATTGAGCTACCGAGCCTTGTGAACACTCGTCGAAACTTTCTAGTACCTTCCCGATTTTACGCTGTAGGCCAGCGTTGTTTCATCAATGAGAGGAACATCCTTTCGTTGATTCGTCTATTATAATAATTTATCTTATAAGATCGCATTGAAAATGCATAAAATATAAAAATTATAAAACTTAAATGGCTGTTTCATCTTAATCAATTGACCAAACATTTGTAAAAATGTTTCTTTCGAATATGAGAGGATGTTCCTTATTATTTTTTTTTTTTTTTCTATTCCTGCCTGAGAATTCACTTGTGACCCGAGTCGATTTTTTCTAGTATTTCTCTATTATAATAATTTATCCTATGCAGAGTTCTACTTGTTCTGATATTGATCTGAAAAATAGTGTTGAAATTATATTATACCAGACCTAAAAAGGGAACAACGTAAAGTTTGGAGATGTTCCATTACTGTTTCGGACCAACGAATTATATATAGCTATTACTTTTGATACTTACTGTTCTGTCTGCGTGTGAAAGTTTAAGACTTATTATTTATTGCTCTTATATCAAATAACTGTCTATTCATAATTTTATGACTCACTCTCACTTAATATTCAAAATTTGTTTTAAGAATATATTGTAATTAAAAATGTTATTGAGGAAAATTTACAATAGCTAATAGTATATATGTAACCAGTAATAGTTTTAAAAACTTTTTTAAACTATGATATTACTAAGGTAACTCCATAGCAATGTCCCTACAGAGCCTTACCGAGACTGTAGACACTCTCCTATTGCCATATATATCAAGCTTACACTTGGTGTTGGTATTTTTATTTTTTTATATATACAAATAAAAGAAACTTAACCAGTTGGTACAATGGTAGCAATCGTGCCAACCGCACCAATGGTTCGAATCCTAGTAGGGTAAATGTTTTTAGGTTTTAAGCATAAGCATTTGTTTTTGAGTCAACGTTATTAAGTTTGAAAGTGAATAATTAGATGAACATGCCAAAGAAATAAATAATACAAAAAATTTTGGATTCAATATTTATTATTTTATACTGTACTAGCTGATCACGTTGCTGTGCCGATTGCAGTGCCATCTGCCGGGCTGATTTGAGAATCTAAACCATCCAGGGCACCCTGGATCAAAAAAATTCATTCAAATATTCAAACCCAAATGCATACAAAAAAATTAATTCAAATCATTACAGCCGTTTAGGAGTTCAGTGACATACACACGTACAGTAGAATTATAAATATAAAGATTAGTTATTGCTTTGAAGAAAACATTAGAATTTTTTTGTCTTACTCCAAAGTTAATTTGTATAAGGAAAATAACTTGCCAACATTTGATCATATCTCAAAAAAAAAAAAACAAGTTTTATAATCTGTGGTGATGTGATACGAATAGGTGTTTGTGGTTAGACTTATTTTCCCTAATGACACTATTTTAATTCGGCTTTATAATGACTTATTTTAGAGTCTCTCGGTGCTAACGAAAAACTGATTATGCTATTAAAAATTCTTCTAATAGATATTAAGTTATAAACTTGCATATTAAAAAATACTAAACAAACTGAAGAATAAAAGAAGATAAGTAAAAAAAATAATATTGTAATCAATTTTTTTTTTTATAATCTTAGCGAACATCAGTTGAATTTATTAGTTTTCTACTAATTTTTACCAATAATAATAATATATTTCTGACACTCACACTAATAAGCCTAGCACAAAGTAAGCATTGTAAAGCTTGTTTTATGAATACTAGGATAATAGATAAACATACACACGTATATAAATCAGCTATGTTATATTCATAAAGATATATATAAATGCCTATAACTCAGGTGTTGTCAACTGTTCGTATTTATCACACAAACATCTGTCCTTTTTACATAGCTCTTGTAACGGTGAAGTGGGGTCGAGTCACTAGTGGAAACATAGGTAACAAAAATAAACTTAATAATTTTATATCTTTTCAAAAAGAAATAATGCCATAACTTTTAATGAAGTTAAACCGTACTTTTTAATTCACTTCAGGTTGGATTCAAACTCGTTAACCATTTGAAACTTTTCAAATTTCATTCTTGCTGTATTTAATAAATTTTACCTTCTTCTTTTGATTTAAACGCTGATAGTGAAGTACTCTAATACCACTTTTGACTACTATTAGAGGCCTTGCATGCCATTAACTAGTATCTCTATATTGGCTAGTATAAGGAGCCAGAATCACATTATGACTTGGGTCGTTTATCCAGTAGAAATAGTCTATTGCAGTAGGAGCGCAAATGTAACAATAAATATGTTTTTCAATTTTTTTTTATAAAACTAATCAGTAGCTACATACAAAAAAAATGTAAATATTTAATGTTATATGTATGGCTACATATTAGGTTTTTTGTAACTATATGACTTATATCATTCATTTATTCTATATTTCTTATCTTACAGCAAAACTTAAATTCAAGAGTTACAAAGTATCAAATTAGTTGCGGAAACAATTACTTTTTTGTAGCTTAAATCGGTCAATAAATCAAATGAAACTAACTGTCAATCACTGATAAAATATATTCTATTTCAACCGGCTTTGACCATGTTGGTCATGATTACCTCTGAACAACTTTACAAATGTTTATATGGTCTAAACCATTTAAGTTAAAACAATAAAACTGCTGTTTTTACTCTAATTTTCATTGTATACTAGCTGACCTGGACACGTATTGCTGTGTTATAAATTAAAATGAAACCTATCCTATGTTTTAGTTGGAACAAATCCAGAAAAATTAAAAAAAATCAAAATCGTTTGAGTTTCCGAGTTCATCGCAGTCAAACACTATGGCAGGGAATTTATATATATAAAGATTATAGATATCCAAATAAACATTCATACATACAAATAGATAAATATTCCAAAAACTATTAATTATTATTAGGTATGGTACGGATAGCAGTTTTCACTACAAGTTTTGAATTTATTTTGAGAATTTTGACGTGACAACGTCTTATAAATTGGTTTGCCGGGTGACACTTCAAGAAACTGCGTTACGCTCCGCTCACGTTATGCGCTCACAATGAGAGCGAGTGAGAGGCACGCGTCCCTTCCACTCGGGCATGGTTAGCCCGCCTAAGAGCGAGAGAGACAGACATAAAAAGTGGAAGGGACGCGTGCCTATAAATTAATGTTTTAAATATAATTCTTTGTATAAATAAATGTTTTAAATTGTTACTATTATTTCATCCTTCTTCCTACTATACGAATGAATATTCACATTAAAATTATTTTACCACTCAAAGTCGTTGTCACGTAAAACTTTCGCCCGTATACCGACTTTACAGGCAACCAATTTTTTTTTTGTCACAATATTTTTTATAAACGTGTAAAGTTTACTTCTTTAATTTACAGGGTAATATATCATCTCTATTGAGTACACGATGCTGCGGCGCTGTTCGAAGCACCTCCAGGCCCTATACCGGCGGCAGGGGCAGAGCATCCGACTAGGCTCCACCCAAGCGCCTAGGGCACTTACCACGAAATCCATCAACACCCACACACGAGTGCTAGTAGCCCACCAGCAAATTGCCCCCATACATTTCACCAGGACTCTATACGTGGAGCAAGATGTCATGACTCCAGCTTTCCCCGACTCCGTCTCTGAAGGAGACGTGAAGTTGGATAAAAAGATTGGAGATGCTGTAGCAGCTGACGAAGTGGTATTGGAAATCGAAACGGACAAGACAGCTATACCTGTTATGTCACCAGGAAATGGCGTGATTAAAGAATTTTACGTGAAAGATGGTGATACGGTTAAGGCAGGGCAGAAGTTGTTCAAGATTGATATAACTGGGGAAGCGCCGAAGAAAGCTGAAGCGCCGGCGGCGGCACCCGAGCCTCCTAAGGCTGCAGCTCCTCCTCCACCACCTCCGAAGGCAGCTGCTCCTCCACCGCCACCTCCACCAGCTGCTACGCCGCCTCCCCCACCTCCTAAACCCACAACGCCACCACCAGCTGCTCCAGTCTCCTCAATCCCTGTCGCAGCTATCCGCCACGCTCAGGCCATTGAAACTGCCACAGTTAAAGTCCCACCTTCAGATTACAGTAAAGAAATGGCAGGCACACGCACCGAACAGCGCGTCAAAATGAACCGAATGCGCCAACGCATCGCTCAACGTCTGAAAGACGCCCAAAACACGAATGCGATGCTAACGACCTTCAACGAAATCGACATGTCCCATATCATGGCATTCCGCAAAAAATACCTCGATTCCTTCACGAAGAAACACGCCGTCAAACTTGGCCTCATGTCTCCTTTCGTCAAGGCTGCTGCGAATGCCTTAATGGATCAGCCAGTGGTCAACGCTGTCATTGAAGACAACGAGATAATTTATCGCGATTACGTCGACATTTCTGTTGCTGTGGCAACTCCTAAAGGTTTGGTCGTGCCCGTCATCAGAAATGTCCAGAATATGACTTATGCGGATATTGAATTAACCGTCGCTGGCTTGGCTGAGAAGGCGAAGGCAGGGAAGTTGACTATTGAAGAAATGGATGGTGGTACCTTTACGATTAGCAATGGAGGGGTTTTCGGGTCGTTAATGGGCACCCCTATTATTAACCCACCACAATCCGCCATATTGGGAATGCACGGTATATTTGAGCGGCCTATTGCGTTGAATGGTCAGGTCGTCATTAGACCTATGATGTACGTTGCTCTGACTTACGACCATAGATTAATAGACGGTCGCGAAGCCGTCATGTTCCTCAGAAAAATCAAGGAGGGCGTCGAAGAGCCGGCAACGATTGTCGCTGGATTGTAGATTAGTTTATGACGAAAGCTTCCGGTGTTTCGAAAATAAGAACGCTTTAGTTACCAGAAAGAATTCCATATTTGAAATTTGGCGCCCGGAAGCATTCTTTTCTCTCCGATCGTTAATCATGTAAATTATTTTCAACACAACTTTTTTTTAGTAGCGTTCTAGGTGCCGTGAGAGATGCACGCGTCCTGTTTGTATTTATTATTGAGTACGTCCGTATGTACGTATTGTATTATTTATCTTGTTTAAGGAATATTATTAATAATAGAAAGAAAGTACATTACCTTAATGTGACTACCTGATACTGTTGTTTTATTTTTCAGTTTCTTTTTTCGAATATTTTTTTGTACATTAAAGTACAGTCACAAATCAAAATTTACACTATTTAATTGAATATTAAATATGTATGAGAATGTATTATTATGTTATTTATTTAATATAACCTCGTGTTACTGATTATACTTTGTCCAATGTAGGATGATACTTTTGACAGTTGACACCTATATAGAGGGTATAAAGTTGCTATTGCAATGTCAAGCCAAACATAGGAAACAAACGCAACTAAGGTTGCGTTTGTTTAGCGTACGTTGGTACGTAGCAATAAGGAAGTGACACCTGTCAAAAGTATCATCCTACATTGGACAAAGTGTAACAATTATGTAATTAAAGTATTTTGATGTGTTTTACTGGTAACATTCGCATGCACCTAATGCATTGATAGAAGAACTCTATGCTACAACTGGATTCGAGTTACGATTGCAAGAGTTTTAATGGTTTCAGCCAAAAGCTAGTCGTTAAATGGGCGCTTAAGATAATATTAGGGGTTAAAGTATGAAATTGCCGATTTGTACTGAAAATCTATATTGTTTATTTTTTAAATTTTTAACAAATTTATTTAATCAAAATAGTTGCCATTATTATCTATACATTGCTGCCATCTAATGGGAAGGTCATTAATGCCTTTGCGATAGAATTCCGACGATCTAGACTGCACAAACTGTGTGAAAGCATTTTGTACTGCCTCCTGGGAAGAAAACTTCTTGTCACGTAGATAATTGTCCAAATCACGAAAAAAATGGTAGTCCGTTGGAGCAAGGTCTGGTGAATACGGAGGATGACGAATGGTTTCTAACTGCAGTTCCTGAAGGGTCAAAATGGTTTCTCGTGCTGTGTGAGGTCTCGCGTTGTCGTGGAGCAATAATGGTGAAGATCGATTCATGAGTCGGGGCTGTTTTACTGCTAGTTTTGTCAACATGGTTCGGAGTTCGGCACAATAGACATCTGCCGTTATTGCTTGACCAGATCGGAGAAAACTATAGTGAATAACACCATGCTGAGACCACCAAACAGTTACCATTACCTTTTTATTGGTAAGTTTTGCTTTAGGACACTGTTGTGGCATTTGACCTGGGGTCAGCCATTGCATTTTTCTTTTCCGGTTATCATAAAGAATCCACTTTTCATCACATGTTACAATTCGATCCAATATTCCTTCATTTCTGTACCGGTTCAACAAGGCAACACAAGTTTCAACACGCGTTTCTTTCTGCAGATCAGTCAAATCATGAGGCACCCATTTTTCGTATTTTTTTATTTTATTGATTTGACGCAAGTGAGTCAATATTGTGGGTAAGGTAACGTTAAACCATGCCGCTAATTCCTGGGTACTTTGACTAGGATCGGCTTCCACTATCTCTCTTAATTCATCGTTATTTACCTGTGTGGGCGGTCTTCCTCGTGGCTCGTTCTTTAAGTCGAAATTTCCATCACGAAAGCGTTTAAACCAAAATCGCACGGTGCGTTCATTAGTAGACCCCTCTCCAAACGCAGCATTGATATTGCGGGCTGTTTCTGCCGCGTTAGTTCCGCGTCGGAACTCGTATTCAAAAATAACTCGAATTTTCGCAGTATCCATCTTTCTTGTCTAAATTGAATAACAAAAACAATTGAAAGTCGATATTCAAATGTTTTACATTTTTTAAAAAAAGAACATCATAGAAACCATTTAAAAAAAGTTTCATTCGAAAACCTCAAACCATGAAGATTCTATGTCAATTCAAAGAACCTATTGCAATAAAACGGCAATTTCATACTTTAACCCCTATTATTATCTCAAGCTCCTTTGCAGCACTTTATTCCGTTAATGGCTCATCACGTTTCATATGACTTTCAAGTCCAAATACTTCAAAATAAGGAATTTGATCCTTAAGTTACATAGATGTCTAAAAGTAAGCAGAAAACATTTTGGATAAGCTTATTATACTTTGAATCAAAGCAATTCTAACAAAATAAATTGTATCAATATTTTTCGAAAATGTTTTCTACCTACTTTTTAAGAGTTATGTATATTGCTAAAGTGTGATTTTTTTTTCCTTATTTTAAAGTGTTTGGGCTTGAATATTTATATAAAATGTACGCGTAAGTACTGATTATTAGTAATTAGGTACTTAATTACCGTTTTATAAAAAAAAAATCGGGGATCAAATAGCTCGTGTACCCGGCTGTTGGATTGAATCATCATCATCATATCAGCCGTACGACGCCCACTGCTGGACATAGGCTTCCCCCAAGGATCTCCATAACGATCGGTCCTGTGCTACCCGCATCCAGAGCGTATTGAATATTGTTGGATTGAATGGCTTAATAATATTCAGACCATTGGTTGAACGGCGCTGTACAGTAGAGCTTTTTTTCTAAACTTTTCTACTGAACAAAATTGTATTGCGCTAATGATCAAACTTTAACCAAAGCTGAATAAGACCTGCACCGTTACCTATACAAAAATATCAGAAAATCTTTTTTTTTTCAGCAATGGCAAGCGTGTTGATAACAACAATTCTGCCACAGTCAGAAGTGTTTAATCGTGTGTTTTTGCATGGTAATATCAAAAATCATGAAGTTTTTTAATTCTTATTCGATGACATTAGAATTTGATGTGAATCTTAACAAAATAAGAGAGGGCTATAACAAAAATACCGCAATATAGATAAAATTGCTTTTGGTTTTCTAAAATAAAAAAATATCAGGAAATTAATGGTTTCTAGATTTTTCTTCGGATATTATAATATAGCAGTTGAATACTTAAATAGCTGTTTCGTCATTATCGATTGTTATATACTAGTAAAAGTATTTACATTCGATTATATAGGTACTAGTACGTAGAATATGAAGAAATGTTTGTAGGAATTCGACAGGTTGGTAGAGTATACTCGCCCGTATAGCGAAGGGATGTGGATTCCCGCCAGTCACCTGAGGCAAGTTGACAAGAGAAAATCCATAGACATAGAGAAAACCAAAACCTATAAGTGACGCTTCCCGCTACCGCCAAAAAGTCCGTCATAAGAGGGTATTAGACTAATGGAAATATACTTTTTGGCGGGAGCGCGAAGCGTGACTTTTAATGATTTTGGTTTTCTTGTTAAATTCTATTTTGTGGTTAATATTAGTGTGTAATAATGGTGGGTTATTAACCACTGAGTGTTTCTGAATATACATGAGTGTTGGTAAGTGAAACAAAACAGTGAAAGGTGTCTTAGCGCTCTCTCAAGAAGGCCACGAGGAGGTTTCAGTAAAACCACACATCTTTACTGAAACCTAGGAAATTACTCAAGAACTGGCAATTATACTTACTTGACACTGGCTAAATGCACAAATCGTGCAAGCCACAAATAAAGAATAATGAAAATATAGATTAAATTCTTGTTAGCGTAACTAATTTATATAAGAACTCGTTAGTAAAATAATAATTATTGTATTATCACGTTATTGAAAATGCTTGGAAGTGACTGAATGTAGGTCACACGTCGTTTACAGTAAGTATCAAATCTAAGTCTCTGTCCAGTCTATCGTATTATAATTTAACATGTAAAAGTTTGCTTACTAGCATGTGACGTCATTATATCAAGTAACGTATTTTTTTGGCTGGTATTTTTGTTATTTAAACTTTGCTGGTGATTTTCAAAGAAAATAGAGAAATTAATCAAATGGCAAATATGCTATAGCGAACAATTTGGGATATATTCGTAAAACCTATCAAATACCCTAATTGGAGCTCCCATGGATCAGGTTCAATGGCGTAATGTCTGTTAACGCCATAACTTCCCGAATTCTTAACCGATTTTAATATTTTTTATGTGGAATCGAATCAACAGGCTTAGGACCAGATTGTGACGGAATTTCGAAATTCGCAGAAATAAAAAAATTATGACCAAAAAACATTGGCTCTACGGGATTTCCCACTGAAACAAAAGCGCGCGCTTTTCGAAAGTTTTCATTGTTATGGAATTTAAAAATCTACTTAACATTATTGAATATTTTTTTTATTTTAGTATTAGTATTGTGCTAGCGAAGCTTTATGCTTAGCGACTGCATCGCCTAGTATAATACCATATTATATAATTTTTAGTTTTAGGTTACTTTAAGATAAATTATGTTTTAGTTTAGTTTCATAGTTATTATATTTATTGATTAAAAAAAAATACCATATTCTAAATCATAGAGCAATATATACATACGTCTAAATAGCCTAACACCATGGTTGGTGTGACGTATCTCTGGTAACCATGACAACATCTAAGTATACAAATATAGAGCTGAAATTGTCACGCGGAGTGTCTGGAG
The DNA here is from genome assembly GCA_927399485.1 of Calamotropha paludella. Taxonomy (NCBI): domain Eukaryota; kingdom Metazoa; phylum Arthropoda; class Insecta; order Lepidoptera; family Crambidae; genus Calamotropha; species Calamotropha paludella. The sequence continues at coordinate 6,263,568 of OV656831.1, read as the reverse complement.
CTTAGTATTAACAAAAAACAATATATTAATGTTTTTTTTTAAGAATTTCCGAAAATAATCTTGTTCTTAACCTCTTTCTTAGTGTTATCAATTGTGGTTATAATTTATAAGTGATTTGGAAATAAGTGTTTAAGTGACCTACATTCACTTGTGTCAAGGTGAATTTTTAAATGAATATTTAATTAATTGACTTGCTGGTAAGTGCTAAATACTTATTAGATAATATTAAGTATTGCGATGAAGCGTCGTCCTGTGGAAAAAAAGAAAATAAACCCTTTTCTGTATCTATTTATTATATCTTGATAGCATTAGGAGTAGTATTCGAAATAGCGCTTGTCTTATAAAATAGAACTAATAAAAGTTATTCTCCGAAAAAACTCGAGTCTTTTGAGCCCGGCATCGTAATGGTCGTCGGAGTGAGGGCAGACGATCTGGTCAAAGTTGCCGGAAAATTCTGGCAGAACAAGGCCCAGAACAGGGAAGAATGGGCAATGCAGGATGCCTACACTCAGCATTGGGTGACGAAAGGCTGAAGAAATTAAATAAATTTGTAAAATACATCGTCGGTATGAGTAATATATCTACGTATTGAAATTCCATCAATACCATAAATTTTTTAATCTACGTACATATTTATTAAATTCTCACAAAGCGCCTGCGATTTTGGTTATATTTTCTCTCGCGCATTATTGCTAAGATTAAACTAACAGGCGTTAAAATGCATATTACTTTCTTATTAAATCTACAAACTTATAAATGTCGTCTTATGCAGTAACTAAAGTACTAATGGTACATTGAAATCGTCATTATATCTTTTTGCATATATACAAAAATACTAAAATTTCAAATAAAGTTACTAAGATATATAGGAATAATTGCGTACACTTTTTAATGAGCATGTCAAAATTTTAATATGGCTTCGAGCTCATATTTATATAATTCACTACACTCTTATGTGTGAAGGGTTTTTTTAGTATTCACTGCTCCTCTAAAATGGTGGTCAGAGACGTTATTCAGCTAATTTTCTCGTTCATTTCAGTTCCATCAGTCACTACCGCTCGTACTTCCATACCGCATACACAAGTTCATACATCACATTTCATACTTTAAGAGGGGGTAGACCCCCTCCTATTTTGTGCCTATTTTTGTGTGTGAAGGGTTTGTGCTATTCCACTATGCCGGCATAAGGAAAACTAGCCTTTTTTTAAACCAAGGTAAATCTTTATGGATTTCCACGCCTCGGGTAGACGGCGAAAATATGTTTTATTTTTAATTTAGAATGGGTTCCCTTTTAATCCCAATCACGCCCGGAGGGCAAGACAGGATCCACGATGGAACAAGCTAATCCAGAAGGTGCCTACCTTGCCCTTGAAAACGGACGGGTTATAAGTAATCGGCAAAACAGACGCAAGGAGGGAGTTCCACTCCTTTGCTATGCGCATTATAAAAGATGTTGAGAAGCGCTTGGTGCGACAGGTAGGAATAGCAACCAAGACAGCCCGCAGTGCGCCTGGATGTCCGATGGAAAAAAGGAGATGGCGTTATGAGCATATGCAGCTCCTGAGCACACTCTCCAAAATACAATCTGTAGAAGACCGACAGACAGGCAATGTGAGCGACCCCTGGGCCCCTCCACTACGGGGAAGGCAAATAGCCTGTTTAATCCATAATACTCATTATTTATGCGACATGACGTTTCCGATTGAAGTTTTGCATGGTAACGTATAACTAAACATTGTTTTTTGTTTGATCAAAGCAAGTTACTGTCTTTGAAATGCGATCAATAAATGCGACATCGTCGTAATGCACGGCTAACATATTAATGACAAACTTTTTCAAATGATTTTGAACTGTAAGTGCAGGAATTTAAGTTGTTTTAGAAGTTTGACTTTTTTATTATTGACTGTATTTTCAGGTTAAAATAATAAAAAAAGAACCGTTGTGTGTACTTATGTACACACGTAAGAAGTTATACTTATTTATCGTTACTAAACAAAGATAACTAAAAATTTCCTCCCATATGCTCGTATTCTTTGTATCTGAAAAGAAAGATAAATTTATAAATTATATAGTGATCAGTAAGAAGCATCAAAAGATTAACAGGTTTTCTATAGAGGTATTTGTATACAGAAGTATAATTTCAAAAACGATTGCTTCTTATGAGTCCCCGATTCTGTGTCTCAATGTTATTATTTTATCTATGACACAGATCTTGGTACTAAAACTCAAGATAACAAATGCATGTACATAACATTAACAATCCATACTAATATTATAAATGGGAAAGTGTGTGTCTGTTTGTCTTTCTTTCACGGCAAAACGGAGCGACGAATTGACGTGATTTTTTAAGTGGAGATAGTTGAAGGGATGGAGAGTAACATAGGATACCTTTTGCCCCTTTCTAACCCCCCACTTCCCAAAAATGGGGGGTGGAAGTTTGTATGGAGCATTCCGCAATTTTCAAGGTAGAAAGCTAAAAATTGGTATGCTGACTATTTATGACTACGAAAAAAATCGCCCATTCTTTTTTTTTTGAAATCTACACCCAACCCCTTAATAGAGGGGGTGAAATTTTATATGAGACCTTTCGCAGTTTTCAAGGCAGGAAGCTAAAATCGGCACACAGACTCTTTGTTACTAACGAAAATACCTGCCATTTTTTAGAAATCCTCCCCCAGCCCCTAAATAGGGGATGGAAATGTGTGTGAGACTCCGCAAAATTAAAACAGGTTCTTTAATACAAACGAATAATAAAATAATTTAATTAAAACGAATTAAATAAAACAATATTAAAAACATTAAATCTTACCATAAATCAATCAGCTTTTGAGAAAATAAACATTATAATCATTAATAAGTGTAACTCATGGATTCCGATAGATGGCGCTGATATGTTTATTGTATATTATGTTCACGATAGGTTTAATTGTTTAGTTCAAAAATTAATTACAGATGGCAGTGTTGAAATAAAATAAATAACGTGTTAAATTCTGTTCCGAGTTCTCTTCTGTGTTCAGGAAAGAGGAACAGTGCTACCCCGAATTTAACGCGAGCGAAGCCGCGGGCAAAAGCTAGTAAGCAAATAAATTTATTCACAAAAATCATGTGTAAAGTAAAATAGCATCACCTATTTACAATTAAGGCTAAAAATTCGTTATTGTAAAAGGTTACTAATCATATTGAAGACTAGCGATCCGTCCCGACTTCACACGGGTGGACAAAATTTTTTTCTAGCATTAAATATAGCCTATGTTACTCAGCGTGAATGTAGCTTTCCAATGGTGAAATCATTTTTGAAATCGGCTTAGTAGTTTTTGAGTTTATTCATTGCAAACATACAAAAATACAAATCTTTCCTCTTTATAATATTAGTGTAGATAATCATACTACACCATAATAATAACTTGCGAAAAATGAAACAAGCATAAGTACCTAATAGCTTCGGAAGAAGCTACTCTTTTATTTCTTTCCTTCTAACTCTTTCTTTTCTATGTTCACTGCCACTCTATCTTTCTACTTTCTTTTTCTTACCTCGTTCTCGCTATGAGGCGAGAGGTATCCTTAGCCTCTACCTCCAGATGCGATAACTGCTAATAACAAAAACCATTCTCTGCAAATTTCAATTAGATTCAAACAGTTATTCTTTTACCTTAACAAAAAAAAACAAAAAAAATCGTACTACACCTCTCGTAGTTCGAGTTAACTTAGCAGCAGGGGGATTAGGGTTTAAATAAAACACGACTGTTACTACATGGAGCTAGGCAGGAACTGGCGTTTAATTTGGCATTGTATTTACATGAAACTTAACGTCTTAAAGTACTTATTACTAGGAACTACGCTATGAATGGAAGAACAATGGGCCTTATGCCTACATAACTATCGTTTTATGTCTTTTACAGCCATTACACCTTCCGGTAGTATTAATACGATATTTTTAACATGTTTTTATTTTTAATAGTGAGGTTCCAATATTTTCACGCAGTTTTATGCGCCATTTTTATAGAAAAACGTGATAAATACCCGTTATGATTAGTACAAATGTAAGTGACCATTAAAGTTTAAAACTAAACCCTTCTTAACAATTATTAAGTCCCAAACTAATACATAATGTATTCTATAAATAAGTATAAACATGATCATGACTTGGAAGCAATTTTTTGTACCCACCACAAAAACATCAATGCCCCTATCAGGATTGCAACCCGAGACCTTTGTAGGTAGGATCAAATTAATCTAATGGTGGGCATTGACGCTCAGTTTTTCGTAAAACTGTGGCGTCACTCCAAATGGTTTTAGGCCAACTTGATTTCCGCATTGACTGGCGTCACTTCGGCTCTTCAGTTTTCAATCGGCCGGGCTGTTAGGAAGTGTACTACCTGTTTGTATTGGATTGACGATCATGTACTCACGATCAGTTCGGCGCGACGCGCCGAGTTGTATATATGATAATCTCGGGAATACATGGCGCGTCGTCAGTTAAAACTCTGGAGTGATGATTCGACATTCACGATCAAATTTTGGATTGACGTCAGTTCAACTGATGCGAAAAACTGACCGTCAATTCGCAGCTTAATAGACATAAATAACTAGCATCCCAGTGGTTTCACAATCATGCGTTTACGCAACGTCAACCAAATACGAGTAGCATTCGCGTCTTACTGTCGTGTCGTTGAAGCGCTGTCTATATGTATAAACTATGAAACAAACCTATTTTGTTTTTTGATTCTCAAATATGAGACTTAATAAATGGCAACTCAAACCACTTGATATGCCGTCAATATTTCCATAAAAACCATTCAATCGATTGTCGTTTCACAAAACTTTAACCTACAAATAATAATAATAATATTTCCCACAATCACACCAATTAGCCTAGCCCAATGTAAGAATACTAGAGTAACGGATAGACATACTTATACGATACATAGATATGTAATATTCATAGAATATAAATAAATATCCATGACTCAGGTACTAATGCTCGTATTCATCGTACAAACATCTGCTCCTTCCGGGATTCGAACCCAGAACCGTTGGCGCGAAAGGTAGGATCCCTACCGTTGCATCAAATAATAAATAACCTTAAACCCTGATTCAAGAAACAACCAAAAAGATGCTCGAACTATATACACTTTTGAATGAATGAATGAATTTTCTTTATTTTACATACAGAAATAAATTATTAATTATTATAATACAAGGAGGCATTCAAATGGCGGTCTTATCACTATAAGTGATTTCTTTAAGTCAACCGTGAAATAGACAGGAAAAGGAATTAAGTTTATGATAGGATAGTTGGCGGTGTACATGTGTACGAGTTCATTTAATAAACTACTTAACTATATATTCTAATAAATTATAATATACATATAACTATAGATGAGTGTATTAAAATATTTTACATACATAAGGTACTTGCGGTAAACAAGGGCCACCTAACTTCAAAATTAAATATTAATGTAAAATAATTAATAACCATAAAATATGAATAATCAGGAGAACATTTATTATTTTAGCAACATAACTTAGTACATTTTTTTGTCTAAGCTTGTCAAATTTCGCTTCAAAATAAACATTTTTAAAACCTTTTCTATGGCCCTCATTAAACATACGCAGTTTAATAGGGACCATGATCTTGAGTCAATACTTAATGGGATAACCAAAGTGGACACAATATTTTTTAGCTCCCTATAGCTTATACTATCATTTGGCATGAAATCACATCATTGTATACACATAAATGAACGAGAAAAATAGTAATGGACCTTAATAAACTAAAGAAACAAACAAACTGTGAAAAAGGATATTTCCCAACAACAAATTAATAGAATTATCTTATCTCTCAACAAAGTATACTTTTCTTTAAATAAACCTTTGACATAAAAAAATAATAAGGACACGAAGAAAAGTTCAACTAATTCTGTGGACCTCATTAAACTTATGAAAAATTGAAAATAGTTTCACTTAATACTTTGAGTGTCTTTTTTATTATTTAATCTGTCTGTAATTGACAAATTAGTAAAGTTTAATAAAAACCACATACACTCGAGAGCAATGAATCCGGGTCACTTAAAGAATGTTAAAAATCTCGGAAACTAAAAATGATAGGTTAATGCAATAAATTGTATTTAATAGACAATGTAATACTCCTTAAATGAAAGTAAAAAAAATATGAGTCACCATACATTTTATTAACACAAAATTACATAAAGAAAAAAACTGCTGATCTCTCCTTAAAACAAAAATAGGAAACATGAAATGTTTGAACTTTATTACGATTTTCTTGAATTTTAATACTTCGTATTGCCTCCTCGTGCTTCCATTACTGCGTTTACGCGGTTTGGCATGCCGTACACCAAGTTCCTTATACGATTTTGGGGAATATTCTCCCATTCCTCTGTGAGAGCAATTTTGAGCTCACGAAGCGTGATTGGGGGAGGGTTTCGTTGTTTTACGCATCTGCCTAGCTCGTCCCAAGCATGCTCGATCGGGTTTATATCCGGGCTGCGCGCTGGCCACTCCATACGAGTAATGTTCATCTCTTGAAGGTAGTCATTCACAATCCTACCTGTATGAGGTCGGGCATTGTCATGCATAAATATAGCATCCTCACCTAAATTGACCATAAATGGACCAACGTGATCATTAAGGATTTCTTCCACATATCTTACGCTAGTTAAAGAGCCGTTTTCTATGATCACCAGCTCTGTGCGACTTTCAGAAGAAATTCCGGCACACACAAGTACAGACCCACCACCGTAGGCTACTTTTTCTTCGATGCATGCTTGCTTGAATCTTTCCCCTGGTCTTCGATACACTCTGTGTCTTCCATCGTGCTTGTAGAGCATAAATTTTGATTCGTCGGAGAACATAACTTTTGACCAATCTTCAATACTCCAATTTACGTGGCTCTGGGCATATCTTAGTCTTGAAATACGATGCCCACGCTCCAGTTTAGGGCCGTTTGCAGGTCTAAGGGGTTTTAAGTTAGATTCAGCAAGCCGACGTCTTACTGTCCATGCACTTGGGTTACTTCCTCCGAGGCGTCGAAACTGATTGGTGAGTTCAGTTCCTGTGAGAAAGCGATTTCGAAGCATGGTGTTCACCAAGTATCGGTCTTCTCGTGCTGTGGTACACCTGGTTCTGCCCGTTCCTTGTCTGCGTAGGTTAGAACCAGTTTCTTCGTAACGTCGGAGAACTCTTTGTACTGTTGACAGCGACACACCGACAGTCCTGGCTGTATCGCGCTGACTCCGGCCGGTTTCCAGCATTGTAAGTATTCTGGTGCATTCTTCAGGCGTAAGCGACATAATTTCAGCTTGAATAATGAATATAGAGCACTATCAACATGGTTTATGTACCCACATAAATGACAGATTACAAACAAAAGCAAAACCAAATGCTGTAATTTCGTAGTTCCATCTTCGAAAGTGGCCCTTTTTCAAATTTGATTTTTTTATGATATAACTTTACAATAACTAAGAAGTTTTAATACCTTCATTTAAGGAGTATTACATTGTCTATTAAATACAATTTATTGCATTAACCTAGCATTTTTAGTTTCCGAGATTTTTAACATTCTTTAAGTGACCCGGATTCATTGCTCTCGAGTGTAGATAACAATGTTCTTCTAGTAAATAAGCTACTGTAAATAAAATGCAAATTTAAATGTTAATCAGTCTTCAAGTAGGAACAAATTTCTTAAATATCACAATAAACTATCGACTTATATTGTCTTTTTAACCGACTTCAAAAAAAGGAGTGTTCTCAATTCGACCGTATATTTTTTTTTTATGTTTGTTCGCCGATTACTTCGCTATTTTTGAACCGATTTTGATGATTTTTTTTTTAGTTAGAAAGAAGATACTCCCGGAATGGTACCATGATGAGGATATCAGGGTTTGATGATGGGATCCTGGAGAAATCGAGGGGAACCGTCAAATTTTATGGGCACATGTACCGCGTTTTACATATTTTCTAAAGTTATATTGGCATTTGCTTCTGGCAATCATAATGTTATGCTGCTGAGCTGATGATGGAAGGTGTAAGTCCTCAATTACTAGGAGTTAGGAAATAGTTCTTTCAACATTAATATATGGATTTATACTCCTCTTCGTAGCTTTTATGAAGAGAAGTACAGGTTCACTAAACATTTATTTTGTTATGAGAAAGTACCATGAGACCAGGATCTGATCATGGCATCCCAGGAAATCGAGGGGAACTGTCGAAACTCACAACTGTGACTTGTCGATGTTTGAGCTTGATTAATTTATATTTATGTGCATATTACACTTTGGTGGGTTGTGACTGTAACTAAGAGTCTGATGATGAGGAAGAAGGACAATCAAAGAAACCTCTCGACGTTTTACAGTTACTACCTCGTAGTTAGACATTATACATTTCTATCTTAGAGAACTTTGCACCCTCTGTTATGAATACGTCTTAAAGCATGTTTCATGATGTAGAATTGTAGACCATCGCCATTCGAGGGATTTCAAGAACAATGTACAGTTACATATGGTTGAGCCTACTTAATATGTGCAATATGCCAAAATCTACAATTCGTACAATAATAGAAATACCGGAAATACGAAGAATAATACAAAGAAATCCTCTACCTATTTGACTCTGGTGTTCATCAGATTCATTTCACAGGTTATTGCGTATCAAAGAAAGGCGATGGCTACGACCTTCTATACTTTCATTACTTAATCTACTTGACATACCTATATGCTCTCATATTCGACAATCTATTTTCGCGCTCCTCTGGCGTCTCATTGATTCTTTTTACTTTAGTTTTGATCTTAATTTTTTCCAAGCGTTTCCGTCTATCATTTTCTGTCTCAAGTAACCGTCGTTTCCTCATCCGAGAGCCATCCTTGCCAGGTCTGCCCATCTCTAAAACTCGTAAAATAAACTAATTTTTAACAAAAAAAAACCGACTTCAAAATTGAACTTGATTGTTAACAATCAAGTACTAAAAAGTAAGAAATAAGTTTTTTAATTAAATATGAGTACCTACTGTGATTAACAGCTTAAGAATTTCTTTATTTCCACACGCGTCAGTTCAACCTACCTAAATCTTAAACTATAAACAATATTTACATGATATTTTTGTTACAATGAAAATTCAAACCAAAATTATTTATTTCAATATTTACAATAATCTGAAACAATTAGGTACTAACAAAATTTAGCAATATACAATTATTTTAACAGTATTACTATAATAAATTAATTTTGGAGTCGGTGCCAGTCAAACAAAATTAAATTCACCCTACTATCTATCTCTGATTATTTCAATCTAAACTATAAATCTATCGCCTAACGTTCATAATGTTTATACATACAATAATCAATTCACCCTACCATGTAGGTATCTCTAATTACTAAAATCTAAACTATAAATATATCCCCTAACGTTTAAAATCTTTATACCTACATACAAAAATCATACAAGGACGCAAACAATGTAAACCCGTGATCGAAGCAAACACAATCGCGTGTAATGAAATATAATTTTCGAAATTAAAGCAAAATCGCGCGAACGCACCGAGTGAAATTACGTTTAGGCGTCGACCGTCGACGACGTCTGCCCGCATTCGGGTCGGACACTCGACCGCCTGCTCCCTGCGCCCGCCGCGCCCCCTCTGCTTTGATTGTACCTACGTGCGTAGTGCGAAATACACAGGCTGGCACCGACTCAAAATTAATTTATTATAGTAATACTGTTAAAATTATTGTATATTGCTAAATTTTGTTAGTACCTAATTGTTTCAGATTTTTGTAAATATTGAAATAAATAATTTTGGTTTGAATTTTCATTGTACAAAAATATCATGTAAATATTGTTTATAGTTTAAGATTTAGGTAGGTTGAACTGACGCGTGTGGAAATAAATAAATTCTTAAGCTGTTAATCACAGTACTCATATTTAATTAAAAAACTTATTTCTTACTTTTTAGTACTTGATTGTTTATTTTCCATGTAAATCATAATTCGAGTTACTTTGTGCTAAGTTAACCATTTTTTAGATTTTGATTTTTCAATTTTGAAGTCGGTTTTTTTATCATCAATTTCAATTTATGTTTAATCCTCTAATTGCACATTGCAAATCAAAATCTTTTTTCGTTAAGCCCAAGAATTCTTCATAAAGCCATCTTTTGCACGAAGGGCAATTTCTCATGTCTGCAAAACGCTCTTCATTACACACGTAGCAGTCAGTACCAATTCTCTTCGGCATCTACAGTGTTGTGTTTTTCTTTTGTTTTTTTTATTGTTTACCTTCTTCTTCTGCTGTTTCTTCTTAATTCCACTTGTAGAGACTATTTGGTTCCTTTGGCGTTGTGGCTTAAATTCAACTACAACCCTTATAAAAGTTGAAAATAAAATAGACTTTGATTATTAAAAGTACATATTCATAGGTTTAATAAGGGCCGGCCATTCACCTGGCCCTTATTAATTTTTATCATTGATACTCATTTTACTTGATCCGAGATAAAATACACTGAATCAATAAAATCTTTCGAACTCACCTTGCTTTAACATCAAATAATCTGTAAAGTTTACTTTGTAACACCAAGTTTTATAAACAACATTATATTTCACGCCCAATTTCGTTGCAATTAAGAGAAAAAATTACTATTGAATGGCGCTGACCAAATCTCTGAACGGCGACGCGGCTACTGACAAGATGGGTGATCGTGCGCGACTGCGCTGGCGTATATTAGCCTTACTATTGGTCCTTTACACGTGTACGTAATTAATTTTTTTTTAATGCTAAATGCACCCTCCGGACACGGGGGAGGGAGGTGGTGAATCCTCCATGGATACTTCGGGCCGGCCCGATAGTTATGTCAGACTCGTACTGACTAAACACCACCTGGGATTGGCTTGCACCCGGAGAAGGTCATAAGCCGTCATCTAAGGCGACCACCCCTCTAGAGAGGGGTGGCGCAAGCGCTACTCACCTAGGTGAGGGAGCGCATAGAAAAAACGATTGACTCCCAGAAGGGCGGTCAGTCGTGAAAATGAAATTAAGTCGGCTGGCTCCCAGAAGGGGGGCCAGTCGGCATCTGAGAGGACTGGGGTAGACCTGATGGGTCTGTATTGACTCTACGCTTGGCTGATTCCTGTGCCTCTAAGAGGAGGTTCAGGTCAGCTGTCAATTGATTGGGTTGATCTGTCAGGACAGAACTAGGTCGCCTAGACAGAGGGTTCATGGATGAGGAAGGAGTGTAGTTGGATGCGCCCCGGATAAGTGGATTTGAGTGGCTCTCTGCTGTTTCGAAGAAACGTTCAGAGGCCTTTAAAAAGTATTGTTGGAGGGTAGGGAGTTCAAAGTCCCTGTGCGAGTTCGCGTTGCGGACATACCAGGGAGAATTTGAGGCCCTACGTATGAATTTATTTTGAATCACCTGCAATTTATTGAGGACTGATGCCTTTGCATGTGAGAAGATCGGGGACGCGTAGGTCATATGCAAACCTTATAAAGTGTTCGCTTGTTTCGAAGTGACATGCAGCTGTGACGCCCCAACGTAGGGTTGAGACGCCCTAAGTAAAACCGCGCGTTACGAGACACTCTCTTGACGTGAGGAGAGAATGTCAGTTTTTGGTCAAGGGTGACACCTAGAAATTTGGCAGTGCGTTGCCAGGGAATGGGCTTCCCCTGGAGTCGGGGTGGGTTGTGGCGGGCCGGTACACACGTGCGTTTTGCGTCGAAGCAAACAGCGGATGACTTATCCGGGTTTACATCGATACGCCACTCGCGGAACCAGTCGCCTAAGGAGTTGATGGAGGTCTGAAGCCTCGGGAGGATATGGCTACATGATGGGCCCTTGAGATACAGAGCGGTATCGTCTGCAAACAGGGACAGTTGTACCCCGTTTGTTGGGACGGGAATGTCGTTAGTGTATATAACATACAGCAGAGGAGCCAGGACAGAGCCCTGAGGCACGCCCGCTGTTATGTTACGCGGAGTTGAGAGAGTACCTTCGTATCTGAAACGGAAGGTACGATGCTGGAGATATGATGCTACTAGCCGGACCAGTCTCACTGACAGATTAAGTCTGTACAGCTTGACAGTTAGTCCAGCGTGCCAGACCTTATCGAAGGCCTTGGCTACATCAAAGAAAACCGCCACGGTCTTATATTTCCTAGGGAAAAAGCCGCTCGAGATGTACTCGACTATGCGGTGAACCTGTTGAGGGCATGAGTGTTTGGTTCTAAAGCCAAACTGGTGGGGTATGATAAGGTCGTTGGAGAAGAGATGGTCTTTTAGGCGGGCGAGGATACACCTTTCAAAGAGTTTCCCCATTGCCTTGAGGAGGCTGATGGGGCGGTGGCTCGCAGGGAGGTTTAAGGGTTTCCCCGGTTTGGGGATGCCTATTACGATTGCTTCCTTCCAGGCTGCTGGAAAGTAGCAGAGATCGAAGCAGGCGTTGAATAAGAGGGATAGTAAGACCAGCACTTGAGATGGTAGGTGCTTGAGGGCCATGTTGGAGACGCCGTCGGCGCCAGTGGCCTTTTTGGTCTTGAGGCCCTTGATGTAGGAATGGACTTCATCAGGGGACACTGTGATGGGATCAGAGTCTAGAGGTTTGGAGTTCAGCTCGCTGAGCTCCTCCTCGATCGACTGAAGGTGGGATGGGTCGCATGACTGAGTGCTGACTGAGCATTGTGAAGCAATGCTGTCAGCAAAACACTCTGCCTTCTCATCGTCGTCGAAGGCCGTTGAGCCATCGGGAAGAAGGAGAGGGGGTGTGAAATTTGAGGTGTCACTGCGGAGGGCTCTAGCCACTCGGTAGTAGGCTACATGGAAGGGAGTGATGTCCGCCATGAGGTCACCAAATTGGTTATTCCTCAGGTCGTCAACTGAGATCTTACTAGCCGTTGAAGACGGTTAGCTCTGGCTCTGTACTCAGGGGTCGGGTACCTAGCAGCTCTCCGGAGAGCTGCGTTTTTGGCCCTCATCAGGTTGCGGAGGGTGGGAAGAATGGCATTGTGATTTTTCACAGGTACCTTCCTCACACTGTCCGCAGTCTTTCTTTGGACCAGAAGAGTGAATTCGGAAATGGCTGCATCTATTTTCTCCGAACTATCATAATAGTTGGGGTCCATAGAGAGCGAAGGGTTGTCTACTTCCATTGCCAACTTGAGGGACGATCTGAACCGATCCCAGTCGGTAATGGTTTTGAAGGAGGGAGGAGTTGGCTCTTTGTTTCCCATAATGAGGGAAACTGGCCTGTGATCGGACCCAAGGTCTTGGAGGGTCTCAATCGTCCTAAATGGAAGGGAGACTCCCTTGACTAGAGCGAAGTCTAGTACGTCGGGATCATTCTGAGGGTAATTAAAATAAAATCAAACCGTTAGAAGTACACTATTGTAATAGTGGCCCTTGATAAACAACGGCTCTTGTTACCCGCAGGTACCTTACCCATTAATCTATAATCTAAGATCACAGTGGTTTGTGTGTTTGTCTGTCCGCTCTTTTTCCCGCTCTTTTTCCATTGTATCAATAACGTTAGCATAGCAACGGTTAATGGTTAACGACCGCAAGTAGTTCGTCTACCGGACGCTAGATGGCGCTAACAGAAAAATATTAAATAATAGAAAAAAAATTAAAGAATTTTGTCCACCTGTGCGAAGCCGGGACGGGCTGCTAGTGAACTTTTAAGCACATTAATTGTGTATCTTTACATATTTTCGCTATCATATTACCTTATTCTAGATCATTAATAATTATTATTAGTACCATCATCTAAGAGAGGAGTGTACTAATAAATAAACTGCTTAATTGTATTATATAATTTTTTTCAACATATTTTAAACATTTGGACTTTCTCATAGAGTTTAATTTTATTTGTGCAAATTTCTTTTTCTGTCAGAAGGTTTAAGTAAAGTTGATATACTGTTAACGTCAACACATCTAGTAATTGTGTGTAGGGATTCTAAATCATAGTGTAGTAGAACTAGATTAAACTTCTATTGCTTATTGTGGGAAATCACAAAAATCTATAATTATTTTAAAATCGATTTCATTGTACCTAGTCCTGTAGAAAGAAGCCATTGTAATATTTGTTTTTTTTTCAGAAGTTAGTGAATTACAATGCATACTTCTAATAGGAAACCGACGAATAGCAAAGGAATTAACAAAGAAAAGACGTCCAAAGATGATACATCTGCATTAACAAGGAAACCCCAAGAAGACAAATTGAAGAAAAACGTTTTCAACGCCTCTACACCTAGAAATTTTGTTCAAAAGTCTTCTACAGCCGACATTTACGCGCTAAAGAAAAAAAACAACGTCCAAGCAACGAAAACACCGAAAAAAGTGTTGGGCACAACACACATAAGCGACAATGTATCTCCAATGAAAGGTTTACTGAAATCATCGCCTTCGTCGTCTGTAAGTCTAATCAGTTCCAAAGCTAAAGATAGACCCGTTATAAAAAAAGAAGCGAAGACACCGACAACCACAGCTAGATACGCAACTCCGCGCACGGCGAAAGATTTACCATTCGTAAACGTAACAGTAAACTCGCCAGTATCAAAAAGAAAGATAGAACAAAATGGCGGCAAAGTTGATACGAAAATTGGAGGGAAAACTGAAGACGTGAAAAAGAAGAGTTTAAAAGTTAATAAAGACGCGGAAGAACGGCAACGTTCGAAGACTAGAACTTTAGATGAAAATGAAATCAAAGTTTTGACGACCGACCGTGTTGATAATAATGCGGAAATGCTCAATTTGTCACGAAAGCTAACTGCGAAACCGAAGGCGTTTTATGTAGAGTTAGATGAATCTAAAAAAGAGGTGTGTAAGAAAAGTCTTGTTTCTAGTCTAGTATCTAAATCCTAACGCCTAGGTGGGAAATAACTCCGAATATAATTATTCATATGCACAAATCTCGCCAGCCTCCAATCTCTTGTTTTAGTGATAAATTTTAAAATGAAGTAAAATTTAAAGATTCCATAATTTTCCTTAAAATATTTGTACTATTCTTATGTGTTGACTTATTTTATAGAAGTATGTAACTCATTACTTAGAATCACTTTATTAATTTTCTCAGATACAGAAACGTCATCTTGACATGATAATTACAATTCTAACAAATCTGTTTGCTTTTATGATAGAAACAAGGGCAAATTAATTATTGCGCTTAAAGATCCTACATTTCTTATATTAAAAACACAAAAATATATGGATTACTTAATTTCTCCTATATTTTTAAATAAATCAATAAACACGGGCAGTCATAAAAATCAATTGTTGTCAATTCGTGCTATAGATATTTTTAAAACCAATTATATTTATATGTTTATTTTCCCACTTCACTGGGGTAGATTTCTCATTACTTACAAATCACACTATCATTAAAATAACAAAACTACGCACTTCAAAGAATCAGAATATAAGATTTAAAATTGGCCCATAAAAAACAACTTTATCTTCGGGCCTTCAGATAGGATATTTCTAATTTTATCATGTTTTCGTTACCACAGTTATGAACGACAATAATATCTTTTCTCGCGGTTATTTGGAATTTGCACAAAATGAGAATACTATCTTAAAAAAAACTACTTTTAACACAATAAAAGTTATTTATCTGTGTTTTTGTATTAAATTTTTACCCTCAATTAAAGATGGTTTTATTTTTTAGCCCCAAAACGACAAAACTAGTGAAGACGAAGTGAGTTACGAAGATGATTTCGAAAGCTACGAATCGGATTTCGAATCATACCACGAATCTCAATCAGAGAATTCTGATAACAGTTCCAATGAACCTAGAGAACATGAAACAGACGAACAAATCGAGGGTAAAAATAATTTTGAAGATAAAGAAGAAACTTATTCTAGGATAGATGTTTCTAAAGAATCGAAAGATGAAGAGAAAATGTTAGATTCAGGTACAGACATGTATATTTATTAGATGATAGAAAGAATCAACTTACTTCACAGAATCTTATAAACAGATTTTTTTCTTTGTTTTGTAGTCTGTTAAAGCTCTGTAATTTACCAAAATTCATCAAAATTGGGTTAATCGAGTTGACCTTATTTGCAAAATGATAGGATTTATAAAGAGATATGTCTTTTCATTTATTAAATTAAAAAATACCTATTGAGTACAAACCAGTACTTGAAATTTAAGAAATCATTATCATTGAGATATTACTTGATGAATAAAATTAAAATATAGTACTAAAAACTTTATCTTTAAATAATGATGATCTGAAATAGAATGAATTTACTAACACTGCACAGTGTAAGTAAACTGAAAACCACCAGGCAAGCTATATCTGCTGCAGAAACCTCATAGAATGAACAAAAAGCGTTTTTACAAGTAGGAAGGGCTGAGGAAGGTTTATTCTAATCCCGGCTACCCCGAGTAGCCTGAGCAATGATGAAGTCTCTCTGTCGATTTTTAAGTGGACAGTGGACTGCTACAGATTTTGATGAGTTTGAGAAAAAAGATTAACAGATCATGTCTTTCATATGTTTGTTCCAGGTAACTTCGAACTCCGCGACATCAAATCGGCCAACAAAGCTAAGCCGATGCAGTTCATTTTGGAAGACGGAGAACCAGATGTAAAATCCTCACTCCCAGATGAAGGTTTCCAGGATATGAGTTCTAACGGCTCTAGCATCAAAACTGTTCATACAGAGGTATCGGATAGGTGAGTTGTCATAAGCAGAGGATTACACGCTATAGTTCGTTCTATGAAAAATTAAATTATCGTGTTTAACACTAACACGATACAAAAAGAGTGAAAATGTTCTATTACTGATCCGCTGTTGACATGAAACTTGACTGCAAACATTTAGGAAAGACTCATCCACACATCCGTGTTCGACGCATCGGTAATTCGGGACTTACAATGTTACATAGAGAGAGTCTAATCAAATACGGGGAAGACTTGAACTGGGCCATCTAGTTCTTGGAATTGAAAACCAGCCATAGTAATTGCTGCAGAATTAATTGTTTGACTCCACTTACCTTTGACGAACTCATATATTGACAGTTGGTCGTTCTGTGTTAATATTAATTTAGATTTATTTTTTCAGGCCACTTTTCATAGATTTCACAAAATCAAAGGCAGACAAACGCAAAAGAAAAATATTTGAGCGGTTAAAGCAGCGTGCGTTAGATATTCTGAGTATGGTAACTCTTCATGGAATGTCATATTCACTGTTCGAAATGCAACCGATTCCGTATGATTTATACATGGCAACGTTTGGCCGATCTAATTACACACAAACTGCAGTACAAACGTTTGAAGACGGTATCACAGAAGAGGTGCAAACTGAAGAAATAACACATGAAGATAAATGGACCCAGCATCCTATCAATTTCTCTAATCACAATATATATTTAAAATCAAGTAATAAATATAGCGATAATAATGAAGACCATTTAACGAAATTCACATTTTTACTTAATAATAAGTCAGATGTAGAAATGAATAATCAGATTAATATAGATGAAGATTATAAGTCCAACCCACTAAGAATGTTTTTTGAACAAAAAGATGGCTGCGGTTCCACTGAGATGTTACCATATCAGACGTATAAGATGAAATTAAAAAATACAGATTTTAACACAGTACGATTAGAAAAGTTTTTAAAGAAGCGTGAAAGTAGGATAAGTCATATTCTTAACACAAACAGAGATTCTGACTCTACAGGTTTAATTAAGACTTCAAAATATCCTTTCAGCAAAGGATACGTGTCTATCTCAACAAAAAGTATAGTAAACGAAGAGATACAATTTATAAAACAAGCTCAAATTAAAAGTGTTGTGGTATCAGATACGCGGAACAATCTTATTTTTACGATACATAACAAATGTCCAAATATAGTAGAAAATAAATGTGTGATATGTCTTTGGGACGTAAGTGTCCCCATATGTGATCCTGCAAAAATATTAGTCGCCATAAATAGTATTTGTATAGCTCGTTTCAGCGGTAGCACAAATGGAATTTTCGTGGCTGCGTTGGAAGATGGGTATGTTTCTGTAATTAGTATTTTTGATAAATCACCGAACGTCAAAGCAAAGATATTTTACCGATATATTTTTTTGGTACACTACCCTTATAAAAGCTATAAATCATGCACTTATCTCTCGATGTTTTCTGACTAGATATTAATCCTGGGTTAAAGAACACTTTGATTCTTGAAATTACCCTTCAACTTAAATACTCTTTAGCTCAACTATAAAATATAAATATAAGTAAATAGGTTTAAGGGCTAATAAACTACTATTTAATTAACTTTTCAGTTCCGTACAACTTTGGGATTTATCAGAGCAACCAACGTGGCATCCACAAGTTACTGATGAAGTACTCACAGATTTAGGGACGGAGAAGATTAATTATTTGCCACAAACTGAAAGAGACCGTGAATGGAATGCTAAAAATAATCACGTTGGATTAAATATTACGGTGAGTGATAAAACGAATTCAACCCAATTGCTGACTGTGAGAGGATCAGCGGGTAAAAGTTTCCGATCCTCTGGATAAGTAGTTGCTATATGCTTGTTTAGATGCGTCCCATAACCAGCAACTTATTAGGAAAAACTATACTGATAATTAAATAAAAGTAGTCTATATTACTCCTTGTAACATAAACTATCTATCAGTGATAGTCCCATCAATAACATCTGTTTCGGATATTATTTGGAATGAACAAATAGACAGAAAAATATTTATTTTACTATATCTAAATACCGCCTTGCTTTCCTATCCAATTAGTAAAAAGCTGGTATTTTAACATTACAAATATACACTTTAATTTTATTTATTTGTATAGATGTAAAGGGAACGATGATTTATGATCACTCAAGGGTCGCTCCATACATTATATCATAATTCATTAACTGTGTTATGTTTTATTTGTACATTTAAGCAGTTACGTGTGTAATTCACTGCCAAACCTTAAATAAACCAATAAACCATCAAATCAAGCACACTGTGTTTTCGTTGCTCCTATACTTGACATTGAAATATAGACCTTATTTCAACCTAAACAAGCATCACCTGTTTTATTCGCTACATGTTTGATATCGAACAAGGTTTTTTGCAAATTACCGTAACAATATTTATTGTAAGACTTAAAAATTGCATTTGAGATGTATCAGTGTTTACAACTTCTAATCTAAGTACATCACCATACAATCACATCACATCGAAATAATATTTTTTTTAATACTTTTTTATATTATAGTGAACAAAATTTATTTCTGTATATAATGTTAGGACGATATTATAATCACATCATTAAATCTTTCAGTCCTATCGCTGTTTGTTACAAGCATGTGCTTACACGACAAGCGCTTCGTCAATGGAATCAGGACCCAATGCTTGTATTACGGGACTCGTGGTAGAAACTTTAGCAGAATACGCGCAAGATGGTGGTAGGAGGGTGATCGGTCGGGTAAGTTAGCTAAATATTAAATGTGCCTAAATAGACTTTTTCATCCAGTTTATCTGATTATGTGACCTCATCGCACATTTCTGGAACTTTGTTGGGATCTCTTAGCGACAATCCATCTGCGACACATAAATATAATTGCTTTTTATTGTATATTACATTAACACGATACACTGAATGTAATGCATCTAAATTACACTAGCAAATTATACTTATTATACAAATTATTAATGATTAAATAGGTCACTAATTATAATAGCCATAAAAACGTAACTAATAAATAATATTTTCCGGAAAGTTATTACTAAGACACTTTGTTATTCGAACTGCCTGTTACATTCATAAAACTATGACAATTATGATTGATTTTACCAGACCTTTTTACTTGTCTGATACAAAAAAAGGAAAATAAATATTCTACATACAATTACTCAATATAAAAAAATATAAAACATGATGAATACAAAAAAAGCGACTAATTTTGTTTTGTCTATATTAAAAAACGGAGTGTTAGGAAATGGAAATGTGGTGAATGCTTAAAATATGTTGTTATTTTTCAGGTTTGCGCTCTTCAACGTATAGGCGTCATAACAATATGGTCAATAATACAAGAAAAACTAAAAAATGCATCTTCAGATCTAGGAAGGGCATATTGGTCCAAAATGAAGCTAGAAAAAAAACAAGTCATATCTCTCTTGGAACATATTAATTTTCCAATATCTAATTCAATGGAGAGTATCTTTGAATTAACCTTCAATCTTAATGCAGCCAAGAGAAGAACGTCAGTACGAAAAAAAGAAAAAAGTTTGAGGAGACAATATTCCCGCCCAAAATCTGGCGCCAGTTTTGACAGTAACAGGCCGTCGAGTGCTGCCATTACAAAAAATAATATAACGTCACCAATGTACAACTGGGAAGATGGGTTACTCTGTAACGATTTGAAAATAATGAGACTCAATAACAACGATAATTATTTGGTTGCTAAGAACTGTGGCGAGGTGTTGTGCTGTACAAAGAACATCGGTGTTGTTAAAGTTAATCGATTCTGTATTGCCAGTGAGTTTTTCTTATTTTTACTTACTTTTTTTCAATTCTTTTATCGATATTTAATTCATGGTGCAATCCCTTGGGAAAACCTTTACAGGAAATACATTAACTAAGCGTACAAGGAAGGAAATTCGCGAGTACTTCCTTCCTCCATGCCATTTATTCCTTGACCAAACTAAAATCCTTATTGCTATATAAAAAAGTAGGTGCACAGAAACTGAATTCTTCTTTTCGTCATTTTTTGACATGACACATTTAAAACTTAAAGTAAATTGCATTATATTTGAATAATTCACAATTATTATTATTTAAATACTCGACACGACCCGATTTTTTCTAGGACTTTTCTATTAAAATAATTTATGAAATAAGATTGCATTAAAAATGCAAAATATCATAAATTAAATGACTATTTCATCTTTACTTAATCGATTGTCCAAGCGGTTGTAAAAATTGAATGAATGATGAAACAACGCTGGTCTACAGCATAAAAATTAAAAGAGTACTAGAATATATCGAAGAGTGCTAGTGAGACAAGGCTCATTGTCAGTGTCCATTATACAGATAAAAATCTAACAATTCCAGCGGACTTATCAACGGTGACGTGTATCGAAGTATCGCCGCATTCACTACCCTACTTCCTAGCCGCCACTGATTCTGGGACCGTGAATATTTGCTCTATGCTTGACCAAAGGGTCCTGCTAACACTGGATACTCGGTAAGTTAAGAACGAATATATCTATACTATTATAAAACTGCAAAAAGCCGTGTTTGTACTTTTAAGATAATATCCCAGAAAAATCATAGGATACGATACTGGAATGTAAACATGGCTAAAATTTTTTTGTCTGTCAGTGTGCTTATTACGCCAAAACCGCTCAACAGATTTTAATGAAATTTTCACATTTTAATAGCTTGGAGTTCAACTTAAATTTAAACTATATTTTATCTCATTCAGATGTGTAGAACTAGAGAAACATCATAATCTTTTCGTAGTACTAACTCATACAAAGAGACCTCCTCATTTCAAAATAGTTGTGGCTGGCAAATGTTTCCTTTATTTCTATTGCACAATCCTGCATATCAATAACATAAACTGGCAATACCTCCAGGCAGTGGAAGCGGTAACAGCATAAAACTGGCTAGATTCCAGCGTTCTCTTATTATTAATATTCCCATCAAATGTTTGTGGTATTATGTGTGAAAGTGTTGACACGTAACAATTTAGTCCACGTCCATATTACATTGGAGGTATCAAACTCCGCTTGGGTTTAAGCTGACATGTCCACCGATAGGCCTTCTAATTCTATGTTATGGTTATTTTAAAAAATCCTCAGGGGATTATTCCAAAATATGCAAAAGTCACTATTACATTACAGGTAAGATTTAAAATTCTTATCATATTTTGCACTGTTATTTATCGAGTTTGATTGTTCCAGCAACGGTCCTCCTACCCCCGGCTTAGAGCGGTATCAGGTGGACTCTAAAGGCCGGTTCCTGGGTAGTGCTTGCCTCACAAGTGCTGCTATACCACAGAGATACACTAACGAGGTATGGAAAATAATTATTTGGTTTTCAATGCTGCAAAGTTGAAATTTAGTGTGAGTTACCTCTATTGAAACCTGAGCCAGTGAAGGATTTTAGGATTGAACCACAAGCGTAGCGAGAGTTTCAAAGGAAGGAGACGCTAGAAACTTTGCTGCAGAGCGAAACACAAAATTTTTCACCTCACTACAGCGAGGATTTTTTAGGTGCAAGAAAAACAGCTTAAATAAAATGATAATTTGTTTAATTAAATTTAAAATCAAAAGTACATTTACTACAATTAGTAATGTTATTTTTTTTATTGGTTTCTATTAAATGTGATTTGACTAAGACTACCATAATCACTTTGACAGTTCTTGTTCGGGTGCGGTCCTAAATCCAATCATATGTTATGAAATCACACCCACTAAACATATAAAATTGTTATAATAAAATATTATATTCTAAATAATATGTAGTCTTGTTGAGTTTATAATTAAGTGAACTAAAATTATTTAGTAAAACCATAACGGAGTATTATATTATTAATTTAAATAAGAATAAAATGTAACTTATAAAGACTATAATGACGATTCGGAAAGTACCATGTGTGTTTTTCTTTGAATAAAAAGGTTCTTATTATAAAACACTTTTCCACGCTAGCAGATAAAACGCAATTTTCCACGCAGAAATTGAATCACAAATCAAACTTCTCCGAACATTGAGGTGAAAAAGTCTTTATTTATGTTCTAAATACAAAAGTGAGTTTGTTATGCTTTCAAACCTTAACCGCTTGGGGCAGGAAGTAACCTTATTAATGGCCACAGATAAAAAGTAAGGATGTTCAGAATGACGTTTAAATATTTTCTGTGTATTGGTACTACTAAAAAATTTGTTTTGTCTGTGAATTAAACTTGTTCATAGGAAAATATAAGAAAAAAGCGCGGGAAACCTCGAACTACGCGGTGTCTTTTTTTGGCGTCTTTTAATTTTATTTGAAAATAATTGTAAAATAATAGGATTAGTATAGTGGCTTTGTAATTTATTTAGTTTATTTTGTATTTATTATTTTAGTTCCTGTATATAGGTAAGTTTTTAAGATTTTTTATTAGGTCCTTTATTACTCGATGAAAGTTCCCGAAGACCTTGGGGGGTCAATCCCCCAGGTGTTTCATTTTATTACAATCTCCAATGACCCGGGAATGGATACGGAAGAATCACTTCTGGACACTGACACCTCCGAAAATAATGCCGCTACCTCTAAACGTAAGAGAATTTCATCTCATAAAGTATTTAAGCATTGTCTTAAAAAAAGGCGACGTAATAAGTCGAATACAGAATCAATAAATGAAACTGATTGCCACTGTGACTCTGTACAGTGGACCCCCGATAATCCGGCCCCTGTCTAATCCGGCGCCCCCTGTAATCCGACATGACAGAATTATGTTTGACAATCTTTGCTAATATAGATCACGCAAGTTTGAACAGGTCACAACTCGTACGCGCCACGTATAATATATAGACTCTCGTCATTAGATATGTAATTTGTCGGATTACAAGGTACTCTTTCGTAAAAAAATCCGGACTATAGGGGTCTTAGGCAGGTGCTCTATAATCCGACAAATTCGATAGTCCGACACTGCCCTGCATAATGTTTGCCGGATTACCGGGGTTCCACTGTATTTTTAAATGATTCGTCTTCAATCAAATTTAAAAAACCACACCAGGATTTATCACTTCCAACAACACAATATCGAAGCTAATGATGTGAATCCACGACCTTCAATAAGTAGGAACCTTTACCAGGCCTCTGATGCAGCTCCTTACACTATTCACATCCAAAAGGTTTAGTTAAGCCCAAATGATAATGTCTCGATACACCCTGTTTCGTTTGGCCGATTCTTAAAAAGCAATTCAGTAAATAATATTGTTAATGGCAGTCTTAAAAGAATAGGTAGAAACAGAGTAGTATTATCTTTCACTAAATATGAAGATGCTAATAATTTCATTGAAAACCAGGCATTGAAAATAAATAACTACAAAGCATTTATTCCCTCCTCGTCTGTTACCCGTATGGGAGTAGTGAGAGGGGTACCAACAGACTGGACTGAGGAAGAAATAATGCTCAACATAACTGTCCCTCTTGGATGTGGTAACATTTTAAAAGTGAGACGTATGAACAAGAAAAATTTAGTAGATGGTAAAGCTAGCTACGTTCCAGTAGAAACTGTGGTTCTTACCTTTGATGGCCAGGTTCTACCTAAAAGGGTATTCCTATGTTACAATGCCCTCCCAGTTGAACTTTACATTTTCCCAACAGTCCAATGTTTTAATTGTTGTCGATATGGTCATATCAAAACTCAGTGCAGGTCATCCCCCAGATGTTTTAAATGTGGTGACAATCATTCTGGTGATAGTTGCAGCATTAATGAAGAAGAGGTCAAATGTTGCTTGTGTGGTGGGTCCCATCATGCTACCAACAAAAAATGCCCAGAGTTCAACAGACAGAGATCAATTAAAGAATCTATGGCTAATAACTGTATCTCCTATGCTGAAGCACTAAAATTACATCCACCAGCAATTAAGTCATATTCTGATGTTTTAACCTCCAAAGCTACATCACTTTCCCCTTTAAAACAGAATTATAAAATTTCTAACGCAAATGGTCAATCAAACTCCACATCTTATAAAAAAAACTGTGTTTAATCAACAAATTGCACCAAAAAGTTACAGTAAGGGATATGATAAAGAAACTCATGCTGTATTAACCAAGGACTATAATATACCACTGCCCTCTGTAGGTACCTAGTGTGATAGAAATAATAGCCCCCTCTCTAATATGTCTATTAAAGATCTCATAATCATTCTTATTAATTCTTTGTCCCAATCAAAGGATATATATGAACCGTCCAACGATGCTCTACAACAAATTAGTAAATTAATCAATAAAAGTAATAATGGACAATCAATTAGCAATTCTCCAGTGGAATTGTCAAAGCATCAATAACAAAAAATCTGACCTACTATATTTAATAAATATTTATAAGCCTACTATTATTGCTCTACAAGAAACCTGGCTCAAGCCAGGTAAAATCTTTAATGTTCCTCAGTGTTTATGCTTGCGAGAAGATAGGTCTGATGGCTATGCCGGTGTAGCAATAATAATAAAAAATAAAACCCCTTATAAACTCATCCCTATTCCTAATCATAATCAGACTTCTCAATTATTGCTGTTTTAATAAATAATATTTGCTTTGTGTCATTTTATGTTCCCCACCCCTCTTCCGCTATATATAATGAATTGAAAACTATCCTCACTCAGTTACCACAACCCATATTGATAATGGGAGATTTTAACGCTCAGCATCAATCTTGGGGTAGTAATAAGTCTAGTTGTTATGGCACTCAAATTTTAGATTTTGTAGTTTCCAACAATTTCTGCATTATAAATTCAGGTGTGCCAACACGACGCACACTACCAGATGAAGGGGATAGCGCTCCTGATCTTTCAATTTGCTCTCCTAATCTTGCTTCTATCCTGACTTGGAGTACCCTCACCTCTACATATGGCAGTGACCACTATCCTATAGTAATATATTCCCCTAAAGCATTAGTGAAGGAATATCCAAAGCGACTGCCACGTTTGAAATATAAGCTTAATAATAACAACTGGGAAACATTTAGGAAACAAGTAGAGGAGAAATGCTTATCACTTCCTCCCGTACAACAAGACAACCAAACCTTGTGTGCAGATGCCTTTGCATCTATCTTAATAGAAGTGGCAGATAATGTTTTTCCATATTAACAAAACTCTAAGAATCTTTGCTCTCCACCTTGGTGGGATAGTGATTACTCCACCGCCATACAAAAGAGAAAAAGTGCTGAAAAAATTTATAAACAATATAGTACTACTGAAAACTTTGACAAACTAATACTAATTATGAAAGAAACTCGTAAATTACTAAAGAAAAAGAAGTGGGAAGGCTGGAACTCATTCTGTTCATCATTGGCCCCTGATACTTCATCATCTACTATATGGGCTAACATTCGACGATATAGATCAGCAAGTAAAGAATCTGTTCCACAATTTATAGATGATGATGTTGCAGATACATTGTTAGACAAATTAGCTCCTCCTTTTGTGCCCCAAGAAATTACTGTTGCTAACCCTAATAGTTCAATAAAAAACACTACTGGCCTTAATGCTCCATTTAGTCTTACAGAATTAAAAGGTATTAAAAGGTTTATCTTATGTTAAAGACTCTGCTCCGGGTTTAGATTTCCATACTCTTTCCTCACATGCTTGAATGACACCAGCCTTAACTATCTTTTACATCTTATTAACTCAGTTATGTTATATGGTAAAATTCCACCATCATGGAAAACCCAAGAAATAATTCCATTATTAAAACCAAAAGAATCCCCTTCAGATTCAAATTCATATAGACCAATAGCACTTTAGCTGAACATTTAGTTAAAAATAGATTAGAATGGTTTGTGGAAAATAAAAAACTTTTAGCTCCCAGTCAGTATGGATTCAGGAAAGGAAAAAGCACTATGGATAGTCTAGGTATCTTCATTACAGACATTAGACTAGCCTTTTCTAATAATCAATATCTACTTGCTACATTCCTAGATATATCTGCTGCATATGATAATGTTGATATTTTAATCTTAAAAAACAAATTGCTAAAATTAGAAATCCCCACCTTATTATGCAATTTTATTATCAACTTTCTTTCAGGAAGAATTATACAAATAAATTTAAATGACTTAAATATTAAATCTAGGTTAACTTGGAAGGGCTTGCCCCAAGGCTCGGTGTTGAGTCCTCTTCTCTATAATTTATACACATATGATCTTGAACCTTCCATCAGAGGTGCAGCAAATATCCTTCAGTATGCAGATGACTTAGTTTTATATTCATCTGGACATTCCCCTTATGATCTAAGCATTGCCTTAAATAGAGCTCTCAAGCTTCTGAAACTATGGCTTGATAGAAATAACTTATGCCTTTCCGTCTCCAAAAGTTGTGCTGTGTTATACACAAATGTCAGGTCTCCTCCAACATTTTCCGTTGTTTACAATAGTGAATCCATCCCTATAACCAATGAAGCCAAGTTTCTTGGTATTATCCTAGACTCCAAGTTAACAGGTATACCACATTGTAATTATTTTTCTGCCAGATGTGAACGCTTAATTAATATTCTAAGATGCCTTTGTGGGGTTTGGTGGGGTGCACATCCATTTACCTTAAAACTTTTGTACAATGCAATAATCAGAAGTGTCTTAGATTATGGTTCATATTTTCTTGAGCCCTGTAGTAGTGCAGGAATAATTAAATTAGATAAGATTCAATCTAAATCACTATCTATTGTAACTGGAGCTATGCGATCAAGTCCATTAAATGCGCTCAGAGTTGAATGTGCAGATCCTCCTTTAAATTTAAGAAGACAGTTTCTTTGTGATAAATTTCTATTCCGTGCTTTTCAGTTTTCAGAACATCCTCTCTTTTACAAACTACAAAACTTGTCTGAAAAGGTCGATAACAGTCCATATTGGTCCCATAAAACCCCACCATGCGTGGTTGTTA
The DNA here is from genome assembly GCA_927399485.1 of Calamotropha paludella. NCBI lineage: Eukaryota > Metazoa > Arthropoda > Insecta > Lepidoptera > Crambidae > Calamotropha > Calamotropha paludella. Next base: position 6,235,978 of record OV656831.1, on the reverse strand, counting down.
GTTTCCGTAAATTTATGTCTCTCAGTACACTCACACACCGTTCTCACCGCCTTCCCATTTTTTCAGTACCATTTGAGGCTCTAGTAAATTCACCTAAAGTTTCTCTCGATTTTCACAATTTAAAAAACGACCCAAATGCCAATGTCAATTTGAAAGCTACTATTTACACAGAATATCCAGATTGGCATTACATTTATTGTGATGCATCTAAAGAAAATTCTTCTAGTATAGTTGGTGTCAGAGTTTACCATCAACAATTTGATATAGTTCAAAAAACTAAACTCCCCCCTGAAACCTCTGTTTTAACGGGAGAATGTTTTGGAATTTTAAAATCATTAGAATATGTCTTACTTGCAAAACTCAATAAGTCTATAATCTTTTCGGACTCTAAAAGCACTTTGCAATGTATAGATCAATACCCATTTAAATCCCGTTTCCCTAATAAATACATAATAGATTGTAGAAATTTACTCTTGAGTTGTAAGATGAGGGATTATGATATTCTTTTTGCGTGGATCCCTGGCCATCATAATATCACGGGCAACGAAATTGCTGATCAGCTTGCAAGAGAAGCGACGAGCTGTGGTGATGTTTACCCTTATAAAAACATAGTCCAAGACCTCCTTCATCTTCCCAAATGCTACCTCCGTAGTGCATGGGAGAATGACTGGAAAAGTTCAAGTAAAGGTAAAACCTATAAAAGTATTCAGGAAAACATCCCAATTAAACCATGGTTTTTTAAACATTTTCTCAGCAAACCAGCTACAACGAGTCTTATTCGTATGCGTCTAGGACACGTCCGTTTGGCTTCCCATCTCTCAAAACTTGGTATCGTTGATACTGATATCTGTGCTTGTGGTATTGGTGTGGAAGACTTAAATCATATTTTTTTGAGTGTTATCTATGACAGCTCTTTTTTTGTCAATTCGCTAATATCCCTCCGTGTCCCACTTCCTACATCGTTTCCTTCCCTCCTGTATTTTATAAATTTTGACTTATATTATTTGATTTCTAAATTTTTAACCGTTCATAACATTAAATTATAGCCTGTCTGACCTATTTATTGTAAAGCTTATAAACTTTGTATATACAAATGTATACCTTATTGTGTAGTCTTATAATGTATAGTCTTATTGTTTTACAACATTGTATATAACCTATAATATATTGTATATATCCTACTTTACCTATTCCTATTATTTCCAAATTTCTTTCCGATCCCGATGTTTTCCCTTATTTTCCTGTAATGGTTTCCCTACCTTTTAAACTCCGTCGTGGCTAATGCAAAAGCCGTGCGAGCCAATTAATTAAAAAAAAAAAGGAAAATATAATTTAGCGGGAGGAATTAGATATTAAAGTCATCTGAGTGAGGTCGCCGGCATTCTATTGAGCCTTGATTAAACTTTAGTGTAAAACGGAAAGAACGCTTCATGTTCTTATAACTGCTGAATCTATCATCATGAAATTTTGCATGTTGTCAATGGTACAGAAAAGGGCATCTTTTATTCAGAAAAAAATCACAGATTCTGTGGAGTTCGAATTCTCTCTTCTTGCTAAACGCAGCATGTTCTTCGCCAAGAGGATATTTTAAAGTGCTAGTCAATATCAAAGAATCAAAAGAACTTTTGTCGTCGGTTTCTGGCATGGGTTTTTTTACTGGAGCACTGTTTAAAGCTCGTTGAGCCGAATAACATAATTTTGAATTTAATATTTGTCAACATTCTCGCTAGATTTAGTTTAAATTAAGGACTAGGTTGAAGTTAATGCTTAGTTTAGAACAAAATTATAACTATTAAGGATCTTAAGATACAAAGGACGGTAAAGTGTACGGTAGAGGTTTGGAGGCACTTGTAATCACCACCATGGTCCCCAGCGGACAGCCTTTCGGTTTAGCAGTGATAGTCTTTTGAATTCTGATGAAGTAGATATTAATTAATTTATTAATGTAATTAAATATATAAGATAACATAGCATTGAAAAATGCAAAAAACATTTAAAAATAATAAAACAAAATGGCTGTTTCATCCTAATTAATTCTCCAAACATTTGTTAAAATGTTTCTTACGAATACTAGAGGATGTTCCTCACATTGATGAGCGACAAAGCTGGCCTACATCGTTAAAAGTAGAAAGGTACTAGAAAATTTCGACGGGTATTCACAAAGCTCGGTAGCTCATTGGACCGGCCATCCAAGTCGATTATTTCTAGTATTAACTAAATTAATTATTATTTAAATAATACTTACTATACTTTAAAATAGAATATACTTTCAAAATCTTAAAATACTAAGATTACCGTGATTATACGTTTAAGAAATGTTTAAGTTTGTAAGAAAACACCCGAATATTTATACTAAAATCATAGATGCGCCCCGGCACAACATACCTCGCTTTAAAAATAATCTTTTGCTAACAAAATCTAAACTAACTTTTCACAGCTCTTTAGTCGATGTCAATTAAAATCTATAATAAATTACCAGAATACCTAAAAGCAGAAACAAATACTAATCAAATCATAAGGTCTTTGAAAAAGTTATTAATAACAAAAATATTATTCTATAAATGAATACTTTGAGGAAACAAATTCTGAATGTCTGCCCCTCTACCCTTTATTGCTACGCCTTCCGAGGTGCAAAATCAAAATCAAAATAACTTTATTTCATAGGCCCTTGCGGGCACTTAAAATCGTCAATTTTACAGAATCAAAAAAATATTATTCTATAATAAAGATAGCCCGTGCGCTAGCGGCAAGTACATCCGCGGAGTTGATGCCGCGCATGTAATCGCCACGAGCGACCCAATTCCGAACGTAGGGGCTAACATGAGAAGAATCGGGCAAGAAACTCATGTGCCAAAACTCTTATAAAATCGCCAAATGACTTACAAATTGTGTATATTACAAAACGATTCAGAGAACGAGCAATTCATTTCTATTAGGTCCACGCTGCTTTATCATTCAAAAAATCTTTAACACTGTAATAAGCCTTTTTGCATAACTGAGTTTTAATTAAAAATTTAAATTTATTCATTGACAAGTCATGCATGTTACGTGGCAGCGTGTTGTACATTCGTATACAGTGACCTGCAAAGGAGTTGCTTATTTTATGGAGCCTATACCTGGGCATTGCTAGCTTGTCTTTATTTCTTAAATGTGCATGTGATAATTAGTGTTTGCATATTCTGTTTAGTCACTGAGTCGCATGCATAAATAAATAAAATAAACAATAATTATATAAAATAATAATTTTAATGTACAGTTTATTATCCGTCTTTGTAAACAGACCTAGCTGTTTACAAAGACGAATAATAAACTGAAATATGTAATTTCCTTAGAAAATCAATTATATAATTTATTATTATCGCTTAAGGATATTTAAACATAATGAATCATTGTTATTTATTACGCAATTATTATGTAGTTTTGAATATTGAGGAGGTAAATGAGTCTATTTATAAATTAATTTGTATACATTTAAAACAATAATTATTTAATTCTTAATTGTTTGAATGATATTGACACTTATAAATGTTGCATTTTCATGTATATTACGTTTCCTAAACTTTCTAAAAATGTTGTATATATAATAATAATAATAATAATATTTCTTCACACCAATTAGCCTAGCCCACAGTAAGCACTATTAAGGCTTGTGTTATGGATACTAGGGTAACAGAAAGACATACATATTAGCTACATAAATATGTGATATTCATATAAATATGTATAAATACCCATGACTCAAGTACAAATGCTCGTATTCATCATACAAACATCTGCCACTTCCGGGATTTGAACCCAGGACCATCGGTGCGAAAGGCAGGATCGCTACCGATGCACCAAACGGTCGTCTTATATTATATATTTCTTAATTGCTTAAATTCTGTTGACACTTACAAATGTTGCGTTTACATGTATATTAAGTTTCCTAAACTTTCTAAAAGTGTTGTATAAACGCAATGTTAGTGTTGCCTATTTAATAAATTAATATTGTCTATGTGAACCTTTGTAATATTCAAATAAAAATTAAGGTAACACGTGCATTCAAGGAAACATTGTGTTTTTTGTAAATAGTTTTTGGTTTATGCTTATTAGTTTTTCACTATAATGCAACAATTTATTATATTTTTTAATAGTCTCAATTACCTCCAATTCAGGACACAGGCACAGAAAATTATAGCTAAAGCAGCTAACAAACGTCACATGCATCTGTGTTGTTATTCATTAGAATGACGATTTCAAACGCTACAAAATTTAATTACATTTATGAATTAATTGATCATTATAGGCCTTATTTTCGAGGAGAAATGCTATAATTACTTAGCCCCCAATGCTACAAGTGATCACTAGGGATGAGTCGTGTAGCGCCAGCGAAACCCGCTAAAACTCCCCGCTATACCTAACTCACGTTTGTTTTGTTAAACACATAGTCACCAACCTTAAGAAATTCAACAATACATAGAATCACATCAAAGAAATTCGAATCAATTGTAGTAAACTAAATTTAAACATATAAAATCAAAAACAATAAGAAATACAAAGAAATATATTGAACAAAATACAGCATATGTGCAACAAATTAAATTCATAAAACGTATCGTAGTCTGCTCATTACGGATAGAAAGTATCCAATCGCTCTCTGCCCGGAACAAACAAACAGCGGAACAAGCTCACCAAACTGTGAAACAAAAACAAGCACTAGAAACAAATAAGACTGATAAAAAAACTCACGTTACTCCTCTACACCAAACCAGTACCCCTTTAGAAATAGCTACCTGTCCAAACTAAACGACAGAATAGACTACGGCACTAAATGAAACCCTACAACACACAGAATCTTATAACTCTCCATATAATAATTAAACTAACAAATTAACGAAAAACCTAAAATCACAAACAACACCATTTAAATTAAAATAAATTGTCCGAAACTACGAAATTATAACTCTATGCCTTTTAAAAAACGTAAACAATACAAATAGCCTCCATTAAAATATATAAATACGGTAGAGTTCGCTCGTATACCTTTAGCGAGGAGCTGATTCCGTTACCCTAAGGGATCACAAAAAAAAAAGAAAAACTCACGTCACCTTGGCCTCTTGGGTCCGTATTTGGCCCGCCTTGGGTCCATTCACGGATCAGCGATGCCTGGTACAGGAGTCACCACATACTGGTGAGGTGTGTGCAATGCCACAAACGAATACCCTGTCCGTATACGCGCCGCCGTCTTTTCTCTTCTCCTCCTCACGAGGATTGCGTTCTGGGCCTCCTCCCGAACACTTTCAGCGGCCTCCTTTTACGAAACGACGTCCTCACAGAAGGTGACCACCACCATGATCTCCGGTGTCCAACATGGCTTTAGCCACGCCGCCGGTCAGCGTGAGATCAATACAGAACCTAAATAAATATTTCATTTATTTAAAAATTTACAAAAATAAAGAGTGGCACTCTTAGGCTCCCATGGATTTTATCTCAATAAATAGGGCTAGTTTGAGAACTGTTTTAGCAATATATTTACTATGATACAGACCTTTAAGCGCCTTGTAGAGAACGGAGCGCAGGACAAATGCGAATGGCTGCATTTAAAATATGTAATCTGCTTATTAATTTACAAATAATATAATGTATTGTTTTTATCGACTCATTCTCACACCCAGTAATATATATTCAGAACGCTAAGTATAATAACTCAACAAATTTATGTGAAATTACCTATTTTAATTCTATTTACCTACCTGTGCACTAACATGGTGCATTAAGGAAAAATGCTATACTCATTTTTACAGTTTCTTAGGAGCTCTGTTCACGGTAACATCAGTCAACCTATAAACATGGATTTTAAAAAGGAGTCGAAACGTCAAGGAGTTATAAAAAAATATACAGTTTAGGCATCTGAAAGTGTAAAAAAACTTATTAATTTGAAACTTTTATAACTTATGAACTTCCAAACTTTTAAATTTGAAATTCCCGCGAATGCAGCTGCAAGAGAAATTTAACATAACACAAAGATAATATTTTGATTGATTAATGTTTTATTCTTATGTAAACATATTGAATATAGGATGACAAATGGTTCACCACATGGGGGAAATACAAAACATTTTAAAACCCCGTCCTTAGTGACATAATTACGTCGACGATCCTGAATCATCAAAGGAGTATATAATACGTATTTATTAATTGGTCAGCTTAGTGCATAAATATCTTTAAAAAGGTTTAAACATTGAGGACAGTTTTACTACTAATAGTAATGGAGTTTATGAGTCAAGTGATATTTCTTTTCGGAATTGTGTGTTTGTTTCATATTGTGTGTACAAAAGAAGTTACTAGCCCGCAAGTAGTCGGCGATGATCATCTGATAATATTCGACGACAATTTCCTGGATTATCTTGCAAAAAGAAATATAAAGGATAATGTTAAAAAACCTCCGCTAACGATAAACGATTTAGATAAATCTCAGCGTAAAAAAGATGTTGTTAAGCCTATTACTCAAAAAACTGCTACTGTTGGAACGGATATCGATAATCGAAATTTCATTACTGCCGATGATTGTCCATATGGTTATGTCAGAATGGGAAAATGTTGCTTCGAAGATAACGTTTCGTACGACCAGAATAAATTAGAAGAATGCGATTACGAAGAAGATTAGAATAATGGAAGAGAATAAAAAACAAATTTAATGATTCCAGTATAACAAATGTTATTTACTTCGAATTAGACGAAGAAATTTGAAAAGAAAATCGTCAATCCTAACTACCAGCTATCAGAAATGATATTTAAGAAATATTGTAATTATAACTATTAAAATATGATAGTTTAAGGTTGACAATTGGATCACGATTTGAAAATTAACATATTCGACGACTGATTTAACTTGGACTTTTGATGAGATCACTTATATCACGGAAATAAATCATCAAATAAGAACGCTTTTGAGAAGAGCTAATGAAACATATTTCTGAAAGTGGCGCCATCAATCATATCAACATCTAAACAGTTAATATTTCTGCGATTGCTTAATATTTCCTATTTAGTAAATTATGAATGAATGCATACGTCATCTATGACCGATGAAATAAAGTTTGGAATGATGATACCTAAGTGATTTATTTTTAGTGCCTACAATTTTACCTACCTACATTTTCAGTGTATTGATTCTGTAGATAAGCAATTATTATTTTTGTTATCGCGCATACAAATTGTAAATTTACTGCAATAAACTTTGATAGTATTTTTACAAAAATATAATTTTATTTACCAACGACACGGGGATCTATTGTTCTTGGATTAGTATATCCAAGATCCGAATAAATTTCTACCAAAATAGTAGTTGTGGATGAAGCTTGCCACACAGAAAGCGGCAATATTGTTCAATTTATGTATGTAAAGAATAAGTTTACTGCAATACTTCTTCCTTATTGTTTATTAACGGCGGCCTCGACAGTCTTCCTTCCTGAAGTCGGCGCTCTTCCTTATTGTTTATGAGGTCCTTGACGTTTTACATGTTACTTCCTGGCCCAATTTTAAGCGGTTAATACTAAAACAGGAAATGAATTATCAAGGGTTGATAAATGATTTGAATTAGTCCTGATCACCATTTCTTTTATAATGTTCCCACTGCTGGGGCATTTCTTTTAAACGCTAAGCACATAAAGAACGGGCATCCATAACTAATAAACGCGTGCCAGATATGAATTTATGATCAACAACTATTATTGCAAAACGCCTCATGAGAACTCACAGTCTTCGTAAATTTTTAGCCACCCATATATGCTATGTGTGATGTAATTACATGGCGAAGCATAGCATAAACTCATAAAAGCGTTTCTGTTACACACCTCTGCAACAGCACAGAAGCACATAACACAGTGTTGCCAGTAGCCGATAGTCAAACTTAAGCTCATAAAGTAACATTTTCACGAGAAAACATTATCTTTTTTCATATAGAAAACGACTCTAATACTGTTAATCTCTCTAAATTTAACTTGTAGCAAAGAACTCGCAAAATAAAACCAAATTCTACGACTGTGCTGGTCGATATTTAGCTTAGACTTTCTTATTAACTTCTTAATACTCTAATGACTTATTTAAAATATTTACCAAATACCAATCGAAGTTAGTGTAGTTACTAATTTTACTAGTTTTGTAAAGTTTAGAGTCATTTAACATGGAGGTAACGTGAGAAGATCAAAAGTAAAGTAAAAGGTTACAAAAGTAACATTCTGGCAACACTGATATAACAGAGCAATGAGTATACTAACATTGCAATTTCAGATGGCAGTGAAATCAGTCATATGGTGCCGTAGCAACCCGTGTTGTATTGTGGCGCTACAAGAAAACGGCGCGCTGCTAACATGGGACCTCACACAAAGCGACATCCATGCAATCAGCGCCGTAGAACAAGCAGCTACCAGCGTGACGGGTTATAACTCCACACTTGTAAGTATATGCACTATTATATTCTTTGTTATTCAAATATTTAACTAATATATTTATATGTAAAGAAATTATTGCAAGAAAAAATTTAACTCGTGTCAGATGTCAAGTCAAATCCACATCCCTTGCTATCTGGGCGAATACTCTTCTAATAACTCCCTCAATGCATCTGTAATTCCGAGTATTTATAACCCGTCCCTTTTCAAAGTACAGTAAATGGGCACCTTCTGAGTTAGCTCGCTTCATCGAATACCCTGTCTAAGCCCCCGGGCTTGATTGGGATCAAGACTCAAGAGCTAATCCATTCAAAATTAGAAAAAGAGTACTCTTTCCATTGAGCTACCGAGCTTGATAAAAATAAATACATAGCTGTCTCTTCATCGATTGTTGGATACTTTTAAAAGTGTTATATTCGATGTTGTTAGTTCCTACAACTCGAGAAGATAGCGCTGCTGGAGCCAGTTTAAAAAATAATTCAACGTTTTTCAAACTCGCCCGGATTGTGAGGGATGCTAAGTATAAACCAAACAATTTATATTGTCATCTTACGTTGTATAAATAAGCCACTAGATGTCGCCTTTCCTGCAACTTTAGTCGTGTAATACTGTAAAGTCAGCTGGCGTTTGTTTTTCCGTTTCGGAATATTAAATCGACAGTTCTTAATTCAATCCTGGTTTAATTTGCTCATAATCCACCAAGGGATGTGTGTTGGAGAGTGTGTGGTCGAGATAATTCAATTTAACCACTATTACTGGATATACGACACATTTATTCTTGGTTATCGTAATTTACCTTAGTCATTCTGCGACCACAGCTCCTGTTAAGGAATCGAAACATCAGGATTTCATATAAAAACAACAATCAACGCGTTGTAGATCCGGTGATAGTGGTTTTATTTAAAATATGCTTGTCTTTGTCTTTAGGCGCTAGTAAGCTCAGACGAGGAAGTACAGGTGCACAACCTCCCAGATCAGAGCGATACGAAGCATCTGCTTCTGTTCCAGAAGTATGCCACGCTTTTATAGGGACACTTATTAAAATACTTCCTACTAAATTGGTTCTTTTATTTCTCTTTCCTGTTTAACAGTTGTTTTCCGGTAGAACTGTGTGAGGTAGCTAAGCAATGCGCGAGGAAAAATCCACCAATAGTTGCACGATAGTAGGGAGATAAAGTGTTAAGTAAGTAATTACAAGTGCTAGTTTCTGAGAAATGTTTATTCATTTAATATGACTTTCAATGTTTGCTTTTTGTTAATGTATTTACAACGATAACATAAGAAATATATTAATAATCAGTAAATATGTCTGGCTAATAACTTCTTATTTAAAATTGCGAGAATACTTTTTTGATTATAGAAAACTTCGTAACAAATAATAGTCCAACTGTTTGTATATGAACCATCGACTTTGCATTGTCTGTTTTTTTTATTTACAAAATAGGACATGCTTAGTACCACGTGATGTTAAGTTATTACTGCCCGAAAAATGGCCACACTCTTCAGACGGAATCCTCAACCCAGAGGAATTGTTTATTTATTTATGGCTGCGGTATTTACAAAGACCACAGCCCTTATTAACTAATATACTTACTTTATATAAAATGGATAAAATACAAGTGGACTGTGTCGTGGGAGTATGTGCGTGTGTGTTTGGTGTAGGTACCGTGGATGTAAATTGTGTATGATGTGTAGCAATAGATTCTTTCTAGACCCCTACTAGCAATATAAGAGGTATCGGCTACCAACAAAAAGGATCCAAACGGAGCTCTGTTACTCACGTGTTCGTCTGTCTGTCACACAGGTGTCAAAGCCAAAGTGTTGGACTTACAGTTTTCAAATTTTCACAGATAAGCATGTTTATTAAGGGGGGGTCGAAAAAATTTTTTATCCTAAATATGTTTCCAAAGGATTCAATAATGAGAAATAAGTGGATAGAGGCTTGTAACTTATCAACCTTTGATAATCTCACCTACATTTACATCTGCTCATTGCATTTTGCTCCGAACGTCATAGATCGATGGCTTAAATTTCAAAGTAGATGCATTTAAAAATTGGGTGCAGTTACATCAACTGGTGTACCTAATGCAATTTGTAAATATATTTTATTCTTAGTTACAATTCTTGAATATGTACATTATTAGTATCATTATTTAATCCTATAAAAGTAACGATTGGCTTATGGTAGCTATAATTTCAAGAACTCAAAAATCAATTCAAAAACGGTGAAAGTTTTAGGTTATATGCTCACTGTCAACAGTATATAGGTATCTAATGCTGGGGCTGCATTAGCGGGCGAAGATTCGTGTCGCGTTGGCGCGCTAAAACATCGTGTACGAGCATACGCGATGTTCTCGTCTGCATTAGCGGACTAAGATTTGTGTCGCGGTGATGCGAAACATCGTGCGTCCCGCATCAAAGTTTGGGCGACACTGAAGTAGTGTTGACGATCGATAGTGGACTATCGATAATTAATCTATAGTCTATCGTTATGAGATAGATAGCAGGGCTATCGATCGTAGTATCGATACTATCGATCGTATTGTTGCCCGTAAATAAAAAACTATTGATAGTATCGATGGTATCGATTCTATCGATAGTATAGATTCTATCGATAGTATCGATGGTATCGATGGTATCGATAGTATCTATAGGCCTATCGGTAACACGTATTTTTCAGATGAAAAAATCGATAGAAATACTATTGATAGTTTGGCAACACTATACTGAAGTGACGTAGGTGTAGCCAAGTGAAGCGAATATTGCCGACAGTGCTCCGATAATACATACATCGTCTTCGCCCTAATACTACGCGCTGGAACGATCCACCCGGCAACACTCCTCGCATTAACACGAATATTCGCCGTAGCCCGCTAATGTAGCCCCTGCATAACGCACACTAAACACTGAGTCGAAAGGGGAAAGCGTCTGTCCGAAACACCGCTAGCACTGCGGGTTAGAGTGAAAGAGGACGAGCCTGCCTACCGCTGCCGTATGTGTGAAAGGAAGAGAAGCCAGACAGACTGGCGCCATAACGCGTTACGTTACGAAACGGTTTACCATCCCATAAGAAGTTATCATTTTAAAATATTTTGCGATGCGATTCGAACGCACTACTTTCATCTCGTGAGTCTGGAACTTTACCACAAAGCTACTACGCATACGAAGACTTACTTACATTAACTTCATTATAAGCTTTGAGATATGAGGGCTTTCCCCACTACTGTCGCAACTCATGCGCATAACTCGTCAAGTATAAACGATTGAGAAAAAGTATGTAGTTGCTGTCTCTCTTGTTCGGTAACGCTGCCACTTACAGGGACTAGCAATATAGGAGTACATATTTGGTAATGTATGTAAATGTCCTTCTTTATACTCTATGCTGCATTCGGACAAGTTTGAGTATTTGAAGTATTGCCAGTAAATTAAACATAGCTAGGTTTGGTAGTTTTAAACGCAGTCGGAGAGTTAATTTTTTTTTGTTTGTAACTCATCGGACAGCCCGTACCCCGCACAGCCCGCACTTGTCAAAGATGCTCAACCTCCGCAATAATTTTCCGAACACACTAAACACGACGGCATTGAGCTTTTATTGGAATAGTAATAATGATGAATATATCCGTAGTGATAGTCAAAAGCTAAAGTTTATAGGTTGTCCTCAATATCAATGCAATTAACAAATAATTAGTTGATCTTTATTGGACATGATAATAATTAATTATTTAAGCTCTTTTATAAACTATTGAGTAAAACTACAAATATTATTAGAATTATAATTTTCACGATATGTTGAGACAGTGACTCTTGTATCTTGGCATATCGAGATAGTGCCTGTTGGTTGCATCGACATAATATATACTAATGAACATGCCGCCGCCGCCGTACTCGTATAACGTGCAGTCATTTCTTGGTTTGAGAAGAGTGACGAAGATGGCGTATGATTGACAACGCTTTCTCTTTCCTAATAGGCTCTCAATTTTCATGACAGGTACGGCATATATTTTGAGAGAGAAAAAGTTTTATCTCGTTCTTTCGTAATGCCACAATTCTCACCGCTAGGGCATGTCCATTAGTATATGTCGATGGTTGGTTGGCAGACGCCGCCGTTTTCTTACTTTATTAATATTTCGAAAATGTGATTAAACATTGACTAAATATTGTTGTTAGTGTGAAGTTAAATAAAAAAAACTCTAACTAAAAAACTCTTGGGAGTAAATGGGTATTCTTCTTTTAAACAGCATTAAAATATTTAAAAAGTTATTACAGGTCTTCGATCATATATTTCTGTAGATGCACAGTTCCATGTAAAACTGAACAAAATATTGTCCCCGCATCAATACGTACTTAGGTAGATGTATACCACATGAAGTATAGCAAAAAACGTCTTAAAATATCGCACGGTTTAATCTAATTTAGATCTTAATTGATAAACGTTACTATGGAAATAAATCCATTTTAGGTTCAAAACATAATACCTTGTGGATTGTCAGAGGTAAAATTTTATGACTCTGGAAAAAAGCAGAATTAAAACAGCACATATCCAAACACAAGTGTATTAAAAAACTAAGCTTAATGTATGACAATAAAGCACTTAATCGTACAAACAATAATATTAGTTACATTCTATGTGACATTGCATTTTGCGTCCGCGTCTTATCGTTGTCACTTGGAACACAGACAGGAATGGAGTTGCTTACTTTTTTTTTAAATTTTAAATGCGATACCTGGATGGATTTAAAATAAATTAATACAATTATCTTTCTTTTTACTTTTACACGCAATAAGTAGTAAATGGGTTTTGATGAAATTTGGTACACGGCGAGACTTAAGAAATAGGATACTTTTTATGTTGTAGTATTTTGAGAAATCATGACTATACGCTCAGTTAGTAAGTGCGAGTGCGTGCTTGTGTGTGTGTGTGTGTGTGTGTGTGGGTGGGTGGGTGTGTGTGGGTGCGTGTGTGTGTGACATGAAATGTGAAAATTTTTTGAATCGTAAGGACAGCCTATATTTGAAAGATTGCTCATGGATTTAAAGACATCTCAAATAACATATTTCAAGATTTAGGTGCCTTGGCACAAATTTAACTTGTTGTACAATTGTCTTTTTGATTTCTTTTATATTTTAGCGGTTTTTAGTTTCCCAGCATAATGAAGTCGTATGTCAATATACTTTTTAATTACAGTTTTCAACAGCGCTATTTTATGATCAAAATTGAAGTTATGGTTTGAACAAACCACACTAAATGAATTCGGTTTATAAAACTCCTCTGTTCTATCTGGGGCGATAATATACCTCCACTTTTCTCTCTGAATTTCATTTTTCGGAAAACTAAAACAATAACAAACTTTTAATTAAAATTTAATAAAAAAAATTGTAAAGACGACTCCAACTTTTTCCTGTTGACTTTGTTCGCAGGCACTTGATTCATATTGTTTTGTCTTATGAGCGGCCTACTCGAGTGTGAAAGAGATAGACGAATATTATAAACCTAGCAACCGGCATGTCATATAAATCTACAAAAAACAATTGTTATTAAAATATTAATGAAATTAGACTTAAACCATGAGAAAAATGTGTCAATAAGTTAAAATAAAATTATACTTACTGGAAATATGACACTCCATCCTTCTTTAAAGTGTAATTTTTACAATTTTTCACTACGCACTTTGGCATTGTTGATGTCATATGGCACGCGCGGGCACGGAGCGAATGAGAGCGAAACAAGGCATATTTTTTATTTATGCCTTCTTTTAATGGTGCCACTTTTTAAGCGGCAACAGTGCATCTACAGAAATATATGATCGAAGTTACAGGTCCTTAATTGTCATTCCTTGTGTTTGGCAGAAAAAATCGCTTGCGAGCGCTTACCAGCGCTGATAAACAAACTATACAGTTTTCGGCCAGGACACGTTTGCTAACTTCAGTTGCCCTGATACAATCCGCCATTTTGCTTATTATCGCTCAGCGATCGCCATTTTGCTTACAAGCGTTCGCAAGCGCTTTTTTCCGCCAAACACAAGGATTGCCAATCAGTGTTTTCGAAACATTTTTAACAGATTAGATATAATGCTGTTGTCTTTTTCATTCAACTGCTAATAGGTATAGTTTTGATTTGCAATTTCTATAAATTTTGCTCTTTAAAATCTTATACGATTATGTTTGTTCTTTTAGTTATAAGAATAAAGAAATAATTGGTAATAAGAAAATGGCGGAAGACGATACAAACGACATTATGTGTATTGACACCATGGATTCTTATACTACAGAAGATTTTGAACAAGCAGCGAATGGTAACTGAAAGTTTGAATTATTTTAAAGTAAATATAATGCAAGCTATATTTAGTATCAAAGTACTTAAAACATTGTAAGAGTGACAAGACTTTTCTTTTTAATTTTCGTATACACATAAAACATAGTGAGTTTTCATTGATTGTTATTTTATTTTGATTAGTTCTATCTTGTAGTCATAAAACTTATAAATATAGCTACTTATAGTTAAAAATACGCAGAAAAATGATAAATTTGCAATTATTGCATATTTACACAAGAACATACTTATAATCAGATATATTAAAGAAAACTAAGTAAATTTTATAATTTTTCAAAATATTTATAAAGAGGTTTTTAAAAACTGTGTTAAATATTTTCAGATAAACCTTTAATGACGCTCTTCAAACGTTTAATCAGTAATGAAACTAAGGAGAACACTGTTCTAACTAATGTTCAAATAATGGACATTCTAAAAAAAGAGTTCAACATGGACATATCTTACATACATGAATTGGAAAAAGAGATATATCTCAATTTAATGAAAAAGTTTTTAAAAGACTGGCCACTGTGGGATGACTTTGATCGTTCCATACAAAACCTCAAGCACAAGAATGACACTATATCAATAAGAAATAAATTAGAGACCAATCACAAAAACCTTAAGGCATATTTGAGTAAAATGTTAGAAGCAGCTAGACCTTACATGAAAAAAGTTGTAGACAACACAAAAGAGGCTACTAGCAATGAGAAAACTACAGAGAATATGGACAGTGACGTCATCTTACAAATACAATGCACTAGACAACAGCTAAATCAATTATTCTACCGATGCCCTCACCCAGACCTCAAGAACAGAATATTTAATGTTGAAGTCCCTAACAAGATAACGGTGACCTCCATGTCTCTTCGTGCGCTCCTGAACTGGCCTGGCATCAGACTTAATGTAAATTTAGGGACCGTAGCATTCAGGAGAGATTCTCTTCACATTTTAAAGCATAAATTAGTTAATAAGAAATTGAACTATACAAGACCGGAACCCAGTTTACTTTGTACAAATTTGCAGATGAAAGACGTGAAACCGATTAGTACATTTTATACTCTGAAAGATTTTTGTAAAGTTTTTACAGGTGATTGCGAGCTTAACTCTAATGAAAGAGAACTTATTCAGGAGATATCGTTCACAATCAAACAAGATTTCGCGAATGCTCCTGACGTTAATATTTCTTCACAGTTCCGTAGAAGTTTGAACAAGTATCCTTATGTCCGGTATTTATACTCGGAGGTTAATACAGAACAGGCTTGTAAGTCCAATTCATATGATTTACAACTGGAAGAGATGATTACGCCAATGTTTACTTTCAATATTTTCAAGTTTGATATGATCCCACAGAAAATACCGAGTAATTGGTTGACAATTGAGTGTACGCTATGTAATGTGTCTCGTCCCGTCTCAAGTAATTTTATAGGAATGTTGGAGCATTTTCAGAATAACCATCAAGGTGAACCGGTCTGGTTGTGTATGAATTGCAATAAATCTTTTAATATGATGTTTTTAGCAGAAAACCGCTGGAGGCATGATTGTCAGACTGAAATTAGTACTTAAATATAAAGACTAAATATTAAAAAAGAAACTGCTTTATTAAATAAACTATATGACTACAATAGACAACATTTCGTTGTTTTACACTCCTTGTTTGTATTATTTCATTTTAAAATACAGTTATACTAAAGCGAACTGTATTTTTTAATAAAAATAATATTTCTTACCTTCACACTAATTAGCTTAGACCAAAGTAAGCTAATATTAAGCTTGTGTTATGGATACTAGAGTAATGGATAGGCATACATATATGATACATAGGTATACTAGGTCTGCAATGCTGCTGCTGTTTGCAAATACTGAGCGAAACACTACCTTACCTTACCTCACCTAAATTTCATCAATGTAGTCTCAGTGGTTTGGCCGTGATCAGCTTTTGAATTTTTCTTTCGGTGATTATTCCTCCATGGTAAAGTCTATATTTTTTTTAAATAGCCTATGTTCGTGAGGTTATAATCATGTATGTTCATGGCAAAATTCGTTCGAATCGGTTGAACCGTTAAGTATCAGGAGGTAGACAAGCGAAATTTGTGAGTTGCCTAAAAGAGAGCTTCGCTCAATAAAATACCCATGGCTCAGAGGAGCTCGTAGTCATCACAAACTTTGCCCCTTCCAGGATTGGAACCCAGGACTGTTGGTGCGAAATGGAACATCTGGTCTAAGGTTGCCTGAACATAACGGCAAGCGCTAATTAGGTATTTCGTTTTGCGAGCGTTGTTGTGTGCGTGAACTGCAGCACATGAGTAAAGAAATGGAACAGAGACAAAGCTTCTAAAGAGCTAGCAAAATTTATACCTATTTTGGTAGAGTTGACACAATTCAATAAATTAAAAATACAAATGTTCTTTTTTTTCACATTTTTTATTAAAATAGGTTATTTTTTACAAATTACTTACTCTAAATATTTTTTTTTATTACTTCTGGTTTTTAATAATTTGTTGTGTCTTTTAAACGAATGATAAATTCTAAATCTAATATTTTTTTTTTTCAAATAAACCAATGGGAAACACTCACATGGCATATGAAATGTACAATCTTGCAAACGTGCTAATATGTCAGTACCAATATTAACAATTTGTACATGAAGATCAAAATATTCGCTTTGGGAATGATACCATAGGGAAGCCCCCTCTCCCACTTGCGAAATCCTGCGCTCCGATTCAATATATTTCCCAAAAAAGTTATTGTAGGTATCTATTCAGAATTACTTACACAATTTTACCGAAATATCTGGTATAATTTTCCGTAAAATATATAATAATGAGTATTGAGTAGTTTTGATTATAGAGTTGTATACCTTTCAATCTACATAACACATTATAAATATAAATTAAGTTTCAAGTACAAACTTACCTAGTAGACTCCTTGGGATAGTTAAAATAAGAAATATTTTTAGTCTTTCTATTATTATTCATGCACACAGTACAATGTACAACCACATTCACAACACTTTTTAAAAACTAAAACTAAAATATTACAACGTATTATGTGAGAAACTCGAAAACAAAACACGCACAACGTTCAAGCGTCGCGTCGCGTCACGCCTGCACGCCCTGTGATTGACCACTGGCTGATCTAGTTTGAAGCGGTTTCGGCTTATACGTGACAAGCGGCCAGTGGTCACGCACACACGCGTTGCACTTGTAGTGATGTACCTATCACAGCGCATTCGTATGTAGCTTTGTCTCTGTTCAGTTTCTTTACTCATGTGACTGCAGGCTTCACGCACACAAAGAACGCTCTTATACGTGTGTGGCCGTTGAAAAACAAAACATGGCAATTTACATTTGATTTGATTGATAGTGAATAGATTCCTTGTACATTATTTTTTCTTCAGCTCTATACTTTCTTTTTCCCCGGGCTTGATTGGGATCAAGAGTTAACCTATCCTAAATAAAAAAGAACTTTGTTCGAATTGAAAACATGTTATGTAGAAATTTTGATTAAAAAACTATTGTAAGAAATTAAAATAATGGTATATTAAAAGTTATTAATTTTCATCAAATATATTTGGGTAAACCTATTTTAAAGCTATATCTATATTGTCGACCGTTTGCTGCAAAGGTCTTTTCCACCTTTCGCAACGAAGGTCCTGGATTCGAATCCCGGAAGGGGCAGATGTCTGTATGATGAATACGAGCATGTACATGATTCATGGGTGTTTATATATATGTATATATGTATCATCATAACACAAGCCTTACAGTGCTTTCTTTGGGCTAGGCTAATTGGTGTGAATGTAAGAAATATGTATTTTTTGCTTTGCTTGAAGTGTCCAAACTATAACATCTGCCCTGATAGTAGCAACTATAGCCCTTCCATCTCGTGTCTGCAGATAAATAATGACTGAACTAAAAAAACGAACCCATTCAGCTGCTGCAAGTTTTACAGAAAGAAATTAAATATTTTTCCGTTAGCGCCATCTAGGGTTCGGTAGACGAACTACTTGCGGTTAACGCGTTGTTATGGTAACGTTATTGATACAATGAAAAAAGAGCGGACAGAAAAAAAAAACCACTGTGATCTTAGATTCAAACTCTCGCAGAAGTTCTTAAATATACGTTCCATTTCGATGCACCAATAAGTTACGTTAAAAACAAGGCACGTCAAGTGCAGACACTCCCCAACTCCATTTTAATACTTAGTTCAAATTCGGGTGAATTTAAACATTTGCCTAGATGTATTTAATTTAATTTTTAATTTAACAATGCCTTATTTTTATAAGGTATAAAATACGCCTGTAAACAAAACAAGCAAGCCTACGAGCCCCCAGAACATTATTATAGCGGGTTCCATCTTAATGGAATGTTTAATATTTGTAAAAATATTACTTTCGATGTTGAAGGTTAACTTTCAAAATTGGTGGAACGATGCTAGCTCATAGTAGAAGTTGAAATACGTTTGTAAAGAACAATGGCAAACTCCCATACATCATTTTCTTTCACCTAAAATTGATGCGTCTTTAGATTAAAAAATACTAAAATGATCAACCATTAATTCCTGAAACTGCGTGTCTTAAAATTTTTTATTTAAGAGGCCAGGAAAAAAAGTTATTAACATTCGAAGTTTTTAAGATTAAGTAACAGTAGTGTTATCACAAAATCGATTATATAAATCGATTACATTCACTCTGATTAATAAACAAATAGATATTATCAAGACCAACGTGTTTGAAAATGTATCTATTATAAACTGTTATATATGTAGGTAATTAGGTATGCAATGTTGTTGAAATTAATAGGTACCTGTCGTTTAAGTCGCTGTTGAAGTGTTACCTACTATCGATTAAATTCGTTTAATCGCCGTAATCGATATATCCAGACAATTATGGTAACCTTTTTATTTTAAATTCAATCAACGTCTGTTAGAATATCAACATATTTAACCACATTATTAGCAATGCTATCGTTACTAATAGGTCGCTTAAAATCGAGTGCATGCCATCTTATTTCTGCATGTTGGTAGCTACTTAAATAATAAGTAGAATAGGCTATTTGACTAATTTGGAAAAATTGTTTTAAATGATTCTATGATACACCATAAGCACACTCCATTGATATTTCTGGCAGATCTACTATACTTTTAGTAAAAGACAATATTAAAGTTTAAATTATTAAGACCGCGCCAAAAACGATGTTTCTGTAATGGAGATGATCACGTGGCTCGTGTGACGTCAGAAGCAAGTCAACAATCGACATATTCTTAACCTCAATATAAAAGCACAGCTGAAGAGAATTTTATCATTTTTCTTCAAATTTATTGGTCAAAATGGTATACAAATGGTGTATAGTGCCGCAATGTACAAATACGTCTATAAAAAGTCCAAACAAAGTTTTTGTTTCTGTTCCTACGAATCCCAAAAGACGAAAGATGTGGTTGCGATTAGCCAGAAGGGACCCAAATAGCATTTTAATGCATACAAATGTTTTTATGTGTGAAGATCACTTTAATGTAAGTAATGTTTAACTTTTACATTATTAAATTAATATTAATTAACATTAACATACTAGATAGGTACTTAGAAGATAAAATATTGTATAATTATGAAAGCATAACACCGTGGTTTGTATGTAGAATTCAAACCATTATCTGCTAAGTTGTGCTAACTTCTACAATTATCTGTGTTTTCTTGTAAAAGTTATAGTTTTTTCAAACATAATTTTACCAGTCAATAATACTTTTAACTGTTTGTTTTGCAGATAGAAACTGACACCAAGAACTATATGATGTACAAAATGGGCTTTAGTCAGAAGATACTTTTAGCAGATGAAGCTGTGCCAACTAAATTTCATTGCCAAGATGATCGCAAAAGACGGCTGCCCGATGTTGGATCTTCTCGAAAAGCGTTCCTTAAAAGGCAAAGAACTGACCTTGTTACAGAATGTCTTCAAAATCAAAGTGTTACTGAAAGATTACAAAAAGATGATGTTATGACACAAATTATTGAACCTGAAGGTATTTATCACAACTATCATATAAGTACTTATATGTTTATGTTATTCATATTTAACTTAAATAAATAATTTTGTATGTTTGTCTTTTCAGAATTACCAAGGACTCAAGACAAAGAAAGTATCACCGATTCTATTGTAACTGTAGAAAAATCTGTTCAAGTAACAACAAAAGTGATAAAGCATTATAGGAGCAAAGCTGTTCAAACAATATGTCAGAATATAAGTATTTCTACCTCCCCATTTAAAGTTTCTACAATATCTCGTTTCACCTCGCCTTTTAAGCCTAAATACTGCCATCTTCAAGTATCACAGTCAGGAACTGTAAAAGTACTGAAGAGAAATATTGGCTTCGAAGATGAAAAATCTGATAGTGATATTTCTTTGTTTGAAAGTGGCCATTTATCACCTTTTATACCTACATCATCATCAAAGGTTACTGATTCTGATAGTAATGTAACAGATACCAATGAGAATATTGAACAATTACAGTGCCTTAAAAATACTATGCGTTTAATTGAAAAAAAACCTTTGTTGTATGTTGGTATAACCAAAGAATGTTATTTCTTAATCCAGTTGATAAATAAGCACACAAATGTAAAAGTAGAACATATTTTGCTATGCTTGAAAAAAATTAGATTAAACAGTTCATTTTCTGAACTAGAGGATAATTTTGGAATTTCATTATCTTATGCCAGTAAAATATTTTTAGGAAATATACCAATTATAAGTAGCATTTTAAGACCATTCATTGTAAACTTAGATAAAAAATTAATTAAAAGGAATCTTCCTATTGCATTTAGACAGAACTATCATAATGTCAGTTGTATTATTGATTGCCTAGAAATTGATATACAAAAACCATCTAAGGCTCTTCATCAGGCACTGACATGGTCAGAATACAAAAAGGGGAATACTGTGAAATATTTAATATCCTGCACTCCTAATGGATTGGTTAATTACGTTTCTCAAGGGTTTGGGGGTAGAACAAGTGATGTTACTATAGTAGAAAACTGTAACTTTCTAAATGGATTACAACCAGGAACCTGCATCTTAGCTGACAGAGGCTTCAAGCACCTAGAACAGATACTTCATGAGAAGGGTGTGAAATTATTAAGGCCACCAAGTGTAAATGCTGGTGCAAAGTTATCAAAATCTGAAGTTAGACAAACTAAAATAATAGCCAGCTTGCGAATACACATCGAAAGGGTAATAAGACGAGTGAGAGAATATCATATGCTAAAACAACATTCAGTGATAAATACCAACATACTTCGAGTACTTGATCATATAATTATTATTGCATGTGCTCTAATAAATTTGCAGGATTCTCTTATTAAATAGTTAAATAATAAAAAAGAAATACAGAAAAGTTTTTTATTTAATCTCATACACTGGTGTTAACATACAAAATAGGGTAGACATTTTTTTTCCAAAATGTGACTAATTTTGGTAATAATTTGCTAATATAATCACTGTCGTAAGGCACTACAATAATGTCAACATTTTTTGTTGCTTCAAACCTACTATCAGCAACACAAAAAAAACATTTTTTTAATCCAGTTGCATACATTTGCAGTTGCACCTGTGCCATAAATTTCTTGGTGATATTGCCATTTTTTAAATAAATTTCTTTAGTTTTGACCTTGGCTGGGCATTTTATTTCCACAATGGCATCTTTTGTTATACCATCAGGAGACGCTGCTATCATAGGATGGTCTCGAGTTATGAAAAGCCCACATGAGGTGATTTTCTTTTTTAACTTACTACTCACTGTTTTTAAGACAGATAATTCTAAATTTCTGCCTCTTCGCATTGCATCTGTATCAGGTATTTTTGCACCCATTATAGATGCAATTAAAGAGCCATCAGGTGTTTGACATACACTCACTTCATGTGCCCTAGAAGCAGTGATACGGCCATATCTCATTTCGTACCATAATCTGCTCTTGTTCTGCTTCCTTGTGGCTATTTCAACTTCACTTATTGCTGCGTCATTGAATAAATCTCTCATCATGTCTGTAACTTTGTCTACATCTTGTTTCATATCTGGCGACTGGTTCATTAAAAACCAGTGCAATGAAAATTGCATCACACCACTGGGTTTAAAATCCTTCTGATGCTTAAGCAACTCGCAGTTATGAATTTTTCTTTTCTTGGCTTCTGCTAAAAAATCTTCATAAACTGATGTTGTGCTTGGTCTATGAGGGACTTCTTTTCTGGACAACTGCTGCACAGTTATGTACTTCAGTGTTGTACCTACTCTGGATAGAGTAGGTTTTCTCCAGTAGCATTCTACTGAAGTGCATGACGGTTCTTCACTGCGACGATGGACCCACATCAAAAATGCAACTGCATGCTTGCATCCCCCAGCTGAAGCTGCACAGTCATGGCACTGACAGCTAATAACTTTGCTGTTCTCTTCATCAACAACCATCGTCACATTGTAAGCTTTTGTTCTGACGCGATGTTCAGGGCACATTTTACATTTAACTGTGCACATTCCATCCTTCCGATGTAGTTGGACATATCCAATTGCATCGTCTCCATAAATTTCCCTTGCAGATCTGTGGAACAAAAGCAAAGACCATGACAAAAATTGACATGTTTTCTGTATAACATAACCTATAGGTAATAAAATATTTCAAAAAGAGAACTTATATTATACCTATATTATACTTACACGGCTGTCTTCACATTTTTAAGTTCCGCAGAATAATAATCAGCGTTATTCTTAAAGAAAAGTGCAACCATAAATGCGTCAATCTTGGGTAAGTTGCTATTATCGGCTCGCACAAAACTTGATTCCATTTTGAGATTGTAAGTATAAAAGTCCAATTAAAGATTAACAAAAAATAGCTCACAGATGTAATTTTATCACTCAGAACGCGTACAACCTTTATATTATAAAGTAGTCTATGCGTATACGATACAACAGGCAGTCGAAATAATCGGTTTACTCGCTTGTGACGTCAACAGAGTTGCCACCAATCACAGAACGTTCCCATCACAAATATTTTTTATTTTTTAATATTATTTTATTTCGAATATTTTGGAAAAAATATACATATTTTAGTATATATAAAGTGAAATATGTTTGTTTTAGGCGATTAGCTCACAGGATGACCACAATTTTTAGTATATTTTCAATGTTGTCAAATAGCCTACATTAAGTAGGTGAGTATGTTGCACCTGTTTCACGGGAGAAAAAAAATAG
Organism: Calamotropha paludella; assembly: GCA_927399485.1. Classification (NCBI taxonomy): domain Eukaryota; kingdom Metazoa; phylum Arthropoda; class Insecta; order Lepidoptera; family Crambidae; genus Calamotropha; species Calamotropha paludella. The sequence goes on along the minus strand of OV656831.1, from coordinate 6,212,008 downwards.
CAATGTTGCTATAACAATGTTGCAATAAAAGAAGAAAACACTACATATTTCTTAATATCAGTACTTGATTTATTTTTAAATAACACAAAGTATAATATAGATATAAATTATATTAGTAAACAATTAAATGAACTGATCAGAATATAATGAAACCGATTTTTACATAACTAGAACAATTATAATAAAATGGCAACACGAAAGAAAATGGTACCTAGCGGAATTTCGATGTTAACAATCAATGATATGTCCCAAAAAGCAGTGTTTTTTATTCTGGCTCTTACTAGTTATAAGCTTTTAATGTAAAAATGTTGAAAATTATTTCATTTCGTTCTGTATAAAGAATATTTCAAGACGCTCAAAAATATCTCAAAGAATATTTCGCCATTGTTCTTTCGACGTGTCTACTAACATCTCGGTAGTTCAGCATTCAGAGCACTACACCGGATAGTGAAAGGTCCATTACGAATCCCACCTGAGGGTTCGGAGGCGTGGTTGTTTTTTTGCGTAATTTATATAATTTGCCTTGCGTTTGCAGTGTCACTATTAGGTCTAGTGTTCCTTAAATTATAATAAAAAAAAAACAAAAAATACAGTTTTTAATCAATTTATATTATAAAGATTAAATTATTTGACCATAGACGGGAAATTCTTGAAGTCTACGAAGCGTTTTCCTAACTTGGTGTCTATGGCGGGGAACACCGCTCGCAGAGCCTTCTTCGACAGTATAAACGCCCTTCTAGAATCGCCGCTGACACGGACATCGGTTATTATAAGGATCACTGAAATATACTACAAAAGTTCAATCTCACGTTATCTTTGGCTACCTAAGAAATTGTATTTTTTTCCTACGCGTTATAATGCGTACAGTGCAGTTTGTGCATGCACTAAACACCACCTGAAGGTGCCTTAGCTTGGGAAGGCTATACAGGCTTAATGTGAGCGATCGCACCCAGGGTGACAGGGCCACGCAGCGCCGCGTTAGCTTCAGCGCATGTATTGTAACTTTTCTGATGCATGGCTTTTCCTTTGCTATAGATGCTAATTTACCAAGGTAAATACACAAAACTTCATAACGAAGGGTCATATTTTTTATTGTATATCTACACAAAACGATATTTGAATCTGGTATGAAATATAAGATCATATTTAATGTTAGTCTATGGTCTTATGACAACTTTAGTCTACGAGAAATTAGTAACTCTTTGGATATATAATACTAGCGGCGCGTCCCGGCTTCGCAAGGGTGGAAAAATTCTTTAAATTTTTTCTAGCATTAAATATAGCCTATGTTACTCAGCGTGAATGTAGCTTTTCAATGGTGAAAGAATTTTTGAAATCGGCTTAGTAGTTTTTGAGTTTATTCTTTGCAAACATACAAAATACAAATCTTTCCTCTGTATAATATTAGTGTAGATAATGCTTTTAGATTGTAATGACTGATAAAACACAATTCAATTAAATCCAGTTGATTATAAAATAAATTGTGTTTCAATATAAATAAATCTGTACATGAAAAATATTATTAATAAATTCTTATCGATATGAATATGCAACTGGTACTTCTTATCAGAACTTACTTACTATATAAAACTAGGAACCAAGTCAAACTACGCGTACACAGATCCATAATGTATTATATATAATGTAGGTACATACATAGGTAATGCGGTGAAATATTCAATGACTCAACTGTCACTGATATAAAAGTCAGAACAGGTGGATGTTATATCGAAAAGAAGAAAAATACGCTATTTTCCGAAATATACAGTCAGATAGTCGCAATGACGACATGAATCCGTCGCCATTTTGGTCAGAAAGTGTGACGTATCTTGCCGGGTCTTTTCTTCTCTTCCTTTTACAAAGGCTCAGTTGCACTTTTCGTACAATTCTGCCAATTTAGCGTGATTTGCCATTACACGGTAAGGGTTCCTAGTAATAACCAAAGAATTTGGAAAGCACTATCCCTTTCTATGGCACAAGACAGATTCTGGAACAAAATGACACATATTTGGACAAACACAACGACACACAAAGCATACACAACACTGTGGATAATGCGGGCATTTAAGGCAGGGAATATATTGTCCCGGCAAATAAGTTGAACATGATTTTGAAATCACGTGACATGCGCAGTAGTGAATAATGTACCTAAACTTGCTACTGCGCATGTTACGTGATTTCAAAATCATGTTCAACTTATTTGCCGGAGACTATACAAACATAGACACATATGGAACCACACATATGGGCTTAAAATTTTATTTTATTATCAGTTATGAATTTTTAAATAGTTTTTAGAAGTGGGGTGTTAACTAAGCGTAGGATCGGGCTATAATATAGGGCAGGACATCATACAGAGATTAGAGGAGCTTGGGGAAGGCAAAAACCATGTGTTCGGCGGATCCTTCATCTAGGCCGCACTCGCATAAGGAATCATCCTTAACCCTAATTTTACCGGGTCTTTTGTCTCTCACTATTTTATATAGTGCGTCGATTTCTGACGTCAACGCGCTGGCCAGTATTTTGCGGAATAAATAAACAGCATGGCGTCGATTCATGACGTCATTACTACTGGCCAGAGACTGATGTATATTTCGGAATACAACTATGATATCATAATAAGATGTCATCTATAAAAATAAAGATATCAAGTTCTAATGTCATCGAAATAGACTTAAAATTTTATGATTTTTTTCTGCATATTAAAAATATACGCCTGAGATATGTGCGAACTCCTAGATGCCACACTTAAACCCTTGGGTCACCCTCTCCTATCCGTCAAGTTCAGGCGCGACCGTAATTTAAATGACCCAAAGTCTCCCTGACCTGGAAACTTCTTTGGGTCCCCGCAAAGTGTACAGTCTATATTTAGTTCTTTTCCTTGCAAATTCCACATTTAAATAAACAAATTTAAGGGATAGTTGCGCATATTTTATATTTAATTTTGACGTTTCACTCCTTTACAGGACCCATGATCACAAGGTGACTAAGATAGTGGTAATTAGATAGTCTTCACACATGACACAATATTTTAATTGTGCACGTTTAAATCTGTTACATTTAAACTATTAAAATGTATACAAATCAAAATTATTATATTTTGCATTTTATTTAGTTATTTAATTGTCACTACGATTACTGTAAACTACTGAGTCTACCACCAGTTCGGAAATTGGGAGAAAAAGAATTTCCGAACTGATTCTTCTCCTTCTAAGAACAACTGGCGAAAGAAACTCGGACAGGGGGACCGACCACCACCTTACTTTTATTCGCAAAAAGAGCTAAGGATATGTATGACGACCACTATCTTAGTCATCCTTTCATCACGACTCCTGTAAATTAATCGAAACGTTAGGATTTAATAAAGTATGGGCAGCTCTTTGTTAAAAAGTTGTTTTATTTAAATGTGTAAAGTGAAAGAACTAAATATAGATAGTATACCTTATTTGCGGGGACCCGTGGTTTATTAGAAGATTCCAGGGCAGTGAGAGACTTTGGGACCCTCACATTACGGACTGGAGGGATACGTCCCACGATTTCAGATTGGTATATCGCACATATCTCTATCTATATATATAATATAGATTTTATGTATCATTATTATCACCACAACACAAGATGCCTTCTCCAATAAGTTACAAAATTATAACTTCTTGTTCGGTTGATTGGCATAACGCACTAAAAAAACAATAAAATTCCGCCACACTTTCTGTACACATTTAATTCTTACACTATCGCATTTAAATATTTAAGCAATGAATCACTAACATTTATTTTCAAGTTTTCATACTCATTTTCCAAAAAAAGGAATGTATTGTTTTCAGGATTTATGTATGTGATTTTTTTACTCTAACATAAATTCTGAATGTTTGAATAGAAGGATTTTTGAGGTATGATACGCAGACATAGGGACACTCATAAAAATAAAAAATAAAATCAATAAGGCGGCTGTATAGAACCATTTTCAAATATTCATATTTGACGGGTATTAAATTTAAGGCCTTGATAAGCAGATTCCAAAACTATAACACATAACTTATGCATGAAATTTTCAAGTGTGCCATAGTCAAACATAACTATTTCTACTTTGGAAAACGATTTAATCAAACTTTATATAAATAATTTGAATAAAACACTTTTTTAACGGATATTGCGCATATTTTATATTATATTTACAGGAGTCGTGGTCACAGGATGATGAAGATAATGGTTGTCATGTATTTTCTACTACCTCCACAATATTTTAATCGGGCGCGTTCCTAATTGTTATTTTTTTTTATATAAATCAAATTGTTTTCTTTTTACATTTTATTTAGTTACTAAATTCTCACTACGATTACATTGTATACTACTGAGTCTACTACCAGTTCGGAAATTGGGATGCCCTTCTGAGAAGAACTGACGAAAGAAATTTGGGCAGGGGGACCGACCTCCATCTTACTGTTATTATTTTCAAAAAGAGCTAACTACATCATAAGGTCTTGCAATGTGTGTTTTAGAGGTATTAAGGTGCGCGGAAGTGTAAGAACTAAATAAAATTATATAGATAAATAAAAAATCTTTCTTTTTTTCTTTCTTTGTGGCTTGCACGATTTGTGCATTCAGCCAGTGTCAAGTTAGTATAAATTGCCAGTTGATGAGTAATTTCCTAGGTTTCAGTAAAGATGTGGGGTTTTACTGAAACCTCCTCGAGGCCTTGAGAGAGCGCGAAAAGACACCTTCCACTGTTTTGTTTCACTTGCCAACACTCACACATATCAAGAAACACTCAATGGTTAATAAACCACAATTATTACACACTAATATCAACCATAACACAAAATTTAACAAGAAAACCAAAACCATTAAAGTGATACTTCGCGCTCCCGCCAAAAACTAACCCAAAATAAAAAATCATAAAACCTTATATGGTAAATAATAATATTTTGTAATTTTTATTCTCTATTAATCATTTTGACCGCCATTTGGTGCGCTGGTAGCAGTCCTCCTATCGTACCCAGGGGCGTGCATACCATATAGGCAATTAGGCAGTGCCTACCTCATTAAGAACCTAAATAATATACTACTAGTATTAAAGTTAATTTAGTTTAATTGGTTCCGTAATTCTATACTCAACCAAACTTCTATTGAGCACCCGCCCGGTAAGTTTTTCTTTACTACGTACAGTAACGGTAGGCAGTCTAAAGATTGCCTATTCGAAGCGAGCAGCGTTTCATACAACATAATTAATAAAAGTATTGGTCAATATTATACGGCCGCAATATAAAGTGCGCTCTTTGTCCGTGTAACGTTCTAAAACATGAGCTACGCAATTTAAAAGTATTTTAGTTTCCTAGGTAAGCAAGCTTACCTGCCGAGCGAGATAAACCGACGACCCCCGATCCTATATCTGTCTCACTCGGTTCTATACGCAATAGATGAGATGGATACGCTACCGCACGAGAGCGGATAAGTTGAACAAGTTTCGACTTTATGGCGATGTCATCACTTATGACTATGACTTGAGACGTATACCTACTGAAAAAAATGACCGCTAATCAAGACCGTTATTTTTCACTTCATTCAGAAGTCGTTCGCTCATATGCGGAGCCGAAATCTAACTACCTATACTAATTTATTAGAGATAATTGTTCTGTTAATGTGTTTGATGTCGTTTTCGAAGGTTTGTGGACTGTGTTTACTGCTTTTTTATCGTGGATGACGTGCTAGATCTTCCCCAGGCTTGGGGTCTCCCGGAATTTCGAGCTGTCGTCGTTAGTAAGTACCTACCTATATTTTTATACGCACTAAATCATATCTCTATTAATCTGCAATTGTCGATTTCTTAAGTGTTTTGTACCATATAAATCAGAAGTAGGTAAGAAAATCTAATAATATAATTTTGCACTAAATGGAATAAACATTCAAGCATTCCTATTTCTTATTCCTCAACCAGGACCAAGAGACCTTTTTTAAGATCCTGGAAAGTGTAGCAAGCAGATATTACCATGTAATGCTACCATCGGTAATTTGAATATTTCAGCAGATTTTTCTCTAAGCGTAATTACTTACATGCTAAGCTCTTTCATCATCAATGTTTTTAACCTATCAAGGATCCAAGATTGTAAGGCCTATCTTATTGCAGGATAGTAAAGTATTAACTGAAGGCAATTAAGCTGCAGAGACCATTCAAGTGGCAGAAAAATCCAGACCAACCTTTATTCAGTATTATTATGCGAAATACTAGTGATAAAAAGAAGAAACTTTGTATGGCTTAAATGCTGTTCTTGCTGTTTAACGAAACGATTTAAATATTTGGCGGAATATTCAGTTGAACAATAGTTTGGACTATTCTGCCTTATGAAAACCTCATGGATATAAATTGGTGAGTATCTATTATGATATATTTTTTGTTTTTAAACATAGAATGTGTAATAGTCATTTAAATAATATAACTAGCCAAACATGTTTAGCAAACAATATGGCATATAAAGATATTCCTTATAAACTAACAACATATTAAGAATTATTATATAATTATGAAACCATTGAAATGAAATAAATAAGTAGTAGGTATATAAGATTGATGCTTTATGTTCAATGATTATTTGTCTTAAAAGTGTGTTTTACCTAAACTAGTAACATAAGTGTATCTTATGATCAATTGAACATAAAGGGAATTCCCTTATTTATTATGTATTCTTTCGATTATTTCGACACATGAAAGCTTTTGCTGAACTGGTCCGATTTTAATACTTTTTTAGTACTCATCACTCAATTGCTTTTTCTCTTTTATTTCTAGTAAAATGTTTGAACTAGCTTACATTTCCTCCTTCAACTCCAACAACCATAAATATATTATACTATTTACACTAGATTACATTAATTAAAATGAATTTTGATATATGGTTATTTCAAATGATATGTACTTGCATACTGTGTACATTTACTATTCTTTTGTTTCAGCTTGTAGACAACTTCAATAATCTACATTCAAAATACATGAACAAATATATTTGTATATTCCCAGTGTAAAAACAAATTAACTGAACTTTTGAGAAAGAAAAAATCTAAAATTATTATCACAATGACATCATTCATTTAGGAGATGGTGAGTTTTGACTCTTTTATGTACAATAATTACATTATAAGAATTCTTAAAATATGAAAAATCATCATACAGAATGTCAATATCATAAGGATAATTAATGTTGGTGCTTGTGTTTTATAAGTGAAAATAAAAATATTTTTTAATTTCAGATTTAGATAGAAAAGAGAAAAAGCTTGCAGCTGTATTGAGTTTACCAGAATTAATCATCCCAAGTATTGTTGCATTGCCCGGCAAGTCTTCTTCAACAAGCTCTACACACTACTCCCCTATACCATCACCTTAAATCAATTGGTAGCTTTTTTATAATAAGAGATATTTTTGTAATTATTAATTTGAAATCAGACTTCGTTTTTTTTGTATTGTTGATTGTTGCATTAGTCACGAGACTAAATAGGATTAATATAATTAATAGTGTTAAGTTTGTGTTGTAAAAATAGCAATCATATAAACATTTTGATGGCACCACTTATAGATTTATATTAGTACCTAGCTTACTTAAGAATAATAGATATATTGCAGTGTTTATTTTTAAATGTGAATTACAGAATCCGGTAAACAACATGAATTTATTGAAGTTGTACCAATTTGTTTAATTGCAAAAGAAACCTTATCCAACAGAATAAAAAGACATTTATTTTCTGCTCAACTAACGTCATGGTACCTACTGATAAATTATTCGAGATGTTTGCTGGGCTAATTAGTAGCTATAAGACAAATACATGTTTAAAGTGTAGTGTAAGTGTTATGTTTAAAATATATTTATTAAATAAATTATTATGACAGTCATAGTTTGTTTTTAAGTATTGAAAGCGCTAGATTTGTTGAGCAATAGAAATGTCCAAATAAACAAATGTCATAAGCTGATAAGACTTTAAAAAGTGTCTTATACAAATTATTTGAACATTAAAATTACTCAACCATATCTATAGCTAGCTATATTACAGTACCTAATCCACATGAAGTACCTAAAGCTCAATAATTAGGTATAATAACTGAATTGAATATGATCTTGGTTAATTCTATAAAAATAACTTGATTGTTATAAAAAAGATAAATATTAACTTAAATGTAAAATATTGTTAATTTTAATAAATAGTTGTTTGCATTCATTACCAAACATTAGCCAATCAATCATATACTTATTAAAAACTATCAAGTGCTTTGTAAATGGCACAAATTAATTTATAAAATGAAATGTATGACATGATAGGGACGACTAAAGCGTAATAAATATTATAAAGCCTTTGTAAAATCCATAAAGCTTTTGTGATAGCCATAATAACCATACTTGATGCAGTTGACAAATACTTGTTTGATTTCAATAAGATTGCTTGTTCACGTCGCTTAATCAAGCACAACTTATTGCTAGAATCATGTTGCTTTGTGCGCTCGTATATAAACAAGTTTCTTGATACCCTCTAACATAATTTTGATTATTCCAACCCATTATTTTTTTCAGTGATGAAAAATGTAACAATGCCGCCGAAAAGTGCCTCCTTCCTTTAGTTCGTGTTTTTGTATTATAGTTGGCTTTATCACGCGCGCGCGACCGATAATTTAATTACATTAGTAATATCATTACAATATTATCTATTAAGATAGCATTTTTTTGTTGTTTTTTGTTAATTTCCTGTGTGAGTGTTTGTAGTGTACTGTGTGTAAAGAAAAAAGATGTTGATGAGTGTTTTTTGTTAAGAATAAGTATCGAAGTTATTCGAAGGTATTTAATATCGAAGGTATTTAATAATGGAGAAATTACAGTGTGCCGATTGTAAGGATTCGATTTGTGTACAAAAACTACGTACCTATCCTTTCGGACAATTTACGTTCATAGATAAATTAGAAATCGTTTCTTTTACTAGACCAACTCCAAATATCGAGCTTATTCAACGGAAAGGTAAAAATATCAGACATTTCAATACCAAATATTACGACAGTTATACTTGGCTAGCTGGTTGCCGCCATTCGAAATTATTGTTTTGCTTTCCCTGTCTTTTGTTTTCTACAACAAAGACGGTGTGGAATGACACTGGTTACGGTGATTTTAATAATTTAACAAACCTTGCTAAGAAACATGATCAATACGACAAGCATTAGTAAATGACGTACTAGAAATTTATTTACAAAAAGACAGATGAGTTGATCTTGTTTATAAATAAAATAAAATTTAGAAATATAATACATAAGTAATACGAAAAGGTTCGATCGAATCGACACAAACTGCAACAACATTTTTTTTTTTTACTCAATTTACCTCAGTCAGTGTATTATTACTCGTATAATTATTTATACCCGGTATTCGTAAATCGTGAGTGATGATGTGAAGTGACAAAAAACTTATAACAACAACAACGGCTTTTCTAAAAGCCTGAAAAAACCTGCAAAAAAAGTGGTAAGTGAATTTATATCCATATTACCTACCAAATATTAGGAATTTTTAAATGATAAGCGCAACTACGACTTGTTAGATCTACAGTGCCTACCGCGCTGGAAAACCAATGCACGCCCCTGATCGTACCGATGGGATTTCGACCTGTCCCACCAGTTAAACTGATGTGCACCGTTTATTTAGGTCGCTATGAAACCATTTTAGAGCCTAATAATTCAGACGGTAGTAACACAACTTCGAAAGTCTAAGTGTTAACTAATACAATCAAACACTTTATCATTACAATCAGGTAAAGTCACTGTTCTATTGCCCCTGCTGAATAATGCATACAATCATGAATAAACATGTTTTATTCCCAAAGGGATACCAGTCAATAGTAGATAATGCTTTTAGCATTAAGTGCACCTATTGTATTGATATGTTACTGTGATTAGTTTTATTCAAAATTAAATATAAAAAATGCACAAAAATGGTTTTATTTAAATTTAAGTGAAATTTCAATAGAGGTTTGGTTTGAATTAGTGATGTGTCGGATCGTTAAAAATGTATAACAGTGGATACGGATCCGAATAGGGATGTTTTTTTACACCAATTAGTCTACCCCGTAAGACTTGTGTTATGTATACTAGGGTAAATGGTATACATACATATATGATACATAAATAAGTGTATTAAAAGAAATATATATAAATACCTACCCATGACAAAGGTAAAAATGCTCGAATTCATCATATAAACATGTGACCCTACAGGGACTCGAATCCAAGACCGTCGGTACTAAAGGCAGGATCGCTACCGTTTCACTAAACAGTCGTCAATATTTGGTGTCAAGATCTACGCATACGGATATGGTCTTTTTTTTGTAGCTTCGCTCTGGATTCCAATCAAGACAGGATCCACGGTGAAACAAGCTAACCCAGAAGGTGCCTATTCACCTTGGCTTTAAAAATGGACGTGTCATAAGTACTCGGAAATAACTTAATTTTTCTTATTCAATCGGTGTCGATGCGCGTGACTTTAAAACGATAGTTAAGGCCACTTGATGCTTTGTTTGACAGGTCATGTCTCGACTTACATTGCGCGGGTCTTTCTTTTCTATAACATTTAAATATATCGTTATTTTATTAAGAGATACCACAGAGATTAAAACTCAATTGTTCTCATTATAGATATAATTTTAATAATATTTAATAAAAAAACTTCCTTTAATAAGTTTTTAAAGATATAATTATTTTGATAAGCTTAACACAAAGATTTGTTATTGATCACATAAAGATAACTGATGTACCTATTATCTTTGAGTAATATAGTATTGGTATGATAATTCACTATGATAATTTTTCGCAATACAACGGTGTCAAATATTTGATTTAAAGAGATAAAAAATATACTAAATGGAATATAATAGTTTTTCATTGCCACAAACATATAATTTCATTTATGTACATATTGTAAATTAATAAGGTAAAAGATCCGCCAAAAAAGTAAGGGATACGAATCTTTCGCATCCCTCGGATACCCGCGGATACGGATACGGATATCCGGCTCATCACTAGTACTAATATTTGGCTATAAAGCCCTTAACCGACGAGCTTGTATGAAAAGGCTGATGAGAGTTGAAGAAGCTAGAGATGTCGAGATCGTAGTAAGTAGAAATCTTTGATCTCTGCTTACCCCGGGAAAAAGGCGTGTTTTTTTTTATTTGCATAATAACTTTTTTTTTATTATTTGCATAAATTACAAGGTACTGTTACATTACATCGGTCTTAACGAAATACATCAACTGTCGCTTATATGGTATGTAACAGATAAGCAATGACAACTACCCTCCGCACTATTATAAAACTGTATTGCGGCAGTGCAGTATCACCGCGACCAATAACCACTTTAACTTGACATACGGACAGTTATTCTTACGCTCAGCCGTCAGCTCAAATACACTGGTCGCATGCCGGTAGCGTTAAAATTTAATTACAGTATATGTAAAGACAACAGATATCATTTGCCAACTTAATCTCTATAAAGTTAAAACTAAATGTGTCAATATAGTGAAATGTTTTCAATGGTTACAATTCAAATAAACATATTTTAAGAGTATATTTTTAGTATTTTACTTATATAACTAATATAAAGATTTATATAAATATTAACTTAGATAAACGTTGTGAGACTTAATATAATAATTTATTTTTATTATAATACACACTTACATACATACAAACACAGTTATACGTGATTACATATTAATTAACATTACATAAATAAATAATTCTGCACTATGCCTTTCATAATTATACACAATTTTCTTTGCATCTTATGATTTTACAAAATTTTCAGTGGAATCGTAGTCTAGTGTGAGTAAGTATTCGGTAATTAGTTTTAGACAGATGTGTCGACTTTTTTCCCGTAATGCTGGAAGGATAGTACTTATTTTATTGTACAGTCGAGGACCTGAATATCGTAAAGAGGCTCGAGCAAATGAAGTTCAAATCTTTGGTATTCTGTATACAGCAGAAATTCGTCTTTTGGAAATTATAGGAGGAGGTATAATTTTATGTTGTCTGACAAGTACACACTTTATAAATAATTGGCGTACAGTTAGAACTGTGAATTCTTCGTATAGTTTTTTTGTGGAATACCGAAACGACTTCGCGTTTATAACTTTTATTACAGCTCTTTGGGCACGTTCAACTTTGATCAAATGTGTTTTCTTAGCATTACCCCAGACAGAAATTCCATACGCTATTAGAGATTGACATAATGAGATATATATTAATTTGATAGTTTCTTTGTTTTTAATATGTTTTATTTTTTTATAAATATACCTAAAATTTTCCTAATTCTGGTACTTAGCGTTTCTATTTGCTTTTTCCAGTTAAGATGTTGGTCCAAGGTTATACCTAAATATTTAATATATTCTACTTTTTCTAAAGCATAACAGTTGCACAGCTGATTACTGTTGCACGTATGGATTTTTATACAACGTTAGATGGTTGTTTATTATTATAAATACTGAAGGTCATGAATCGTGTTTTATCCTTGTTCAGAGTTAAGATATTATTACTAAGCCAATCAGAAACTATATTCAGTCCAACTTCACTGGATTCTCGCACCTCTGACCAAGTAGGTCCGGTAAAGAATAGCACCGTGTCGTCAGCAAAAGAAATTATTTTACCATTATGAAGCTCTTTATGTGTAAGATCATTTAGATAAACCAAAAACAACGTAGGCCCAAGAACGGAGCCTTGTGGAACACCATAACAAATGTCAACAAAATCACTACATATTCCGTTTATGCTCACTGCTTGAGTTCGGTCGCTCAAATAAGATCGGAAGAGTTCAAGTGGCATACCCCGTACTCCTGCAAGCTCCAGTTTTCGAATGAGGATGGGGATAGAGACAGTGTCAAATGCCTTTGACAGGTCCAAAAATATTGCCAGGCAATTTCTCTTTCAAGTTCATCGAACACATGCTCTGTCAAACTTTCAATGGCATCTATAGTCGACAACTTTTCCCTGAATCCAAATTGATTGGGTGAAAAGAAATTGTAACGTTTGAGATAACTAGTTAACCTAATGTTGATGATTTTCTCTAGTATTTTAGCGAGAGTTGGCAACAGAGAAATCGGCCTATAGTTTGTGACACTGCCTCTATCTCCAGATTTATGAATGGGTGTAATGACAGATTTCTTTAATGGTTTTGGAAAGACGCCAGTAGTGAGGGACAAATTACAAATGTGGGCGATAGGTGTAGCGAGAGTATCAGCGCTCATCTCAAGAAATAAGGATGATATACCATCCCATCCAGTAGAGGATGTAGCTTTAAGGGTTTTAATGACTTTTTTTATTTCATCAACATCAGTAGGTAATAACGTAAGGGATCCTGAAGGGCTACTGTTATTCTTAATATGTTTTGCTAATATATTTTCGGTAACGTTTAGATTTGAGAGAATTGTGTCAGCAAATGTTTTTCCCACATCCGCAAAATATCTGTTAACATGATTAATAGACAAATCTGGAGTATCTTCTATGTTGAGCAGTTCTATAGCAGGTTTTTTAGAATTGTCCATATGACAAATTTGGCGTATCACTTTCCAAGTACCTTTCGTGTTGTTTTTATTTTTAGCCAATTCCGAGTGTTCATATTTGGTTTTTATATCATGCAGTAGATTATTTCAATAGCTACGGTACCTTCTATATGTAACCCTAAGAGTTAAGTTATCTGGATCTCTTTTTAGTTTCTGATGTAACTTGTCCCTCCACTTAATACATCGTAATAAGCCGGGTGTGATCCAAGGTTTTATAACTGTTTTCCTATTTGATATTTTCCGTGTTGCTGTATGTTTATGTAAAACTGCTGATAGTATTTCAAGGAATCTACAGGTAGCTGACTCAACGTCGATACAATTATATATTTCCGACCAGCAAATTGAATTTAGATCCATCATGGCCTTTGTATAGTCAATTGCATTCACTAGTCTGTATATATTATTGTTTTTGACTGGTTTTTTTAATGAGACAATAACAGAACTGTGATCTGTGATGCTTTTATGCATGTACTAGCTTTTACCCGCGGCTTCGCCCGCATTTTAGCCATTGAATAAGTATCAAACATCATTACAACAGAAGTGAAGCAATATGATAAGTATATTTTATTGCTTGGATAAGATTATCAGTTATTAAAATTTACTTAATAAAATGAAGTTCAAAAAACTTAATATATGCTTTAGTGAATTTCAACAACAAATGTTAAAATATAAGTATATTTCACAGTAACAAAAATTGCGAACAGGCTATTGTCCCCGGCAAATAAGTTGAACATGATTTTGAAATCACGTGACATGCGCAGTAGTGAATAATGTACCTAAACTTTCTACTGCGCATGTCACGTGATTTCAAAATCATGTTCAACTTATTTGCCGGAGATTATACATATAGTTGACCATGAGAAAAGCATGGCTTTTCTAAATGCACTCCCGCTACCGTAATTTCTGCCCTTGCTTAAGTACTCAGGGTTAGAACTTCATTATTGGAATGCTAGATGGCGTTGAAGTAGCTAGATTTTGAGATTTCTTGATAAATATTTTTTTTTTCAATAAAACGTATCCTATATTACTTCTAATACCTCCAAGAATATATGTACGAAGTTTCATGATGATCGGTTTAGTAGTTTTTGCGTGAAAGCATGACAAACAAACTTACATTCACATAAATAATATTAGTAGGGATGTATAAGGCAAAGTCACTAACAAGCCCCTTTCGTTTATTGGTCAATTACTTTTAGCTAATGGTTGCCAATTACGCTTGCATTTAGATGAATTCCTAACAATCGTCGACAGCTTCCATGGGGAACAAACGGCTTGTGGTAACTTTAGTAAGTAATAAAAAAAAAATATCACGTTCACTAATTAACCTAGCCCAAAATAAGCACTGTAAGGATTGTGTTTAGATACTAGGGAAAGGGATACACATACATATATGATACATCTTCTTCTTCAGCCTTTCGCCACCCAATGCTGAGTGTAGGCATCCTGCATTGCCCGCCATTCTTCCCTGTTTTGGGCCTTTCTCTGCCAGAACATTCTGGCAACTTTGACCTGGTTGGTCCACCTCATCGGCTGTCTGCCCAAACTCCGACAACCAGCTCTTGGCCTCCATTCGAGCACCTTCTTCCCCTATCTTCCATCCGTTCTACGCCCTATATATATGATACATAAATAAGTAATATTAATAGAAATATAACTAAATACCATGACTCAGGTACAAATGTATGTATTCATCACACAAACATTTGCCCCTTCCGGGATTAGAACCCAGGGCTGTCGGTGCTAAAAGCAGGGTCGTTATCGTTGCACCAAACAGAACAATGAACATATTACAAATGAATGATGTTTCATTTATGCTTGCATTTGTAGTAGTTTAAATAAAATAAAATGAAATTAAAAACCCCCAACGCAAAAAAACTAACATTTATCTTGTGTTTTAAAATGTTCATTATTAGACTTAAGATCCGTTCATAGTTTGCAGACGTGTATAAGTGGAAAAGATCAGTTAATTTTTACTGCGTCTGAGATTCCTACCGTAGCTAACAAAAGAGTTGATGGCCTTAAAAGGGTTGAACCGATTTCTAGAAAACAACAAGAACAAATGCTAGAAAACTGTTTTCAAATAAAAAAAACTGCATCTAAATAGGTTTACCTGTTTAAAAGATACTGTGCCACAGATACACACATAACCACTCATACACAGCCGTGAAACTTATGAACACTTTTGAGTCGGGGTTAAAAAAACTAAAAAAATACCTATTATAATTTCAGAATGCAGAAATAATTGTTGATAAGTTTATTCATAAACTAATTCTCGTATTGTCAAACCATATGTATTTTCAGTATGTTCAAAAATTTTATGATTCAGAATTGAAAACAGCTGCTATTTATCGTTTCCTTTTTATAATTTCGAGGGTTTCAAACGAAGATCTATGTTGGTACATAAAACGTATTTCGAATAAATAAACATTATACTAAATAAAGAGTTTTTTTTAAATTTGAAATGAATCAAATACATTACATACTTAGTTTTCGAAATGAAACAGTTCTTACTGACTCCTGAAACACATTTATTTTTAAATTCAATTATTAGTCCCACTATAGATAGAAGACTCTATTACTTAATTTTACTAAGGCAACATTATTACTTAATTTAATTTTGGTTATTCCGAATACAGATCCTGCTGTACGGTCAGCTGGTGGCATCAAACAGCGATGTGTCTTCGTTTCAACTGGTAATCGTCGTTTCGATTTTATATTCTCAGGCGGGAAACGAACCCGCAACCTTTGGAAGTCCGGACTCAAAAGGTAGTGAAGTAGATGGGACTTGGGTACATGTTAAGTAAAACCAGTAGATTTTTTTAACATGTTGTATTGTGAGATGTTACAACACAAGAGAGAGAACTTTCTGACACTTGTATCCACGATAATTGTATCGATCGAAACAAACGCGAATCAAACTCAGTTTGACTATTCATTTATGTAGGTCAACCTTTGAATACCTGTATAAAATGGTAAATCTACTTGGTAAGGTTCGTGCTTGTAACGGCACAGAAGCGATGCTAAACACGAGTTTATATCAGATAGAAAAGCGTTAGACATGCAAACAAATTGCTCTGTGGAAAGAAAAATACAAACTCAGTGTGCAGAGGCCCTTACTGTTTTATAAATAGAAGTCACCCTGTAAAATTATGTAAATTATGTAATATAGTATATAAACACCAACACCATGGGAAGTTGACGAATATGTAGGTATTATTTATTTTAATTTTTAAATCACGCTTATAATTTTTAGAATGCTGTCGACACTTTTATTGTTGTGTTTATAGTTACGGTACTTATTATAAACTGTATTAATGTTGAATTAACGCAATGTTAGTGTTACTTATTAAATAAATAAATAAACTTCATTAATCCGAGGGACCAATATCGACTTCGTCAGGTCATGGATATCCTCACAAGTAGACGAGGCCTTCCAGAAAGAAAAATTGAAAAAGGGACCATGACATAATACGTGGTCCCATTGCGGAACGATGGGTGCTGACGATTGCCGACAACAAATCGCCCAACGACAATTCGCTTGCGATAGACTTAGATGGTTTAGCATAAATTTTTTTGGGCATAACTTTAAAAGGCATATGCTGATATAACTTGCTGGCTAATAATTGATAAAAAATATCTAATCTAACCTGCAATTTATATATTTTGTTATTAAACCAAAGTAAATTAGGAATAAAAAAATTATGCAAAAGAAAGGGATCCCGGCTTTCTTTATGAAAATTTATAATCAAGTTTTTGATTTTTTTCAGCTTGCCCGCTTGTCGTTCCCGACCGTGGAAACGGTAAGTTGTAATATGTAATGAAAATAAAACGTTGTTATTTCAAACCACAAGAGTTCAAAAGACAATAACGATAATTTTATTATAGTAGTTTAATGTAATAATATTCTAATGTGACTTTTAAGTTCTATGCGGCTTCAATGCAGCTGCGACTGCGTCATTAAGACCCATTATGACTTGCCTGCAAGTTAGAGTAATTCTTTAAGTTTAGAAGCATTCAACGTCTAACCCTCTTAGAATTCTGGATAAGAGATTCACAATTATATATTAGGTGTTTGAGTATTTCTCTCTACTGAGAACCTACCATCATCTTTTAGCGTGATGCAAGTTCGATTGTGAAAATGAGACACCGCTAAAGCGGTCTTTAGTGGCGTCTCTATTTAACAGCTAAACTTGAATCGCTAAGACGTGATGAGCCTCTATTTACAGTAGGTACATAATTCTGTAAACGACATGGCTGTCAAATTTGTCGACTTAGAATGGAAATAATTTGACAGTCCTGAAGGTACAGTTTAATATGCCACTGTGTGTACATATTTCAGAAACCATACAATATGCCGAGCAGCAAGGTCATCGACCCACGCCACAGTTATGCAGACGAGAAGTTTGAGAAGCTTCAGGAGTACTACAGCTTCATGAATGGGCGCATCAAGGAGCCCCATAACCCCGTAAAGGAATTTTACAATTTACTTTATATCTCGATACCTTGAAAAGGTGAATTAATAGCATAAACAAACACATGTGATCGCAAACATCCTGTATGTTATGTATTATTGTTATAAATTTGTGCAGATTAAATGAATATGAATATCGATTATGTCGATCCATAATCGATTTTAATCTAATTATAGGGTATTTAATTACAATGAAAATATAGATCAAACCGTTGTTAATAGTACCTAAATATTTTTCAAACCAATTTAGCTCACACATTATTTGAAAATATATATGGTTTTTATCAGTAGGTAATCATAAATAAACTAATTAAAATTTCATGTTCGACCGACGTGATTGAAAATGAGAGCACGGGCTGGCTGAATCGGGTATGACGTCCGTTGTGTGTTTACAGTAAATCTCAATCTAAGTTTTTCGTATAACGATTTGACAGCAAAAAAAGAAAAATTAAAAGAGGATTAATTAAATGGAAAATGTATAGAAAATTTTTAGATATTTTTGTAAAACCCGTGAAAAGCCGTATTTAAAAAAAATCTTAAGTGATCCTTCTGTTGTTGTCTGTCTGTCACTGAGACATAATAATAAAAAAAAACACGACTGCTTTTCCAAAAAACAAACTTAACCTACTAATGCAAAATCTAAACATATAAAAATATTTGATTGCCAAGGCTTTTTAACCGATTCGTTGCTGATGACACGCCTGTCGTGCCATCATTTTTTTTTTGCGTGTGGCGTTAGCCACTGAAACCGTGTCATTTTTAAATCGATGATAACACCTTCAAATCAAGTTTTAGGGAAATCAACCCAGAATAAAACTATCTTCATTTTTCACGTAAATCAAGCTCGTAGCCTTCGTTTCTGTCATGTATGTAGCAACGAATTGGTTAATGGATACTTATATTGTAATAAGTGACAAAAAAACACTTGAAAATACCTCCAGACAGCCGCCATTTTTTTTAAAGTATAGCCAAATTTAATCAAACATAAATACTCCTTTTAGGGCAGCCGGTTAAAAAAATATCTGATTAAAGGTATTAAAATTAAAAAAAAGTTATAATAAACTAACATTGAAAATATTGATCAGTTAATTTGTATTATATTTTTGAATAAATTAATAAAAACAATGATTTATAAAATTTAACTTACAGGTTTTCATAAGTATCCAAGCGCTACAGCTTCCGATATGAATTGATGGAACCAGAGACCTCAGTGGGAGTTCACGAATTCGATATTCATTAAGAGCGCCTTGCAGATTTTTATGAAAAGTCGTAGTTTTTGATAGTTAGGGGCGTTTTGATAGATACAAAAAAGCGAAGTTATATAGGCACTCGCCGTGCGGCTACTCTATCGGTGTTAAGCGTCAAATTTTACCTTTACATGACAGCGTCAGATTTAGTACCGGTACAAGATATATATAGGAGCCAGCTGCCTCCCCACTCCAGCCACGCACACTAACATGAGTGAAAGCGAGAGAGAAGGCCACGCATAGGTGGGGAGGCAGCTGGCTATATCGTGTACCGATACTAAATCTGACGCTCGCGTGTAACGGTAAAATCTGACGCTTAGCACGGAGAGTGGCCGCGCGGGAGTGCCTATATGCGAGCGTAATATTTTACAAAGACAATATCGACTATCGACGCGTAAACTCACACTAAGTCCTCAGTTCTTTTATTTCAGAACGAACGCCACGAAATCTTGGAGAATGCCCAAAAAAAGCTGTTCGCGTTCATTGACGCTCATATCAAAGATCTTAAACGCCTCCTATTCGCTACCGACATGGCGCTGATGTCTATGGTATTGCTGAAGCTGAATAAGAAAATGGACACGTCTGAAGCCAAAATCCGGTCTACGCAGGCAAAAATACCATTCGGTCTTTACAGCAGTCCAGGTAAAGACCTAGGGCTTCTGAATAACCACAGTATTTCCACAATAATATTTTGTACTACCTGACCACTATCCAATTTGCTGGACGTCAAACATTTTTAATTGGAGCAAATTTAATATCTTCATAGTAATAGAAAAAATTATATATCTATTTTAATATAAAACATTTCGAAAATGTTCTCTACAAGTTTCATAAAAATCAGTTTCTTTATTACAAAGTATTTGCAAGTGTATGAAATATTTTAATGCGATAAGGGTTAAAAAAGCCGAAAAGAAAAGCCAGCTTAGCCGGACATTAGGGTAAAAAGGCTGGACACTTATTTTTTTAGTCTTACTTTAACACGACAAGTTTTTTTAAGTTAAACAGAGTTTTATTCTATCGCTGAAAACAAAATCTTCTTAACTGATTCGTTGCGACATACAATTACCAGAAACGAAGGCTACGAGCTTGATTTACGTGAATAATGAAGATAGTTTTATTCTGGGTAGATTTCCCTTAAACTTAATTTGAAGGAGTTATCATCGATTTAAAAATGACACGACTCCCGTGCAAAAAAAGTGATGGCACGGAAGACGTGAATCCGCAACGAATCGGTTAATTTCTAATGAATATTTGAATATATAATAATATAAAATAATTGCAAACCACCTGATAAATTTAAAAAAATATAACGTTAAATTAAGATATCGTCTAATTTGTCCGCACATGCAAATAAAAAGCTTAACCGTGTCCGGCTTTATCCGGACTCCTGGCAACCCTAAACATGATTAACCATACTTTATATTTCTAGAGTTCAAATGCTTGGGCACTTCGTACTACATCGCGTCTGCTCACAATCAAGAAGATGCTCAAATGATTCTCTCCAGTGAAAGGAAACCACATTGCTATACATTCAGAGGTATAAAATCAGATAGGTTATTGTATATCATTTTTATTTTATATCATTTTTATTTGACAAGGGACTCGACATCATGATGTCGAGTCCCTTGTCAAATGAAACGATAAATCATATATTTATCTCCTTCATCCATACATAAACTTACACACACACACACACGCACCCACACACACACTCACTCACAAACACACACTCACAAACACACACACACTCACACATACACACACTTACAAATAGCAAATTTGGTAGATTCTTTATTTTATTTCATTCTTTTTTAAATGTGTAATTTGTTACTTTTTAAATTTATTTAAGTAATAAAAAATGTTTGATAAAGTTCGAGGTGGGCGCTAATAACTGCGACACAGTCCTAGACTAATGTAGTTATCAACGTTATAATGTTATGTAAACTTTTATATTGTAAATAAAGACTATTATTATTATTATTCTAGATCGCAACCCTCTTTTTTGGAGTCTTCCTTTTTTCGCAGAAATTTAAAATGCATATTTTTATATATTTTATGCATTTTTGAATGCATATAAGATTAATTATTATAATAGAAAATTACTAGAAAAAATCGACTCGGGTCACAAGTGAATTCTCAGTCGGGAAACGAACCCGCAACCTTTTTAAGTCCAACGCTTTGCTAATTGAACTACCGAGCCTTGTGAACACTAGTCGAAATTTTACCTTTCTGATTTTACGCTGTAGGCCTTCACTTGTGACCCGAGTCGATTTTTTCTAGTATTTTTCTATTATAATAATTTATCTTAAAATGCATAATTTTAGAACGCATACTAATAATTTGTCATAATTTGAAATAGCTTGCTGGCTGGTAATGATTAAAAAATACCTAACCTAACCTGCAATGTATGTCTATTGATACAACAACACTATTCCATTAAAACTCGAAAATTTACTCGAGTAAAGTGCAAACTCGGATGGCTCTAAGCTCGGAAATCTTTTGTATTGAATCGAGTCATGCCTTGTAATATGATTAGCGAGTTGATAAATCCTATAAACTGGTGTCCTTTACAATAAAGTATCAAACCTGTTTATTAAATAAATAAATATTATTAAAATAAGCACTGTAGTCTGTAAGCCGTGTATTATGGATACTAGAGTAACGGATAAACATACATATCGACAGCGAATTGCCAATACCTCCTTACTGAAATTCGTCGAGAAATTCACTTTTTTGTCGTTTCGAATTAAAATTCGTTATTTGCAGGTTTTAATGAAACTTCCTAAGCGTATTTCGAGTTGCATGCGCACCAAAAAAAATACACAATTTTTTTTACTAATTTATAATTAGTCAAGAAATTTAACGTTTTTTTCAGCTTGTATAAATTATTTTGAACTTAGCAGTTAGGTGTTATTGGCACTTCGCCGTCGATATGTGATATAGATAGGTAATATTTATCAAAATATATATAATCATCCATGACTCAGGTACAAATGCGCGTATTCATCAGACAAACATCTGCCCTTTCCGGTACTCAAATCCAGGACAGGTGCGAAAGGCAGGATACCATTGCACTAAGCGGTTATCATTATTCGACGAATTTATATAATAATGAATATTAATAACGATAGTTTATTTGACACAGCACACATGTACAAGTAACAAATTTAAAGATTTTTAAAATAAAAAAAAATGCGAACACAAGAGCTTTTATAGAAAGAAGATGTACCTGTGTGCAGCAGCCAGATAGGGTATGGGCTCGGTGTATAGTTTTCACCTTAGGGATGGGCGAAACACCGATTTTCAGCCCTCACCCTGACCGGTGGGTGGGCGCGGGTGACAGAAATATCAGAAAAAATAATGTGTTGGAATCTGGTTGATTAATAGGATTCCTAAAACAGAAGGGGAAATAATATATAAAATGTGTATGTGAACCTATGTATGTTAAAAGAAAATACAAAAAGTTGTAATTATAAAACTTAATTAATGTTGATATGATGGGTAGACGAAATGGAGTAATTATTTTAAAGAATTGGAAGACCTGACTTTTGAAGCTCTAACAAATAAGACTTTAATTTATTTTTAAAAGTTATATTAGATACCAACGATCTAAACGGAGGCGATAAGTCGTTCCAACATTTGAATGCCGAATTATCTAGTTAATTCGACTGTTTCCCAGGTGCGTTTGCGTTTATCGGTTTCTACCACCGGCACTCGGAAACGACTTATGTGGGCCCCCACGCGGAGCAGTTCCAGGCTAAGGATCCCAGTCAAGGCTTGTACTGCCATTCGGATGACAATTGGAGCGACGCACAATGCATTTACAAGTAAGTGACAAACAATAAATGCCAGATTAGTTTTTGTTATCTGTTTTTATTAACTAACTGCACACGGCATGCTTTGCTATGCTCTTTTTTGCTCACTATACCTTATCCTTTATAATTTCCTTTTTATATTATATACCTTTCAACCTATCAGTCAATGGTTTCGGAACGCGTAGAGAACAAACAAACACACATTCAATATATTTCACATTAAAATATAGTAAAATTTAAACAACCCATATTTTTTGTAATGTTTTATGTCTTTTTAACTTATTTTGAGAAAATAAGTAATATAACTTGCTAATAAACACAAAAGTATTTTAAACCACTTGTACATCAGATAGTGAGAGGGTTCGAATCCCAACTGAGACAAGTTGAGCTTTTGTAGCAAAAAATTGCTTTAGAGGTGAAAATCTATAAACATGTTTTTTTCTGATTTGACGATTTTACGGCAGAATCCTATTTTTTCTCTGTGTCATAATGACATGACGTTTCTGAGTAGATCAACTTTTTAATTTTTAACTGACAGAGACAAAGAGAATGGAAAAAATTGCATAAGAATCTACATTTTTTATTGTTAAAATTACAATAAACATAAGGAATAATAATATTTTAAGTAATATTCATATATTTTGAAAAGCTTTAGAATAACTTGATCTCCAAATTGTTTTCAAAATATAATATGGTTATTGCTAAAATAAACTGTGACCTAATTAGAATTTTCTTTTTCTAACTTCTGTAATGATACAAGAATCTACTGTCAAACAGGATTAACCCACGCGAGGAGTTCCCCGAATCGGTGGAGTACGAGCCAAAAGTGTCATACTGGTGCGGTCCGTACCGGTACTTCATCCCAGCCACTACGGACGTCCGTTGCATATTCTCAATATTCTCTATGAATTTCATATTCCGCTTTGGATACGATGGCGTCACTTATAAAAGCTCCGATTTGTCTTTCGTAAGTTACGTTTTTATATTACTATACTAGCTCTTGTATGTGCGTACGTGCCTACAATTATAGGTTATATTCCGAAATATACAACAGTATACTGGCCAGTCGTAATAACGTCATGAATCGACGCCATGCTGTTGATTTATTCCGCAATATAGGAGCCAGCGCGTTGACGTCAGAAATAAAATACTTAAAATAGTGTGAGAGTGAAAGAGACGAGAAATGGCGACGGATTCATTACGTCATTACGACTGACCAGTATACTGTTGTATATTTCGGAATACAGCCATAATATAAACGGCAGAATAAGTTTCTTCTTTCAAGCTCATTATACAGAGACATTCTTTAGTTTACGTATTACAACTTAGCAATTTTTTTATAATATTCTTATTAAATTTCTTTTGATTTGTTGCACGTTTGACACGGTTAATAATTTTATATAGTCAGATAATTATATAAACTTTACTCCATTTCAAAAATCTAACTCTTTGGGAACAAAATAGTCGAAGCTTATTAGTAAAAGCGCTAAAAGAAATTATTTTTTTTTTAATCCAAGCGTTTCTTTGGGTGTCCTTTTTGTGGCATAGACTATACTTGCTTAATATTCAACCAAAGATTAGCTAAACGTTCTGTTTCTAAATTCTTTTCTAAATAATAGCGGCCCGATGACCCATTAATTCCAAAATATAAGCAACTATAAGAAGGGTCCTTCTTAACGACATAAGTGTATAAACACTTACCCACGGATATAAAACCAGTCTTCACCCGCGCGGTATAGGGGTGCTAAAAAAGGGGGGTACGGAAAAGGGGGGAGGGGGCGCACTATGCGAGCCTAAGATTTTTGAATTCTGGTTAATTTTGACTCCATTCTTACAGATGTACCAGAACGGGCAAGTGTTCTACACAGACGAGCCATGGGCCGGCATGTCCTGCTGGAGCTGGGCTTGCAAATGGCGTCACAACCAGAACATGCGTTCCAACGAGTTCTTTGTCAGCTAAACACTTTTCCCACCAAACTCCATTCCCGATAAAACAAACTGCTATCAATAAACATAAAAATTTTAATTGTAATAAAAAAGATTTGTGGCTCATAATTGTTACCATATAAAAATTGTCCGTTTTATGCTAAACCTTTCGAATAAAATATTCTTTCGAATTAAAAAAAATAAAAAGTTTAAATTAAGTTTTTAATTTTATTTCCTCCAATTAATAACGTTTAAGCTTTTTTGCAAATGGAATGTGATTCGTGGTTTATCTGCATTTGATGTATGTACTGTCGCGAATATATGAAGCTTTGCACTAAAATATACGTTCTATTAACCGATTCGTTGCTGATGGCACGTCTGTCGCGCCATCACTTGCTTATGCATGTGGCGCTAGCCACTGGAGCCGTGTCATTTTTAAATCGATGACAACCCCTTCAAATTAAGTTTTAGGGAAATCTACCCAGAATAAAACTATCTTCATTTTTCACGTAAATCAAGCTCGTAGCCTTCGTTTCTGGTAATTGTATGTAGCAACGAATCGGTTAACAAGCAGTGGTCCCACTCACTTCGCCATTAAAAGTATTTATTATAATAAAAATATTAATTTTCAAAATTTCATGTGCTGATGTTACCTTTTAATCTTCAGTCAAGACTTTAATTATGTAAAATGTTAATTCATCTTCATTTCTTTATATTTATCCTGCTAGATATTAGGGATCGGATTGTACGTCTAAATAATATAATTTTAAGGTAATTTTATTATTATACTCTTTGTCCTTTTCACTACAACTAAACTTCAGACTAAGTGCTATTTTTTTTTTTTTTGGGTGTGGTCGCTCTTTTAGATCTCACTAATGAGAGCCGAGAAAATAATATTTCTATAAAAAAATATATATTAGAAAAATAATTAAGATTTGTCGTAATATTGTCTACAGTTTGGCGTTGATATCACATTCCTAGCTCTATTAGTTTTAGAGACAGAAAAGTTTAAAAAATTTGCTGTTACCAAGTCATTTTTAAGGTCACTCAATGAAAGAAAGAGATAGACAGCAAAAAATTACATAAATATTAATTTCGTATGTAGGTACTTAACAATATGATATTCACTACATTTGGCTCTGGGGGCACAATGCTTAACCTGCTATACCTTTTAAAGTAGATTTATCTTGACATCTTTAAATCTCGTAGTAATAATGTTCTAAGCATTTTCTTTAAGTGAAGACAAATAATTTCATATTCGTCCTCCTTTGCCACCCCCAGACAGAACTCCCCTTTACTCCTTAGCGTAAGACCTTATTTATGAATGGGACTTTTTGGCGGGAGCGCGAAGCGTAACATTAGTGTTTTGTTTCTCTTGTTAAAATTTCTGTTGTGGTGGATATTAGTGCGTAATAATGGTGGGTTATTAACCACTTAGTGTTTGTGAACATACAAGAGTGTTGGCAAGTGTAACAAAGCAGCGGGAGTTGTCTTTACCTGCTCTCTCAAGAAGTCCACGGGGAGGTTTCAGTTAAACACCACACATTTACTGAAACCTAGTGGGAAATAAATATTTCACTGTTTATTCATCATCATCAAATTAAGAAAAGAAATATCTCGAGAACTGACAATTATATTTACTTGAGAATGACTAAATGCACAAATCGTGCAAGCCACAAATAAAAAAAAATGGACGACTTAAAATAAAACTACAATATACAATTGGACTTTTTGGCGGGAGCGCGAAGCGTCACTTTAATGGTTTTGGTTTTCTTGTTAAATTTTGTGTTGTGGTTTATATTAGTGTGTAATAATGGTGGGTTATTAACCACTGAGTGTTTCTGAATATGTTTGAGTGTTGGCAAGTGAAACAAAACAGCTTGGAAGTTGTCTTTTCGCGCTCTCTCAAGAAGGCCACGAGGAGGTTTCAGTAAAACCACTTCCTTACTCAAACCTAGGAAATTACTCAAGAACATAGAAGATAGATATCTACACAAATTGTGCAAGCCATAAATAAAAAAAACAATAAATAATTCTTATTTCTTTTTACTAACAAATTCAACAGATATACAACTATTCTTTGTAGCAACAATATTCACAAATATACACTAAATGCATTGTTAATTATTGCATTGCACAAGATTTTCACAATGTTATTTTTCGTATAAAATCTAAAATCATATCCCGAGCTTCTTGTTACTTACTGAATTACATTTAAGCTTAAAACGTGGTAAATATATAAAGTGTTCTATACCATCCGTACATTAATAATTTCCAAAAAGTTCAGATTAAATCTCATTGAAAGTAAATTACATTGTGTGAGCAACAATTTAAAACTATAATAAACCTTATTTTCATAGCCTTAAAATACTTTTAACATCAAACGCTGTTGATTATGACAAACCCCATGACTATTGCATCAATATAATGCTCTATATTTTTATCACTATATTTAATCTACGAACTTAAAAATACAAAAAAATATAATCTATCATTTGGTATGTCGAACACTTGTTCATTGTGCTTTTTTGTAAAACTTAGATAAAACTGAAGTATTAAAATTATATTGTTTGTTATAAAATGTGTAATTTCTTTCTATGAAAAAAAATACAAAGAAGTTATATACCTACTTTGTTACATTTTTAAATTGTTTCGATGTGCAAACGACTGAAGGCTCAATTTTCATTGCCGCGGAGTGTGCGTGAATTTTTTGTAATGTTTGTTATATTTCTATTAATTTGACTTTGACAAAAAAACAAATGCGTAAAACCGAGAAGAAACATTATTAATATAAATTATGGCAGCACAAGAATATTCTGAAAAATCCGCGCGACCGACACTGACTAATCGACTCAATCGACAGCTACAGAATACTATCAGAAAAACAACTACCGCCAACAACTGCGTTTTTATTTTGTTTTGTGCAAAAACTTGTGTGAATATAACAAAATAATAATTTATTTAAAATTTATTGACAAAAAACCTTTTTTTCTTATGGTTTGCCCAAATTAATTCTTACAGAGCAATTTTTGCATGTATAATACGTCTGTATCGATACAGATACCGATTTAAACGCGAGACTGAATTTATGCAGGTATTCAAAGTCCTAACTTTGAACACGCGCGTGAGTGCGTTTGTATGGACACAAGCGAGCGTCAACGGCGCTTTTAAAATAGGCGGTGTTCAAAGGCTCTTAGAAAAACAATAAGTTTACAGCAAAAAGTTCATAAAAATCGACAATTACAGAAGCAAAAACAATAAAAATTATACACAATTTTCTTACACTCAAGTGTTTAATTTTGACGTGACAACGTCTTATAAATTGGTTTGCCGGGTGACACTTCAAGAAATTGCGTTACGCTCCGCTCACGTTATGCGCTCACAATGAGAGCGAGTGAGAGGCACGCGTCCCTTCCACTCGGGCATGGTTAGCCCGCCTAAGAGCGAGAGAGACAGACATAAAAAGTGGAAGGGACGCGTGCCTATAAATTAATGTTTTAAATATAATTCTTTGTATAAATAAATGTTTTAAATTGTTACTATTATTTCATCCTTCTTCCTACTATACGAATGAATATTCACATTTAAATTATTTTACCACTCAAAGTCGTTGTCACGTAAAACTTTCGCCCGTATACCGACTTTATTTATAGTAAAATAATAACATTGTTAGTGTGCATTGGACTGACTGGCATAAATCATCACAAAATACATAAAAATAATTCATATAACCAACAAACTTTTTCTTTAAACAATCATTTTCACTAGTCGCTAAAGGTTTTACACAAAAGTCTTCTATACAAGTATCCCATAAATGTACTATTATTGTAATCTAGGGAAATGAGCGGTGCGAGGATGAGTAGCGGGCTCTTTTCAGAAGCAAGCGAGTGGGCTGAGGTGTGGTCACTCGGTGTATATGAACTTAAATATAATGATAAAATCATTTAAATAAAACCAGTTTTTACCGGATTGTAAGCAGACCGCTTAACCACAGTCCACGGTAGCAATTGCTACCGATAGCCAACACCCCTCGTCAGTCCCGGTAGCAATTGCTACCATATTCAAATTATCGCGTGCCCTGCTGATATTTTTTTAATTATGATTAATTTTTGAGTTACAGAGATTTGAGGTGGATACTTAATTTGATCAACTTTACGGTAGTATTTTTTGTTTAGTCCTAGCTTCATTATTTAGCGAGAAAATGGCATTTTTATCTAAGAGTCCGACATTTTTATTCATAATTCACTCAGCATTACTGTTGAGAGGGGTGGGGCGCGCAGAAGCGGACTGACAAGTGATTAAATGAGTGTTCGCCCGCGCGGTACAGGGGCGCGGGGGCACGGAAAAAGTGGGGAGGGGGCGCATTATGCGCATGTCGCCCGCTCCTTTCTCGACCCATTTTCTCGCCGTACCCCCGCGCCCCAGTACCGCGCGGGCGAACACTCATTTAAGCGGTCGACCTATAGTTGCACATTTAATTTTGACGTGATAACGTCTTATAAATCGATGAACACTGAATTAAATTGAATTATTATCACTGAATTATCATTATTTTGTATAATACAAAGAAGGAGTTAATTGAAAATTATTATTTTTTGATAAGTTAATTTTCACTTCATGAAGAGGAAGAGAGATAGATGCGTCACAAGTCGAACGCTCAGGCCGATCGTACCTCTCTATTGCTTGTACCGCGCTCTCGCTTGCACGCTCGGCTCAGGTGGAACGTTACACTTTTTCGGGCGTGCAGCCGACGTTCATCGATTTATAAGATGTTACCACATCAAACATTGTTACGTTCCCACAATTAACACTTTTATCCGTCTTCCCTTCTAATCCGGTGTGATAAAGGTAAGCACGATTCCGTTGTGTATAAAAGAAGATTCCCAGCAATCATAATAGTATATTTATGGCGATTAACCAGCAAAACTCATTCATCGAATGCAGGCCTTATATCGAGTAACTTATATATGTATTTCTCACATTCAGAATGCAACTTATCCACCAAAACAAAATCCCTTCACTAGTAAACTTCCAGTCCGTTAGCTAAAAACTCGCTAAGCATCAGACTCATTTTGAGTTTTAAATTTCTGCATACGTAAACCTCTTCCGATTTGTCTATGAATCATATTTCTATTACATGTAGTTTTTGAAAGAGTTTCAATTAGCAAAGTAATATATTTAATATATATTTCCCGCCTTTTTGGTTCGCATCTGTAAAGTTAATTATTGGCTTAGCGATGCTTTAAACTAATGAATGATAAATTTGTTATCCCGCCCGCATGCGGGGAGTCCCCGCATACAATATATACAGGATGTCCCAAAAAATAGGGTAAAGCAGAAGTCCAGAGGTCTTTCGTAGTTCTAAAGTATTAATTGTGCAATTATATACAGTGATATGGTTCTTAAGCGTTTAAAATGCAACGGTTACATATTACTGTATGATTTCGTTGTTTTATATATGTAAATATTTGTAAGTAAGACTATTCATTTTATTCTTGTACAGCCATTGTATAATCCCATAGACTAAATTAAATGTAATAACATCCTGTCTTTATCACACTTTTACAAATTACTTTAAGTGAGATGGAGATAGCTATATTAACTATAGGTTTGCATAAATAGTCTTAGGATTCGAGAAATGAATCATACAATATATATCAACTGATGGCTTTATATTAGTGTTGTAAAGACCCGAGTCTTTTAGGCTTTAAGACTCGACTCTCGACTTCAAAAACGTACCAACCACTGCAGTTTACAAATGATCTCTTGAGCCAAAAAGGATAACACAAGTAGAAATGATTGCATTTTAACAAATGGTGCGTAAATAAAATCAAGAATTGAATCATATTTTTCGGTTTTTAATTCATTTACGTAAATTTTTGAAGCTCAGTCTTAAGTCTTTTTAGCAATACTTGAGACTATACGACAAAGAATTAAAGTTATTTATACTCTAAAAATATATATCCTTATTAGGTAATACAACATGCAACACATTTCCATAAAATTGCATATTTGTGTCTTTTAATGTTTATTGTGGACATGGACTACAGCCTGAGTCTCAAAATGAGTCTTTAAATAAATTAAACTTATATGGCTCGTGTATTTTACAACACTTATTCTCGGGATTTGACAATAATTGACAGTAAGTATAGTACATTCATATTTTTACAATTAACTTTAATTATAAAACATTCCATTCCTCTTGGTTATAAGTAAATCCAATATCAGAGTATTAAAAAAATCATATCCTCTTCATTATTTCTGAAAAGGTAATATTGTTGGTTAATATTTGTTTTTACAAACATTTTTACATTAACAACTACTTTTTAGGGCGTTGTTTACAAGAATAGACCATAGGCCAACAGAGGTTTGAGTGTTACCTTTATGGTATCGAGTGAGGTACGGGCGCGTATAGTGCGCCCCCTCCCCCCTTTTACCGTACCCTCCTTTGTCGCCGTACCCCTACGCCCCTGTACCGCAAGGGGCCATCCATAAATTATGTCACACGAATTTTAGGACTTATAAACCCCTTCTTCTTCCAATCAAATCAAATCATTTATTTGCATTAAAATGGGTAACATTAGGGTCTTATCTATACATACAAATAAAATTGGAGTGTCTGTTTGTAATATCGAAATAACCTCTTTTTACTACATGCATATGAATATATATACGGTACATACACCAAAATAACTTTTTTTACAATTTTTGTCTGTCTGTCTATCTGTTTGTTCCGGCTAATCTCTGAAATGGCTGGACCGATTTTGACGGGACTTTTATTGGCAGGTAGCTGATGTAATAAGGAGTAACTTAGGCTACTTTTATTTAAGAAAAATGGATTTTCAATGAAAAAATATTTTGCAAATTATTATAACTGAGCCACGGCAACGTGTGGCCGGGTCAGCTAGTTCAATATATAATTGATTCTTAAGCCTATTTAATCATCACGATGGCATGCAAATTAGTTTTTTTCAACATAACAAAAATAATCAAAAAATTTAAAGCCGACAAGTTTATTACGATGTTCAAAAAATTAATTTACGTTGTAAAAAGTATTCTCATTAACCCATTTTCGAAGTGCTTTTTTAAATTTATTAAAAGACAATAGCTAAATATGTTCCAGTATTTTATTCAATACGTGCGGTATACGTAACTCGACGACTTTAAGCGCTTATTTTGCGTCTGGAGGATGTTTGTTTATTCCAGCCATCCCAGCTCCGCCAGGAACGCTCCAAGCGCTTTTAACCGCTACCCCGTCCCCCTTAACGTGTGTGTTATTTATGGATGACCCTTGAGCGAACACTCATTTAAGCGGTTGACCTTTAGTTAGGGTTACAATCGAGCACATAAATATTGTATATATTTCTAATTGCTATCTGTTTTGTCAATAATAAATAAATAAATAATGATAAATAGTTACTTGGTGCAAATTTCAGGAGTGCAAAGCGCAACGCATAACTTTGACTGTCATTATCTTTTAATTAACATATTTATCAAAAGTCTCATTAAGACCTGTGCCCAAGTTTGTATAAAAACTGGTATTTTCCTCTGATAGTCTATCCGATGCATTGTTAACATTGCCTTGCGATTCAAATACAGCTGTTGAAGTGAGACGCAACTATAGAACGCGTATAGCGGTGTCTCCCTTCAACAATTGAACTTGCATCGCGCTAATACATAATCGTAGGCCCTCAGGTCTATATATTTATTTTAAAAAATTGGAAGTTTGATTTGAGCTTTTTATTTTTTACGATTGACTATTTCATTTCCATTACGTAACAACCATCATGTTGAGGTATTTAGAAAAAGAGGTAGAAATATTGTGTAATTTCCAAACCGTATAGTCTGATTCATATAGCATGGGTAATGTCGAATAAACATTTTTTTTTAAAATAATAATTCTTACATTCACGCCAGTTAGCCTAGCCCAAAGTAAGTACTGCAAGGCTTGTGTTGTGGATACTAGGGTAACGGATAGATATACATATATGGTACATAAATATGTAATATTTATATAATTACTCAGAACCCAAGCCGGGAATTGAACCTGGGACCCCGGAGTAACGCCACTATGACGCATTAACGATTTCACTGCAAGATTATTTATATGTAAAGAAATGATTACTAGATAAAATTCATATTGTCTCATGTATCACACGGGAATCGAACCCGCATCCCTCGCTGTCCGGACGAGTGCTCTTCCATTTAAGCTACCGACACCATGTCAGACCCGCCAAAATTTCCCATATATTTCTGAAGCTAATATTTGAGCTGTCAAATGTAAAATCAATGAATCGGGTTAAAAACTCTTTACATTTAATAACATCTAAATCGTTAACGTTAATAACGATTAGTTCGTTAACGTTAATAGCAGCTATACCGTTAACGTTAATAACATTTAGTTCTGAACACTACAGTTTGCCTAGTCAATTCATAAATGGCTTGTATATAATAGTATTCTTATTTTAAACATATAGTAATTTACAAATGTATATACATAACTATGTATACATATATATACTTCAGCTGAAATAATAAAACGGATATAGATACCGCCACCAACACCCGTTATTTGTGTTATTACTGTCCTCTTCTTCCTGTTTCTCGTTCTCTCCTAACTGTATTTCATTCTGAAACAGAAATATTTATCCGTAAAACATCGTTTGTTTTTCTTAAATAAAAAACCACCACATATATTAGATATAAAAAACATAATTATAGCTGGTTCCATCTTAATCGATTGTTTAATATTTGTACCGGAGGCCATCAACAAATAAATGTAAAGTCAATTATAAAAGTACACAACAAAAGAGCCAAGAATATGCATCCATTAAACAAAAGTCAACCTTAAGACATTGATATCAGAGTACACTTTTCCTTATTTTTTATAAAAATGAAGCTTATTGCTTACCTTTTCCACTACGACAGTTTCTTTTGTCGGATTTACTTCGTTTTGAACACTTTCTGTTTTACTACTATTCTTCGTATTGTTCTATAAACAAAGAAAAAAACAAATAAATAACAATCAAAGTATTCAATATACTGAAACCTATTTTGAACTTAAAGACCAACATATAGAGGTCAATATCAATTGACGACCGGTTCCTACTTATGAGCCAAAAGGTCATTTATAACATTTATTCCCGAGCTAATATTGTATTATATACTTATATATGAATAATATACAGGGTGTTCGGTTATCCCGAATATGGTAGATAGGGTTTTACGATTCTCTGAGTAACGAATTCCTTTGGGACGCTTAGAGCTCGTTGGCTGCGAGATGTATATGTAATTTTGTGTTTGTAAGGAAAACGGCAAAAAGATAAAGATGGACTTAGATTTACTAGTGTTTAAGATAATCTATTCCATTAATGGCTTATCGTGTTTATTAATTTAAAAAAATATTTTTTTAGGCGAGTGTTGTTGTTTAAACTTTATAATTGACGGCCGCTTAATGCATTTATAGCGATTCTACCTTCTGCGCCAATGTTCTCGATTTTGAATACCAGTTTTTGTATAATCAGCGCAAGCATTCCCGAGTCGCTAACGTCTATAGACTTATTTATGTATAAAACCTCAGCTTACTTTAGGACTTTGCTTAGTATAAGCTTTGTTTGCTTAGCTTAGCTTAATTGTTGTGAATTGTCAGAATATTTATAAAATAAAACAAATATAAATATATAAATATATTCCGGACCACTCACAAGAATTATTTCATAGTAAACTAAGCCTAGATTGTACTGTAGGTACTAAATTATGTATAGTATTTATAAGTATATAAACATCTATGTTTCGGAAAAAAATGCTTATGTTTTATTATACTAGATAATAGATAAAAAAACCGGCCAAGTGCGAGTCGGACTCGCGCACCGAGGGTTCCGTACAAAGCTGTAATTATATAAAAAAATGTGATGTAACTAAAAATTTACGGTTTTCGCAATTTTTCCTTTATCTGTGCTGTAAGACGTTGCTTCATACCAAATTTCAAGATTCTGAGTTCACGGGAAGTACCCTGTAGGTTTTGATTAGAAATTTTATTTTTTCACTGATCCAAGGAACAGTAGACCTGAGTATTTGATATAAATTCCAGCTTGACACCTCCACGCGTTCTTGAGAAAAATGTTCTGGACAAACAGACAGACGGACGGACAACAAAGTGATCCTAGAAGGGTTCCGTATTTTCCTTTCGAGGTACGGAACCCTAAAAAGAACTTACGTGTGTGCGTGTGTACTTACACATGCGTCACGCGCGTGCATGTACACACACACTCACACAATATTCTCACAATCTTGAATATAAATTAAAAAATGTGAAAAATAGTGCTACGAAATCCACCCTTGAATTTGTGCGCGCCAGTGTTGATGCGGTGGCCGGAGTGAGTAGTTAGAAGACGACAATTACATCATGCATAGCCTACATTTCTTTATTGTAAAGATGTGTTGCAGTAGATTGATCTACTTATAGGATAATGTAGTGTAGAATCGAATCAACACATTTAGGACCAGATTGTGACGGAGCCCGAATTTTTAAATTCACAAAAATAAAAAAGTTATGACCAAAAAACATTGGCTCTATGAGATTTCCCATTTAAACAAAAAGCGCGCGCTTTTTGGAAGTTTTCATTTTTATGCAATTTTAAAATTTACTAAATATTATTGATTTTTTTTTCTTTAATTTTTACGATCCGCTCCAATTTATGGTGCTAGCGAAGCTTTATGCTTAGCGACTGCTTCGCCTAGTATAGTGATGAATGTCAGACAGTGTACGGTAAAACCTGAACTGGTTTTTGTGACACTATTTGGAAAGTATATCTAATGTAATGTTTTTTTTTTGTGTGTAATTGAATAAAAATCTCACAGACATATGCTCCTACCGAGATTCGGATCATTGGCGCAGAAGGTAGAATCACTACCTTAAAGAAGATTATAATTTTACGAATTTGTATACAAGGTACCCTATCTATCATATTCGGGATTATATAAATATTATCAAACACCCTGTATAAAGAATTCCGATAGAGTACATATACTCTTACCTGAGAATTATCTATTTGTTTGTAATCTTGTTCGTCTGTTGGTTTGTTGCCACTGTTGTCTATGGTTGGGGGCTGCTCCGACTCGGTCTGTGTACTCTGATCACGTTTTGCATCTTCAACATTCTCCAAGTCAGGTCCCTCCTTCGTCGACTGCCGTAAGATGTTTAAAAAAGAATTTTAACAATAAAATCTTATGTTCTAATCTAAGTAACTGTAGATTTATTTTTCCTTGCAACTCCTGCGCATAACTTCTATAAGACAATGGTTATTTCAATTTTCATGATTAATTTGGAATCCAGAACATATTTTTAAAGAATATTAGACATTTTTAAAATATTTGCACGTCGACAAATTCGATAGGTCATATTTTTCTATAAAATGATGTTAAAAATTGTATAATACCATGTTCTGGCGAATAAATGAGTTATCTATTTTATTTATTTAAAGTATTTTAACGTACTTAATTCTATTTTTAAATAATAATAGTAATATTTTTTATATTCCCACCAATTAGCCTAGCCCAAAGTTATAACCTAGCTTGTGTTTTTTGATTATATACCTTTTTCTACAATCGTTTAGTGCAACTGTAACAATCCTACCTTTCGCTGCCTATTGTGATAAATAGGACCATTTGTATCCTAATCATGGATTTTTATATATATTTCTATCCACTTGTAAGTCCGCTACCGCGCGCCCCACCCCTCTCAACAGTCCTAATGCTGCGCGAAAAAAGAAAAATGTCGGGCTCTTAGATAAAAATGCCGTTTTCTCGCTAAATAATGAAGCTAGGACCAAACAAAAAATACTACCGTAAAGCTGGTTAAATAAAGAATCCACCACAGAATACTTGCATCTCTGTAACTCAAAAAATAATAGTAATTAAAAAATAAATAAACAGATGCTGAACTTTGAATATGGTTCGACTAACGAGGGGTGTTGGCTATCGGTAGCAATTGCTACTGTGGACTGACAAGTGGGTATAAACATTACATATCTTTGTATCATATATGTATATCTATCCGTTACCCTAGTATCCATAACACAAGCTTTACAGTGCTTACTTTTACATTCACACCAATTAGTGGTGTGAATGTAAATATTATTAAATTACCTCCATATCTTGTTCTCTGACGTCGGATTGAGGGCAAGGTTTCGGCTGATTGAACGACACGAAATCAGGAAGTTCCTATAAAAAAAAGCATATATATAATAAAGGACCAAATTTTATTTTTACCTTATTTAGAAAATCCTTAGCATATACTTTTCTACTATTCATTTGGATTTACAAACTAAATAAACGAAAATCAGATATTTGATAGAATCAGGCGTTACTTATGCCGTCCTTATGATAAGTGTAATAAGTAGTTTCGGCTACTTTCGAAATAATTGCGACTAAAGATTTTGTGTATAATCGTAACTATAATAGCTATTGACTTGAAACTTTTACTATACGACTACAAAATGAAGCGGAATTTTATGTAGTATATTATATTTGTACGTAAAATTGTACGTAAGTCAATTTGCCCATAAACTCGACTTATTGCACTTATCGTAAGGACGGCAGACTTGGCGGAAGTCCATATCCATTAGTAAAATAAAATAAAAATATGTAGCTTACTTCCGCAAAACTCAAGCAGTGTGCACCGCCCGCCCGCCCGCAAATATATGCAGAAACCGCAGACACCGGCATCTTCACCAACTACTCTACACGTGTTTCGCCACCACACGGAGCATCATCAGGAGCTGTTAGATCTTGCAATAACGAGCATTGAGTGCTCATTTAGTGTAGTTGGTGAAAGTGCTGGTGTCTGCGGTTTCTGCATTTATTTGCGGGTGGGCGGGCGGTGCACACTGCTTGAGTTTAGCGGAAGTAAGCTACATATTTTTATTTTATTTTACTAATACCTGTGACTAATAAGGTGATTATTCGCTTGTCCAGGGAGAAATGAAAGGTGGTTTTCTTGTTTCGAACGCACAAATGAATATTTATTCTCGCTAAATATAACCATTCAATAACAATTACGTTAGAGACAGATGGATATACATTATATAATTGCAAGTTGGCAAATAGCTGCTTACATAAATAGAAAAAACAACAAAGCTAATGATGACAACTAGCGGCGTACATAATAAGAAGGTGACAGGATGACAATATTGGCAACTAGCGGCGTACGTAATTAGAAGGGGACAACGTGACGATATTAGGAACTAGCGCTATGATAAATTACATGGTAAGTGGTACATATTTACATTTATGAACTCTATTACGTTTACTTGTAGCACTTCGTCGTGCCGTAGCATACCTGATTCGCTTGTACGCTCCTCCACTCGGCGTAGTCAACGGCGGCGCGTCGCATCCGCTCCAAGTAGGCGGGGGCCGCGCGGCCCGTAGCCCACGCTGCTACGCCCGTAGGCAGACCGCCTACGGCTGGCTCGTCGTAGTACGTTAACACGAACTCCATACCGGGCTGTGTGCGAAACACTATCATCTTCACTTCAGTCATCATCTCTCAGAAAAAATAACATATTAATATGTTTATTTATTTATTTGCAAATTAAGTGTGCATTATATGTGTTATTAGTAGAACTTAATTGCTATTATAGAGAATAGCAAATGTGCATTAAATTTTTGAATTATTGGAGCTCGCACATAATGTGATTGTTAAATTTGGGTTCGTATGGATTTGTATGTTTCTCGGAATGCGAAACTGAGGCGAGATAAGTCATGGTAAAAATAGTGGAACCATTCGCACTGAATGTGTTAATTGAAGTTAAATATAAAATATTGTTACAAACACACAAAGCGCAAAGAAACGAGCGCGGAACTACATAGAAGTATAGTCTCGAAAACCGGGTACATGCGCGAACTTTCCAGACACGGCCGATCACGTTCGCGCGAGTCGGGTACGTTCCAGAAAGGAACTTACTGGAATGGTCTGGGGCTCGTCTCGGCCCATATAAATAGCCGCAGAGAGGCGAGCCAGTCAGTTCAGTTTGAGCTACCTTCGAGGCGACTTCGAAGTGAAAACCAGTGATCAAGAGTGATACTAGTGAAACCTACGACTTGGCTACGACCTAGGACATTGTTAGTGCTTAGTGTTTGGACCTAGTGCTTTGTGTTGGACCTAGTGCTTCGTGAATAAAGTCTTCAAAAGAGTCAGCAGGTCTTTCTCTCCAAATCCAGCGAACCCTAGCACCTAACAATATATCTTAATGTTAGTTCGCGGCAGTTATGCGCGCGGTCAGCAACTTCTTTAGGTTATATTATAATAATTACTAATGTACTGCTTGTACAAAATAATAATGTATAAAAAAAGATTATTATACGATAAATTATTATAATAAATAAATACTTGAAAAAATCGACTCAACTCACAAGTATGCATTTTATCAAATGTATAATAATTATAAAACTAAATGGATGTTTCATCTTAATCGATTGGCCAAACATTTGTAAAAATGTTTCTTTCGAATACGAGAGGATATTCCTTTCATTGATGAGACAACGCTGGCCTACAGCGTAAAATTAGAAGAGTACTGGAATAAAATTTCGACTAGTGTTCACAAGGCTCGGTAGCTCAATTGGGAGAGCATTGGACCGGACTTCCAACGGTTGCGGGTTCGTTTCCCGTCTGAGAATTTACTTGTGAGCCGAGTAAATTTTTCTAGTATATTTCTATTATAATTATTTATCTTATAAGATAGCATTGAAAAAATGCAAAAAATATATAAAAAAATACTTTACATTAAATAAGTTTATTTTGTCTTTTACATATTAATGTACTCCTTAATTATATACATACAACTCCGTTACAATATCTGTGGACCCCGCTAGAATGTCAAGCCCCCTCCCCGTTCTCTTGAAAAAGAATAAAAAAATAATAATATAAGAAAAAAAAAAGTAAGAGTATAATATATTTTATTTATAGTTCATAATTATTATTGTTTAGAATACTATCCCCATGATGCTTGTTTTGTGCACCGTCCCTAAGCGCTGACGTGACGTCATCAGGTCCACAGATATTGTAACCGGGTTGTACATACATAATGACTTGAGCTTATATAAAGATTTAAATAATTATTTTATTGTTGAAGTAGCAAAGTGTGTCATGACAATTTATTTCAACTAGTTATAAACAGCGGGACGTAGTAAATTCTGGATATTTTAACACTAGGATATTTATTACTTAAGGTTAAAAAAACCGTTGTGTGTACTTATGTACGCTAGTAAGAAGTTATACTTCTTTATTGTTACTAAACAAAGATAACTAATCTTATAATTTTATATATATCATTGTTAACTACCATATATAATTTAAAATCACACACACATACACATTCATAATAAGCGGCCAACTTCATCCTGCTGGTTTATTGTGTCGCTTTTGCGGCCAACTTCAACATGATAATATTGTGTCACAGAGATGAGCGCGCATCTTACAATTTCACTCTCATCATTTTTTCATAACGCGCCTAAAGAAGTATAACTTATTTTTATTCTGCTACAAAGATAAACCGAAAATGTTACATCTCCTTTGCTAAAACATTACGTTAATTCCTTAGCATTAAAGTCCATTATACACACACCAATTTCAGGCCTCTGGGAAGCTTTGATCGATACTGTGACAAAACATATTGTTACGAACACACAAAGCGCAAAGAAACGAGCGCGGAACTACATAGAAGTATAGTCTCGAAAACCGGGTACATGCGCGAACTTTCCAGACACGGTCGATCACGTTCGCGCGAGTCGGGTACGTTCCAGAAAGGAACTTATTGGAATGGTCTGGGGCTCGTCTCGGCCCATATAAATAGCCGCAGAGGCGAGCGAGTTCAGTTCAGTAGTTAGTTAACTACCTTCGAGGCGACTTCGAAGTGAAAACCAGTGATCAAGAGTGATACCAGTGAAACCTACGACTTGGCTACGACCTAGGACATCGTTAGTGCTTAGTGTTTGGACCTAGTGTTTTGTGTTGGACCTAGTGCTTTGTGAATAAAGTCTTCAAAAGAGTCAGCAGGTCTTTCTCTTCAAATCCTACGAACCCTAGCACGTAACAATATCTTACCTTGTCTATGCCGTGAAGACTTTTGACTACCATTTGGCTCCAATACTCCGAAACTCTGATGGCGTTCTTAGATTCCGGTACAGCGGGGTGCACGCACGACCTTGATATTATCACAAACACCTAAAAACACAGTAATAATAAACAATTAATTAATGTTAATACTCTTTATTTTGTTGCTTAAACTATAAGTAACAAAGTTTTCTTGTTTTACCAAAGCCAAATTTGTGACAATTAAAGGTGTTTATTAATTTATAGTCATATAATATATATTTTC
Organism: Calamotropha paludella; assembly: GCA_927399485.1. Taxonomy (NCBI): domain Eukaryota; kingdom Metazoa; phylum Arthropoda; class Insecta; order Lepidoptera; family Crambidae; genus Calamotropha; species Calamotropha paludella. Next base: position 6,170,607 of record OV656831.1, on the reverse strand, counting down.
AATATAATAAACATTAAAATTCACTATTTCTTGACTTTGAATGATTTTGAAAAATAGATAAAATTAAAAAAAAACATATTTTACTTCTTAGTGGTTAGCGCTGTCACTCAAAGCGCAGTTCGTGACCAAATGACGCATTTCTTGCTAATTTTCCATTTTGACAATGCAGACCTTAAAGTGAGGTATTTCCACTTTGACAGATCCAACGAAGTAGTAAGGGCCAAAACTTGATCTGCCTGCATAGTCTCCTTCTATTAGTTCACGTATAAATTACGGCAAAACTATGGTCACATTTGAAGGAGCACAATATTATATTAAAATACCCTCATGTATCAAAAGTGAAGACTCGTTTAACGTATTTAAGAAAAAAATTATTACATAATTGATGATCAATATATTGAATAAAAATAATGCGTTAAGCGAGTCTCTCTGTTATTGTTAGTACTTTTTTAATAGTTTCATCATACGCTATAATGTTTCGTTTTGCTTTGGCGACCGCGAAATAATAAGTTTTGTTAACGCATATTAAGATAGGTCACTTTAATTCTAAAGATGCGTATGATCTTGCATTTTCCACCTACCTTGTTTTCTTGAACACCACCTGCTTCCTTCTCCCTTAGCTCATTCTCTATAGATTTCCTTTTAGCGTGTGAATGGACATTCGGCCTTTCTTCTTCTACCCCTACAGACGGGGGGTTAGTGGGCGGGGTTTCAAACAACCCCTCCTTATGCGGTAAAGGGGCGGAGTTTGTCACATCAAAGTCTTTATGCCGCCTTATGTATACGTAATCACGGTTGGCGAATAGCCTCTGTAAATAATGAAAAAAAATTAACCAAACTTTTTAAGTACCAAACTTTTTTTTTTTTTTTTTAGAAAATCAATATACATTGCTTAAAATAATAGCAACAAAAAACCAATAGGGTTTAACCCTGTGCTATCTCAAGTCTACTACATTAAAAAAATAAAACATTACAATACTGTTGTTTACTGTTGTAATTTTTTTTTAACTAATAAGAAAAGGTTTTATGCCATAAATAAACCATGGATAAAATATGTTTGCGATCCTGCCTACTGCACCAACGGTCATGGGTTCAAATTCTGATAAACAAGTCTGTGTAATTATATATTTATTGGACAACCCACAAGACAATCACTTATTACAGGCAGATACATAAATTGGTGAGACACATTTCTTAGTGGCGCCTTAATTAAAGGCTGCCTCTACATGCACAAAATCGGCAAGCTAATATAGAGTTCAAAAAAGATATTGTAAACTGATTTACAGAATGCAAGTACTATAAAAAAGTGACATGAGCTGATCCATGGCAGCTGCACAACCCTACGATGCATAGCCCGGTCAAGTCAACCCAAAAAATTAGGGAAGGTTAACAAAACTTCGCATAGAAATTGGTACGAATGTTCAAAACACCATTATAAATTGCAGATTTTACCGCTGTTCTAACTCACTAAAAATAACGCTTTTTAAAGATTACTGTACGTCTTTTTACGCGAGTAGCCTGTGGGTCAAATATACCCAAAAGTCGTACAACGCCATTCGTGTACAATACAATAATGCGGTTAGGGCACTCTTGCGGCTGTCGCGTTTCTGTAGTGCGTCAGGGATATTTGCAGATGCGCGGGTCGACAGTTTCCCGGCTGTTTTGCTCAAAAATTCAGGATCCTTGTTATATCGGGTCCGTGGCAGACGTAACCAGGTTTTAAAAAGCATTGCCGACAGTGGGGACTGTCCTCTGTTGGCACACATTTCCTTTATTACTAATTCCTGTTTAGTTATTAAGTACTAACATAGGTTGTAAGATTGATATTGCTAACAATGGATCGTTGATGTCCGATAAATAAAGATTTTGATTTGATAAATGAAATGTTATCCACTTGTCCACGGTAGCAATTGCTACCATATTCAAATTTCCGCATGGCCTGCTTTTTTATTACGATTAAAACCTAACCTAACCTGCAATGTGTGTCAATTTATGCCTTGTGTTTAGTATGTCAAGTGACTTTTCTGCGCAACAAGATTCTGCCAGATAAAGGGTACCCAACTCAATTACTTAATAATAATAAATAAAATACTAGGCCGCTTTTGTTGTCTACGGGAAGTGTGTGGCGAGTACCTTAACAATAATTAATCACTTTTTACACACTCTTAAGTGTAAAGGCTTAGTGCTACTCTACTATTTGAGACACCACATGGCGTATCTATAAGGGCAACAGTAAAAAATCTAAATATAATCCAAACAATTCTGTTACTAAGCTAGTTTAATGTTATCAAAACCATATTTACATAATGATATGAATCACAGTAGACGACATTCGAAGTGAAGGTCGCTGTTATCATAGAGTATAAGTCCATTCTTATCGCCTATTTACAATGTCAGGATTTATATGAACGAAGATACAAGGAGATTTTTTTATGATTAATGATCATAGATCATCGTTATTTATCATCATCTATAAAAGCGAGGTTGTATGCGCACTGCACCCTTTGCCTTCCCTTATGGAAAGGTTAACCAAAAACATTTACTTTTTGGCGGGAGCGGGAAACGTCACTTCATTGATTTTGGTTTTCTTGTTGAAAGGACATTGTTCACTTTGTATAGGCGGTTTGGCTTAACATGGACTTAAATAAAAACAGTAAAACTATATTAGTTCGGAAGTATACACTATCAAGAAACCACTAATCGGATTTGTTTTGTGTCAATTTGCCTCAAAAAAAATTTGATATGTTTAGGATACGAATATTTCAAACTAAAAAACAACTATTTTTCAATATATTTTGATTAATCTGAGTCGTAAGTAAAAACGGGGCAGGTGAAAACAAATTATCCTGGTGTCTTGCCCAACCTAAGAACCAAATATGTGATTGTTAATACATGGGCATAGTAACCAACTGTCCTTTGGATTACCACATAACTGCAATAATAGGGTGGAAGCAATATATTGTTGATGTTAACATTTATATTTATAAATTGTGTGCGCCTTCTGTTTAAATTATTTGTTATTAAACTGTTTTGTGATTTTTTTAATTTATTATTTCAAGGATTTGACCTGCATCCTCTCTTAACCTATCTTAAAGCAAAAATCATGGAGGTTAGAGAGAAGGAGAACGATCGCTGTAGAAAATAGTGTCTCAGAAATATGGACAAAATAAGAGAGGCGCTGCGATCGCTAAGTTGTTAAATTTGTACATTATTCAACTAACTTCATCTACTTGTACTCATAAACAGCTAACTTAGCAGATACTACTTACCGACGGCAGCGCGGCTGGTGGCTGAAAAATGAACTATAAATTTTACAAATTTTCAGGGACAGGCGGGCTAATGCTTTAGCACGTAGCGATCGTTCTCCTTCTCTCTAACCTCCATGGCAAAAGCTGTACGGAAGTCTGTCATGGCATGTCTTGAGGCTAGATTAAAAAACTTATTTCGCAGTAGTATAAAAGTCCTATCTACATATAGTTAGAACGACACAGAGTATATGAGCGACAGTGATATTTAAAGTTAGAACAACACAGAGTATTTAGACAGTGACATTAAGAGTGAACTCTTTTTAACAATCGATAAAATATCGATAAAAATCAATTGTGTTAAAAATGTGTTTGTGTGAATCCATAGTTTTTAGGATGTTTTTTTATTTTCGTGTAAAGTAAACATAAGAAATAATAACAATGATTTAAATAATATAGAAAAAACAATTAAAAAAAAAAATATTTTTAAATCATATGAAACTAGAATTAAAATTGAGACCAGTGATGGTAGGAAGTAGGCATATTATTTCCTTTAAGACTTGTTTTATAAGGGAATTTTGATACAACCAATAGGTCACTGAAATTCCTCTAAAAATTAATAAGATATTATTGTAAAATTGTTTTTTGTTAAACATCTTATTCGTTGAAGCTAATTTTGGACAACGAGCTTTGTGTTGTGTTGGATATTAGTGCGTAATAATATGTATGTGTGCGTAGTTACCATTAAATATTTGTGAACATGCACGTGTTGGCAAGGGAAAGAAAGAGCGGAAGTTGTCTTTTTCTGCTCTCTCGAGAACTTCATGGGGAGGTTTCTGTAAAACTCCCACACCTTTACTAAAACCTAGGATAACGGCTATTGCATATTTCAATAATTTATTAATTTATTATCGATCATGAATCGGCTATCATTATCATGTTTTATTTATGGCAACCAGACTAAAAAAAAATATTTTTATAAAACACTTTTTTACGGATTTTGCACATTTTTTTTTAATATTTAATCCTGACGTAAAACACTTTGATTTATATAAAACAATTTTAACAATTAAGAACGTGTCCGATTAAAATATTGTGAAGGTGATAGAAAATACATGACAACCATTATCTTAGTCATCCTGTGAACACGGCTCCTGTAAAGGAGTCGAAACGTCAGGATTAAATATAATATAAAATATGCGCAAAATCCGTAAAAAAGTGTTTCATTCAAATGTGTAATGTGCGCGGAAATGTGAGAACTAAAAAAAAATATCAAAAAAATAACTTAAATAAGCAACATGTATCAGCTCATCATCATCTAATAAACAAAAAACAAAACCAAATATGAAAACATGACTTAAAAGACACACGTCCATGCCATTAAATCTTATTAAAAAAATCTAAAAATCTATCACGGTACATACTGGCCAAAGTACTTCCCAATGTAACACGGCTTGGTCGGCGATACCCTGAGCATGCCTCTCAACCACTGAAAGAGAAGCAACAGCAGCGTCCCATACACGCCTGTAGGCGCCATCCACTTGTACCGCGGCGAAATCTTCTGCCCTTACGTCTCTATATTTTCCATATACTGGTATAGGACAATGGAAAAGCCGATATTTATTTTCATTTTCAACATGTATTTTCATTAGAAGCGTCTCTGCCGATGTCTTCATGCCCGTGTTTGCCCTAACACATTCTAATAAGCGCGTGGTCAACATGGAATGGGTACAAATAACAGCACATTACACAAGCCTATACTTTGTCCAAAGTAGGATGATACTTTTGACAGGTGTCACTTCCTTATTGCTACGTACTAAGGTTGCGTTTGTTTCCTTATGTTTGGCTTGACATTGCAATAGCAACTTTATACCCTCTATATAGGTGTCAACTGTCAAAAGTATCGTCCTACATTGGACAAAGTATAACAGTCCTTACTTTGGGCTAGACTTATAGGTTTCTTGCATGATATTTTTTTAATTGTATAAATTGTTAAATCAATTCTTTTTTAAAAGAAAATTACTTATAAAAAAAATTATAAAAATATTTTTTGTTAAAAAAATTATTTGCTTGTGTCAGTGCCTTAATCGTAATTTAAACAGCCGCCATTTTCACCGCGCTTTGAATGACGTCACGTGACATGACTCGCCACAGTACTATGGGTGAATCTACATACATTGTAATGATATTTGTTGCCGGCAAACGCATGGCTTCATGTCATGTGACGTCACATTGTTTTGGATTTACTTTCGTTTATGCATAATTATTAACCGAAAAAAAATGTCATAAAAACAAAAAAAAACGTCGTGATGGCACGACGCCTGTCGTGCCATCACTTTATTTTGCGTGTGGCGTTAGCCACTGGAACCGTGTCATTTTTAAATCGATGATAACTCCTTCAAATCAAATTTTAGGGAAATCAACCCAGAATAAAACTTTCTTCATTTTTCACGTAAATCAAACTCGTAGCCTTCGTTTCTGTAATTGTATGTAGCAACGAATCGGTTAAGTCCGGTTTACAACAATGCGTGATGTTACCTAACATTAGTACCACATATTATTAATATCTAAAATCATCATTTAAGCAGGTCGACTAATATAACACTGTATAATCCTGACACATATACAAAACCTAATGATTTTATTTGTATTAACTACTAGCGGCCCGTCCCAGCTTCGCACGGGTGGACAAAATTCTTTAAATTTTTTCTAACATTAAATATAGCCTATGTTACTCAGCGTGAATGTACCTTGCCAATGGTGAAAGAATTTCTGAAATCGGCTTAGCAGTTTTTGAGTTTATTCATTTCAAACATACAAAAATACAAATCATTCCTCTTTATAATATTAGTGTAGATAAATAAGTCACGATTGTATAAACATTTATAATGATAAATAAAAAACTACAAATTTTCGTTTTCTCTTCTACACTTATTTTGTTTTTTTAAATAGATCGATACAGTCGCTAAGCATAAAGCTTCGCCAGCAACATATATTAGAACGCAGCGTAATATTACAAAAAATATATATTTTAAAATTCCAAAAAAATGAAAAGTTTCAAAAACCGCGCGCTTTTTATTTCAACATGAAATCCCATAGAGCCAATCTTTTTTGGTTATAACTCATTTATTTTTGCGAATTTCAAAATTTGGTTTCCATCATGATCTAGTCCTAAATGTGTTGATTCAATTCCACACAAAAAACTCTCCGCTCCAACAATAATTTCTGTATTTTAGTAAACTTCATTATTAATAAAATTACCTTTGTATGCATAGACACTAGAGACCTAACCTAACCTAACCTAACCTAACCTTACCTTTGTATGCATAGAGACCTTGACCGGGTTTATATTCTTTTCGCCATATGATAACATCTTCCGCCTCCATGTATGGCACCCAGCCTTCAAAAGACTCTTCAGGTAACTGGGCATCTTTGCATCTGCCAATGAACATATAACTTAATTTATATTTGAACTAGTGGACCCGACAGACGTTGTCCTGCCTGTTATTTTTGCGGTATAGATAAATAACCTAGATACCGTCTGCAGTGCCATCTGCCGGGCTGATTTGTGAATCTAAACCATTCTCAGATCCCCTTGAACACACACAAAAAAAATCATTCAAATCGGTCCAGCCGTTTAAGAGGAGTTCAGTGACATACACACTCACAGAAGAATTATATATATAAAGATTATGTATGGTGACGACGTATAATTGTTAATTTAATTTGTTTAAAAAAGAATTGTGGGACATATTGGTTTAAAAATTTAATTTCTGTTAAGCTAACAACAATTTGATTTATATTTTCATTGTAGTCAAATACTCTGTTGTCAAATTAATGTAAAAAATATAATTGGGATGATGACTGAATTTTAATTTTCACGTCTCATCATAATATATTAAAATACCGTAGAAAAAGATACAATCCTATGAAATCAGAATTAAAATCGGCTTAGAAATACATTAAATACAAGCATTTTAAGTTGTTCATTTGGAAGCGATTAGACAGAGAGATCCGACATCAACAGTGACGTCACTGTTTAGTACGGCCATATAAACTCCATGCAAATTTCCGTTTTGCAAGAGAGAGATGGAGCAAAATATTCAATACCTTATATCTTGCTTGTTTTTTAAGTTATTCGAAAACCGATTTTTTCTGTCTGTTTATTATAGAAATGAGCTTCTATTAAAGCAAAATCATCATTTAGCCTATTAGCAATGTCCTGAAAAGTTGTATATTTGTGCTGATAATAAATAAATTTTGCTAAGTGGTAGGCGTTTGCAACGGTTTTTTTGGTATTTTTTTTTATAAAATAAGAGTAGCCTAGTTTACTCCTTACAATCAACTATCTGACCAGAAAATCGGTCCAGCCGTTTCGAAGTTCTGCCAAATAGATCTGAAAAATAGAGAGACAGACAAAAAAGTTTGCTATATTTTCATGCATTTACAAACACACACTTCAATTTTATTTATTTGTCAATACAAATATATATACAGTTATAAAATTAAATAAAAAAACTAACGTAAAAAAGGCTGTACCGATTTTGAAAAGAACAAGCCTAAGAACCACTGGTAGAAAACCTGCTTTCAAATAAAAAAACGTATCCAAATTGATTCAACCTTTCAGGGGCTACAGTGCCACAGACAAACACACAATAGTGGTCAAACTTATAACACCCCTCTTTTTGGCGTTGGTTGTAATACAAATATGATTTGCTTTCGGAAAAATAGTGAAGATGTCGCTACAGTCTCTTAGACTTGTTTTCCACCAGACATAGGCGGCGATAGGCGAAAAAATTTCCACCAATAGCATTTCTTCATGTTCCTAGCATCGCGCAGCTATTGGTGGACTTTTTTCTTGAGCACTATTTAGCTCCTTCGCATATTTCGTAAAAAAGCAGTTTTATATTCTCAGTTTAAAGACATCCACTGCTGTACTGAAACCTTACATAAAAATGGGGTTCGCCATAATTTCCACGCTTGGCAAGATGATTTGAGATAGCAATGAAAGACCATCATTCGGAAAACGCTACTGCCCATTTCTTGGCCAAGGGGAGATGTGTGATATTTACTTCCAGTATCAGCAGTCACCTTATGATGACCTTACCCTTACAGCCTGTGCATACTACGTTTTTTAAACGCGTCGTCCACGCGCCCTTGTATCGGTACAAACACGATATTCACGCGAGTTAAACGAAGCTTAACTAGGAATTTATGTATGTCTTCAAAGTTCTACTGTTGAATGCCAGCATAAATTCAGTCTTGCGCTTGAATCGGTACAGACATTATAATAACGACCGTTTGGTGCAACGGTAGCGATCCTGCCTTTCGCACCGACGGCTAGAGTTCGAATCCCGGAAGGGGCAGATGTTTGTATGATGAATATGAGCATTTGTACTTGAGTCATGGGTGTATACATATATTTTTCTATGAATATTAGATATGTATGTATCATATATGTATGTCTATCCGTTACTCTAGTTTCCATTACACAAGCCTTACAGTGCTTACTTTGGGCTAGGCTAATAAGTGCGAATGTAAGCAATATATTTAATTCAATAACGCGCGTTTATATCGATACGCATTAGACATGAAAAAAATTTCTCAGTGGAATAAAACGAACGCTCTGCCGACGCGCGTTTTTTTAGCGTTTAAATAACGCAGTGTGCACCGACCCTTAGGTATCAAGGGTTGAAGCTATTGTACTCTACCACACACGACAACAGGTCCGCACTCTTAATTCCGTATTAATTTTCTCTATGAATCATACAATGTATACTAACGCACAATACCGCACGCCGGGATGTTTTTTGTCTATGATCACTCTCTTCTCGCAGCCAGGACAAAACAGTGTCGTCTTAGAGAGCAGCTCCACTGTCTCCAACTCGGTTATAAGAGCCTACAAAAAAGTATGGTGGATTGTAAATCAAGTAATTATAACAAAAATGGGTGCAATAGATATATCCAAAAATTAGGGTGACAAGATTTAAAATCTTGTCCCGTATTTTTTGGGGCGTCCTGTTTTTCAACTATGAATTTGACTATTTCCCAAATTTTAGAAAAACCAATATGAGACAGTACTATTGTACTTTTACGGGACAGTACTATTGTACGGGATATTTCCCGTATTTCAGCATATCCTTCAACAATTTCAGATTAAAGCTTTGATTGTAGCTGTAAAAAGAGGGCATCTTAAAGGCCGCTATATTGAATCTTAATTATATTTATAAAAAATAAATCATAATATGTGATATTGTGATAAAAATTATTTAGTAAATAACATATAAAATGGGTTATCCCTTATTTTACTCCTAAATCTTGAATTTTAAATGCTGTCACCCCTTAAAATATTTAATCTACCAGAAATAAACCATCAGTAATGTCAAGATTATTAAACTTTTTGTTAAGGTTACAGAAAATAGCTATTTTTTATTGTTATTCAATGTTGTATACATGTCTAGTCCCCCATTGCCTAAAAGAAAGAAGAAAGAAAGAATTTGCGTATATATATATATATATATATATATATATATATATATATATATATATATATATATATACAGGGTGTCCAAAAAAATAGTGTCAAGCGTAAGTCCAGAGTTAGAGAACCTCTTGGAGTACCCGAATCACCCCCATGTATGTTCCGCGATTATTCGTAGTTTTCGAGTAACAATTTTTTTTCTGACTTTTTGAAAATTTTGATCCAAAGAACTTAAAAATTTTAAATTAAAAAAAAGTAGAACATATTTTAATATTTTCCTTTTTGCCACTGAATCATCTTTAGTGCTTCTTTTATGTCTAAAATAATCAGCTTCGTAACTTTAGTGGGAATTTAGAAAACAGTAGTGTAAAGTCAAAATTTGAATGTTAGTGAATAATTACTTAAAAATTCATCTTTAAATTAAAAATCTAAACAGGCGAATTCATGGTTTCTAAGTATGTGTAAAAACTTCTCTAGACTCTCTGCTTTCATAATCATTTAAAAAAAGAAGTACTTAATAGGGCTACTTTGGCTTAAATCGGCCATCCAAGACAGCTAGGTGAAAATTTCATAAAACTCGACTTCTGAATATTTTTTTTTTAAATTCCAATTATTTATTAATAAACCAAAAATTATTGTAGAAAAGCTAAAAATTTATTATTTGAAAGTCAAAAATAACTGTTCCTGCTGCCATCTTTAATAACCTTTGCAGGTTTATTATAACTTAATAAATGAAACAAAACATTATTTTCAAAGTATTTATTATTCGATCGCTTAAAGAAAGTTTTCAAAATTACGACCTTCGTGCTCAATACATATTCCACATCGTCTAAAAAAGTTTTCTTTTAAATTTGTAAATGCAACTCTGTTGTTTTTTATTGTTTCTTCCGCTTGTCTTAATTTTGTTCTTAACACTGTGACGTTTGTAATGTCCTTGGCGTATACTAATTCCTTGTAGTATCCCCAGACAAAAAAATCTATGGGGTTCAAGTCGGGGGACCGTGGCGGCCACGCAATGGGCCCTCCACGACCGATTCATCTGCCTGGAAATGTTTCAGAAAAATGTTGTCTAACATTTCTAGCAAAATGGCATGGAGCGCCGTCGTTTTGAAAAATCATATTTCTCCGCGTTAATAGGTCTACATCTTCTAATAAGACGCCGAGATCACGTCGTAGAAATTGCAAGTAGGCCTCGCTGTTCAGTCGGTCCGGTAGTTCGAACGGACCAATCAGCTGTCCGTTTAGGATTCCTGACCACAAATTGGTACTAAATTGTTCTTGGAAATTAGATTCCCTTGTGAGGTGTGGATTTTCAATACTCCACGAATGGTAGTTATGCGCATTAAACACCCCACATCGCTTAAAATGTGATTCATCAGTCCAAAGAATATTTTTAAAGAAATTTTCATTTTCAGCTTGTCTCCGTAACATTTCCTGACAAAATGCCACCCTTCTCGGGTAGTCTGCGAGCTTGAGCTGCTGAACTTTCTGGATGTGATATGGGTGAAAACGCTCTTGATGAAGTATTCGATGTGCTTGTGATTTCGGAATTCCGATTCGACGTTCTATTGTTCTTATACTAACTGATGGATCTCTCACCACTTCTTCGACCACTGATTGGACAGTATCTGGGTCACTCATTTCAGATGGGCGCCCCGATCTTCTACCTGGTAGGCGTTCTTCCATGTAAGAGTTATGTACTCTTAAAATCATGCGATGATCAGGCCAAGTTTCAGGCTGAGGTCCACCTCCATTTTGTACTTGCTGCCGGAACAACCTGGCTGCTTCAGAAGCATTTCCTCTTGCATATCCATAAAAGTAATGCATATGAGCATATTCTTGCGATGAAAAAGACATCACAAAATGAAGAGCTTGAAAAGTCCGTTAAGAATGCCAAATTTGTCAAAATCCCGTATTCACACAAAACCAAATCGTAATCGCACTTAAGGTCCGTAAAGAAAGCAAAGTTCGTCAAATAATCACAAATGAGCGTATCGTACGTAAGGCGCAAACAAAAGCAGGCAAACGACTGGCGTCAGAACACAATAGGCGCTCGGACTACACCCCCCGCCTCATCCCCTTGTCACAAAGAATAGCATTCCTCAGTTACAGTTATCCATTTCGCCAATGAGAGTGAGAGAGATAGCAATAATGCGGTCTCTTTCATATCCTCTCACTCGGGCAATTTTTTAGCAGGTAAGTACTGCTTTACATCCAACACTACAACCGATGTGATCCGCGAGAAAAATATTTAAATATGGGTTTCATGTAGTTAATTTTTGCTAAATTGTAATTAATCTGAACCTTAGAAATTATAAAAATACCAGATATTTTTTTTATCATCTGATAGCAATTTGGTAAATTTTATGAAATTTTCACCTTGCTGTCTTTGATGGCCGATTTAAACCAAAGTAGCCCTATTAAGTACTTCTTTTTTTAAATGATTATGAAAGCAGAGAGTCTAGAGAAGTTTTTACACATACTAAGAAACCATGAATTCGCCTGTTTAGATTTTTAATTTAGAGATGAATTTTTAAGTAATTATTCACTAACATTCAAATTTTGACTTTACACTACTGTTTTCTAAATTTCGACTAAAGTTACGAAGCTGATTATTTTAGACATAAAAGAAGCACTAAAGATGATTCAGTGGCAAAAAGAAAAACATTAAAATATGTTCTACTTTTTTTTATTTAAAATTTTTAAGTTCTTTGGATCAAAATTTTCAAAAAGTTTGAAAAAAAATTATTACTCGAAAACTACGAATAATCGCGGAACATACATGGGGGTGATTCGGGTACTCCAAGAGGTGCTCTAACTCTGGACTTACGCTTGACACTATTTTTTGGGACACCCTGTATATATATATATCTCTCTCTCTCCAAATAAAATAAACTTATAGAATATTGAATTCAGAAGTTATGACATAAATGCACAAACAAAGACTCCCTTTAACATTTAAAACATTATTAAGGGACTTTCCTAAACAGTTTCAAATCCCAATTACTTTTGCCATAGCAAAAATATTTTGATCTGAACAATCACATAGATCTTAATTACCCTTAATTAATTCTCAACAGGTAATTTTGCAACTAGATGACTGCTGCGATATTTGTATCTTTCAGTAACCCTTTTAGGGCGCCAAAAATTGCCAAATTACTATAAGTATTTGATCAGGCATCACTTGACAGAGGTTGATATCCATACTTCCATGAAAAAACCGCATTTCACTTGTTTTTGTTGAAGTAAGCTACATAATTATGTTTCATTAATAAATCACTATGTAACAATAACAAAACAATTAACTAACATGAAACTATACTACTTGTTATAATACAATCATTGTTGTTTATAAATACGTAGCTGTCACATTGAAATGTCCTTCACAGATGACTTTGCTTGTTAAGCTTGTCATGTCTGTAAGCTTCATAACAATAAGTCAATGACTGGATGATTGTTTTGTTTTATTAATAAAAAAATCACTTTCAAATAACTTTTTACTAAATGACAAAAGAATTTATGAGTTCATTTGCTGGTCATAATCTTTATTGGCATAAAATATAGAAACATTTACAGATTTAAAAAATACAACCATACACAATATAAACTGTTATTAATAAAGTTTATGAATGACAGTATATTAGTTAAGTTAAGAAATTACAAAATAATGTTATTAAATTTTTTATTAAAAATAATTATGTTTAAATTGGGTCTACCTAAAACGACATGCTTAAATAAGATATAGTTACTAATAAATAGAAGAAATTCAACAAACATAAAAAAAAATTATGAAAAGCAATATGTAACGCCAAGTCCTACCTACTAACGACTTATGTTTATCTAAACTTAATTTAAAACAAGTATCCTATTAGATTCATCTTATTGTATAAATGAAATAATATTTAAGTTATTTAGTTCTTACACTTCCGCGCACATTACACATCAGAATAAAACACTTTTTTACGGATTATTGCACATGTTTTATTTTATTTTTATATTTAATCCTGACGTTTCGACTCCTTTATAGGAGCCGTGATCACTGCTATGCGCAATAATCCGTAAAAAAGTGTTTTATTCTAATATTTAAGTTATAAACAATAAAACATAAACAGATAAAAAAATTGTTTTATAGAAAATCAAAATATTCTCTATGGTCATGGTTTAAGTAAAGTGGCATATAAAGTATCACAAAGTTACTCAGAATTTACAATACCGTGCATATACTTCACTATATGATTTATTTTGTAAAGTTTTTTTGTATACTTGCTAATAACAATGATGTTTTTAAAAGATTATTTATTGTTAACTTGCATACCTTTAGCTCCTCATCTGTGATATTTTGGGTGCAGCTAGGAGGCTTATCCGAGTCTTCATCATTTGCTTTAAAAGCCGCAGTTGTTGACAAAAGCAATGTTCTTTTAGGCCTCAGTACTGTCTGTCTAAAGCACTGTATGACTTCCCTCACGCTTCTGTCGCGCTTAATCCTCTTGACCACTGTGTTCACTAAGAAACTTCGGCTCCAAGCACTCCATAATCTTCTCACACTTAAATCTCTTAGCAAAAGACGAAAAGAAGACATGGTAACACGCCCTTCAGACTGGGCGACGGCAGCCAATAGGCTGTCCAATATACTGCATCTCCTTGAAAAATATCTGTAATTTACAAAGCAACTGAACGGTACATTACTTTTCAACGTCGATTTAGCAATTACCGCTTGCCTTATTTTTCTACATAACATCTCGTGAGCAATTGCGAAATTCTAACCTGAAAAACCTTGACAATCTAGGCAAGTTCAGCAGCTGTTTTTTGTTTTTAAAGTTATAGAATGAGGCAAACAGTGAGAGCCTGTAAAGCCTTGCATTCGTGTAAAAGTTGTCAGGTAGAAATGTTTTAGGTGGTAAATCCACCTTTGTACATTTTTTTATTAACTCCGTATAAATAAATAAATAAATAATGGTGAGGGTTAGCTTTTGAGTAAAAAATAATCAATGGACAATGAAAGATCAATAAAATCTTCTCCTTTTCTTAAGTAAGAGATAAACAAATTGATATTTTTAAGACAACACAACAATTAATTAGTCCTAAACTAAGTAGATTTTATACTATATATACCAGATAACGTTAAATTAGTAAATACGTGTAGACGACCATAACTCGGGAACAAATACTTGTACTTATCACACAAACCCTACCAGAATTCGAAATTGGGACCATTGGTGCAGAAGGTAGATTTACTGCAGCAGCCATTGTAAAAGCGTGAGGATTTGCTTCCGCGAATGTTTGGATGAATAAAATAATACATCCCCTACCACAACTTTGTTGCACTTAACGGATTATTTCCATCACATACCTATTATAACTATCACTATCATATATATCTATTATATGTAGTTTGTGTAAATGATTGATCAGAATTCATAGTATTTTTTTCACACAAACTGTCTGTTAATAATAAATCCCTGTGCCTTCTTTGAAAAAACAAAACTACTGCAGTGTTACCACCATTGGGAAAATATTATATTATTAGTAAAATTACATGAACCTAGGAGGATATTTTTTTTAATATGAATATATATTTTTTACTTCTTCATAAGAATAAGTCAATACTTGAAATGGTTCACTCACCATTTCAACGAAAATTGTATATTTCTTAGATAGTCGTACATATGGGTAAATATTGCTAAAGTTTCAAAATTACAAATAAGTACCAAAACGCAAATGCAGCTGCGCCATCTGTCACGTTTTGAAAAAGAAAACTACAGACAATAAAAAGCAAAGCCTTTATTCTCATGAGTTTACACTAATAACTTCAACTGATACCATTTGTTTAGCCATGAATTTTTTGGCAGAGCAGAATAGCACTAAGCCACCACCATTAACACCTCCCATTATGTACTAGGTAGCAGAGTATTCTGAATTATGGTCTATTACTACGATTTCCAAGTGACCTGCCAAGCGTGAAAATTATGGTATAACCTCCGCCTCCGCCCAGCAGTGGATGTCTTTGGGCTAAGGTAGATAGCAAATTAAAAAAAGGGATTCGAAATGTTAAATTGGTAGCATATATTATTTCAAGATGGCAACTTTTTAGGACCTAGCTATTTTTTCTTTCACTTACTTTTCTCTTTTCCGTCGGACGACAAGGCGTTCGTTCGTTCGATCGTTTAGTCACGTCATCTTTTTATCCGTGTAATGTCTGAATTTTGCATCCCACATGCTTAGGGGTAACCGAATTAAGAAGAAATCCAAGAATCCCCGCACCAGAAGAAAAGTCCGAGCGACATCAGGCGTAAATGTGAATTAGAAAGTGTGAACTAAGTCTTTAGGTGTACCATTCATCCGGTTCAATCTGGTTTTTAGCAGTTTGGATCGCGAGGTGGTCCCCTTATTCCTAATATTCCTTTATTTAGAAGTTTATTGGTGTGTTATTAAGACTTTATTTTAAATAATCTTAGTGTTTTTGTGGTGAATTAGTTGTAATATAATCGAAACAAAATGTCTGAGGAATCGTCAGCAGATCGAAATGTCGAAATTTGGAAGATCAAGAAACTCATAAAAAGCTTGGAAATGGCGCGAGGGTGAGTGTTTTGTGTTAAATTAGACACGATATCGCTTATTTAAGTGGGAAGTTGCACCAATGTTATACTTTTGGCGACACGTTTGGCCAAAATGCCAGCGAGGCTGCGTCATGTATTGACACATGCGCTTTCCTTGTTCTGAGTGCATGCGCTCCTAACCTTCAAGACTAGTTGTACTAATAAGAATACTGCATTATCCAACTCAACGCCCAATTGTATCATTACTTAATCACTATAATATAAAATATGAAGCTTTCTACCCCCATATCGATTGATTATCAATTTCAACTGGTTATGAAAAAATCACGAAATAACGTAAAATTTTAGAAGATTGATGTTTTGTACAGCAATCTCTCTTATCAGTGTCTAACAGAAATAACACTGCCACTCTTGGATTCATAGTAAAATGGATTCTTTTTTACCTCTTAATGTATAGTCAAGATATTGAGTTGCTATCAAAAAAACATCAAACATACTCAGTTATGGTCAGCAGGAAAAAAACATAGGAGAGCAAAGTAAATTAAATACTCTTCTCTATATTTTATTGTACAAATCCCTCAGTAAATGTATTTTAAATAGTTGATTGACAGGACAGCAAAGTGACTAAGATTTTAAAGAATATGTGCCTTTGTAGATGCTTTATTATAAATAAATTTAGTACCAAGTTATACATAAAACAATAGCATATCCATATAATATAATAAACCATTTTATATTATAATAAAATAGTGTAATAATTCTTACATTCACACCAATTAGCCTAACCCAAAGTAAGCACTGTAAGGCTTGTTTAATAGATACTAGGGTAATGGCTAGACATACATTATATGATAGGTAAAT
Source organism: Calamotropha paludella (assembly GCA_927399485.1). Lineage (NCBI taxonomy): Eukaryota > Metazoa > Arthropoda > Insecta > Lepidoptera > Crambidae > Calamotropha > Calamotropha paludella. The sequence goes on along the minus strand of OV656831.1, from coordinate 6,153,463 downwards.
ATGCAATATTCATAGAAATATATATAAATAAATTGGAACCCAGGACCTTTGTGCAAAAGGCAAAATTGCTGTTGTGGCACCAAATGGTATTTTATCATTATATTGTGTTACTGTCCTCATAGCCGGGCACTGGGCTGGCTAATAATGGTTGAAAACCATGATGGGCTCTTATTTACCATGTAAGCCTGGTGCCACTGGTGGGTGCTAACGACCACACATCCTGTGACTAATGACTAAATAAGCTTAATGAAGCATAGAGATACTCAATATAAGAATTTTTTACTCAATAATGTGATCATATTACTGTAATTTTATTTTATCTTATTAAAGCATAATTTCTAGATTTAATGATTTTAAAGAAATGGCTAATAGAAAACATCTAGGTACTTGTCTTAGGAATCAGGGGGAACTAAAACTTATAACTTCACACTATCTAGATAGTGCTCTTCCAGTTGGACTACAGAGACATTGACAGATCTAACGAACTTTTGTATCGTTTCTTAGGCTGAACATCACTGCCATTTCTTGGTGTACTTAATAGCTACTGACCGTTCAAAATGAATCTGGTTAAATGAATCTGCGGGCATACAGTACAGGTTTTTTTTTACCAACGAAGACTAATTTACGCGGTTCCATGCCATTTGGTACAACAGTAGCGATCCTGTCTTTTACAGCAATGGTCCTGGCTTTGAGACCCGGAAGGGGGCAGATGTTTGTGTGATGAATATGAGCGTTTGTACCTAATTCATGGGTACTTTATATATATTTCTAGAAGTATTACATATCTATGTATCATATATGTAAGTGTATCCGTTACCCTAGTATTGATAACACAAGCCCTACAGTGCTTACTTTGGGCTAGGCTAATTGGTGTGAGTGTAAGAAATATTATTATATCAAATAATGATATTACCAGAACTTAATGTCTTTGAATAGTAATAAAAAGTTATGTTTCTGTTTCAGCAATGGCACATCTATGATCTCCCTGATTATCCCACCAAAAGATCAGATCTCGCGAGTGTCCAAGATGCTGGCGGACGAGTTTGGCACTGCCTCCAACATCAAGTCGCGAGTAAACAGGCTGTCTGTACTTGGTGCCATCACTTCTGTACAGCATCGACTGAAATTATATACTAAAGGTTGGTTGGAATTTGTTTATTGAAACCATACTTGAACCTTACTTCATTGGTAATTAGATGATAGTGGTTGGCAAATTGAACAGTCAAGGATTCTCCATTAAAAGGCCAGTTATGGTTTATTTTATATATTATTCACAAGTGAACTGCTAAAATTGTTGTAAAAAGAGAAACTGTATAAAAAATAATAACTTTGTTAGCTAGGAAATATCTACGTTTTAGTAGAATAAAAAAAGTAGCTTTTACAAGTAAATATTAACATTTATTTGATCAGTAAGTGTACGGTCATAACGTATAATGCAACTAAATCAATGAAGCTGAAACTAGCGGCGTAATAATTATACTGAAACAATGTCTGTACAGGTTGATTCTATGAGATCAATTTTTTTTTTTTATAAATAAATGTATAGTAATGATTCAGGATAAGAATCAATAAACTTAGCGCATGCCTTCTATTTTTTTTATTGAATAAAGTGTTCCTGAATGCCCTCAGCAAGTAATAATTATACTAAAAAAAATAGAAGGCATGCTTGAAGTTTATTGATTCTTCTCCTGAATCATCCGTACACATTTTTTCATCGAAAAATAATTAAATCTCATAGAATAAGCCTGTACAGACATTGTTTCAGTATAATTATTACGCTGCTAGTTTCAGCTTCATAATAAAGCAATATGTGACATTATTAATAAATGATGTCTTTTTCTTAAAATAATTAATTGTAATTAAATGAAAATAGTTGATGACGTTCTCCTAGTTTTTTTTTCTAATATGACTAATTTGATATAACAGATATTCGTAAAGTGTAGATAGTATTTAGATTAGTATAGATTTTTTAATTAAATCTTAAGACTTTTACTATATAAAGTTTCCGGTTAACATTACGATTGCTCGTTACAGTGCCTCCAAATGGATTGGTGATATACTGTGGCACGATTGTCACTGAGGAAGGCAAAGAAAAGAAAGTGAACATCGACTTTGAGCCATTTAAACCAATCAATACGTCCCTTTATCTGTGCGACAACAAGTTCCATACGGAAGCGCTCACTGCTCTATTGGCTGATGATAACAAATTTGGCTTCATCGTTATGGATGGTAACGGAGCTCTGTTCGGAACGCTGCAAGGCAATACTCGAGAGGTAAGAACACTACCTACTATTTATTGAGATTCGTTATTGGAACCTTCTTTTATGTACATACAGACATTGTCATAGACTTCTTTTGTTTATTTTATAAAGACACCTTTAATATGACTTTGTTTATGACGTGATGACGTCTTATAAATCGATGAACGCCGGCTGCACGCACGAAAACGTGTAACGTTCCGCCTGAGCCTAGCGTGCAAGCGAGAGAGCGGAATAAGCGATAGAGAGGCACGATCGGCCTAAGCGTTCGACTTGTGGCGCATCTATCTCTCTTTCACTTCATGAACTGAAAAGTTAATGTGGTTTCAATTGTTTATTACAACAACTCAATGTTAATTTATTGAAAAAATAATATTTTTCAATTAACATCTTCTTTGTATTATACGAAATAATGATAATTCAGCGATAATAATTCAATTTTTATAATGCAATTTTTCATCAATGTTGTCTTATGACACTATCACGTAAAATTATCATCCGTAAACTGACTTTACAGACAATAAAATTTTCAATGTATGCATCATGCCTCTGTAAACTCAAAATATTGAATAAATACTTAAGCTTTTTCTGGTATGTTTAATTTCATTAAAAGAGAGAGAAAATGTAAGAAACTGATAAGGTTAGTGTTAAATTAAGTATATGAATGAGTCCTTGAGTTAGTTAGTTTGACGAGGCTATATTCACACTTATATATCATAATAAATAGATTTGTATTTAAGTTAATTACAATTTTGATTTGTACAATGACTATTTATAAGTGAATCTATATAAGTGAATTCTCAGGCGGGAAACGAACCCGCAACCTTTGGAAATCCGGTCCAATGCTCTCCCAATTGAGCTACCGAGCCTTGTGAACATTTGTCGAAATTTTCTAGTACCTTCCTGATTTTACGCTGTAAGTCAGCGTTGTTTCATCAATGAGAGGAACATCCTCTCGTATTCGAAAGAAACATTGTTACAAATGTTTGGTCAATCGATTAAGATGAAACAGCCGTTATAGTTTTATAATTTTTTTCCCGCCTGAGAATTCACTTGTGACCCGAGTCGATTTTTTCTAGTATTTTTCTATTATAATGATTTATGTTATAAGATCGCATTGAAAATGCATAAAATAAAAAATTATAAAACTGTAAGTTTCCTTTTATTCCACAGAGTAATTCTTTGCATGTCAAACGTGTTTGTATTAATACAGATACTTATTCAAACGCGAGACTTAATTTATGCAGATATTCAAAGGTTAAATCTTTGAATATTTACATAAATTCATAGTCAACTGAGTTTGACTCGTGTGAATATCGCGTTTGTATTGAAAATAGCGCGCGTCGTCTGCGCGTTAAAAAACGTGCAAAGGCTGTAAATATATCTTTCATAAATTGAGTAGTTAGGAATGTGCATAACATTTACTCTTGGGCCCTTGAGAAAATGCTAAGTTATTTTTGAAAGACATATTTGCTCGCCTGTTTAAGGAAACGGGTGATCGTTGAGGTGCTATTGGAAATGTAGCTTGGCTATTCAAAGGGGCAATGCTGCCATTCTTTTGGGTACCTTGCCTCGAAAAGGCGATTTAGTTGAAATATTTGTCAAATGTAATTGGCAAAAATCTTAATAATCTTAAAGGCATACTAGCTGACCCAGTAACGCGTTGCTATGGTAACGCGTATACAATGAAAAAAGAGCGGGGAAAAGAGCGGACAGACAAACACACAAACAACAAATTTGTGTTTTTAGAGTATATACTATCGGCCCGTTCTGGCTTCGCACGGGTGGACAAAATTCTTTAATTTTTTTCTATTATTAATTATTTTTCCCGTTAGCGCCATCTAGCGTCCGGTAGACAAACTACTTGCGGTTAACGCGTTGCTATGGTAACGTTATTGATACAATGGAAAAAAGAGCGGACAGACAAACACACATGCAACAAATTTGTGTTTTTAGAGTATATACTAGCGGTCCGTCCCGGCTTCGCACGGGTGGACAAAGTTCTTTAATTTTTTTCTATTATTAAATATTTTTCCGTTAGCGCCATCTAGCGTCCGTAGACGAACTACTTGCGGTTTACGCGTTGCTATGGTAACGTTATTGATACAATGAAAAAATAGCGGACAGACAAACACACAAACCACTGTCATCTTAGATTATAGATTTAGTTAAAGGAAAATATACTCTTTGTTGTCATGTAGTATTGTAATGGTTTTAATGTTTAATATTTATAATTAATATTCCATAGGTGCTCCACAAGTTTACGGTGGATTTACCCAAGAAGCACGGCCGTGGTGGTCAGTCTGCCTTGCGTTTCGCCCGTCTCCGCATGGAGAAGCGGCACAACTACGTACGCAAGGTTGCGGAAGTTGCCACGCAGCTGTTCATCAGTGCTGACCGACCAAATGTTGCTGGACTCATATTGGCTGGTTCTGCTGATTTCAAAACTGAACTCTCGCAGTCCGATATGTTCGATCCGGTAAGTTTTGCAACAAATAGATTTTTTTAATTTGAGATTTTTTGATGGAATCCATTGAATCAATGTAAATTGTCTTTGGTTTTGTTCGTTTTTGTTGGTATGGGTATCAAAAATATTAATATTTCAATGAAGAGTTAAAGAAATTTCTTTATGTGTAATTTGATGTATAATTTATTAGACGTACTAGTTACTGTTGTGATTAAAGCAAGCAGGCATTTTAAGAATAGGGAATAGGCCATTTTACTAGTGCGAATCTTTTCTAGTATTAACCCTTTCCGTGTGCCTGCACTACGAGTATTCTCGTAGCTGGTGATAGCCCTAGTGATAAGGCAGCGTGGACCTAAAAGAAATGAATTGCTCGTTCTCTGAATCGTTTTGTAATATACACAATTTGTAAGACATTTGGCGATTTTAAAAGAGTTTTGGCACATGAGTTTCTTGCCCGATTCTTCTCATGTTAGCCCCTACGTTCGGAATCGGGTCGCTCGTGGCGATTACATGCGCGGCATCAACTCCGCGGATGTACTTGCCGCTAGCGCACGGGCTATCTTTGTTATAGTAGAAAATTTTTAATTTTGTAAAATTGACGATTTTAAGTGCCTATGAAATAAAGTTATTTTGATTTTGTGCGGTACGGTGACATGTTGCCGACTACGAGTATGCTCTTTTTTGGCATCCTATACAAAACAATATTTCTTGGCACTACAAGTAAGATAGGTTTTTTTGAGTTTGGCATTAGGAATAAAAAGACATGTTAAGTGGTTAAAAAGTATTTTCGTAGCTGGCACGGAAAGGGTTAACTATTTGACAATCAACTCTATACGAGCAAGCAAGCTGTAAAATCAGTATGTAGCTGTAGATTTCATCTGTGAGCCGTTTGGCTGTCGCAACTTCTCTTTCTTTAAGTTACAACTCTTCTATGTAACAAAAAGAGATGGCATGATGGAAAAATATTAAAATAGAGACACATAGGTTTGTAAAATGTATAATCAACGGGTTCATATAATAAACAATATTATTTCAACAGCGTCTGCAAGCCAAGATCATCAAGTTGGTGGACGTCTCATACGGTGGAGAGAACGGCTTCAACCAAGCCATTGAACTGGCTGCCGAATCTCTGCAGAATGTTAAGTTCATACAGGAGAAGAAGCTCATCGGCAGATACTTTGATGAGATATCGCAGGTATATATTTTTTATTGGTAAACCGCTCAATATTTGGGTAAGATGTCAAATGTCAAGTGCCTCATTAATGGCCCCCAATGAAAACAATGAGGAGGTCCAGGATGACTTATCATCCCTTAGCTAACAACACCACATAAGTCATCTTTACCAACTTTACAGGAGACGAAAAAATCGGTAGATTTTTAACTAAAGTATATATAATATACTTATTATAATACACTTATTATAAAATACGTATTATAATAATATACTTATTTTATACTTGAGTTAAAAATCTACCGATTGTTTTAAAATAGACAGTTTTCTTTGTGTCCTGTAAAGTTGGTAAAAATGACTTATGCGGTGTTGTTAGCTGTATATATACGATACGATATATTTTCTGTGATCAGCACCTACTTATATAAATCTTTAAAATATCCCAATCTGATTTTAAACTTTAAGCCCAACATGAGCCATAAACTATGGCTAAATTTAAAGCAATATTTCAGAAATCCAATTTATTTACTTGAAATAAATTATTTGACTTGATAGTAGATTAACATTTTTGATGAAACCTCATATAGAACTTTTAGAAAAAGCTTATGTTCTTTTTTAACCATTAAATAAATTGTATTTTCTTTAACTAATGGTAAAACTGCCAGTATTTCAACAAATACAACAAATCGCAAAGGGTCATTATCCCAATCACTAAGAATAAACCGGTTTATGTAGATTCCACAAATAGCTCAAAAGAATAAATCAGTTTGTACCCTAAAAGTACTGGTTAATTTTAAACTGCTTACAAACCTAAATAAAAATATGAACTTTCTTTTTATAATTTGGCACAAGTATAGCAGTAATCTGTTGGACTTAGTGCTCTGTGTAACAGAGTTGACGCTCTACAAACTTGACAATAGACGACTATCTCCCTCTAGCTTGATATAGATTATTTTGTCTTTATACTGTACTATTCTATTCGCAGGATACTGGCAAATATTGCTTCGGTGTAGATGATACGCTTCGAGCGCTAGAACTTGGAGCGGTCGAAACACTCATTTGTTGGGAGAATCTTGACATCCAGAGGTAAAAAAATCTTTTTTTGAAATTATTCTTCTTTAGGCGCGTTATGAAAAAATGATGAGAGTGAAATTTTAAGATGCGCGCGCATCACTGTGACACAAAATTATCATGTTGAAGTTGGCCGCAATAGCGACATGGAATAACCAGCAGGATGAAGTTGGCCGCTATTTTAGTGTAAGTTGTGTAAATTGTAATTTATCGCGTCTACGTGTTAAGGGTACCGTGTCCCCCCTTGTGTGTGTATTTTTTGTGTGCAATCGAATCAACAGGTTTAGGACCAGATGGTGACGGAGCCCGATTTTTTAAATTTGCAAAATTTCCCATCAAACAAAATAAAAATTTTTTTTTTAGGTATTACGCTCCGCTCCAATATATGGTGCTAGCGTAGCTTTATGCTTAGCGACTGCATCGCCTAGTATTATTATTATGATTGCGTTATATCTATATATATATTAATTCGCTGTTTGACAGCGATACACTCTGAAACTACTCAACCGATTCTCATGATTTTATAATTTTACTGGATTTGTTCCAACATACGACATAGGATAGGTTTCATTCCAATTTATAACATAGCAATGCTTGCCGGGTTCAGCTAGTATAACTATAGCAGTATAACATTATAAAATTGTATCGTTTATGACACATTTGCATGCTATTGTTGATGGCTGAATTGGCAATGAATAACTTTTAAAATTAATCCTTCTACTGTACCTTATTGTAAAGCAAATAAAGATCATTCTATTCTATTAGGGGTAAAAAGCTAGCAAAACGTTTGGAAGAATTAATTGGAAATGACAAATAATTTAAAAAGCAATGATCGAGAAAGGTTGGTTGGAAAATATCTTTGTTACAATGTATCGGTTTACAAACACTTAATTATCGTCACTATTAATATTTGTGACTATAACACAACATTAGCCCAATATAGCTTTAAAGATTACTTAGTACCATGATTAATATAATTGCCAGATTTGTTACTTTTAATTTTTTCAATGCTATCTTATAAGATAAATTATTTTAATAAAAAAATAAATGACAAAATCTACTCGACTCACAAGTGAATTCTCAGGTGTGAATCTAACCTGCAAGCTTTGGAAGTCCGGTCCACCCGATGAAATTTTCCAGTACCTTTCTAATTTTACCAGACCTGACTTCCAAAGGTTGCGGGTTCGATTCCCACCTGAGAATTCACTTGATTCAATGATTTAAATTATATAATTAATAAAAGCCACTTTTACTAAAGATTCTACATAATTTAGTGTATTTTTATTTTTTATCCATCCATATAAATGACTATCTAGTATTCATATACTTATATTAATATATCGACAGATACGTGCTGAAGTCGCATGCTACCAACCAAGAGACCATCCTCCACCTGACCCCTGAGCAAGAGAAGGATAAGTCCCATTTCACCGATAAAGAGGTATGTATATAAGTTTGCAGTATTGTGTAGGCAGAGTAGATTACACTTACCACGTTGAAGACTGCATTGAAAAATCTTATTTCTCACATAGGGACCGGCATTGATTTAAAAAAAATCGTTTTAAAATGAGGTTATGTCAAATTAACCAAGTCCGCTATATGCAGTATCTCTTCGATGGACTACTGTACATAAATTGAATTTAAATTATGCCCACCAGTGTACAAGCGGTCCCCAGGTAAAACATGTGTGCCCACCCGTGAGCACGAAGGCCAGTAATGTTGTTGCGTAGTGACCCAACGCAGGGCATGCGGTCTTTAACGTGTTAAGGGCACCGTAATAGGCCACTAATGATACTACTAAACTAACTAACTAAAACCGACACTGTTTCGTTACCATAAATTATCATATAATTTTTAATCACTTAACTAAACGCAAATGTCAAATTGATGTTCATCTACCTCGCGAGCAATGACAAAACGCAACTTTCACGGTTGTCATGCATTCACTCCTGATTGTGTGCTGGTCGAGGGTAGAAACATTATTCGGTCGCCATCGTGTGGAAGCAACGTATCTCGCTCGCCACATTATTCAATTTACCGTTTCAACCCAAAATTCTCAAGAAACTTTCAAGCAGTGCAAGTGTAGTCCTAACCAGCTGGTGAAGGAGAAAGTGGAAGTCAGCGCGAGCAGTGGCAGATTAAGGTACGTGAGTGCATTATATTTGTCATTGTCTCAATAGTACATGAACATCGTTTCGTATTATCGAGGACTTAACGTGAGTCCAGTCCCAAAAGTAGCAGAAAGCCACCATCACCACAAAAAACCTGGTGCGTTTGCTACATTTTTATGGTGCCGAAACCCGGGACTTCCATTTGTTACGTGGGGTACTGTGCCGTATTCATCGGTTTGCTTGTGGTATTTCTGGTTAAAATACTCCGTAATTCAATATTTCTACCACTATTCATAATATCGCTGTTGGTTGCGGATTTAACGTATTGTATCGGGACTAACTGTAAGCAAAAATCTGTTGGTATCAGTACTTGAGAGCTACATTTGCATTAAATCGTTCTTTCGTAAGAATTATCTTATCGTAAAAGTTATCGTTCAAATAGTTAGTTCGAATTATTTGTGGGAGCTAATTTAAGCAATCACACTTTTTATCGGTGCTTAATTCTCATACGGCTCACATTTATTTCGACTAAAACCATTCTAAAATCATCCGTTTTCGTTATACATCTCGTCATTATATGCAATCATACAAATTAATATGATTAAAACATATAATTTTCACCTCAAACAATTATAATTCACATTGATAATTTGTTTCGGGTAATTGTGTCACGATTCGCCAAACCGGTTTTCTATCGAAGCTGACGCGCCAACATAGCTCGTAGCCGCAACGTAGTAACAATTTCGTAAACTGTGCCGCGGTGAAGTTTGAATTTACAACAATTAGTTTTAAAATTCTTTCTTTGCATTGTTGAAATAGCGTACTAAAATATAAAATTCATAATTATATTAACACTTTGATAATTAACTAACGCAATAACAGTAATTATTACTTTCAAAGTCACAAAATTATTGCGATTGAAACTGTTCGTTTTAAATTATTCTTGAGTGACCGAAGCGGCTTTGTATTAGCAGGTTCGAAGGCGTGAGTCATCATCTCCGCTCACCGCGCTGCGCCGCCGCGGTATTGCTTATCAATTTGTTATCAGAAAATCATCGTTGTAATTAGTAGCGTAATACACTCGCGTGAATTGGCAATATTTTATTTTAATGTGAATTGATAACATTTTTATTTTATTGTATTTTATCGTGGACTTTCAGTAAAATAGAATAAAAATGTCACTTTTAAGTAAACACTCGATGCGTAAATCTAGTATTTTTAAGAAATGTAAATCGAGATCGACCGATCTTGAACTTACTGCGAATGATTTGCCGTCATTGCGTAGGAAGCGAACAATTGCACTTAAACGTTTAACTAAGGCTTTGGAAGTCGGTCAATTAGCTATGCGTGATTCTTCTCAACATGATTTATTTTTATCATATCATCATGATATCAAACAGCTAGCGGCGACTTTCGAAGATGCACATTTTACTATTTTGGACATTTTAGATGAGCATAGTGAAGTGGATACTGATATTCAGGAACAGTTCGATGAGATTTTTTATAAAATCGAATCAATATATCGTAACTTAACTAGAAATGAATCGTCGGGTCAATCGAAAGACCTTAGTTCAACGTCATCTAACATTCGTTTACCTAAAATAACCCTTCCGACATTTTCTGGTAACATTAAACAGTGGCCCGAATACTTCGACACTTTTAACGCTTTGATTCATAATTCTCCATCGCTTACCGACACGGAAAGGTTTCATTATTTAGTATCGTCTCTTAGTGGCGACGCGTTATCTGCCATTAAGTCATTCCCTATAACTCACGAGCACTACAATAGTGCGTACGAAGCCTTATGGAGTCGTTACAAGAATAAGCGTGATCTCGCGTTTACTTGCTGGCGTGATATTTTAAATATTGAATTTAAATGTAAAGATGCAAAGGAATTTCGTAAGTCTATTGACATTTTTGAGGAAAATTTGTGTATTTTAAAAACAATAGACTTACCGGTTCATAATTGGGACTTCATTTTGGTTTATCACCTCTTGTCAAAATTAGACACTAGTATGCGTCGTAGTTTTGAGGAAAAGTATTCTGATATCGAGTTTCCTACTTATGAACAGTTGAAACGTTTCCTGCAGTCGAAATGCGAGGCTTTCATTCGCGATACACATTTTTTAGATAGTTCTAAATTAAATAAACCGAATCCGCAAAAGTTGCCACCTCCTAATTTTAATAAACGTCCTAATCATAATGTTTCGCACGCGCTTGTTGCTGCAAATAACGATCACCCTGTAAACAGTTACAATAAAGATAAACCCACATCTTATTCTAACAAGTGTTCGTTCTGTAATGAGCTCCATTCGATATCGTCTTGTTCAGAATTTCTTAAAAAATTAATCGATGAGCGAATGAAATTAGCAGAAGAAAGGAAGTGGTGCTTTAATTGTTTAAAACCGTCCCATCAACTTAAAAACTGTAATTCGATGTTTTCATGCCGTTCGTGTAAACGTAAACATCACACATTGCTTCATCGGGATTTCACTAATACACCAAAACGAGATGCATCTTCGACTTTAGTTACGCGATCTCGATCCAAAGCTACTATTTTGCTAGCGACAGCTATTGTGCAGGTCAGGGATACTCATGGAAGCACGCAATCATTTCGGGCACTCTTCGACACTGGAAGCCAGAGTAATTTTATGACCAAATCGGCCGTGGAGCGTTTACAGCTAATACCGACACAACCTTCGGTACAGGTTACAGGACTTGGAGAGGCCTGTGCTCCTATTATCGGTGACGTCACGTGCTCGATAGGATCAAATGATAAAACCTTTTTTAATTTAAAATTTCATGTCATATCAAAAATCTGTAGTGATCAACCGATAGCTAAATTAAATTCATCGCGATGGTCACATATCGAATCATTAACTTTAGCTGATCCTAGTTTCGATATTCCGGGACCAGTTGATATTTTGTTAGCTGCTGATGTTTTCGCCGAATCGCTTTTGGGTCAACAAGTCAAGGGATGCCAAAATCAACCTATCGCTTTTGAATCGTTATTCGGTTGGCTTCTTCTTGGCAAGACTCAATTACCTTCAACTACGGCGTTAATCACTTCGTCCTTGTCAACTAATATCGATCTCGATCTAAATTCTTTAGTAAAACGATTCTGGGAGCTAGAATCAGTACCAAAAGCGACTTCCTTGACACCAGAGGAGTCGCTTTGTGAACAAAAATTCGTAGCAGATCACTCTCGTGACCCATCGGGCAGATACATGGTCAAGTATCCTTTTCAAAACGATTCGGAGCCTATTTTTGAGGGCTCTCGAGACATAGCTTTGCGTCGATTCCATGCCATCGAAAGACTATTAACACGTGACCCTGAATTACACTCTCAATATTGTGCCTTCATGTCAGATTACATCGATTCAAATCACATGTCGCTAGTACCTGGTGATCAAGTTGGTTTGGGAAAATATTACATTCCACACCATTGTGTTGTACGTCCCGATTCCACTACCACTCGTCTTCGGGTAGTCTTCGATGCGTCTGCAAAGGACTTTCACAATTTTTCCCTAAACGATTCTCAGTTAACAGGTCCTAAACTGCAACCCGACATTTCAAAAATACTTTTACGATTCCGACAACCTCAAATCGTCCTCATGGCAGATGTCCGCCAAATGTTCAGGCAAATTCTAGTGTCACCTTGCCATCGTGACTATCAACGTATCCTCTGGAGAGCTTCGCCTCACGAAGCTCTTCGAGAGTATCGTTTGAACACGGTCACGTATGGCGTAGCCTCATCTCCATATCTCGCTTGCCGTACGCTGCGACAGCTTGCTGACGATGAAGGAGATGAGTACCCTATCGCGAAACAAATCATCCTCAACGATTGTTATGTCGACGATGTTGTATTTGGGTTTGACCGATTTGATCTTGCTCAGGCCGCAAAGGGGCAGCTTATTGCTCTCTTCAACTTAGGGTGTTTTCAGCTTCGAAAGTGGGTTAGCAATAATCCACAATGGCTATCTGATATACCCATCGATGATCGCCTGCAAGGCTCAGTATCTCTTGACCATACTGATCTCTCACCACTAAAGGTTCTCGGCCTTAAATGGGACCCATCATCCGATTCTTTTCTCTTTTCTGTGAAGCCTTCAAATAAAACTTGTACAAAGCGTTCAATCCTCAGCGAACTTGCTAGAATTTTTGATCCTTTGGGTTTCTTATCACCGATCACAATCCAAGCTAAGTGCTTGATCCAGAAACTCTGGATCCTCGGTGTGAATTGGGATGAAACGCCACCTACCGATGTCGTCCGTACATGGACTTCTTATACGGATCAACTTTTGCAGTTAACCGAGCTTCGTATTCCTCGTAAACTTACGTGTTTAACGCCAAAATCCTATGAGCTGCATGGATTTTGTGACAGCTCTGAAGCAGCTTATGGTGCTGTCATCTATTTACGTTATACAAACGACGCTGGTGACACCCAAGTTTCGTTTGTTTGTTCAAAAGCTCGTGTAGTACCATTGAAGCGTATTTCTCTTCCAAGGTTGGAGCTTTGCGCTGCGCTTTTGTTAGCTAATCTTTATAAATTTGTGAAAGATACTTACCTTTCTCAAATTCCTATGGAATCTGTCTCTTTGTGGTCAGATTCTACAGTCGTTTTGTCCTGGCTACGTTCACATTCCTCGCGCTGGACCACCTTCGTCGCAAACCGGGTAAGCCAGATTCAGGAAATTGCACCTCCTGACTGCTGGCACCATGTTTCATCTGGAGATAACCCAGCGGACATATGCTCTCGTGGCTTGTTTCCAGGTGAAATTATTCACAATTCCCTTTGGTGGGCGGGACCACGGTGGCTCTCGCAAGACCACACATTGTGGCCGTCATACCAAAACTTTGTGTCCCAGGATGAGGAATTGATCATACAAGCTGAAGCTCGCAAATCAGTGGCGTTAGTTACTGGCAAGGAGTGTGATGAGGTTGATTTAAATCTTTATGATAATGTTATACATCGTTTTTCATCTCTCGAAAAATTGTTGCGTGTCCTTTCTTACATTAATCGTTTCGTTAAGAACTGTCGGAATTGCAAAGAAAGAAACAAAACCTCATTCATAAATAATACCGAACGCCGGACCGCATTAATGCAAGTTGTAAAACACGTTCAGGCGCAAACGTTTTCTGTGGAAATGACAAATTTAAAAACGAATAAACCGTTAAACAAACAGCTTCGTAAACTCAATCCGTTCGTAGATGACAGTGGCATCCTCAGGGTGGGCGGCAGATTATCGCGCTCAGGGTTAGAATATGAGCAAAAACATCCTGCTCTCTTGCCCTCTGAGCATCCTCTTACATCGTTAATTATTTGTTCCATACATCGTAACTATTGCCACCCTGGCGTAAACACTACCCACTTTTTGCTAATACAGCAATTTTGGGTTATTTCAGCGAAACGTGCAGTTCGCCGCTGTCTCGCGAAATGTTTAAAATGCTATCGTTTGCATCCTCAACCGCTGCAGCCTTTCATGAGCGACCTTCCTTCATATCGCGTTAACCAAGTGAAGCCTTTCTCTGTGGTAGGCGTGGATTTTGGTGGACCATTCCGCATTAAGCTGGGTTCACACCGCGGTGCCAAAATGGACAAAGCATATTTATGCTTGTTTGTTTGTCTGGCCACAAAAGCGGTCCATTTAGAAGTCGTTTCCACGTTATCAACCGACGGTTTTATTGCTGCTTTACGTCGTTTTGTAGGACGTCGCGGTCGATGTAACGTCATTCATGCAGATTGCGGGACAAATTTTGTAGGTGCACGTAATCAACTATCATCTCTCATGGAACGTGCTTCTCATGCAGAAAAAATAGAATTTAAATTCAATCCCCCTGCAGCTCCCCACTTTGGTGGTGTATGGGAGATTCAGATAAAAGCGGCCAAGACACACTTGTATCGGGTAGTAGGTGACCAAGTCCTAACATTCGAAGAGCTAACAACGCTCTTTGTTCAAATTGAGGCCGTTCTGAATTCTAGGCCGTTGTGCTCTGTAAGTACTGATCCCAACGATTTATCAGCACTGACCCCAGGTCATTTTTTAACATTAGAGCCTTTGACAGCAGTCCCCGATGAAGATCTTTCTTATGTAAACGTTACTCGGCTTCATCGGTGGCAGCTGCTCCAATCTTTTCATCAAAATTTTTGGTCCAGATGGAAACAAGAGTATCTTCATTCATTAACGCAACGTGCCAAATGGACCAAAAATTCGCAACCACTTTCAGTGGGATCGATGGTCATCATAAAAGATGACAATCGCGCTCCGTTACACTGGACCCTCGCGAGGGTACAGGAGCTCATAGCTGGAGCTGACGGAATTGTTCGTATCGCAGTAGTTAGAACCGCAACCAACGTAGTACAGCGACCGTTGGTAAAACTATGCCCTCTACCAATAGAGGATTAAACCATCAACCGGTTTTAATTATTAAAATTTAATTTTAAGAGTAGTTTATAATATGTAATGTAATCAATACCATCGTTTATATCCTTTTTTGTTTCATTAACCGGAAAATGCCATAGGCATTTTGGTGGGCGGAATGTTTCGTTACCATAAATTATCATATAATTTTTAATCACTTAACTAAACGCAAATGTCAAATTGATGTTCATCTACCTCGCGAGCAATGACAAAACGCAACTTTCACGGTTGTCATGCATTCACTCCTGATTGTGTGCTGGTCGAGGGTAGAAACATTATTCGGTCGCCATCGTGTGGAAGCAACGTATCTCGCTCGCCACATTATTCAATTTACCGTTTCAACCCAAAATTCTCAAGAAACTTTCAAGCAGTGCAAGTGTAGTCCTAACCAGCTGGTGAAGGAGAAAGTGGAAGTCAGCGCGAGCAGTGGCAGATTAAGGTACGTGAGTGCATTATATTTGTCATTGTCTCAATAGTACATGAACATCGTTTCGTATTATCGAGGACTTAACGTGAGTCCAGTCCCAAAAGTAGCAGAAAGCCACCATCACCACAAAAAACCTGGTGCGTTTGCTACAGACACCTCCCCATTTTTGAGGGAGGTCCTTTATACAGTGCTGGACGTCTTTGATCTGACTAGATGATGTAAATTATAAAGTGAAGTATTTTTTTTTTCAGTAAAAATACTAATATACCTCATCTCATCTCACTATTGGAAACGACTTGGACCATCACATAATTGTTCAAATGTATTTCCAACATAAATTTAAATTACTTTACTTCAATTTATTGTTAATTTATTATTAACTACTCCAATTTCGGGCAGGAAGTAACATGTGAAGTGTCTCATTAATGGCTGCCGATAACAAAAATAGTGACAAAGTCCAGAATGACGTTTATATATTTTCTCTGTTGGTATTTCATTAAAAATGATTTTATTGAGTATGAACTAAACTTGTTCATCCATACATATAAATAAAATTGGAGTGTCTGTTTGTAATATTGAAATAACCATTGTTTACTACATGCATATGAATATATACACAGTACATACACCAAAATATTTTTTTTTACAATTTTTGTCTGTCTGTCTGTTTGTTCCGGCTAATATCTGAAATGACTGGACCGATTTTGAGGGGACTTTTATTGGCAGGTGACTGATGTAATAAAGAGTAACTTAGGCTACTTTTATTTTAGAAAAAATCTTTATTTTAGAAAAATAATGTTGCAATGTCCTAGTACTGTCCAGTATCGAGCGCAGCTCACAAGCGCGTGCCGTCACGTCGGGCGCCTCCCACCAAGGGCTAAGGCTATTGCTGATGGTTGTGTCTCAACGACTTCATTTAGAAATTGATTTCCAGTGTTTATAACATACTTTTGATTGATAGGTATCTTTTATAATTCCACACCACAATGCCACAGCAACGCGTGGCCGGGCCAGCTAGTATAAAAATAGAAGTAACATGAGGACTTAAAATTTAGAATAGTCAGAGCCTGTGAGAACTGAAAGTGTAGATCTTTCATTGAAATAACAGAGAACCCAGTTGAGACAGTTAAATAAATTAACCGGACATTAAATTCAAACATCAAATACTTTCAACTAAAAATCCAACTGTTGTGATTTTTTTTTCATTAGTGATAGATAATTGTTTTTTTTTTTTTGCAGAGCGGTGTTGAACTGGAATTGGTCGAATGCCAACCGTTGCTGGAATGGCTGGCGAACAACTACAAGTCGTTTGGAGCAACTCTTGAAATCATCACGGACAAGAGTCAAGAGGGTAGCCAGTTCGTGCGTGGATTTGGTGGCATCGGTGGTCAGTATTATTTACTTACTCTTATAATGTTTCAAAGCGGCTTCACTATAAGAAGTTCGCATTTTGAATGTTAATAATTAGCTAAAAAAGAATTACTTGGTATGTTTATAATAAACAATGGCTAACTTAAGTGACGCATAACCTAGGGATTTATTTTGGAATAAGAACACAAAAATTAATTTACTTCAAAATCTGTCATAAATGCATGTTTCTCTGAGTAATCAGCAGTTAAAAATGATATTGACACATTAATTAAATTCTAAATTGATCTTTATATAAATGTCAATACTTAAATTTAATTAAAAATTGTCAAAACAGTTACAGTTCAATTAAATCGTCATTATGAATAGTGTTATAATTTTTTTATATATTTTATGCATTTTCAATGCGATCTTATAAGATAAATTATTATAATAGAAAAATACTGGAGAAAATCGACTCGGGTCACTAGTGAATTCTCAGGCGGGAAACGAACCCGCAACCTTTGGAAATCCGGTCCAATGCTCTCCCAATTGAGCTACCGAGCCTTGGTATCCTGAGAATTCACTTGTGACCCAAGTCGATTTTTTCTAGTATTTTTCTATTATAATAATTTATCTTATAAATACAGTGCTCATTGATTCAATTAATTAAACAATGCCAGTTTGTAATAATGGTAGAGATCCTGCCTTTTGCATGATAAATCCTTGGTTCTAACCCCGGAAAGGGCAATGTTTGTGTGATGAACACAAAAATTTGTACCTGAGTCATGGGTATTAATATAATTCTTTATTTCTTTTTTATACAAAAGCCTTAGTGCTTACTTTTATCATATGTTATTGGTATGAATATATGAAATATTATTAATTAAATCAATAAAAATTACAAATCAGTCATCGATATGTCTATGATTAAAATTTCTTATAACCAGCAAAGTCATCAGAACAAAATTATTAAATTTATGATTATATATTACGATGTCAGAAATTCTGTCACGGTGTAAAAACTCTTGTTGTTCGATATTTCTACAAATAATATATTTTTATTATTACTCATTCAAAGATTGCATTTCTATTTTAATAATTTTCAAAATTTTTGCTAATTTTACAATTAAATTGCAAAGAATCCATTACAATTTATCAATTAGTGTTTTATTTACCAAAGACAATGTTATATCCTAACGACATATTTTAACTTTTTGGTTTCACCTTCGTCTATTAGCACCCAACAACTTAATTCACCTATGTAGTGGTTTAAGTCGAACTCTCTCTTCTGCGTTTTCATTAATAGGCAAGATCGGACAATGTGGGACGGATGACTGGATTGTAAAAATAATTATTCACCTTTTGCGTTACTTTAATTAGCTGTTGTATATTATGAATGTTATATATAAACTATGTTGGAGCAACCATAGACCAGCTTTTTCAAGGGTTGCCAGTACACTATTTCATATACAAATAAAACAAAATTTACTCAGCCACATGTTTTATGATTTAATTTAAAATTTACAGGATTTTGTTTATGGTACTATATGTATTATTCTATGTGTATTCACGATTGTATACTTATTTCCAAATTATCCTGTATGTATAAGCTGTTCCAAAAAAATAAATCCTGTGTATACAGGGTGTTCCAAAAATAGGCTAAAATGGAAGTCCTAGGCTAGAGCATCGTTAAGACTACCCGTGTCATCTCTATCAATGTTCTGCGACTTTTTGTAATTTTCGATGCAATTTTTCCGTATTTTGACATACCCTTTAAGTATTATATTCAACATTTTCTTGTGTTGAGTAATGGAATGCAACTTAACCATAATTATTTTTATGTTATTCACTTTATTTAGAAATAAAATTAAGTACTTAGTAATTGGTCTCTATAAATAAAATTGAAAATTTCGAAAAATCGCGTAACAAACATGGGTTTGAATCTGGTAGCTATATTGATACTCTACTTCTGGTCTTCCGCTTAAATCTTTTTTTTGGGACAACCTGTATAACCTAAAATATAGAAGCTTCAAACAAATAACACTTTACTAATTATTATGCTATTTCTTTTTCCCTTTGCTGCTTTTGGACAACGGATGGATCAATTCGCGTAAAACTTTTCTATAACTAGGTATACTGCGATACAAAGTGGATTTTCAGTCCCTCCAACTTGACGAGCCATTGGATGACGTAGATCTCGATGACTATTAAAAAAAAGAAAAATAAAAAAAAATACGGATAAAAAGAAGACATGATTTTAGATATTGCCAGATTACTCACAGTAGATGTTAAGAAATATTGCTTGCATATTTTTCATTATTGATAAATGGTTTTTTATTGCGGTCTGTCACACTGTATATGGAGGTTGTCAAATTATCAGGAAAAAAAAAATCTTTTGATCTATTTATTCCGCCTTAATGTCAATTTAAAAATTCTAATAATTATAAATACGATAGTTATTATGTTGATTTGATATATTTTCACACTTACTAGTCAACGGATTAAAATTACATTTTATATAAATTTTATCAGAGATACAGAAAAGGATATAGGGTATATTTCATCCGGAATAAAGGTACTATTCCCAAGGGATGCGACCGAAGCCCTGAGTAAAAGCTAGTCATATATTATTTATTAATATTTATGTTTTGATATATTATTTTTGTAAATAATTTTCTCAAATAATACTGTATACGTAACCAATTAATTTTGTCAATTAGGGCGTTTTCACCAACTTTCTTCTACGATGTCATGATGGACGTATCCTAACAAAGAGTGATGTTGTTTCGTCTCATTGAGTTTATCCATTGATTTTTTTGAAAAATCGTGTGGACGAGTACTATGTTTCGTGACGTCCACATATAAATAATCTAATAAAGATCTAATATATACTATAAGAACACAAATTTGTTGTTCGTGTGTTTGTCTGTCCGCTCTTTTTCCCGCTCTTTTTCAATTTTATACGCGTTACCGGGTCAGCTAGTTTATAATCTAAAAACAGAAATTTGTTGTTTGTGTGTTTGTCTGTCCGTTCTTTTTCCCGCTCTTTTTCCATTGTATACGCGTTACCATAGCAACGCGTTACCGGGTCAGCTAGTTTATAATCTAAAAACACAAATTTGTAGTTTGTGTATTTGTCTGTCCGCTCTTTTTCCATTGTATACGCGTTACCATAGCAACGCGTTACCGGGTCAGGTAGTGTCATTCTAAGATTACTGTAGCTAGATGAAAGCATGGGGTTCTAAAGAAACTATAAAATTCATGTGAAATAAAATATAAACATGTCTTTTCTCGTAAAGTTAGGCAAAGAGCGCAGATTTCCAGTTTATATGATCCTAACATACATATCTCGCTTCTTCAATTCGAATTAGACTTTCATACAAGCCGGTTAAGGGTGCTTTTGCCATGGCCATTTATTTGATCCCTGAAAGTTCGTGCTGAACGTGACGTAGTTTAAGGAGATTTGAACCTTATTTCTATCGTGCTCAGAGTAAAAATACCTAAAAGTAACTCAACTTAACGTCCAGTACCTTGTGTGGTACTGGGCTTCTTGAGTGGTCGCTAGGTATTTGATGTGTTTTTTTTTTTAAACTAGCGGCCCTTCCCGGCTTCGCACGGGTGGACGAAATTCTTTAATTTTTTTCTATTATTAAATATTTTTCCGTTAGCGCCATCTAGCGTCCGGTAGACGAAATACTGTGATCTTAGATTATAGATTTAATATGTCCTCTTGCTTTTTACCGCTTATCATCAAGCATGTAGCGAGTTGGATTCACAATTTACGTGAGAACCTATATCTTTGAAATATAAAGTTTGACGATTTTACTAAAATACAACCTTGCTAACTGTCATAGTTGGTCGCCTCGTTGTTCAGGTTGAAGGGAGATGTAGTTGCCACCATATTATTAAGAACGTTCCCCTAAGCTGTTAGTCGCAGGCTGCTTGCGAATTATATACAGTGTGTTCTATTTCGAGTTACAGATAATCAAAGGCATGTTAGAAAACTATTTTATAAACAACTAAAAATAAAAGATTCTAAAAGTAATTACTTACGAAAAATAGCAACAATTTTTGTCACATTGAAAGTTTGGGTTTCAGCTTAACAAAGTCGATACGAGATTAGGGTATTTGACTATAAAAATATAGATAAAATTTGTAAATGTTTTTTTAAACCAACTAGCGGCCCATCTCGGCTTCGCACGGGTGGACGAAATTGTTTAATTTTTTTCTGTTAATAAATATTTTTCCGTTAGCGCCATCTAGCGTTCGGTAGACGAACTACTTGCGGTTAACGCGTTGGTATGGTAACGTTATTGATACAATGGAAAAAGAGCGGGAAAAGAGCGGACAGACAAACACAAACCACTGTGATCTTGGATTATAGCTTTAGCCTTAGCACACGGCGTATTTTGAACGCGCAGACGACGCGCGCTTTCTGCGCCGTAGATGCCCTGATTTGCGTTTGTATTATTCAAACGCGATACAAACGCGCATGTGAAAGCGCCTTCGAAACTCGTTTGAAGCGCGTACAAAGCGGCGGAGGGGCGCTTGCTCACGCCACCTCACCGCCCACGCCGCAGTGGCAATAAGCGTCTGCGTATCTGCGCGTGCGCACGGTTCACGATCGCTCCCTTTGCTTATATTACATTGTTGCGTTCGAATCTCGCTTGAAGCGCATATACGAGCGTAATCTGCGCGTCGACTGCTCGTTTAAAATACGCCGTGTGTCAGGAGCCTAAGATATATATGATTTTTATAAGAAATCCTAATATAAACAATGAAAATTTTATGAATTGATTTTATCTGTAAAGACGGCACCTTACTTGTCTGCAGTAAATGTTATTAAGTCTTTGTATAGTGTAACGTATAACGATTTGACAGGTAAAAGTTTGATTACAAGCAAATGACGTCATGACAGCCGTAACCTACATAAAGGTGTGTTTATCGTGCGGCTTTTTTATTCATTTAAAGTCTGTCCTTTCTAAATTGTCCTATTTGGTAAACAATCTTGGAACAACTTTTTAACGAAATCGCCCATTTAAAAATAAAATAATAACAAAGTCAATAATCTATTGCAATATATCGTTATTATAGACTGAAACCTATTGAATCTAGGTATCAGTTGATTTTTAATGCTGCATTTCCAATAAAAAGGAGTGCCACGATTGTTTACCAAATAGGGCAAGTTAGGATGAACAGACTGTAAAAGGATATCATCCACACTGTCCATACATTTTTGGTCCAAATTTGAAAGTGCCGGCCAAAGAAAATGCTATATTTTGTTAGAATATGTCCATCTGAACAATTGTTATTATGGGGTCAAAAGTGTAGGATTAAAATCTTTGGTGTTATTGAGGTTGAAAATATGACTTTTAAATATTCAATGACCACATTGTACTAATAAAACTGTTTTGACAAATATTTTTCAACGATAATGTATTAAAAGATATATTTTCAACCTCTAATAACACCAAAGATTTTGATCCTACTCTGTTAGCCCCATAATAACAATTGCTCAGATGGGAGATACTCTAGAAAATAAAGCATATTTTCTTTAGCCGGCACTTTCAAAATTTGGACCAGAATGGATGATGTCTTTTGTTGGTGATTTTTATGGAAAATTAAAGAAATGGAAATATTTGTTAAGCTATAATGAACAATTTGAGATATTTTCGTAATTTCTCTCAAATAACTAGTTGAAATCAAATTTTCCGATACACTCCTATCCTTGTGACAGATCGCATCGATATAATTTGTCTACGGATATGTCACACTATCTTTCAGTTGTTATCGTGCGTTCGAGTTATACTTTTCCACTTTTCACGGCTTCATTTTTTTTGTTGTGTGTCGAATGGTGGGGTGTCTGCTGAAATTGATGGAACCGATTAGTAAACATGTTTGTGCAAAAGTAAACCTTAAGCTGAGTACTCACAGAACAATTATGTATGAGTGGGTTTGTTAAAACTGTAATCATTGGGGGTAGGACGCGCGTCGTATTAAAGCTGTTTAAAAATATTCGTAAAATTATATACAATATTTAAAATGTAGGCATTAGTATAAATTGATTTACTAAAAATAAACTATAATAAAATGGTCTTTATTACAATGGCATAAGGTACTTCAAAACGTCGGAATGTATAGCTCTTTGTGGTCGGCTGTATATAATAAAGTAAGATGTATTTATTCATAAATTACATAAAAATAAAAGTATGTACTGTCAAAACTATAAATAAATACGCATCACAGATACCAAAAAATCGGTATATCCTGGATTAAAGGTTAACCCTTATTCAATGTTCGTTAGATACGTAAGAGCAATGAAAAATGAATCTTAAATTATGAAACATAACACAAATGTTTAATGCTACCTTTTTTTAAAGATAAGTTATTTTAATAGTCTCAGTTCTCTCCAGCCTGAGAATTCACTTGAGAACCGAGTCGACTTTTTCTATTAAAATAATTTAAATTACATAATATTGGCTTTTCTCATATGGTAAGCTCTTTGGCTGTGTACATATTTCTCCTTTGTCAATACAGTCAAAAGCATAAAGTAATATCAATCAATTCCTACCTGTCGCACTAAGCACTTCTCAACTTCTTTTATAATGCGCACAGCAAAGGAGTGGAACTCCCTCCCTGCGTCTGAATTTCCGAGTACTTATAACCCGTCTGTTTTTAAAGCCAGGGTGAATACGGTACCTTCTGGGTTAGCTCGTTCCATCGTGCATTCTGTCTTATGTCCCCGGGCTTGATTGGGATTCTAAATAAAAAAAATCAAAGTACATTTAATTAAAATTTACTTTATGGCGCGCTGTGAGTACTCTCCATAATACCTTATGATGCCTTTTAGTGTAATTATCGAACGATTGAAATCTGATAAATTGACTATAAAAAACATATTTCAAGCAAAATATGGCTATACGGTTAGGCTAAACAATTTAAAAACAAAACAAAGCTCTTTTTGTTGACTTAACGTTTAGAAATATGTGCATATAATTGTCTGTATGGTGAATTCTATAAATTTTGTCGAAATAAATGTAAATAACATTTAATAAGTGAATGTTATACAATTTACATCATTAGGACCTTTCCAACCGTCGGCCATTTTGTGCGAAACTGTAAGCGAAGTGATATTTATTTGCCGCGTGAAATTGAACTTCATTACAAAAATCACGCAGTATAGTTCAACTCTCAGCTCGACTTTTCGTTAAACGATTTTGGTTATATATTCTTAGGAAGTGCCTGTTATCTTTCATAATTATAGGCAATGATCAGTCTAAAAGATGGGGAATCGTCCCTTAGCTAACAACACCCCATAAGTCATTTTTACCAACTTTAGAGGAGACGAAAAAATCGGTGGAATTTTAACCAAAGTATATATGTATAGTAAACTTATTATAATGTACTTATTATTATAATACACTTATTATAGATACTTTAGTTAAAACTCCACCGATTTTTTTTAAATAGACAGTTTTTTTCGTCTCCTGTAAAGTTGGTAAAAATGACTTATGAAATGTTGTTAGCTAAGGGACGCAATGCTTCTTCTGGTATTCTTTACCACGGAAGAACATGCTATTAGACCTCTAACTAGAACACATTTTTAGTCAGGCAGATGTAAAACAAGCCCTACCAACAAAACCGAGCATAAATGTGCATTCCAGGTGATATAATACGAGACCTGTGAGCACATCGTGTTTTATGCAACCTATATAAAAAAAAATCAATTTTTGTATGTTTATTCCTTATAAAAAAAGAAAAGAGCATTGTAAAGCATGCCGAGTGCATAAAACCAGTGGGCAAGCTACTGCACCACAGAAGCTTTTATTACTATTACTGGTCTCCTATCTCTCGAAAGACCTGTAAGCATGTACTAAGAGAAAAATCAAGTTGTTCTGTGGACAAAGAGAGTAATCGAGCTGATTTAGTGTAATTACTCCCTTATTCCATTAGTAACAGAGATCATTTTCGTATGTCCTTACAAATGTAAGATTTCATTTGCAAAACTGGTACTATTTGGAATTATTTGCACTCCCGGCAGACGTGTGTATTAGGTGACAGTAACTACCCTCACCTAAACTTAAATTCTATCCAAATTCGGATCAAGAAAAGTGGATTCAGTCAAAACATAACAAGTTTGTTCCTATTTGGAGTTGTAGCATAAATATTTCTTACAAAAATCGCCTTTAAAACTCTGTAAATTGCGTTTAAAATCTCGTGGCTTTTATAAAGTAATAGTTTTATGGATGTCGTCATTGTAAAATTGTTAAGTAAATAGCAATATTGACTATATGCAAATAGATGTGACTGGCCGTTACAATAACTTTGGATTGCCAGTTTAAAAAATGGAATTATCTATACTATTATATGCGGTAATCAACGACTGTGATAATTAAACTTATGACTTGACCGGCATAATTACTCTGTGATTGTGTCTGTTTCTGAACACATTGCTTTGATAATTCAAAAATAGTTTTTAAAGAATTTCAATATTTTTCTTCTAAGTGTAAAATTAAAATATAAAAATTTTTTTCGTCGTCCATATATCGTTGTAATTTTTTAAAATGTTTGGTATATTTATAAATGAGTCAAAAAATTAAATCACTACTAATAATTAATCATTGGCTTCTTTCGAAATACTTGGCTTTTCCTAACTTTGACTTTGGCCAAAAATGCTTTTGCGAAGCCTTAATAATATTACACTTCTGGACAAAATGATGGGGACACAAAACATTTTTTAATATAAACCTTTTTAGACGGGCTACTAATACTGATGTAATTCTGAATACTGTCCACAATTATTATTTAAGCGTTTAATTAACCTAATTAATTTTATCAGTTTCTTTCGAATTATATTTTGTGTTTGAATAGACAAAACACTATGCTTAATTCGGGTTTTTAAATTGTCTGTTTTTTTTTAAATAATATGGTTAGTGATTATAATTTGAAACAAACGACATTTTTTAGAATATTTTGTGAACTTTGCCTTTCCATCAACCACTGTACTGACGGACTCAAGCCATAAATTAGGTATTTGGTAATGCAAATGTATTGTGCCTTTCGAAGTATGAAGCCCTTTCACCCATCGCATGACAGACCTTGGTGAAAAAGTTAAAAAACAGTCTTCAAGTTCCAATTTTGTAAATGCTTAATACTTAAGAGTTATCAAAGAAAATAATTTATATATTTGCTTCTTTTTCAATCACCACTAATTTTGGCCACGATACTACAGATATCAAATTTTTGGCTTAGAAAAAAAGAAATACCTCATATTTATAACAAGCAATCAGTAATCAAGTAGCTTCCTAAAAATGCCTTTCTTAAAAATAGACTGTAAAATTGTAAAGAGTCCAACTATAAAGTAGAGGTTTCGTCAATATTCAGCATACACCACTAAATAAAATTGTCCTAAACCAACATATATATTATAACATAATACTTAGCTCTATCCACATAAACGATATATAGACACCATTAACATTTACGTGACCAGCCCAAAAATGATGTTTTTTTTTTACCTATTTTAATTGTACTAGAACGGGACTTTGAACTCCGATAAAATTAAACAACATATACCAGTATACAATACCGGAATTTTTATAATTTGTGTTTAAATCACTTACGTTTATGTCGCTGGTTTGCGAGAATATCGACGCAACTCAAAAATCTGTGAAATTGAACTAAATATGCCTAACAATCTTAAATCTTTGATATTTTATATCGCTCCACCGTTCGCTCGAAAGAGATACAATTACATTTTTTTGTTATGCGATAAAAGATTTATTAGAAAATTTGAAAAACTTCACTACATAGTATAAAAAAGTCGCTTTCTCTGTCCCTATATTCCTATGTGTGCTGAAATCTTTAAAACTACGCAATGGATTTTGATGCGGTTTTTTTAATAGATAGAGTAATTCAAGAGGAAGGTTTATATGTATATTACATGCATAATATAGTAGAGCATTGCATCCGTGTGAACCCGGGGCGGGTCGCTAGTATTCTATATTATTCTCGCAAACCAGCGATATATTAACATCCGACATTCAATGACCTTTACCGTAGATTTGTTGCTTTAATAACGGAAAATAGCAAAGGTTTGTCGAGTAACTGTATTATAGTATTCCTTTTATTTAGGATTCGTTATTGTATATGGCTGTAAGTCATTTTATAATAGTATATTTTCCGTAAATTAAGTTTATTTGACACATAAAATATACAACACAATTACAAGACTACACAGAAATATAAGCAACAAAAACATAAGAAATAAAAACATAGAAATAGTGCCAAATAGGCCTCTGATCAGTATAAGCCGTGACAAGTCATCACGGCACTGGTATTCTTTAGATTTTTTTTATTTGGAATTATTATTCGTCGTTTAGATTGTCATTTAATATTTCAAGAATTATAATTAATATTTTAATTAACATTAATTAACTATAATTATTTATTTTAATTCAACTTATGGATTTTTTTTTAATCTATTCAATTTATTTTCGTCATAACTAAAATTCAGTTCGGATTAATATTATTCACTTTATTATACTCTCGTTTATCGATTGTTTTGTTTTACGTGTATACGATTTTAGAAATGTTTTTATAACTTATATTTCTCTTAAAGTATTTATTTAATATTTTTCTGCGATACGTACGCCGTTATTGTGGCATGCTTTAGAACTTACCTACACCTAACTGGTTTATAACATGGATGTATTAATATTTGCCATGTGGCTGTACTAAAATAAATTAATAAATAAATATTATATCAATCCACTCACAATAGTTGAGCCTTCCCAATCAATACTTAAATCATTTTATAGTCCCCTTCTAGTATAATTAGTGTAGGATAGTTGTACCTGATTATATTGTGGCTTTGTTGGATAGTGGTCGTGTCTAGAGGAATTATAAGCAATAAAATGTTAGAGTATTTGACAAACCGAGCAAGCAATTTGGATGTTCGATGTATTGGTGTGTTTTTAATAAATTGTAAGTTGTTTTTTCGTTTTCGGACATACAAAACATCGATTCTGATATAAGTACTATTGTATAGTAGTACGTCGATTTATATTTTACGAGGGTGGGTCAAAAAGTTCGCGGAATGGAGGGTAAAAAGTAAGAAATAAAACACAAAATTATTTTTCCTTCTCAATTTATTCCCCCTTAACTCTAATACATTTATGAGACCTATCAATTAATTTATTAATACCTTCAAAAAAAAATGATTTCTCTTTCTCGTCAAAATTGGCCGAAATTGCGCTCTTCACTTCTTCATCGCTGGAAAATTTCTTCCCTCGAAGCTCTTTTTTCATTTTTGGGAACAAATAATAATCACTTGGGGCTAAATCTGGGCTATAGAAAGGATGTTCCAAGATTTCGTAGCCCACTCTTTGAACAGCAGCCATGACTACGCGAAACTCAATTTTCTCCATGTTGCAAATTTTTATTCCGAATTGACTTGTTGATTGATGTGTAGCTCAGGTAATTATGACCTATTTTTTTGAAACTTAGTATTTATACTCTTAATGAGTGTCACAACTAGTGCAGGTAGTAAAAAGTCACCTTTCCCCCCTCCATGCCCCTCATTCCGCGAACTTTTTGACCCTCCCTCGTATATTACGCGGGACAATTAAATTTTCAATATTGCTATTAAATATCTGTATTGTCTTCACTTATTGTTGTTCGAGATCGTGTCAGAAATATAAATCTGTCGTCACAGAAAGTCATGTCTGATTTTCTTGATCTTGATTTTTGATTCAGCCATGTTTTGGAAGAATATTTTATATAAAGAGACTCCCGGGTCTGGTGGAATCTTTTTTTTTTCAAAATCAAGTATTTTTACGCACAGATCAAAATTGTTAAAACGATTAGTAATTAATGTTGTTGTCTTTATCGTCAACTATTTGGTTTTAATTAAGTTTTTTGTAATTTATGACAAACGAATACAAAATTGACAGGCATCGAATCGATTAATGAATTGTGAATGATATAAGTAGCTTGCCGCAACAATAATATTAATTTAAAAGATAAACAGAACATTGGTTCAGTGTTATAAACAAATTGATATTACGTGATTGATATTTTAATGTTATTAAACCATTAAAATAAAAAGAAGCGTAAAATTCAATCTCTAATACGAAAAAAACAGTTATCGAGTATAGAGAAACAATTCTGTGGCACATTGAATCTTTTTTTATATTCAAACATGGCAGCTAATATATACATTAATTTTATTAATTCCTTACTGTAAAGTATCAAGAATGTTAGTATACTTAGCGAGCTTGCACTCCTTATACTCAATAATTTAGTGTCAATACCGGTAACCCATATTATAACGGTATTTTCCGGTACCAAGGATGTGACAGCTGGATGTAACCAAAATTACCGGCACGTAACTATGAATGAATGATTTATGAATACTAATTAATGGGAAGAAAGGTGTTTACCGTTTGTACTTTTATATTGTTGCTCTTCAATTGGTAAAAAAAAATTATAGCTGTGTAATTAATCTGTAAAAGAAATATATGTTACCGGTATTAATAATGAGGTTATATTAACCCTTTCCGCGCCAGCTACGAAAATACTATTTAATCACTTATTTTTATTCCTAATGCCAAACTCTAAAAAACCGATCTCACTTGTAGTGCCAAGAAATACTTTTTTTTGTATAGGATGCCCAAAAGAATCCACGAGCATACTCGTATTGGCACCATGTTACAGTAACGCACTACGAGTATTCTCGTAGCGGGCACGGAAAGGGTTAATTGGACAGATATTGGATCAAATTATATAATATAGATTAGGATATTATTTCTGGGCTGGTACACGAAAACAGTACCATTATATATATATTCGAGTTTAGGAGAAGCATACATGGTGACAGCATTGCTTCTGGCCCAATTTGACGCTCCTTCTCTTTCTAATACAGGAAGTAAGAATCAGACATAAGATAATGTCGCTTTGGGACTAGATTTAGCAGACGACGCAAGAAATATTGTTTGTTAGCAAACTGTATCTTGAGAATTTGCACTTTATGATAATGATAATTAAGGTTGTAACTTTGTTTTCACTAAGTTAGCGGCAGATCAGTGTGCACTAAATTGGTTACTCAAATTTGAACTTTAAATTCAACATATCAAAGTTAATTTTTATAATGGACAACATATAATATTCTAGCCCCATGTTTTTTAGATTAATTTATAAAATAAAGTGAACTATACTTTGGCAGATTTTTTTGCCTTTGCCTCTATTAAAAAGTAAAAAAAATACTATTTCTCTAACTGAGATGAAAAAGTGATTCTGACTATGTATCTTTAAATAAAGAAAATAAACGAAAATTGATACAAGAAAATATGGCCACTTAATTAATAATACTATATTATTAAATTAATCAATTATATTGAAATAATTTCAACAAACATTGCCTATTATGAACACAGATGAAATAAGACTGACATATGACGTAGATGCACTTGGCAGATTTTTTAATAATTTATCCCCATTTGTGATAATCTGTGTTACGATTGAACCCATGGTATAATAGACGGATCCACTTGGCAGAACATTGAAAAGCATGTTTGGTGTATCTTGGCTGGTACTGTATAAAAAAAATCTGACCTGACCTAACCTGCAATGTATATAGTAGTAATAAAGTCAACATTACATCAACCTATCCATAGACAAAGCTCCGCAATCGATTCTCCTCTTAAAGTCCAATACAGAAGAGTTGAAAATCAATTTCGTTATACGATACGTGTTAAAGCAACTATTAAAATGAGGTCATTTATAAAGTGCAAAATCCCAAGGTTTGATTTCATTTGTTGTCATGTGTAAAGGAAAACAAACTTCAGCAGTTTTTTTTTCTTTTCTATTCGACAAACCTTATGGCGAAGGGTCTTTGAGATATTCTGCATTAATGATTGGAGACTTTTTACAATTTTTAATCAATTTGTTGAGAGTTATAAAAAGTCGCCATTTTTAAATTAGGCATTGCCGTTAAAATTGTTCTTTTTAATTTGTTGCGCAATAAATTTTACTAGATTAGGATAATTTGAATGTTTTAAATTTTAGTCGTAATGAGTTACGAAACGAAACGTGTGTATTTTTAGATGTAGGACTAAGGATGTAACAAGGGTTTGAGAAATGTATGCTTTTCTGAAATATGATAAAAGAAAAATAATAATATTGAAACTGCAAACATGTTCATTTATTTTATTCCATATAATTCGGTATTCCTTTTCATTTCAAAATTTGG
Source organism: Calamotropha paludella (assembly GCA_927399485.1). Classification (NCBI taxonomy): domain Eukaryota; kingdom Metazoa; phylum Arthropoda; class Insecta; order Lepidoptera; family Crambidae; genus Calamotropha; species Calamotropha paludella. The sequence continues at coordinate 6,121,935 of OV656831.1, read as the reverse complement.
TAAGAGATAAGTTTATATTTTGTTTTCTTATATCGAAACTTGTCGGAAGTACCTTATTTATTGTTGTATTATCAATGCAAAAAATAATAATAAATACGAGGGGTGATCCAAAAATAATGATAAATAATATTAAACAACATGATTATAGTTAATTTTTTATTTTATTTTTCTACATAATCTCCTGACAAGTTAATACATTTAGTCCATCTTTTTTCTAAACCTAAAATTCCCTTTGAAAAAAAATCTTTTTCTCGACTCTCCAAAAAAGCCTCTACAGCGGCCATCATTTCGCTATCGTCTTTAAATTTCTTGCCTCGGAGGTGTTCCTTGAGCTGAGGAAAGAGATAGAAGTCGCTGGGAGCTAGATCTGGCGAATAGGGAGGGTGTTCGACCAATTCAAATCCCATTTCTTGAATGGCAGCTGTGGCGGCTCTAACTTCTTTTTTCTCCATTTATTCTGAACTAGTGGGTAGTATTGCTATACTTGTATATATTGCTATACAAGGTCATTATATAAACACCATCCAAATTTATAAATGATATTCTTTGAAGAGAGTTACGAAACAAGATTTTTTTCTTTTAATATCACTCAGTACTAAAATATTAAGTTAAGGCTATACAAAGTTATCCGAGGAAAACTACCGATTTACTGTCACAATCACGCTACGCACGGTGTTGGAGCAGATGATTACACAACCCCCGCCCCTCCCCCCGTATTTCATTGATACATTACGCTGCGCACGGTGTTGTAGCAGATGACTACATGACCTCCCCCACCTCCCCGCCGCCGCCGCCGCTCCCGCTCCCCGCTCTCGCATATTTCATTAATACATAACAATAATTGTCATAAGTTCCAAATTTTTCCTTCATACTTGATCGGGCTTAGGACCGTCAAATTGCAGAAGGTATGAGTTGTTTTCTAATAACAGATAAAAACTTTGAACGTAAAAGTAAACCATACTTTTTGCAATAAGGCGTATTTAAAAAATCTGGAACAACTTAGGTACAAAAATTGGTTGGAGTATAGCAATGGCTGTGCAAGGCGTCTAGAACTTAAGATTTTTTTTGTCTCACTGAAACATACAAAACTAAGAGAACTATTAACAACAGAAACTAAAAAAACACAGGAATCGCATACGCAATACGAAAATCGGTATTAAAAAGCAATAAATTCACTGATAACACATTTCAATACTTTTCCTAGTCCTAAACATTAACATCGCTCATTTAATACTAATCCGAAGCCGGATGAAAAATAGAAAGAGTAAAATTATTATTAGATTTTATAATTTTTATGACTCACCCGGATTGCGAAAGGTCGTGGGTTCGAATCCCACCTTAGGGCTCGGAGACGTAGTTGTTTTTTCATACGTATTTTATATCTTATAGAAATATTGCATCATGAATGCAAAAAATTAAATAAAAAGCACATAATTATAGCTGGTTCCATCTTAATCGATTGTTTAATATTTGTAAAAATATTACTTTCGATGTTGAACTCATAATAGAAGTTGAAATACGTTTGTAAAATTCGACACGTTTGCCAGCGTCTCGGTAGCTCAGTGGTCAGAGCACTTGCCCGGATTGCGAAAGGTCGTGGGTTCGAATCCTACCTGAGGGCTCGGAGGCGTAGTTGTTTTTTACACACGTATTTTATATCTCATAGAAAATATTGCATTGCGAATGCAAAATAATTAAATTAAAAACATATTTTTTGAAGCCTAAACGCCCTGCACACCTTTGCTATACTCAAACCCAATAATAAATAAAAGAACCAATCATAATACACTTACATAAAGTTTGAAAACAATCGTTTTAAGAGTACTTCATTAACTGTTCAAAATGTAGACCATTTCTCTCCAAACAGAGTCTTGCACGTTTACGAACATTGTCTTTAATTTTATTAAGCACTACAGTGTCATTTTTCACTTCGTCAAATGCACGGATTATTTTTATTTTTAAGTCCTCGAGGCTTTGGGCCTCCTCCACATAAACCCGCCGTTTAATTTCGCCCCACAAAAAAAAGTCACAAGGCGTGAGGTCTGGTGATCGGGGCGGCCATGGGACGGGGCCTCCACGACCGATCCAGCGATCACCATGTTCGGTGCTTAAATAATCGCGAACTGCGGCCGCATAATGAGGTGGTGCTCCGTCTTGTTGGAAATAAAACACGCGATTTTGAATAAGCGCGAGTGGTACTTCGTCCATAAAGTCGGATATTACAGTGCGTAACATATCAAGATACGTGCTTCCGGTCAACCGCCCTTCAATAAAGAACGGCCCCAGTACTTGGTTACCGATAATACCCGCCCACACATTTGCACTAAAACGCACTTGATGATGGTTCTCCCTTATCACGTGCGGGTTCCGGAACGACCACCAATGCTCGTTGTGTTGGTTATACAGTCCCACGCGAGTGAAAAAAGATTCATCAGTCCATAAAATAACAGCACCAGGATGTTCAATCAGCCACTCACAAAAGGCACGGCGAGGCACGGCATCTGCTTCACCTAAAGACTGCACTTTCTGATAGTGATAAGGATGCATGGTTGCGGCGTTAAGTAATTTCCACACCGCGGGTTGACTTACGCCGAACCGTCTTGCTGCGTCATTCGTACTTGCTCTGGGATTTCGATCAAAGAAATCAAAGATTTCGTCTTCGATTTCAATTGCAAGTCTCCTTCTACCACCTCCTCGAGCGTGTGATGGCGTCGTAAATTGTCCGTGGTCAAGTAAGCGTTGATTCGCAGCTAAAATGGTTTGACGATTCGGTGTTGTAGCATTTACGAAACCACTATTTCGAAGACGAGGAAGACTTTCAGCTTCGTACAGTGCACAGGCACCGTTTAAGCTTTCTCCACTTAAAATATAGCACCGTACCATCTCGTAATACTCGCGATTTGAATACATTTTGTTAGGTAGGTATTTATGTGATGTAAGCTCGCGGGAGCACAAGACGTACGTCGCGGGAGGTTCCCGCGTGACTGATTTCATTGCACAGGTGTCGCCACAACTAGGGTTGCCACCCGTACGAAAATACTTTATTTCGAATGATTTGATTTTTTTGGGATTTTGAAAATTTTAGTAGTACAGCTCGACAATAAAGAGTTGACAAAAAATATTCCGCAACTAATGTACACTTTTTGTTGGCAACACTTCCTTATCTGTCAAAACTGTCAAGAGGTTGACTAATTTTTTGCTTAGTTAAGAAGTCAATTGTTATTCTAGTGTGTTTTACGTGATATTTCTTTATCCTGGGTTTCATCATGAACAAAACCTACCGTATCGGTTCTCGCACAGAACAGAACTCTCTCTCGGAACAGATAGTGAATATGTTACACCGAAAAAATGTTTAAAAGAAATGATAGGTCAAAAAGAAAAATAAACGATTGCAGTAAAGTATAAAAGTACGTGGGAAAACGGACATGGTGATTGGTTAATTTATGATCCACAGAACGAATATAATGGAAAATGAAAATTGTGTGGAATTACAATTGCTTCAGTATAGGAGTAGGACAAGTAAGAAGACAAATTTTCTTTTTCTGTGCGTGTGTGTGAATTGATATGGTTGCATTAAATATCCAAACTAAACTATGCTATGCTAGACTGTAAAGATGCTGTGTTTGCAATTGTTTAATAGAAATACTAATTTGATACAAACTGCAAAAAGCAATAAAAAATATGCTTTTAAACATAATGATAAAGGAAAATAAATTGTACTTTATTTTCATACTATGTACTTTTTTTTCTTACCTATAATAACCAGTGTACTTTAACTACAAAAATAAAAGGTGGCAACCCTAGCCACAACCTGCGCGCGCAGCCACGATCGCGGCTCGCCGCATGCGCTTCGAGTATTTAAATTGAGTAAGTCATTGTTCTAACTTTTTGCAAGTTATAAAAACATCGACTTCAAAGTTATTACGGTTTTCGGCAAAAACAAACAATATTTTATTTCCCTTCATTGTTCTAATAGAAATAGTAGTATTTATAAGGCTATTGAATTATTGATTTTTATTTTTTTCTTTTATGAAATAATCAAAATTTACTATTTCAACGTAACATAACAAATTTACGGTAAACATTATTATTTTAATTTTATACAACTGTCCGTTTTGCAATAAATGGAAAAAAAATATTGATTATTTTTCCTCTTTTAAACAAACAGGCAACAGTATTTTTTTAATTATTTAGCAAGAAATGGTTTAATGCGAAACAAATTCAAATAATTAACAAATTTAAATTGTTAGAATGACATTAATTAATACAAATAAATGAATCGTGGTCAAAAAGTGCACTACACATGTGGACTTATACTGCAGGCAACCGTATTATTGGACTTTTCATTCTTTTTCGAGGTCCAGCTTCAAAACGGTAAGTTGTATAAAAAAATTGTTCAAACAAAAGTCGTTGACAAAATCCTAAGGAACAACTTTTACATTTACATTTTTGCAATAAAAATGTATTTTCAAGGTGAAAAATAAAAAAACACCGTTTGAAGACTTTGGCGCCACCTACTGTGTGCATTTGTTGGTGTACGGGATTGCAGCAATGACATTTTTTGTAGATTTTGACGTCCTCTACATTTTATAATCAATCGATTTTTCTGTGAAATGCATACATTCCGAGAAAAATGCATTTCAAATTTTTTTGGCTCGTTTTTGGAGTTTGCAAAAAGACGCACCAAGATGGCGCGTGGCCACCTTCAAGGTAGATAACTAACACCATTTTACAGCAAATAAAACAACTTTCACCCATTCGGCAATTTTCTCACTCAAACGATTTTTTCTTCGACAGATTGACTTTCTAACAACTCAATTTTGGAAAAAGAAAGTTACGTCGTTCTTTCTTACTGTACCTCGGCATCAACACCCCGCGACCCCACCCCGCTGTTTCATTCAAAACATTTCGGCCGTGTTTGACCTTTCGGGCGACCTTTCTTTTGACCAGTAACCAGCTGTTGTAATAATTCGCTCGGACAAAATAATATTTTTGCGGAAATTTTACCTACCAATTTTTTTTCATAAATGAAGTGTTTGAATGATATCTAATGCCTAGAAAAAATTTGGATGGTGTTTATAAAATAACCTTGTATATACCTATATATATTGGATTTTTATGTGCACTGGAAATAACCGATTATCATTACTTTTGGATCACCCCTCGTACATTATTATAGCTAGTTTGATCTTAATCGTTCGTTAGATATAAGTAACAATATTACTTTCGATGTTGAACGTAGGTAATCTTCTTCATTAATGGAACAATATTATCTCATAGTAGAAAATGAAATACGTTTGTAAATTTCGACGCATCTGCCCGTATCTCAGTAGCTCAGCGGTTAGAGCAATGAAAATGAAAATGAAAATGAAAATAACTTTATTCAAATGCACTTAAAAATAAGTAGTTTTGAATCGTCCAACATTTTTTCCTACCACCCATTCAGGACGTCTTTTAACTGACAAGAAGAATGGGCGCAAGAAACTCGTCAGCTTTAACAGAAGTAACGACATTTACAATATAATACGTCGTCACCATATACAATCCACAAAAAAAAAAAAAACAAAATTATTTTGTTATGACAATACTAATAGTGTTATGATATCATTATTTCGTTGTTTCGTTGATTACAACAAAGTCAACAAGTATCTGTACTTACTTAAAGTAAGTATCCCAAAACATTGCAATAACATACAGGGAATAAACGACAAATTTAAGAAAACAACAAGATTTATGTTTAGTTTTAGCCAATACTGAATACTGAAGGTTAGAGCAGACCCATTTCCCAAGGCAGCACCCGTTCACGAGCATGACGCATGATACAGCCATCGCTTCGCTCAACCATATCTTAGGGAACGTAACGATCCGCACCACATGCCACCACCCAAGAAATGTATTAAGAGAGCATGTCATACTCTTATCTACCAGTAATAAATTAGTTTTAAAAATTTAAAAAATGCTTATGCTGTATGTTACAACCTGTAATAAAGAGTGTCATGTTGAAATGACACATATTACTTCCATGCATCGCGATCTATTAAATAGTCGTTGACCTTGTAATAACCTTTGGACATGAGCTTATTTTTTACATACATTTTAAACTTATTATAAGGCAAATCTACTATACTTTGTGGAACTTTATTAAACAGTGCTATACCTTTCCCCAAGAAAGAGCCTCCTGTCTTTTGAAGTCTAAATCTTGGAACGGCAAGTCTATTCTTATTTCTGGTGTTAAAGCAATGTACGTCGCTATTTTTGACAAAAGTATTGTAGTGTTTTCGTACATAAATTATATTCTCATAAATGTACTGTCCCGCCACAGTAAGAATATTAATTTCCTTAATTGTTTCCTTGTTTTCTTTCGCCCGGATAGGAAGGTCGTAGGTTCGGATAATAGCTGAGTGGTCGTAGATGTGTTTTTTTATAGGCGTAAATCTTATTAAGTATAAGAATAAATAACTAAGAAATTGTTTTCTCACGTGATACGTCTTATAAATCGATGAACACCGGCTGCATGCCCGAAAAAGTGTAACGTTCCGCCTAACCCGAGTGTGCAAGCGAGAGCGCGGAACAAGCGATAGAGAGACACGTTCGGCCTAAGCGTTCGACTTGTGGCGCATCTATCCCTCTTCCACTTCATGAAGTGAAAAGTTAATGTGGTTTCCATTGTTTATTAAAACTTAATGTTAATTTATCGAAAAAAAATGCATTGCACAAATTGTATTATACAAAATAATGATAATTCAGTGATAATAATTCAATTCATAAAAGTATGCAATTTTTCATCAATGTTTTCTTACGACGCTATCACGTAAAATTATCGTCCGTAAACTGACTTTATAGACAACCATTTTTTTATTACTATTCAAGTACTCATCTGCAACATTACTATAACTAAATAAAGTTTTAAAGAGAAAAAATCAATTGTCTCTGGTGTCAAATGGTAAAGTTTTTGCTCTGTAAATTACTTACATTACAAAAACATCAATTAAAATAACAACACAAATTATTTGAGTATTCTATCCTACGAAGTGAGTATTAGTTTCTGAAATTATATTTTCCATCTCTGATATCGCAGTATACCGGAATAGATTACATAGAAGAGACAGAAGTAAGTAAACGTGTTTCTAACATGAATTTCATAATACCGGTGAAGTTATTACAATGCCGGAATCAGCTAAAACGATCACACAGAGTGGAGAGAGCTAATGTCCGCTGTAGAGGAAGTATTCTTTGATAAATCTAAATCCATCTTGGGCTTTTTCCAAGCTGATTCAGTGGTCAATAAGATCACTATACAATGTGTCCTGTCACCAGTGTCGGAGCCTTTAATGGTGTGAAATACGGCATTTTTATCGACAAATTGCCCCTCAAATTTGGATTTTCTCAAAAAGCCAATAATTAAAAAATACACAAAAAAGAATCTATTTTTTTATTAATCATTTTTTTCTATATTTTATTCCATGACAATTGAAACATGATGGCTGTGTAACTGTTGTCTACATGTTAAGCTATCAAATGACACCTTTTTAATGTTGATAGGACATTTACATGAGTAGTGGTGGTCGAATTAGTATGAGAGCCCAGGTTTTGGTTATCAAGAAAACAAAATGGCGGCAATTTGTCGATAAAAATGCCATATTTCACACCATTAAAGGCTCCGACACTAGTGACGGGACACATTGTATATGATCAAACTTACAAAATACTTTCTTACCCATACCCCATCTTTTATAAATAAAAATTTTATACTGTTAAGAATGAAGAGGTGAATTGAGAACTACTGCAAGCGGATTACGTAATTATATTGTTAACAATTCTCCTTTTAAATCTTTGCAGTACTTTTGTTATTATGAATGAAAGATTGACAGTTTTAGAAAACCTCTGTTAGCAATTGAAACTGTCAAATCTAAAGTCAACGCTAAAGTAACAATTTCATTGATTTATAGAGAGTTTTTAGCAATAGAGTTATGTAATAAACATGCTGTTTATATACGATTATCATGTCTAATTTCTAGGCCTTATTATCAATCTTGCTAAGTTAGTTGAAAAATAAAAAATAGAACTTCTTTTTCTCATGTACGTTGAATTTATTCTCTACTAACTTAAGACTTTTGAAATATTTGGAGTTTCATATAATTTTACAAGTAAATACATATTTCCTTACGGTAAAACCAGCTACCTTTAATATTGTAAGTACTTTCCCTTCAGCGGACTTGTCCACTCTGTAATTAATTATCATTTGGTTTTTGTTTTTACCATTAATTTTTCATATTTAAACAATATATTGGAGAAGAGGAGGTTTTATATTATAAAACAAATCGTACAGATCAAACAATATCAACAATAATTAACAAATGTATTGCCATTTTTAAATATTCAGTTTAGGTTTGTAGCCTCTTTTTGGCACATTTTTCCCTTACACACCCTACTGCCGCCCATCAGCTAAAAGATTGCAAAGCCACAGAGGGTATTTTTTAAACGCCAGCACTGTGAAGAAAATCTCTTTTGATCTGTTTAGGAGTCAAATTTCTATTACTTGTAGTTATAGAAATAGTTTTAAAAAAACATTAATTTTAGATATTTTTTGGCGTTTTTTGCTTATATCTCGATAAATATTTTGTGCCATCATTAACGGACATTCGTTAGTGGTATTGACAGCGAATATTTTGTTTAAAAACCCGGAATGGGGAATCTAATTTTCTCTCAAGTAAAAAAAATCTTTATACCTACACCTATGAGGAAATAAACGAAATAATCACTTTATCCTATTTATTTCAACATTTCTCAGGAAATAATATATCATTGTAAAATCGTTCCTATTAACTATTAAATAGCATCGATTTTTATACAACTTTTCCCCCCGCATTGTATGACAGTGAACACGTACTTTTTGTCCCGTTCTTGCACAAGACACGTGTTCTTTTAAATTTTTTGAAATGTTGAAATAAATAGCAAGATTCAGCTAATTCCTCAAATATCTGATTTAAATTCAAGATTCCGTTTAAAATTCAACACATTTCATGTTTTTGTGATATATTTCTAATCTGTGGTATTGTTTATAATGTATCGTTAATCTGTGGCATTAGATTTGCATTAAAATAACTAACTTTTTTTATTTTACACGTTGTCTTTGGAAGAAGGTAACATTTCATTACTAACTATACGTGGGTTTTTTTGCATGTTTGAGCATGGTTTTTTCTTTTTTTTTTAAACTAATAAGTATTGTTCCTATGGCTGTTGAACTACACTTAGCAATCCGTAGTGTTATAATAAAAAATAAATGAGGTTTAATTATTTGTGAACGAATTTATCATTATTCATTTACTTTGTTCAATTTAATATTTGTATTAATAAAAGCAAAACAAACTACCTATCCAGAAATAAAATGATCTTTATTACCATGATATAAGGTAGGTTTCAAATCTTAAGTGTTTCTCTTGAGGTGCCATAGACTATATCTGTTGTCAACGGTATATAAAATTATTCCAATAAAATAAATTAACAGTTTTTTGTTCTAAAGTGTTTGCTTGATTGATGTTTTGATAAGTTTGTTGCCAGTATCTTTTTTTTTTAATTCCTAAGTACAATTTACATATAAAATGTATATATGTATGTATATTTTAACCAGTAAAATAAGACTGAATGTTTGTTACTCCCTGTCGATTTTAAAATCAATGTGTTTTTATATATCTTTATAAATTGATAATAGTGAAAGATACTTAGTATAGAATCTATTAACTATTCTGAAATAACTATTTTGCCAGCAGTTTTAACCTTAATGTGTTTTCCTTTTTTTGAGCTGGGGATTATATTGTAGTTCAGAATATAACACTCAATTTTTATATATAATTTAACTTTTTATTTTCTATCTTTTGTTATATAAGCATTTAATTTATATCTACACATATTTTTTTATTAGAAAAAATCAACATGTCGAAGTCTGGAGGGACTCGAACTCCCAATCTCTCGCTATCCGGGCGAATGCTTTTCCATAATCGTATAGCTGTTTCTTATTTATCAATTGTTCGATACTCGTTGTAGGTGGTAGTTACTAGAAATGGCGCTAGTTGTCAACTTTAAAACTCTTGGAAAAATGTCAAGGTCTCTGTACGTCCGGATTGTGAGAGGTTGTGCATTCGAATCCCATTTGGACTCTTGGATTTTAATTATTTTCTAGTATAAATTTTTACCATTTTCTTTGTTAGATGAGGGTTAAACTTATTGTTTTTGTTATGCTTATTTGTTTATGGATTTTGAAGATCTTATGCTAAACTTTTTTTTATTACAGGCCTCCTTCGTTACAAAGTGGACTTCCAATCAATGCAACTGGACGATGAGGAGATTGACAACCTCTACGATATCGACGACTATTAAACCACCCGGACTTTCGCCTATGCATCTGACGAGCCAGTTTGTCCATTCGGAAACGATATTCCGGTTCTCCGAACTGAATACAAAAAACCGGGTACCGGTTTTTAGTTTTTAATATATAGGGCCGGCCACCATCTGCAAACTCATTCACTGTAATGGCAAAATATGGGTACAAATATTCAGATCTTATAGGTAATTAATAGACCTACCCTGATAATGATGGCGTGCAAATATTTCAAATAAAAATCAATATTTTAATAGGATTTCGATGTCTGCCATGAAAAAATATACAATTCACATGAATAATATAAAATAAATTGAATTAAGAATAACAATTGCAATGTTAGATTTAAATAATACAATTTATATGATTATACAATATCGTACAATGTTTTTATCATTAATTAATTTATTTATTGAGTAATAAGCTTTCTTAAAATAATTAAGAAAACTGATTACTCGGAATGGACAATCTGGCTGAAACTCGGAACACACTAAGTACGGTTGCTGTTTGAGATTTCTCACTTACAATTTCACGATATCCACGCGTTTCTAAGTGTGCACCGGGTTTAACATGGTCATGTTTTGTACCGTGGCTATTAAAGGCAAATTAGTGAATTTTTATGAAATGTTTGATAAGCAAACATATGTTATGAGATGTTATAACATAATTCCGACCATTACCGTATTTTAAGTTGATTGGTATTAAAATTTGTAATGAAAAACTATAAAATCGAATACTCTGTGTGTGTCCGGCAGTGTAATTTTAACGCTGTATGGGTTTTGTATGATAATGCTATGTACCCAAAATATGGCCATGACATGTGTAAATAACGTAGAATATTTAATTGGTATGCGGAGTATTCGATTAGCGAAATGATGGCTTCTAGTAAAAAATGAAATTGAATTTTTACAGATTGTTATGATAAAGAAATTCTCTGTTGTTCACAACTTTTTTTTATTTTAATGAAATTATACAACTTTGATTCTGATTTGTTTTGATTTATTTCTTTGACATATGGATATTGTCAATTATTGTAACCCACTGTTTACGGGTACCGGTTAAATACCGCTTCTCCGTGTACCGGTATTTTATAATTACGTCTTTGGTTTTCAAATTAAATATATAAGTTGCGGTACAAAACGGAACCATTATGCATTCGCTTTATTTATTAATATAAAAAAATCCGTTACATTTTTAATAATTATCATTTCGTTTAAACTAGTGCAAATAATAAATCAATATGTTACGACTGGTTAAGTCAAATGGTTTATTAACCGCGACAATGAGCCTTGCCACTTGAATCGTAGGAATAGCATTCCCACTTAAAAATAGATTAGGTTTTTTTAATTTACCTACATACCAGTAGAATTCCATGGTGGCTTTGGGCGCCGTCTGTGGGTGAAAGTCAAAATCACGGGAGTAACACAGCGAATTGAATTATACGGATTACCAAAAAATGTAACTAATGTGTTCTATTAAGTACGTAGGTTCAAAAAATGTGTACCTCCTTCAGAATAAAACTATTGCAAAATAAAGGTACATCCGCCATATTGACATCAATCAGCGGTTGTGATATATCTATATTTAACAATTACGGGTGTATCTTAACTTCGGAATAGTTTCGTTCTGAAGGAGCTACGAAATAGTACATTTGAGGTATTTTTTTGGTAATTGGTATAATTCAATTCGCCGTGATACATCCGCCACATTGACTCTCACGTCCGTGGTTAATTCGATGACTGTTTGGTGCAACGGTGCCTTTCGCATCTGGTCGGTCGATCGATCCTGGTTTCAAATCCCAGATGGAGCAGATGTTGGTGTGATGAGTACCAGCATTTGTTCTCGACTCATGTGTATTGATATATATTTCTATAAATATAAAATATCTGTGTATCATATATGTATGTCTATCCGTAAACAAACCCACTGAACCTCGGCAAAAAGGTGATAAATCTCAGTGGTTTTAAGTTCGGGCATGCTCTGCCTATGTTCCGTGCGCTAAGTTGGGGAGAGTCCTACAAAGCTATATAATGGATTTTTTACTAGGAAGCCATGGTAGTGATAGGTATACAATATATGGAATATTTTGAATTTGAAAATGCATATTGTTCAGTAGCAGTGATATGGTTATCAACACTACGCTATTTTGTAAATAATAAAGTATCTGTTGAATGTAGCATCACTTTGCTATTTAATTGCCAGTTACAAAGTTCTGAATCATACGGATAAAAAAGATTGATCTGGTGTATAAGACGGATGAATTAAAACTTTCATTCCCCGAAAACAAGGCATTTATTAACTTAAAATAGCTAGTATGTTTACTAAATTAAATTATTATATTTTTAATTATTTTTGTAGTTCTTTTGTATGGTCTTAAAAGACAAAACTTCAATGACATTTAAAGGACAATGCCCATTCGTGGTATCGTCTTTGATCGTCGTTGTACTTAAATCAAATTTATGTCAAAAACTAAGTTTTAATTTTTCACGAAATGCTGTAAAATACTTTGCCATAACATCGACGGACAATAATCCACATAATAATTAGCAATGAATTCACTTCCATATTACCGAGTATTTCTATTGGCACTTGTCTCCTCGGTATTGCCATATTCTTTTCGACCGTATCGATTTGCCAAATATAACACAATCGATACGCTATTTATTTAATTAAAATATCGAATTGGCGGTTCGCATTCTAGCATATTAAGTAATTAAGCATAAGACATGATGTGAAACTAATTTGTTACTAGAAGACGATTTCATCTTTCTATGGTTTTAACGGCGCTCTTTTTTCCAATAATCTTGTTGCGTCGTGCTTTTAACATTTCATACAGTTTTTGTATTGTGAGCCCTTATAATTAAATTATTTAAACCACCGACAGTGACTTATACAATTTAATATGCTTTATTATGGAATATATCACATTAACAAACAAGTAGACAATGTATATTATAGCCCATATTAGGCCCTCCGAGTCCGTCTGGATTCGAAGGAACTCGAAGTTAAGGAATACTATGATTGATGTCTATCAATCATAGTACGGCCCTAAACGGTGATGCCGCTGACATGCAGTACCTAAACGTGCATGACTCGTAGATGTGTAGACAATACATACATACGCATGCATACACGTCATTTATAGCTAGCATGTTGAAAAATAAAGGTATCCGTCAATCCATTGCCAGCATATTGTTTGCATGTCATTCGTATCTATCAATAAAATAAACGATCTTGCATGCATAACAGCACGTAAAGCATGTCTATGAGTGCTGCATTGCCGTCTAGAGATCACAGATTCATCCAACAGTATGATGACAGATTTTATTCGATATACGTGCAATGTGATTCTTCTATGATCATAGATATATGCTAGTGTATTAGGGGTCTTATAAAGAAGTTAGTAGGTATATCTGCTATTTTAATGCTCTGAAAACGAATATATTTAATAAAACATAATTAACGCACAGATATTTAAGTTATTCATATAAACTTGCATTTGGCAATCATAATCGATACATAATTGTTAATAATTAAGAAGACTGGCAACAATGGGACAATCGGGCGGAATGGAACTGTCAAATTGGTATAGTCAACTGAGTGTTGTGATGAAAACCTTAATAGTCTGAAATATTATATCTAAATTAGTATTATTCAAACTAGAGCATTAAAATACTTGCACCCAGCTCACATCCAACCATTGTGTTGATAGATAAAACTTCAAATGTAAATAAAACACAAATGAAGACCGGGAAAAGTGTTAATTTGATGAGTTTTGTTATATATTTTTTTCATTTTATCCGTCGAACTACGGAAAAACTGTTTTTAATAATTTAATCTACACTTAGCAACCTAAAAATATAGTAAAAATCATCATGGCACAAAATTATTCAAAGCGATACCAAAGTCCATACTACGATGGGCATTGTCCTTTATGAGTAATATAACCTTAAGACCAATTCGCGGTTGGTCCAATGATAAAATTAAGTGAAAAGAGCATATAACAACGCTTTGTATAGTATGTCTCAATGTTTTGAATTGACATTTAATTTTAAACTGTATTTATATTGATTTATTTAAAAGATATGGTATCAATAAAGTGACTCGTATTTTTAATGAGCATTTTGAGGCAGAATAGTTTTATGTCTTTGTAAGAAGAGTAAAGATGGCCGCTGAAACTGTCACGTAAAGTGAGCTTTGAGTATTAGGTATATAGCTTTGTACTACTGAGAAGTTTTTATAACTAATGATTTAAAAACGTTTATAAATAAATTAAAAAACGGATCAAATTTTACCATATTCTTAAAGGCATCAATAAAAATAGAGAGGAAATAAATTGTTAATTGACGAGAAGAACCGTCGTTCATAGAGTTCTTCGCAACTTTCGAAATAAAGGTTTCCGGTACCCGGTTTTTTGTAAATATATTATCGTATAGATTTTGGTGATAAAATAAGCGAATGCATTATTTATAAAAGTAATGAGGCCAGTCATTTGGTTCCAACGATTAATATCTTCAAATGTTACTCGAATATTGGACTCTATTACAAAAATCATAGGGGAATTTTGAAATTGAGAGAAAAAGCATAGGTACGTCCTTGGGAAGCTTCGGTTTTCTTTCTTAACAATTATTAAAAAATCATATCCTTTTTAATTCGTGTTAGTCATAACGAAATACCAAAAGTTTCCGATTATTATGGTTACGTAACCTTTTCTAGAAACATCTACCTTAGAATATAACTTAACCTGATAAAATGGATTTTTTCCTTCACGCAATTCCATTAGGATACCGGAGCAATACGATGTATCCAATTTATGGTTTGCCATCTAAGAAATGCCTTCTCGAAAGTTGCTTAACGTCTGCAATCTTAGCCATTGAGCTCCTCTGTTTTTAAATGTATTACTATAATAAAATCCTAAAATAATACATATTTAGAGCGCGTGCCTAATTGGAGCGCCATCTGTAGAAAGCAGAATGAAGTGGCCGAGCAAAAATTTTGCGTTATACCTTGTCCAATGTAGGATGATACTTTTGACAGTTGACACCTATATAGAGGGTGTAAAGTTGCTATTGCAATGTCAAGCCAAACATAAGGAAACAAATGCAACCTTAGTACGTAGCAATAAGGAAGTGACACCTGTCAAAAGTATCATCCTACATTGGACAAAGTAAAGTACATAACAGATATCAAAGTACCACCATATAGGTTCAACACATAACTAGGAATTGATCAAACTTCCTAAATTCATGGACCAATAGTTCTTGGAAAAAAATTAATGGGATATCGAAATAACTGTTTAATGTGCCTTAATAACCACATATATTTTGATGATAACAATAAATTGATGTTTTTTTTTTGGACAAGACCTTGGCACTCGCTATATAATATCGAGATAAAGTTTTAAAACATAGATATTAATGTCTATGTATTCATATATTTTTATGCCATTTACAATGCCAATTATAAGATTAAATTCGCTTATAAAAATAACCGGTTATGTGGTTTTTTTCTTATAGACGTATTAAATACTATAGATTCATTCAGCAACCACACAATCGCTGCAAAGTAGGTATTCTAGCTTTATATAAAACTTTACGTGCGCGATAATAACTCGAGAATCGGTTGAGGAAATTCGTCATAAGGTTAATGTGATTGAATGTACAATCAGTGTCAAATATTATATAACAAACATGGGGTTTGTAAAGTTATAGACATCCAAAGTCATCAAAAATATTAGAACAGGCGGCATATGACAAAGCTTTGTATAGTATGCCAAAATGCTAAAACAATGTTTTCAATCACATTTAATTAAAAACTCAGTATTAATATTTATTTATTTAAAAAGTATGGTATCAATCAAGTGACCCCCATTTTTCAATGAGCATTTTGAGGCAGAATAGTAATTTGTCTTTGTCTGTAAGAAGAGTAAAAATGGCCGGTGAAGCTGTCACGTTAAAGTGAGCGTTCTCTTACTGAGACGAAGGGCATAATTAAAGGAGACCTTTCTTTTCGGGCCAAAAATGTACCTTGGTACAAGTTATTTGAAAATATTCATAATAATGTACAAACACTTATTTCATATATAATATACCCATAAATTAGATTTTTATAAAGTTAATAAACCACAATAAATTATACACAAAATCACAACTGCGTAGAACGAAACGCTAATATGGCACTTGTGTGTGACGTATTGTTCTAAATGTGTGACAGTTGGTTAGATTTTAACAAGTTTCTCGCGGCTCTGGAACACGGTATTTTAGTGAAGTCCGTAGGCTGATAAAATAACTAAACGCTTAGAATGATTCGCAATAGCAAGAAATATCTATTTTCGCTCTTGATCCTACTGTATTTATTAAAAACAGAAGAATTCATAAAGCAGTGTTGCTGATAAACTTGTATACATATTATGTTTAAGACTGAATATCGAAAAATGTTTATATAACTTTAAGCTACAAAACGCTTCAAACTCAAAACAATTGTGCTTGCCAGCTAAAAAAAAACATTTGTTGCAAGTAATGTATATTTTTGAATGATTTTTTTTAGTGGTACAAATGTATTTAAAAATAAATAAGTATTTTTTTCGGAATATACAATTTTTTAGCTATTTTTTGGTATCTTTGAATCTTAGGTACATATTTAGCCTAACTTATATGGAAGAAAGAAAGGCTCCTTTAAAAAACTGATAAAAAATTACCAAGTTCTTAAAGAAATCAATAAAAAATTAAGCAGTTAGGTAATGAAATGTCAATTATCTGCCGCATAAGCAATCTGCATTTAGTAATTTAACTTGTGAGATAAACTTGAAAATGTTGCCAATTAGTGAGTTAGTTTTTTACACACTATTTTGGGGCCCGAAATTCGT
This sequence comes from Calamotropha paludella, assembly GCA_927399485.1. Classification (NCBI taxonomy): domain Eukaryota; kingdom Metazoa; phylum Arthropoda; class Insecta; order Lepidoptera; family Crambidae; genus Calamotropha; species Calamotropha paludella. The sequence continues at coordinate 6,104,692 of OV656831.1, read as the reverse complement.
ACGTACCTATTGATTTACATTTTAAAAATATTGAAACCAAGCTGCGGCAACATTAAAAAAAAGTTGACAACTTGCCCGCGATTCGTACGTATTGGTGGTCTGTGATTCATATTTACGTTGCTCAACACCAATCTGTGTACAACTTTTAGGTAATTATTAATCTAATTTAATATGGGCAGATTTTTCAATCGTCGAATAAAATTTATCAGTCAATAAATTATTACCCAGTTAAAGGGAAATATCACATTTAGTTAAAGAATAATAAGAAATTGACAATTTATTTAATTTACCAGTATAATATGACATCTGAGAATTTAAGAGAGATATGAGTTTAATCTGTGGTTCGAAAAATCGGCTCTTGTGATATGAATTATTCGATTCATGATATTTTCAATGGTCCTACCATACAAAATTATTATGTTTGTAGTTTTATTGTTACTCGAAAATATTATGTATTTAATTAATAATACAAATATTTACAACCAATTTTTATTTGTTGTATTATAATGTGAAAAATAAAATTATTGGTTGAAGGCTTTTGCTGTTTTTTTCCTAAACAACTGTCGTTATTATTCAACGTAAAATGTACTTAAAATAACTTGTTTTGAATCGTCCAACATTCTTACCTACCATTCAGGATGTCTTTCAACTGACAAGAAGAATTGGCGCAAGAAACTCGTCAGCTTTAACAGAAGTAACGACATTTACAATAATATACGTCACATACATTATCCACAAACACAACCATAAACAAACAAATAGTACAATACAATCTCATTTTTTTTACATACTAGTAGCGAGGGGATTTGAGATCAAGTCCTGTATAACACTGAGAAAAGTTTATTTTCTGTAGTTATTTATTTTGATAAAAAAATCTAGCAATTAAATATAAATATAATAATTATTTGATTATATTCAAATATAGATAGATAGATATATTATTTATTTGCATCGAAGGCACACACATACAAAAACACATGAAAACAGCAAAGTGAATAAGAAAAAAACTACAAATCTATAATCTAAAACCACAGTGGTTTGTCTGTCCGCTCTTTTTCCCGCTCTTTTTCCGTTGTATACGCGTTACCATAGCGCCTAAGAATAACATTCAATAAGGCTAGAACGGTTAGCTATATGTGTAGTCGTAGAACCGTAACGTTAGCGCGATTCATTTTGGTACAGTGACATCTATAACTGAGACACAACATCGCGTGTCCGGGTCAGCAGCAACACGTTAACCGCAAGTAGTTCGTCTACCGGATGCTAGATGGCGCTAACAGAAAAATATTTAATAATAGAAAAAATTTAAAGGATTTTGTCCACCCGTGCGAAGCCGGAACGGGCCGCTACTACAATATACATAGCACTCTACTGACAAAGAGTGTCACAGCGATGCAAAAAGGCCGAAGCTCAGCGATATATTTGCACTTATAGAGCAAATCGCTGGTTTTCAGCTTTTGCCCGTAGTAAGATATCGTAAGTAAATATCGTAGCCACATTCACACCAATCAGCCTAGCCACAAGTAAGCATTGTAATGCTTGTGTTATGGATACGTAAAAATGGGCAAGAAAGTTTACGCTGTTTTAATTTAGATTGTTTATGGCTAAGATATAAATATCTTGCAATAAAAAGTTTTTTCTTTTTATTTACTAAGAAAACAAACAGTCATTTCGTTAAGACTTCACAAGTATAAGTTTTACACATAAAATACTAGATCTTGAGTACTACATGAAATCAATTTGGAAAAGTTTTACTAATTACAAAAATGGTAAGTAAATAATTATATAAATGTAACAATTTATACGTTTCATAAATAATAATTCAACGGTTAAGATTGTACGGGTACCTCTCCTTTGCCTTTTACTAGAAAAAAAAAGTATATAATACATCTACCCTTCACTAACTCACAAAAACAATATATAGATACCCCCATTTTTCAATCTATTTTAATTCTAATATCTAATCAAAGTAAGGCAGTGATTCCGATAGTGTACCTACAGAATTAAAGTTAAGGTTTGAGAAATTGATAAAATAAAAGTATATATAAGAAAAAGTTAATAACTTAAGGAAAAATGTTTTCTTCCAATAAACTTCCTACATTAAATAACGCGAATCAAATATACTTGTTAAAGAAAACACTTGAAAATGTAACCAGTAACATTTTGCGAATAGCCAAAATCACGCCCAATAATGAGATGGAGACAAAATTAAAATTGTCAGAACTGGAGAAAGAAAGGTCAGAAGTGATTATGTTGGTCGTCAAATCCCAATCTGTATTGTCAGCGATAGAGATTTTAATAGCTGATGTAGAATTGACTGATAAATTAAGAATTCAATCCAAAAGGAAATGTGAAGAAGATGGTTCCAATTCAAAGAAAAGTAAAGTTTATAAAGGAGATAGTAAAGGTAAATAATTTGATTTTAAATATTCACTATCTATCGATTACCGTTTGGTGCAATAGCGATCCTGCCTTTCGCACGCCATGGGTTTGAATCCCGGAAAGGACAAAATTATGTGTGATGAAGAGCATTTGTACCTGAATCATGTGTCTTTTATATATATATTACTTTAAATGTTACATTACTTCGTCCGCGTCAATTTCTGTTATTATGATTTTTCACTGATGCTTCGCTCCTATTGGTCGCAGCGTGATGTTATATAGCCTAAAGCCTTCCTCGATAAATGGACTATCAAACACAAAAATAATTTTTCAATTCGAACCAGTAGTTCCTGAGATAAGCGCGTTCAAACAAACAAACTCTTCAGCTTTATAATATTAGTATAGATGTATATCTATTCGTTCCTGTCCTAGTCCATCCATTCATAACTTGGGCTAGCCTAACTGGTGTGAATGTAAAAAATATAGTTAATATTGTTTTATTACCTGTTGATGTTATGCTTTAGAATTTTAGGCTAAAAATCGAATGGAGAAAGACAGTATTGTATTTGTTTATTTATTTAGACTCACTAACAGTTATTACATTCATACAAACAGTAGTTTCTCAAACATCTCGTTTTTAGCTTAATGTATAAATAAAGGTAAGTACAACATGTAATGTACAAGGACGTGAAGACATTACTATATTAAGAATAACATTACAATATTGCATTGATCTTACGCATTTAAGAATGAGTATAGGCAACTACTAGGAAAAAAAATCGTTAGCGCTGGAGGCAACCGATTACGTTTCTTTTAAATTGAGATAAGTTGTCTGAAAAATATCAACATTTAAGGAAATGTGATTGTACAACTTGGTCATACGTGCAAAGGGAGAATTTGACCCAAGTACTGTTCTGCGGAGTGGTGGATGGGAAGGGTGACGTGGATTTCTCACAGGAACTCTAAGATTTATTTTATTAGTTAACTGTGGACAATCTATCGTATTATGTAAAACTTTATAAAAGAAAATAATATCTAAATATGTTCGCCACCGTGATAACGAGTCTATTCTGAAGAAATTAAGTCTTTCCTCATAAGAAGTTATTCTTTTGGAGATGCCCGCTGAGTGAAATATATGCTTACGTTTACGTGCTCTTGACTGTACCTATATATATATTTTTTAATTGCCTATGAAATACTTATTTTACTGTATTGTTAATGTAAAAATCTTCAGCTCAAATTATTCACATTATTTGGTTATACAATTCTCTTGTTATAAGTCATATATAAGTTTATATATTATATATTTCTATTAATATATTTTCAGTATCCACTAATGAGTTGCCATCATCAACAGCCAAGTTACCCCGTCAATCTAACAAGAAAACAACATTGAAACTTAAGGGAAAGAAAACAAAAGGTGTGGTCACACCGAACAGTGAATTAACTGTACCTACAACCACATCACTTGACAGTGAGAAAAACATGAAAACGCTAAATAACAATAAAGAAAATTGTAACAACAATCCCTTGCCATCAATCGGCAGACAGATCGTAATTCTAAGCCGACCTCCAATGAGGAAGGACGCCAAATCTGATAGAATTGGTTACATTACCAATGATCACACTTTACGTCACAATAAAATTGAAAATTCCATATACAGCCAAACGGAAAACATTGAACGTTTTGCTAAAACCATGTCTTCTACAACCAATGAGGTTATCAAACAGAAATATGCGACATTTTATAATGAAAATCACAGATATTGTAATCAACGCGTAGAAATATGTGAGCAGATTCAATCAGAGAGTTGCAATAAAAAACAAATGACTGTCAGTATGCAAAAGCGCGCGAATTCAGTTCAAAATGATGGCGACTATGTTAACCAAAACATGCAAACTCATTGCAGTCACAATAATACTATTTGTAACAATAAAACATGGTATGATTGTGAAAACAAACTGAAAATTAACAATGAATCTTCTGTTGAATCTCTTCCAAACGATCTTAAATTGAATAAAATAGAAAAAATTGATATTTTAGAATTGGGTGAAACAAAACAACCTGGTAAACACTTTCGTAAGGTCAATGAGATTTTCAAATCTATTATGAAGGGAAAAGCGATGACTTTTAATGACATAAAAAAAGAAAAAGAAAGCCAGTCCCACACTCACACTGACGGGAATCTACTTATAGAAAACCCCTAAAATTTTAAACGACCATAGACTAATTTTTATTATTTTATTTTTTTAAGTTATTTTATTTCATTTCCTAAAACGTTTTGATAAATAAATAATTACATATCAATGCGTTCAATTGCTGGTGTCAATTAAACAAATGATATTTAATAATTTTACTTATAATTTATTGATATTTTTTTCACATGAGGTACTATAAATAACTACTTATTTATTTATTTAAATAAAAGTAGCAAAAACTTGACAAATTCACAGTAAAAATTTATTTAATATACAATATATTAAATCACAAAATTTTTATTGAGGATATGAATTGTTATTTTAAATCAGTCAATACCAGTGAATCACTTTAAATTACTTTAAATATTTTAATACATTTTGTAAGTTAATATAACCTACGTGAATATTATAATATAATGTATATGAAAAATAATTTCATACCCAGTTTTATGTATTATTTGTCGATATATATTTTCAATTATTATTTTTATTATATAACAAGTAAAACACCAATAAACTCTCAATGTTAGTTAATATAAGACGTACGTAAAGCATATAAATACCTTTTTGTAATGAAAAAATATAAAGAATAAAATTATTGTTTTTTTGTCAAAAACAATTATCACTTTAATTCGATTTTTATTTTTTCATTCCTAAAAATTATTTCGTATCGCTGTGCACGTCTGAGAATTTGTAAAAATATAACATCGAAAGCATTATAATAAATAGATTGACAAAGACACGATAGCTAGTGTTATCATTACAATAATTGTCATTACACCTGTTTTATAAAATAAAACGTGATAAAAATCAAAAAATCTTTTCTTTCCTAAGCTAACTTAACCTTTCCCATTTCCAAAATAGTCAGATATTATTACATATGAGGTTAATTAGTATTTAAGAGGAAACCAAGCTCAACGAAACATTGTTATACATGTATGTATACCCTAATATGGTTCACGAGGGTATACATTTTAATTGTGAAAGGGTATACATCGGGTATGAACTGCCGATTATTTTTACCCTATTTTTCATTATCATAATTTGACATAGCTTACTCGCTATAAAAAATCTCTAACCTAACCAAATTTGAAATGGTTATCAAATCACCTGGTTAAAGGCGAAACCGCTTATTTTCTATTTTTTCATGAGTTTTCATTCCGTTTCACCTTTAGATGGAGAATCAAATCAAAAATTAAAGTTAAAACCTGAAAAAAATCAAATAATCGATTTTGTCTTTAACCCAGCGACGACCGTTTGGTGCAACGGTAGCGGCCTTTCGCAGTGACGGTCCTGGGTTCGAGTCCCGGAAGTGGAAGATATTTGTGTGATGAATACAAATATTTGTACCTGAGTTATGGGTATTTATATTTCTTAAATTATTACATATCTATGTATAGTATATGTATATCTGTCCAGCGCCGGATTAAGGTCGTCTGGGGCCTCTAGGCACTTTATATTTGGGGGCCCCCTTATACAATGTGTCCCGTCACCAGTGTCGGAGCCTTTAATGGTGTGAATTATAGCATTTTTTATCGACAAATTGCCCCTCAAATTTTGTTTGAATACTCATTTCTTGAGTGGATAAATACAAAATCAGAAAATATTTTTTAAATAAAAATTTAATATTTACATTTTTTTTATATTTTTACATTTTGGCGCCCCTTCTACACCGGGGCCCCTAGGCACGTGCCTAGTGTGCCTAGTGGGTAATCCGCCACTGGCTGTTACACTAGTATCCATAACACAAGCCTTACAGTGCTTATTTTGGGCTAGGGTGTGAATTTAAGAAATATTGTTATTATTATTATGATTATGCCAAGTGATCAGTATGCCAAAGACATTTAAAGATTTTAGACGAATTACCGAGCAACGGTATCATCTAATCTTCAAAATTAAATAGGTTCCCACGACGAGTAGATTCCCATTTAGCATCGCGACTTTTCAACTGCTTCTCTCACTCTTCTAGTATTATAATTCATGGGAGCCGTTACCTCTTAGAGATTGGTACAGTCGCCAGAACATCAAGAAAAACCTAGATTTAAGTATATCAATTCGTTTACCCAAAGGTTGACTGATAGAGAATGCAATTAGCATTAAGTCTGCCTGTTGTATCAATTTTATATTAATGGTCAATAAAGCTTTTTAAATAAATAAATTTTGACGTTTGGATATATTTTTTGCTTCAATAACGAATTAATAGGAATTATAAAGCTACGCTAGCACCATATATTGGAGCGGAGCGTAATACTTAAAAAAAGAAAAATGTTTTTTTTGTTTCGATAGGAATTTTTGCGAATTTCAAAATTCGCAAAAATTCGGTCTCCGTCACAATCTGGTCCTAAACCTGTTGATTCGATTCCACACAAAAAATATTAAAATCGGTTAAGAACTCGGGAAGTTATGGCGTAACAGTCATTGCGCCATTGAAGCTGATCCATGGAGCTTCGATCGCTTCGCTCGCTCAATAAATATGTACAAGAAAAAATAAAATATGTAGTCTAAGAAATTAGGTGGGTCTCAAACCCACAACTATCCGCTTTACGGGCCAGTGCTCTTCTAAATGAGTTTCCGAAACCTTGACTGAATTAGATATAAAAATAAAGTCGTTAAATTCTAAAATAACAAATATTAAAAAGCGTAATGTTAAATCTGACCTCATTGCAATATTATTTTATTTTTATTTACTCTAATGACTCATATAAATTCAAAATAGTTTCTTGGGTATTTTCCTCTCCGAAATGGCCGCCGCTTGCCGAATATCAAAAACAGAATGATTGCTATCGTAACCAAAACAAAAAATTGCTGCTAGGTGTTACACGACTACTCCAAATCGATCACTGCTTGTTTTATATGTAACTACTTATTATACAATCAAAGTGTAACGTGCTGAGGGTATTAGATAGTAAAAATTGCAATTAGTCAAACCTCTCTTTTTACCTAAATAAGTGACACAGAAAAAAAATCTTATCCAAGTTCTCGAACAAAGCCGCAAATTTACTTAGTATTCGAATAAATTTCTGTTAGTTGTCAGAAATTAACTCTTAAATCGTCGTAGAATAATTTATTTCATGCGCAAATCACCTATTTTATTTTACTTGCAGAGGTCATTACTTAATCCTATTTTATTTTAGTTCTTTGCTATTTTAAGCAACTTATGTCCAGCACTGAGTTTAAAAAACATTCTCAAAGACAAACAGAGATGACTAGCTAATTCGTTTTCCCTTTACTTCACCTCGCCACATGAAGCAACGTGATACGATGTGTTACAGATGACGCTAGCTCCAAGAAAATGCATTAGTATGGAGATGTACATAGCGCAACCGCTGTTCCCATGTCACTAACAGTTCACAGTTTCTACTATTACACAGGTAGGGACTCGGCCTAGACTGAGCTATCAACTAACCCGGAGGATAACCTTCCGACGGCGTAGCGATTAGCGTGTTCAACCGATGATTGCGTCCGTCTTCCGGAATTCTTAGTTATCGGATTTTTCTAAATGCTCTGTGCATCGAAATGCACAATAAACTGTTGTTAACTGCTGCAGTAATTAGTACTGACTCACATTGTGACTGAGTACGGGGTGTCTTTGCAGTATAGAAATTAATAATAAGAGTAAGATTAATGATAGTAAGAATACAATATATATACGGCTGATTGGCGCAATGGTAGCGATCCTATATTTTGCGCCAAAGGTTCCGGGTTCGAATCCCGATAAGGGCATATGTTTGTGTGATGAGATGGACATAAGCATTTGTTCTTGAGTCATGGAAGTTTATATACTTATATTAGTATTCTATACATTATTTTGTACCCATAATACAAGCTTAGCTTAGATTAAATAATTGCTGCGAGTTGTCCAGAATTTATTTAATATTAGTATTCTATACATTATTTTGTACCCATAATACAAGCTTAGCTTAGATTAAATAATTGCTGCGAGTTGTCCAGAATTTATTTAATATTAGTATTCTATACATTATTTTGTACCCATAATACAAGCTTAGCTTAGATTAAATATTTGCTGCGAGTTGTCCAGAATTTATTTATTATTATTATTAATATCATGATAATGAACCAGTTTTCTACACTTAAAAAATACTGTACGGTAATTTAACCGCACAATAGCATCAATTTGTCTATCAGCACTTTTGTAAATGAAATATTTAATTATAATTTCGTTTGCTTTCCGTCACCTATCGCATTACTCATTGGCATCGGCATTTTTATTAATAGCTGCTTCTATAATTGTGGAAACATGACATAAAACATATTAATTATCTTCATCTCATATCATTGAAGATATAGCAATCGTTATCATTAGCAGATAAGGTCCCACACACCTTATCTATCACGATTTAGCAGGGATTCGTACAGTTACTATGTTTTACTGTGGCTCGCGCAGCCATTTTCAAGTAGTCTCGTTATACTAGCTAATCAAATAAAAAGAGCCGGCCCTGAAATGCATGCTCACTAAAAAACGTACTTTCGAATCCAAACCGTTGCGTCAGAGTTTTTTGTTCGACGACCTTTTGAGTTTTTTTGACACCGTTTTGAACGGTTACCAGCGGCAGCGGAAAATTTTTCGAACGTCCGCATTACAGTCTATGGTCCGCATACTAAAATCCATAGATAATAATATTTTTTAGCTTTAGCGGCACTAGTATCGACAGATGATGACGGTAATAAATTCTTTATTTAATTCTAAACTAAAATATGGATATTAAACAATTGGGGAATGTTACACATAATTATTTTAGTTTAAACGACGATAAGTGAAAACAGATTTAATTTTTTATTTTTTAGTCTGTATTTAATTGTCAACAACATATACAACTATCGATAGGGACTTTTTGGCGGGAGTGGGAAGCGTCACTTTAATGGTTTTGGTTTTCTTGTCAAATTTTGTTTTGTGGTTGATATTAGTGTGTAATAATGGTGGGTTATTAATAACTGAGTGTTTCTGAATATGCATGAGTGTTGGCAAGTGAGACAAAACAGTGGAAGTTGTCTTTTCGCGTTTTCACAAGGAGGCCACCAGGAAGTTTCAGTAAAACCCCACTTCTTTACTGAAACCTAGGAAATTACTCAAGAACTGGCAATTATACTTACTTGACACTGGCTTAATGCACAAATCGTGCAAGCCACAAATAAAAGAAATAAAAAAACGATCGATAGAATAACAAGCCTAATAATTAAACAATTAACAATTAAAATATATTAGGAATTATGTGTATTGACAAAACAAATCCTTATTTATTTACAAGAGAAAAGAACACATTTTTTTAAGTTTACAACCAAGCTAAGCAGCTAAAGCACTTGTGTTATGGAATTACTTTACAACGACGATATCTCAACATCTAAACCAGAGACAATATAGAAAGAATCATTTTCTACATAAACCCGTGATCTAGGAGTTGGATTACCATGAAAACCGGTATTTGAGTCACTCGACCATGGAGTTGGTCAATTTCAAGTCTAGATGCCCTAATAAACTAGTTTTGCCTCGTGTTTGCCAACGAAAAAGTGGATTGTTTTTATTTATAGTAAATAGTAAGCACTTGACCGCTATCTCACCCGATGGTAAGCGACGATGCGATCTAGGATGTGACGTGCTTGCCTAGAAGACACCTATTCACTTGGTACTTGAAGACCTTTAATTGTATTTGTCAAGAAACACAGACTCAGGCAAAGGGTTCATTAGCGGTACGGATTACAAAATTGGAACCAAAACGCTTAGTGCGACTCTTTGGTATATCAACCTATTTGTACAGTCTATTCATCCTAACTTGTCCTATTTGGTAAACAATCTTGGCATTCCTTTTTATTGAAAATGCAGCATTAAAAATAAACTGATAACTAGATTCAATAGGTTTCAGTCTATAATAACGATTTATTGTAATAGATTATTGACTTTGTTATTATTTTATTTTTAAATGGGTGATTTTGTTAAAAAGTTGTGCCAAGAGTGTTTACAAAATAGGACAATTTAGAATGAACAGATTTTAAGTCTATTATTAAGTAATAAGCATTGGCTGATTATCTCAAGATTTTAGATTTTTTCTCAAGATTTTTAGAGGCTTCATATAATGCCTTCAACTCCATCTCTTCTCTAAATTAAAAATACCACAACTTACTTTCAGACTTTATTAACTATAAACCTTTTTACTTGAAGCCATCTCGCACGAATTTGAGAAACAGAGCATTATAAACAGAGTGTGAGATGAATATAACAAACTTTGGAAGTCCTTGAGTGGCAGTTATTTACCATATCTTTGGTAAGCTTTAAAAAGCTTTTGCTTTGTTCTAAAGATAACATCCTAGATTTAGCTTATCACTTGTTATGTTTACGCTACTTTAAGTAGTAAAATCCAAGACATAAGACAAGTATATGAGGCAAATGTGCAAGAACAAGTCGGTCTTGTCCTGAAAAAAGGACAGGTCAAAAGCACTCTTAACACGTTCGCTGCGGCAGTAACCTTCCAATACTTTCCATTCCTTCGGTACAAGGCCAATGCACCTGGTAATTAAACTTCCATTGTGGCGGCACAAGGCTTATAGACCCTGTATCATTTAAGAAACTTAAATCCTTTTTTTGGCTTCCGTACGGTGCCAGGTGTCTAAACCTGGTATTAAGGTAGGTACACCATTGGATTCTATTTAATAATACATCTTAGCTATATATTCATCTTTTTCCTACACCGAACCGAATTGAAGTTATGCCTTCCGTACGACAAGGAATGCTATAATTTTCTTAGCCGCACTGTAAGCGAGACATATACAAGATGTTTAGACCTGGCTTCGCACTCAAGGTGTTAACCGACGTGCTCATATGAAGAAGAAGAGAGAGATATATGTCAGTATCGTGAACAGTGGAAATCTGTGATTTCTATCTAAAGGCGTGATTTTATGTATGTGTTAAAGTCCATGTTGTGTTTACCTGTAATTGTTTTTTACACTGTGCTTTTATATCAAAATGTATTGTCTAGTTTAAATGTAAAAAATGTTAGCAGACCTAATAAATAAATGAAACATATGATTTTAAAAAGAAACTGTCAAGTTTTTTGGTTGAGAATTGTTTTTATTTAATCGTTGAATTTTATTTTATTTAATGATACTAGCGGACCGTCCCGGCTTCGCACGGGTGGACAAAATTCTTTTAATTTTTTCTATTATTAAATATTTTTCCGTTAGCGCCATCTAACGTCCGGAAGACGAACTACTTGCGGTTAACGCGTTGCTATGGTAATGTTATTGATACAATGGAAAAAGAGCGGGAAAAAGAGCGGACAGACAAACACACAAACCACTGTGATCTTAGATTATAGATTAATGTCAACCATAATAATTATTTGATTATATTTGCATGACTTGATAGACCCGTCGGATTTTTTCAAGTATTTCTTAAGATAAATTATTTTAATAGAAAAATTATGGAAAAAATGGATTGGTAGGTTAGTAATGGTAGGTTGCGGGTTCAATTCCCTTGTGAGAAGAATTCACTTGTAAACCGAGTCGACTTTTTTTTAGTATTTTTCTATTAAAATAATTTATCTTATAATATAGCATTGAAAGAATGCAAAAAATATATATAAATCGTTGCGACATACAATTACCAGAAACGAAGGCTACGAGCTTGATTTACGTGAAAAATGAAGACAGTTTTATTCTGTGTAGATTTCCCTAAAACTTAATTTGAAGGAGTTAACATAGATTTAAAAAATAACACGGCTCCCGTGCCTAACGCCACACGCAAAAAAACGCCGCAACGAATCAGTTAAGCTGATTCCAGAGCCATTTTTTCTTGCTCCAGTCTTAGTGCGTAGACACGCGTCGATACTCAATTTAATATGTGTAAAATATCACTATGGATTTTTGTATGAGCGCCCCTAGCGGTAACCATAAGGAACTACGAATCCTCATAGAAATCTGTAACGCGCCCTATAACATATCGAATGCGTGAACTCGTACTAAGGTCACTACAACTTTTAGTATCAAACAATCGAGATAGAAGAAATAACTATGTATTTTTTTATATTTAATGATGAAGCATGTCTGACAAGATGGCTTTGTCCAGGTTTTCCAGCTTGATTGGAAAAGCACTCGCTCTGATAGCGAGGGATATGGGTTTGAGACCCGTCTTATACATGAGATCTATTGATTTTTTTCTTGTTATAATCTCTTAAGATTGTTAAGATATAAAATGAAAGGAGATTGCTCAAATTGGCCCAAATGAAAAAAAAATATTGACTTATACGGTAATTCTTGGCGTAATTTATTCTTTATTTTCCAGTCATTAGATTTTAACGGACACTTCTGTATAATATATTCATTTTAAAAAGGACTTTCACTTTACCGGTTTGAAAAACATACGAACGAATCATTTTTAATGGCTATGGGTGTAGTAACATACAGCCATAGACTGATCGAAGTTGTTTATATAAAATAAAAACAAATCTATTTTGTACAGATCGATAAGATAATTTTTTTTTTATTAATATTACACTACGGTATTAATATACTCGACTATATTATCATTTTCACTACATGCAAATGTGCTAAGACAATTATTATAGATGGTAGGTGACATCATAAAGTCTATTTTTCGCCAAACACCTTCATAAACACATTATAAGGTGTGATACACTTCTATACAATTTGCTGTCTAATCACAATTTCTAAATGAAACAAGCAAGATTGCTTCTGATAGTCGCAATCACATGACATACTTCCCTGATTTTAAATGTTACTCTTGTGCATTAATTTCAAAAACAGGCAAAAATCTGTTAATCTACATGCTCTATATATAATCTAATACCCACGTAATTGTGGTACCTTTGGCTTGATTTCCTAGTTTACTTATTTGTTTTTATTATTTTGATACCTATGTAGGTGAGGTACATTTTGAGGTTTGCAAACATAACCTCAAAATCATTCAGGGTAAATGGTTTATAGAAGTTCTCAGGGGTGTCCGTCAATAATATTTGTTTCTACAGTCATTTATACATAATTTCGAATCTAGGAAATAAGTTTTCATGATTATTGGTCTTTAGGCCAAACATGTATGGAAGCTGAGCAATCTCCTTTATTCACTAATAATATAATCATATGGTTAATTAAATACTTTACGCAATTTGTAGTGAATGCGGTGCTTTTCTATAAGTAGTGTCAAAATCAAAATCAAAATTACTTTATTTCATAGGCTCTTGCGGGCACTTAAAATCGTCAATTTTCCCACGTTTCTCTTAGGTCGCTTTCTTGTCTGTTTGCTTGTCTGTCGTCTTGTCTGTCCGGTTGGAATCTTGTATCTCAATTTTGAGGCACTTCCCGACCACCTAGCGAAACTTTCAGGGTAGCTCAGAACCCTAGGTTTCTAGGTGCACTTTCAGGTCAACTTTCGGCAACTTTCACTTTTGTATGTGGCTTATCCGATTGTTGCGTAACACATGGTTACTTCGTTGAGTTAATAATTAAAAAGAATAAAATAATAATACTAATAATAATAGTTGAGAGTATTTGTAAAGATGCGCCCCCACGTTTTGAGTGGCCACTCGCTTGGCCCCGCCGGGTTATTTTATTCTTTTTTGGTCACTGAAAAACGTGGGATTTTTAGATTTTTAAATCTAGTATTTTACAAAATTAATGAAATATTCTACTAAAATCAAGATAACCCGTGCGCTAGCGGCAAGTACATCCGCGGAGTTGATGCCGTGCATGTAATCGCCACGAGCGACCCGATTCCGAATGTAGGGGCTAACATGAGAAGAATCGGGCAAGAAACTCATGTGCCAAAACTCTTTTAAAATCGTCAAATGTCTTACAAATTGTGAATATTACAAAACGATTCAGAGAACGAGCAATTCATTTCTTTTAGGTCCACGTTGCCTTATCATTCAAAAAATCTTTAACACTGTAATAACCCTTTTTGCATAACTGAGTTTTAATTAAAATTTTAAATTTATTCACTGACAAGTCATGCATGTTACATGGCAGCGTGTTGTACATTCGTATACAATGACCGGCAAAGGAGTTGCTTATTTTATGGAGCCTATAAGTGGGCATTGCTAGCTTGTCTTTATTTCACTGTGTGTCACTTGTATTTTTCTTTTTGTGACTGTAAATTGTAATTGTAAGGGCGGCCGTACACGGACTACTCGAGCAGTTAGCGGCTGAGCGAAATACACGGACCGCTCGAGCGGTCGGCGTCGACTGCTTGAGCTGTCGGTTGTTGACTGCTCGAGCTACGCTACCCAACTGCTCGAGCAGTTGATTTTCTACCACAGTCGAGTCATGGATTCTGACGAGGAAGCACTGCTTTTGCTGCTTCTGCTCAGGCGGAGACGACGGCGGCGACGTCAAAAGAGAAAATTTTGGGTTCATCCAATTTTGCAATTAAGAGAACAACATGGACAATTCCATCATTTGTTTATGGAACTTAGAAGTGATGAAGAAAAATTTTTCAACTATTTTAGAATGTCAATGTCTTCGTTTGATGAATTGTATAATATACTAACGTCTCAAATTCAACGTGAAGATACAATTATGAGGAGAAGTATCCAACCTGAAGAAAGACTAGCAGTAACATTGAGGTAAGAAAAATATATAGTAATTATTAAAATTTTTATTCATTAAAAATATTGGAAATTACATCATCGGACATTACAGAACATGATGAAAGGTCTTCAAATTGAGAATTTTGGTCATCAGCCATTGATGTAGAGGGGCCGGTTGCTGATCTACAGGGGGTAGGCACTGATGTAGAGGTAGAGGGGCCAGTATTGTAACCCCATTGTCCACGATGATCATTAAACGATGAATATCCCCTGTCACCATAACTCGAACGATATGTGTGATTTGTCATCCCTTTAAAGTATTTTACTACGTTAAGTATTTCGGTCTTAGCATCTAATTTATAATGCTCATGAATTTTTTTGAATTCGCCAACTAATGAGAGTAAAAACAATTTATCTTCATCTTCATTATCAATGCGCGAATTCTGCGATTTTTCATCGAAACGTTTGGATAATTTTTCAATTAAGACGTTCTCATCTGTGATTGTAGTAGTTAATTTTCTTTTGTTTCTTTCTTTGGGTATTTTATTTTGATGATTTTCGCTTTCTTCGGACGTAATTTCAGTGTGCTCACTTTCTTGTAAACTATTTGTTTTGTCGGGTCTATCTTCTATTATTGCTTTTAAAAAAGACATCTGCTGATAATATGCATATGGCCGAATGTTGAGGGCTGCTGAACCACTCTTTGGTTTAATTTTTTTAGCATATCTGGTGTATCCATCTCTTAATGTTTTCCATTTTTTCTGTATTAGCATGGCTTTAACAACAAAAAAATATAACTTAGTATAATTGATTGATTTATAAATATGTTTTTACAGGTATTTGGCAACTGGATGTACATTTATGGATTTGCAATATAGTTTTAGAATAGCATCAACAACAATAGGTAAGATAGTGAGGGATGTTTGCAGAAATATATGGATACATATGAAGGATATGTGTATGGAACAACTAACTGAAGATAAATGGAAAGACATAATAAATGGTTTATTATGTCTTTCCATTTATCTTCAGTTAAAATGGTTAAAAAATGGTTAAAAAAAAAAAGCTAACTTTCCGAACTGCCTCGGTGCCGTTGATGGCAAACACATTAGAATAATACAACCCGCGCAAAGTGGATCGTCATATTATAACTATAAAAATTATTTTTCGATAATACTTGTAGCAGTATGTGATAGTAATTACATGTTCACTTTCGTGGATATAGGCTCATATGGAAGGCACGCTGACTCGACTATTTTCGAAGAGAGTTGTCTATATAAAATGTTACAAGAAAAAAAGTTAAATATACCTCCACCTTCTGCAATATCACAAAATGGACCGTTATTACCGAATGTGTTTATTGGGGATGAAGCGTTTAGTTTGCAGGAAAATTTAATGCGTCCATATGGTGGCAAGAATTTACCAGAAAAAAAATTAATATTTAACTATCGGTTATCACGTGCGAGGCGATATATTGAATGCACGTTTGGCATATTAGCTAATAAATGGCGGATCTTTCATAGACCACTTAACGTCAATGTTGATTTCGCAGTGGATATAGTAAAATCATCGTGTGTTCTTCACAACTACGTAAAACAACGAGATGGAAATAAATTTGAGGATACGTTTGAGGGTCTTCCTCATTCTATAATACATTCAACTCAGCAAGTTCGTCCAGGTGGACCTATGTTAACAACAATCCGTGAAGAATTTGCAAATTACTTTATGAGCGAAGAAGGCAAACTAGATTGGCAATGGAATATGATATAAATCAATAAATATGTGTGTGACTTTATAATATGACATAAACTTAATAAATGTGTGTGTAAAATGACTGACTTTTTTACTTACCGATTTGATTTTTTTCTCGAACTGGTTTTTCATCAAAGTTCTCAATTACTTGGGTGCAAATAATTGCCCATGCATTGTTCTTCTTTATTTTGTCGCTGTGTTCCTTAAGTTTATAATTCCAAATAAGTTCTTGCGTTTTAATTGCACTAATAAGCGCATCACTATCGCACACGCCCTCCATGTTCAAAAAACAGTCGGCAAATGAGACGAGACAAACAGACACCACGAGGGCGCAAAGAGCGGGGGGGGGGGAAGTCGGAGAGCTGTCGACTGGTCTAGCGCAGTCAACGGCTCGAGCAGTCGGTGTATGCCTCGCAACCGCTCGCGAGCGGTCGACGGCACGATGGAATTTCATCATGCAGTTGACGGCTTGAAGCGGTCGCGACTGCTCGAGCAGTCGTGTGTACGGCAGCGAATGAATGACTATAGTTCACCGCGCGGTCGCGGCTTTAAGCGGTCGGTCTCAACTGCTCGAAGCAGTCCGTGTACGGCCGCCCTAATGGTGTGCATATTGATGAAGAACCAAATAAATGAAAAAAAAACTCAAATAACAAAAAAAACCCCTCGATATCAACCGAAACGTGAAACAAACGACTATCGTGTTGCTCTGTTTTTCCTGGTGGAAAAGATTGTAATCAAGAGTAAACAACTTTTTTAACGATAAAATTTTGTAGTAAGCGCCATCTTTTAGATGTCGCACCAACTAAAAGTGTTGACAGAAATATATGAAAAACGATCCCAGCTAAAGTTACTTTTAGCCTCTGTGGTTTTTGAGTGTGAAATATGAAGTGACGGTTTATATAAATTTACTAGCTTCTGCCCGCGACTTCGTTCGCGTGGAATAGTTACTTTAGGCTAACACTAATTTTAACCAGCGACTTCGTTTACGTGGAAGGTGAAATGTTATTTTAAAACTGCGATATCTCCTAAGATATTCATTGAAATCGACTGATGTAAAGGGCAAGTTTGTTTTAAATTAAATATCATGTTTATGAAGACATCTTCGCAATTAATGCATTATTTTAGAACAAAATTGGTTAGCATAAAAAAGGTTATAGTGAGCCAACCTTAAAAGATAGACATTAGCTGTCGCGGACTTTTTTTTAGAACATTTAAAGAGGAACAATTCTGTCATACATATTTTTTGTAAAACTTTAACCGTTTACGCAGCGCACGCAGCGGAAGCTCTCAAAAGGAAAAAACCCTTGATTTTGAAACATTCTTCATTGGTGCTCCGCTTCTACTAATCATAGCATAATGATATATATTCTATAGCCTTTCTCGATAAATGGGCTATCTGACACTGAAATAATTTTTCACATCAAAACAGTAGTTCTTAAGATTAGCGCGTTCAAACAAACAAACTCTTCAGCTTTATAATATTATAGTATAGATTTCATTCGCTATTTTTAATTGATATAATTAGGTAATCCAAATGAATTTACAATTATTTATTCACACAAAAGAAAGTAGGTAGGTATAGTCCCCGGCATATAAGTTGAACCTGGTTTTGATATCACGTGACATGGGCAGTAACAAGTTTAGGTACATTATTCACTACTGCGCATGTTACGTGATTTTGTTCAACTTATATGCCAAAAAATATATATAATGTTAAAAAAAGGATTTCTTAAGCTGACGCCATCGCCATTTTTTTTGTTCCAGAGTTATAAGTGTGTAGACACGCGCGATGCTCGATATAATCTGCGTAAAATGTGACTATGGATTTTTGTATGAGCGCCCTTAGCGGTCACATCAGGAACTACGAATCTTCATACTGGGAACAAATCCAGCAAAATGACAAAAAAAAAACACCAAAATCGGTTGATTAGTTTTGGAGTTCATCGCGATCAAACATTGTCAGGGAATTTTCATATAATTATAGATGTATGTAATCACATTTCAAGCAAATAAACATCGTAAGTCGAATAAAACACTTTTTTACGGATTTTTGATCGTATCGCCGTGATCACGGCTCCTGTAAAGGAGTCGAAACGTCAGGATTAAATTTAAAATAAAATAAAACATGCGCAAAAATCCGTAAAAAAGTGTTTTATTCTGATGTGTAATGTGCGCGGAAGTGTAAGAACTAAATATCGTAAGTCGAACAAACTAACCGTTTTAATATCGAGTTTCTCATTGAATTTGATGATGTATTGATCAACCTATTATAGTAAAATTTAACTTTTCAAGTTGCTTTGGAGACGTTCCGTTTTACTCAGGGCTGTCATTTCACAACTATTTAAATTTATATAAATTCAGTAAAAGATTCGTTTAAAAGTATTGTATATGTAAATCATAGTTATTTGTTTTATTTTTGTGTTGAACAATTATTTAAAAAAATATAATAATCTTTAAAATCACTTTCTTTCCTTTGTCTCATTCAAGTTTTTTTTTTAAATTTTACTAGGCTAGATTTTTTTCTAATTTTTATTAAAATAAATTGAGTATTAATATACTTAATTTAGAAAATAAAACATAATAACACACAATAAATACGGATCACTGAATGTTTTATTATAATTCAAAATGAATCAATGAAAACATGGGGTTAGAATAAAATTATATCAAAACAGTCGAAAGTAGGGTAGACCGGGTACAAAAGTACCACGGGGCAATAGTACCATTGCCAATATTTCCTAAAACAAACGACGTTTGAATGTGTGTATAGCGTCCGTTCACGCGCTTCATGTGCCTCCTCCCGCTCACCAGTCGGCAGCGCGCCAGAGCTGAGACAGACGCATCCACGGGGGATTATTTGTTTTCGGTCAGACACAGTGAGTATTCTCGTAAAATGTTTTAGTCTGTGATTGCGATTAAACTCAGTATCTTATTACATTATTTATTTTATTAGTTTAATAACACTTCAAACTTTGTAACAGTGACGAATTATTGATATATTAATTAATAAAATACCGTATTTGTTGGTTAATATTTAAACTGTCCATTTGGAACAATTGTACCACGAACGGTGGGGACAATTGTAGCGGTACAATTAACCCCGTGGTAGAATGAACCCCGATGTTATATTAGTTATAAAATATACTTAATTAAAATGAGTTGAAAAGAATTATGATGAATGATTTAAGCACATACTTATTTGGACTTTTTGTTTCAGATGCCACGACGAAGAGCGAAATTAACTGATAGAGGCTCCAAGGATCTGTTCCTTTATGAACAGGCATTCCAAGAAAATGAAAGTGGGCGGTCAATTCACACCAGAAAAGAATATTTTACAAAATGAAGCGTAAGAAGCTGATAAAAAGAAGGGAGCCAGGCAGGTTGAAATTAATCTCTTGAAAGATTGTAAAAAAGGCAAAGGAAAAGGAAAAAGAACTAAACCAAAAACTAGAGAAAAAAATAGAATACCGAAAGATTATGGGCCTAGTACCTCTAAGGAATCGGAAGAATGGTATTGCATTTTGTGTATGGAACCCTTTAGTGCCAGCTGTCCAAACGAAGTTTGGGTTCAATGCACAATTTGCGGAATGTGGGCACACGAAGAATGTACGGCACAAGAAGCCAATTATATTTGCCATAACTGCGAATCTGATTAATAATTAAAATATAAATATAATATTATTAAGCACTGCCTGCCAGGGTCAATTGTACCGGGGGTCAATTGTACCCCCATACAAATGAATAGTTTTTGATTTTTGTGGTTTGAATGATTGTTAGTTAAACAATTATGTAATGTTTGATTCCTATGAATAGTTTATTATGTAAGAGTTTACTTTTTTTGTTATTGGAAAAGAATAGTTGTTTTTATTTATGTTTATGACGTGTTGTCTTACTCGACTGATTACTTTAAGTATTTTTATTCCTAAGAGTAAAGACTGTTATCGTATCTTTATTATAACGTAAAATTACCAACCATTAATAAAGACATTATTAATAACACATATTACAGAGTTTTATTACCAAACATATTATTGGTACAATTAACCCAAAGCAGGGGTCAATTGTTACACACGACACCATTCTGTTCAGATGTAGTTTTCATCCACTTTTTGATACCGTAGGTTTTATTTAAATACATATATTTGTAGCTTAAGAGTTTAGGTAGTAAAATATCAGTGCAGAATAAAATATATTTCAGTAGATTTGTTGCTATCAACCAATGTTTCAAATATGGTACTATTGGCCCCGGTCTACCCTAAGTAGTAAAAATTACTAAATATTTCTACATATCATAAACTAAAAAACACATAAAAAACTGAGATTTTTATTTTTTTTATTTATTTATTAGGTTTGTCAACGTTTGCTACAATTTATTCTTACTTACTAAAATTACACAAAATTATCATCTAATTGTACAATCTATTACAGACAAACACCACATGTACTTAATTAAATAGTTCAGCAAACTAGAACAATAATTTATCTATACTTTTAAAATTAAATTGTGTCTTGGTGCAGGTTAATAAACAGTCTCCGATTTCTTACGTAGGAATAAGATATGTCCAGCTGAGAACTGTGCTCATTGTAAATTCTACAAAAAGTTCGTCTTACGCGGCGGTGGCGCAAACAGTTTTTCGACAATGTGGCGAGGATGATGGAAAGGGATTCTAAAATTCACTAGGCCTAATAATTGAGGACAATCTATCTCATTTGTCAGTAGCTTTAAGAAAAAGGACAGATCTAGTAGGTCTCGGCGATTTATATTTATAAACGTTAATATAATAAACTTACAAATATTTAGTTGATTTAAAATGATTTTATTAAAAAAATACGTGACGTGTAAGTTTGTAATCAGTCGTCGCTGTTACAACCCTGATATCACTCACCGCTCACTATTGGTCAATTAAATCCATTTGTGTATAGTAATCCCTTGATTTTTAATGTGTGAGTAAGAAAGCGAGAAAAAAAGTAAAATATAAGCTTTTTAATTTCAGTGACGTTTTGTCATAGTATCATAGACTAGCATTAGTTTTTGCTTTTCTTTTATTTATGTAAATTCTTGGCATTCTTTTAGATACCAATGATTTGAATTAACCGATTAAAAACTGACCAATAATTGTCAATTACCATTACGGGGCATAACGAAATTTCAGAATAATCACATCTCAAAGCCGTAATATAAAGAAAAAAAAAAAAAAAGAAACTTGTTCTTTCTTTTTAAAAATGTCGTATTCAAAAATGTATACGTCTCATTTAAATAGATTAGTACAAAAACATTACTTTTGATATTAATTTATACTTTTTGTATTTTTTCAATGCTATCTTAAAAGATAAATTATTTTAATATAAGAAATACTGTAAAATATCGACTCGGCTCACATGTGAATTCTCAGACAGAAGCTCGTTTCAGATTTTTTTTTTCTATTGAAATAATTTATTTTAATACAAGTATTACACTTAAAAATATTTGATTCATTTGTATCACAAATATACGTATCATATTACAGTATTTATTTATTTAGAACAACCAATGCAATAAACGCTATAAACTAATAAATCAGAATAAACATTTAAAGGTAAAACTACGAACTAACTAATTATGATAACAAAAAAAAAGAAACAAATTAAATATTCTTTGCTAATGTAAAAAAAAATCTTATTTTTGACATAATACATTAGTTATCAATGACTTCACCTACCATGGTGAGTGATACAAGTCAACATCAGAACCAACTGCATACAAACATGACAAGTGACAATAATATAACTGCATTCTATTAATTTTTATATACAATGTGTCCCGTCACCAGTGTCGGAGCCTTTAATGGTGTAAAATATGGCATTTTTATCGACAACTTGCCCTACAAATTTTGTTTTTCTCTTACGGCCGCCATTTTGTTTTCTTGGTATGCAAGACCTGGACTCTCATAGTAATTCGACCACCACTACTCATGTAAATGTCCTATCAACATTAAAAAGGTGTCATTTGATAGCTAAACATGCAGACAACAGTTACACAGCCATCATGTTTCAATTGTCATGGAATAAAAAATAGAAAAAAATAATCAAAGAAAAACAAATAGATTCTTTTTTGTGTATTTTTTAATTACTGGCTTTTTGAGCAAAAACCAAATTTGAGGGGCAATTTGTCGATAAAAAATGCCATATTTCGCACCATTAAAGGCTTCGACGCTGGTGACGGGACAAATTGTATTTAATCCTTTAAAAATATAATGCAACAGAAGTGCCCACAGTTAACTGTTATTAACTTCCTCTTCCAACTATCTCTGTCCGTCAAATCCGTTTGTGGAATACAATTCTAAAACTGTACTCAAAAAATATTAATAAACCCAAAAAAACAACATAGAAAGTCACATTTAAATTGTTCATAATGTACCAGAAATGAAGATAAAAAACATTCAATGTAGCACACATGCTAAAATAAAAACTACCAACTCATCATTAAGTATTCAAAAAACAGTTCTAGACGATTCGCTTCAAAAACAACTAAGCACGAGTTTATAAATAAAATAGCTATTATATCACATAAGTTCACCGGCCGGTCTGTGAGACCCCAATTGCAGAGAACCGGTTACAAAATTCATGTGAACATATTTTTACATTCTAATGAGCGTCGCTAAAAATAGCAGTCGAATCTGTATCTAAATTTAGCCACACAACGGTACCAAGCTCGTAAAACATTATATTTACTATATACAAAAAGTGTTGGGTTTTTTCGTAAGATTTGTGCTTAATTTTTGTGTGTGTGATGGTATTGTAATGTTAGTAACTGTGTAATGTTTTGAGGAACTTTATGTGATAAATTATTATAATAGAAAATGCATAAAAAAATATAAGAACTTTATGTGGTTATATGTCACGATTTATGCTGAGTAAGACGTTTCGCTTATAAATAATGTTGAGAAGATGGATGAAAGAAGATTGATAAGTTTATGAGGCAAATGTACATTCGGTAAAGGCAGATCAATGTCAAGTTTCAGAGATCAAATAGAAGATGTCTAGAAAATGGGCCAGGTTCAAAGTGCCCATAACATACTAGAAGCTGTTCTTCTTTTCATTTTTCATTTATTTCTTTCTTGATTCTCTTTCTTTCTATCGCTTCCCTCATTCTAATTTCTTTTCCTATTTCCTTGTCTTTGCTTTAGGGCGAAGCGTATCCCTGGCTCTGACCCCTGATGTAATGTCATAACAATAAATGCCAACCAAACTTTGAAAACTTGTACAAATGTGAAACAGTACTCCCAAAATTTAAAATATCCTACGAGCCTGTATGAAAAGTCTGATGAGAGAGTTGAAGAAGCTAGAGATGTGTGGATCTCGGAAAGTGGAAATCTGTTATCTCTGTCTAACCTTACGGAAATAAGTTATGATGCTGATATAATACGCAAAATCTACAGTATTTTAATAAATTAGCAAATCTAAAAGAAGAAATAGTCAAATAAATAAAACGAGAAAAATACTCTACCTTGTACCAACAGATTTTTACGACAGGTGTTATAACGACTATTTTCCGCTCAAGCCTAAACATTATAAAACCAGCATCAAAATTTACATAAAGCCACCATATCACCGAATTACCACATCCTACAATGTACATTTTTTGACGAGGGGAAATGCTTTTCACCTACCCCATCGTTGTATATCTACTAAAACCCCTCGCTGTACCTTCATGCTATTGTGGGTCCCTGTTTTGGAATGACCACTGTAGCTGGATAGCCAGCCCACTACAGACCCCTTCTCCATCGGATGAGGCATCACCCGACACTTTACATAATGACGTTGACTGTGGACCAACCCGTCCACTTCAGCTACCCTGGCTATGTCTGGATTCGGCGGGCATATTGCCTCCTCCTCCTTCCATCCCTTCTCCTGTGGAAGATAGATGTGTTGGCATCCTCTTTTCTCGCCCTTTAGGCAGCCTCCTTGCGTGTAATAACGCCTTCGCAGAAGGAGATTCTACAATGTATGTTTCTTTCTTTAGTTACAGAATAAACCAGCTTAATACTGGGTCCTCTGGGTCGATCGCTTTTATTAGGCCTATATAGACTTCCCAGGTCTTTGGCACTTTCCAGATGATATTCAGTATGAGTCTGAGATAACCGGGCCACTGTATCGGGTTTCCATGCAGGATTCACTCCCCCGAGTCCAGACGATACCCATTCTCATTGCTTCGGGCTAAAAAATGTTTAGAAAAAATATTTTTAAATAATTTAAAATATACAATAATAAATGTAACAGCTATAACACATTCATATTTTGTTATTATAATTCTTATTGTCTATTGTTACTACTTATATTGAAAACTAGCGGCCCGTCCCGGCTTCGCATGAGTGGACAAAATGCTTTAATTTTTTTTAGCATTAAATATAGCCTATGTTACTCAGCGTGAATGTAGCTTTCCAATGGTGAAAGAATTTTTGAAATCGGCTTAGTAGTTTTTGAGTTTATTCATTACAAACATACAAAAATACAAATCTTTCCTCTTTATCTAATATCGTATAGATGAATACTACTTAGGCAGTAATTTGGAGTCTGTAAAACATTTCCGGATACAATAGGCTAAGATAGGAGAGTTATTTTGATTCCTAATAACTGCCAGAATGGAATTGGAGCAGGTCCGCACTCTGGAGCAACGAAAAGGTTTTGTTTCGCATGATAGGATAAAAGTTGCCTATTTACATCACAAACATACCGTATCATAATTTTTAGTTAAAAAAAAGAGAAAAATAACAATTTCACACAAAATACATCCTTTTATCTGTGTCCTTTTTATATTTTTATCTGGTCCAATCAGGATTTCCAAAGGTTGCAAGTTCGATTCCCGCCCGAGAATTATCTTGTGACCCGAGTGGATTTTTTCTAATATTTTTCCATTATAATTATTTATCTTATAAGATAGCATTAAAATGCATAAAATATATATAAATTATAAAACTAAATGGCTGTTTCATCTTAATCGATTGCCCAAACATTTGTAAAAATGTTTCTTTCGAATACGACAGGATGTACTAGAAAATTTCGACGAGTATTCACAAGGCTCGGTAGGTCAACTGGGAGAGCATTGGATCAGCTTTTCAAAGGTTGCGAGTTCGATTCCCGCCCGAGAATTCACTTGTGACCCGAGTCGATTTTTTCCAGTATTTTTCTATTCAAATAAAACCTTTTTTTATATTTAATTCTGACGTTTCGACTCCTTTACAGGACCTGTGTCCAAAAAATCCTCTACAGCAGCCGTGATCACAGAAAAAGTGATTTTATTTAAACATTATATCAAATTATTTCTTTTTAAATTATGTATGTCTAACAATATTCTTAAAAATAAGAAATATTTAGATTATCCTCAATAAAATAATAAATGAGCAGAATATGTTCTTGTATTGTTTGTCACCTATATTTACTACCATATTCTTGGAAATAAACGCTTATCTTATCGAAAAAATACAAATGGTTACCTAAAGGTTAGGTTAGGTCGCCAATTATATTTATTTGACGCTCAATTACTTTTTTATGATCATTTAAATATGTGCTCTTAAAAATTATATGCCACAAAACAATGCCCCTGTATTTTATGGAAGATTGGTTCCTGAAATTATCTTTCCTGTCGTCATTTGGGAAAAAAAATAGCTCGTTTTGGTAATAAATATAATTGACAAAAATCTATAATCTAAGGTAACAAATTTGTTGTGTCTGTCCGTTCTTTTTCCCGCTCTTTTTTCATTGTATCAATTAACGTTACCATAGCAACGCGTTAACCGCAAGTAGTTCGTCTACCGGACGCTAGATGGCGCCAACGGAAAAATATTTAATAATAGAAAAAAATTAAAGAATTTTGTCCACCCGTGCGAAGCCGGAACGGGCCGCTAGTTAATTGTAATAAAGACGAAATTCCGAGTATCAAATTAAAATTATATGATCCACTGTCGGTTTTTAACAGAATATTTCGCTTCTCCAAATCGTTACAAAATTATAAATTTTACTTGATGGCTGTAAAAAGAGAACTCCAATTCACACTCATTATAAATGTTTTTAAATTCTGTAGTTGAAATTAAAAAAAAAAGTAAGGCCTCAAACGTCAAAAGGGCAAATGTCAATAAACTTTCACTTTATAGACGCGATATCCGAGAAATTTTGGCGGGAGAGTGAAGCGGCTCTTCAATAGTTCTGATTTTGTTGTTAAAATTCGTGTTTTGACAGATATCTATGGTAAATACCAGGGGATTAAAGTTTGAGTGTTGGCAAGTGAAAAAAAAACAACGGAAGGTGTTTTTTATTTATTGGAGTTGCTATGGTACCGTTAATATATACTCTAAGAACACAAATTTGTTGTTTGTGTGTTTGCCTGTCCGCTCTTTTTCCATTGTATACGCGTTACCATAGCAACGCGTTACCGGGTCAGCTAGTCTGTAATCTAAGAACACAAATTTGTTGTTCGTGTGTTTGTCTGTCCGCTCCTTTTTCCGCTCTTTTTCCATTGTATACACGTTACCATAGCAACGCGTTACCGGGTCAGCTAGTTGATTATATAAAACCGTTATTCTTAGGCTTATGGTAACTATAGTAACTACTATGGTAGCAAACCCACAAAGTCCTCCTTTTATATAGAAGAGATCTGTGCCTGTTCAAAAATAATCGTTCTTAGGGAGGAAACTCCAGACGTGCGTTGGTGTTGACACTTCCTTTTTCAAACTATATTGCACACAAAAATGTACAATTGGCAGACTTGAGGCTAATATTCACTACCAGTCAAAAGGAGACAGAGAAAGTTTTCCATTTAGACAAAATTATCGACACTGTGTTGCACTGTGTCAACCATACTATAGCAAAAACCTATTGGCACACACACACACATAAAGTTGACACAGTGCAATACAGTGTTTACTTTTTTTTCTAAATGGAAAACGCTCAGAGTATTGGTGATGCATTAGTAAGGGAACTGGGATCTCTGAATACTTCTATCAATTTCGACTCTTCAGTTAAAACCTCTCAAAATCAGCCTCTTTTATTAAGTTTTACTTATTTTAATTGAGGTAATAAATAATGGTGACTTCTTCTTGTGTTATTACTTTTGAATAGGGCTTATCCGGTTAGAGTAAAGATTTTAAATTCATACCTTATTCCTTTAGAATTAAAGTCTTTTATAAAAATGTTGACTCAAACGCGCTAGTAACGTTACATTCGAGAACATATTCGAATCACAAACTTAATCGGTGTGTTTAGCAGAAAAAGGCGCTAGGCAGCGCTTGTAAGCAAAATGGCGATCGCTAAGCGGTAAGCCCTGTCAAATGGAACATAGCAATTTTCCTGCAGGACGCAAATTTAGCGGTCACTGGGGAGCATAACCTCAATTAAATATATTTTTATCAAATGCAGTGAAAAGTTTTAAACTATGAATAATATATTGAATATTTTACTGAACGACAATATTGAAGAAGACGAGATTACTACTATTATTTTGATGATTGCACAAAACCACCGGTTAACTTAAGTTTGTAAACAAACTTATCTAAGCAAAATGGCGGAAAACGTCAGCGCTGCGAAAGTTAGAAAACGTGTCCTTGCCGAAAAATGTATAGTTTGTTTCTCAGCGCTGTCGAGCGCCGTCAATCGCTTTTTTTCCAAACACACGCATTAAAATATTTCTAGAAACAGTTTTATATCTAAAAATAAATTTTATTTGTGTTGTCTCTGGTTTCTTAGAATTTATACTTAGTATCTTTCTTTTAATTTTTTCCTGTACCGTCAATTAAAGTCAAATAAGTAAAAGTTCTACCTTTCTCAATAACTGTTAAGCTGCTTATTCATAAATTTAGCTTTTTGGATATTTATGAACAGTATATGGATTTTATTACGCATTTTAATAAAACAAACATTTCACGGTGTTTTTTCGTATAATTAGCCATTGTTTTAGTCATCCTGTGTTCACGGCTCCTGTAAAGGAAGAAACGTCAGCATTAAATATAAATTATGCGTAAAATAACCGTGAAATTTTTTTTTTATTTAAATGTATCAATTTTCTTTATTTATTTTGTTTTATTTACTTAGGTGTTTATGTTTTTTCGTTCTCTCGCTATTATTATTTTTATTAATACTTTCGTAATCCGGTAGTGGTCCTACCTTTTGCACCGCCGGTTTTGGGTACGAGTCCCGGAATGGGCAGATGATTTGTACCTCAGTCATGGGCATTTATTTATATTTATATGAAGATTAAATTACTATTGTTCATACTTATATGTGTGTCTATCCGTTACTCTAGTATCCATAACGCAAGCCATACAGTGCTTACTTTGGGCTAGGCTAATTGATGTATTCTAACTTAATGTCTGGCGTTATTTTTATTTCGTGTTTTATATAGTTCATTAGTTATGTAACATTATATATTTATAGTTATGTATCTTTATATAGAAAAACTCTCTGTGTTAATGTTTGACCGTGATGAACTCCGAAATCACTTAACCGATTTTAATGTGTTTTTTTCATTTTGCTGGATTTGTTTTGACTTAGGACATAAGATAGGAGTAATTTTAATTTAAAAAAAAATGTTAATTATAAGAACTGAGGCATAGAAACACGTAGCCGGGTCAGCTAGTCTTCTATCCTACTAATACTATAAATGTGAATGTAAGTTTGTTTGTTATGCTCTCACGCAAAAACTACTAAACCGATCATCATGAAACTTCGTACATATATTCTTGGAGGTATTAGAAGTAACATATGGTACTTTTTATTGAAAAGAAATTCCCGCTTAAATGCGGATGAAGCCGCGGGTAAAAGCTTGTATTAAATATCTATGTGTCATATATGTATT
Organism: Calamotropha paludella; assembly: GCA_927399485.1. Classification (NCBI taxonomy): domain Eukaryota; kingdom Metazoa; phylum Arthropoda; class Insecta; order Lepidoptera; family Crambidae; genus Calamotropha; species Calamotropha paludella. The sequence continues at coordinate 6,074,980 of OV656831.1, read as the reverse complement.
TCTATCCGTTACCTTAGTATTCATAACACTTAGAGCTTATTTGCTTAAAGCGATAAGACTGCCTATTGTAGCACCTTTTAGTGTTCTTTAATAAATTAATTCAAAGCTTTGATTTCTATATTGATGTTATTAATAAATATTATTATTATCAGTATAGATCTTGATCACAAACATATCAGAAATAGGTCTATAAACTAAGTGTACATTTTTTATATATATATATATATTTGTTATAAGATAGCATTTTATCTTTATTTAATTCAGCGCAATTTAAGAGAATATATTCAGACAATTTATCTTATAAGATAAATTGTTTTAATAGAAAAATACTAGAAAAAATCGACTCGGCTCACAAGTGAATTTTCAGACGGGGATCGAACCAGCAATGATAAAATGAATGAATATGAATGAACATTAATAAAATTATTTTATTTTATTTTATTTTATTTTAAATCACTAAATGAAATTTTGTACAGAATAGTAAGGGCTGTGGTCTTTTAGGAATGTAAATTGAGAATTTAACTTCTAGACTCTTATATCTAAACAAATAATTACAAGAAAACATTCAACTTGTTTCAGATGTCAATTGGAATATAGCTCGCCCATATAGGGGATTTCGGTTCGAATCATCTGGCATCGTCACAAGTTGAATATTTTTTTGTAACAATTTCTTTAGATATGATATGTTTTTATAATTGATACTAACACGATATGGGCAATACCATAAAATAAATAAATTTTATTTAAACAATAAAAAACAATGTGTAAAAAGTGTTTTAATGGTAATTATAAAAATCTTTTTATGGTACCTAAACTTCAATAAAGTCTCGATAGATGGCGTTGTACATATTTCGAAAAACCAAAATGGCTGCAACAAGTGCCGCAGATAATATTTCCCGTCCCAGACCGCGGGCTATCGATTTCAAATTTTTTTTTTGCTTCCACGCAGACGCGAAGATATAAAATTTTTTATAACCACCCTGGCTCCCCCGCGCTCTCTTCGTCTCTCAAAAATCCGTCTGCACACCAAGGAAAATCGAAGGACGTCATATAAAAAGGGAAAAGAAAAAATGTTAGAAACTGCCCTACCGTCGGCATATCAACCAGTTTTTTAATTTCTTTTTTTTGTTATTTGCATTTTTATTTATTGGTAATAAAACTTTTTGATAATCTTTGTAGTTTTGTAGAACAATGATATATATAGGACCAATGGCAACACGCAGACTTTTATTAAAAAAAAATGAATTTATTAACGTTAACCGCGATGTATATTTTAGAAGTTGGAGCATTTATTAGACGACACCAAACACTATTTCACATTAAAAACAAAAGAAATCTCCGTTTACGTCCGAAAGATAAAACTCTGCCAAAAATGCCTCCTATCCACAGTGCATTTTACGAAAAGAATTGTGTTGGTATGTACGTATTTATAATTGAAATAAGAGAATTATCTACGAATAAATATGTACCGCAATTACGAAAATGGGTAATAATAAGATCCCCTTATAATCTGAGAGAATATTTTGACATTGTGTAAATTAAAATAATTTTGAATTATTTATTATAGATGGAAATTGTTATTTTAGATTATTCTCGTGTAATATTTTATGTAATTTTGCACGCTAAATTACGGCAAAACATGTTGCTTTTTGCCATGTGTGTCATCTGTGTTTACCATGTTTAATGCAAATAAATTTCTTGATTCTTGATTGCTAGGCGTCTACTTATATAACATTCTAAATTCAATTTTCAACCTTTTTTTTATTGATGGCAGAGAAAATACCTTTTTAAATTCCATAGTATCCATTAATTAGATTATTGGTATAAAAGTTCAATTTTTTTTCTTTTAATGTTAAAAATGTTTTATTTGTAAATTTCCCTGGATATAAGCAGATGTTATTGATTTAAATAACATGATTTCTGTAATTATTCAGTGAAACAGTGTTTATATTTCATTATATAAAGTAGGATTTTTTTAAACTATTATCTATTGATAAATTTATCATTATCATTTTTGCTTTTAAAGATTTCATTGTGTCTTTTTTTAAGTTTTTTTATGCTATTTTTAATAATTAACATTAGCGTATCTAGTAGGGTTACTTTTCAGGGGGGTCTAGTCCCTGTCATGCCATGGCCGATGTGATAAAGCAGAGTCAACATTCAATGTACAGATTAACTTGACACTCATTATGAAGTTTTGTAGAAAATGTACATAATAATTAATCTGTAAATGTAACCAGTTTCGATCAAATCGTTAAATAATTCGAAGTAATCGATAAATAAACAAAATGCCCCATAATCAATTTAGTTCCGAATCCATCGTCTGCGGGCGATCACAGCGCCAATTACGTCAACTATACGCACTACTAAGTAATGGTTTCTTTCCTCTAAATATAGGTTATAAAATAATTCCTGTAGGTGCTACACTTCCATAGTTATAAGCGATTTTATCAACGTGACCAACCAAAATTAAAAGTAAATAAAATAAAAGAAATAAATTTTAATTTATTATGTACTGGAACTGGTCTATTAGTAAATAATATTGTTTACATTTTAACATCAAACGCTTGCTATTACGTAAAGAGTATTTGGCCTTATAACCTCATTTACACGAAATTGAAATTTCAGACGAGAATTTACATTTCTCTAATCTAAGTGGACAAAAAGGTGTGGCTTACTTTAACTTAATGACTAAAATAATCTTTACAGGATTTTGAATAATGTTCTAAAAAAGGAAAAAAAAAGATGTTTATGGTTTGGATGCGTGACAATTAAGCTACATATGTCTTCATATTCAGAACTTATTTGCTGATTTAAAAATCATAGATGGTTATTGAGTGATTTTTTAGGTTATAATTTAAGTTTTGTGGTTTTTCTTATACTATACTGCCGATTTCCGCAACTTGAAGTCTTGTGTGCCTGTTTTGGGTCTGGAGGGTGCTTGGCTTATTTGATTCCAGCCACCCCAGCTCTGCAAGGAACGTTCCAAGCGCCTTAACTTTGGTGACGACTTCTCGTAAGCTGCCCGGTGAGCTAAGATGTCTTGCCCGGTAGGGTGCCACTCAGCATTACAGCAGGGATATATTACCTCCCCCTGGACTTTTTGAGAGAGTAGGAAAAGACACCTTCCTGTTGCGTTTCACTTGCCAATACTCGTGTATGTTCACAAACACTTGATGGTTAATAATCCACCATTATTACTCACTAATATATAATATAGCAGTGGAAGCTTCATTTATTCACTCTCTCAAGAAGTCCACGGGGAAGTTTTAGCTAAACCCCACACCTTCAATTCAAAAACCGCGTTGAAACGAAATGGTTTTTTCTGAATGGCACCTTAAATTTATAATAAACTACCAAAGAAACTGAAAGAGGCTAAACTAACTACATTTCGTATGGAATTGTTTTCACTACTAATAAAGAAAGCCTATGAATGAATTTTTGGCTGAAAAGTTGTAGTATTGGAATTTTTATTATAATTATTTAATTACTTGCGAACTTTTTTGTATAAGAATTTCGAAATTTTTCCTTACATATTTTACTTACTTAAAAAATTGTAACAGGCATAGGGCAGGTGACCCGGTTTTGGCCATTTTAAGAATTTTGTAGACTTTGAGGCTATACTATTTTACAGTTTTTGTTATCACGGACATATTTCTTGTGGGAATAAAAAATGGGAATTTGTGCCATTTTTGGCCAGATTTACCCCATTTCTGCCACAGTCATGTGCCAGTTCTGGCCATCAAAATGCATCAAAAATAAAAAGCAGATAATTCAAAGTAATAAAAAGTTTATTCGAAAATCGCATATTTTACTACCAACAGTCTTTATTGAGAGAAAAATAGCTAACATAATATTGACTACAAATATATATAATATCTCAGCTTGAATTAAAATTACAATTAAGGAGATCAACATTAACCTATACGAGGTAAATATCTATAATATTATAATGACCAGTCTTGATAAGTTTTCTTATAATTATCACTAGGTATGATGCACAGTCTTTGTTTAAAATTAAATAACAATTTTGGCAACCTATCTTTGCAATAAAGTAAACAATTATACTTCTTATTAATTACGTACACTTATGATAATACTTTTAGTTGTATTTGCTTCTTAAATTTAAGTTTATGCTTAGATTAATATCAATATAGTTCTAAATCACAAAAATATATATAATCATATTGTAGGTAGGTATGCAGTCTTTAATATTTTTAAGTACTTATATTTTAAGATTTTATAAATAAATGTTGGGCAAAAACTTTTCCATCTCAGTAACTTTAAAGAAGCCTCTGTTATTAACTTTAATAGGTGACTTTATAATTTCCATAATCTCATTAGTTCCATACCAAATTTTATCAGTTTTTTCTGGCCATCGGAATGAATTATTTGTAGATAATACCATTGTGCTAATTTCATAACATCCTTTATCTTTGTTCTCAACTCTTCCAGTAAAATATTCACCTTCATACTTAACAATGACGTATGATCCTACTTTTAAGTTTTCATCGCACATTTTATTGTTTCCTAACTTTGCTAACTGATTTAGAGGCAACTCTGATTCGGAACTTGTGTCATCAGTCTCAGAGCGTTTTCTTTTTCGTTTTAGATCTGTTTTTGGCATTTTGTTTTGTTCTATCACTTTTTCAGCATTTGAATCGCTACCATCACCATCATCACTACTTTCTTCAGAAGATGCGATTATTCTACACACTTTCTTCTTCATCTTTTTATTTCCTGGTTTATTTTTTTTCTTAGATAGTTTTTCTGTTTTTTCTTTTTCAGCTGCCTTCATAATATCCCGCCATTTATTCGACGTGATAACGGAAGGGACATACATTGCTTTTCTAGTATTTTTTGGTATTACTTTTCCTGGGTACAAAACACAATCTTTCACTAAATCTCTAGCTGTTTGAAGGGCAATTATTGCAGGGGGTTTAGCTGTAAGGCAGGTATTGCAGGGGTTGTCTTTGTTTTGTGAGTCTACAACATCTGTTTCAGAATAGCTGGAAGATGGACCTGGTTCTTCTGCTGTGATATCCTTTTGATTACAGATTTTGAAATCCTTTGAAGATGTGGTTTTAATAAGTGTGTTTTTTACTTGATGAGAATGTAAAGAGTCTTGAACATCTGTAACAGACTTGCCCGAAGATAGACCTGGCTCTTCTGATGGTTGTTTTTCCGCAGCCGAAGTTTTGTGGGAGTTGTTTATATTTTCCGAGTGTTGAATGTCGATAGCAGGATAGACGGAAGATGGACCTGGCCCTTTTGTTGGGTCAGTTAAGTCATCAATGTACTCTTGGTTCCTTGATATATTATCGTCCCTGATAAGCGATGGTGAAGGAGTTTCTCTGACGGCATTTTCAATATCATGAGATGCCAAGGTGGGCTGCGACATTGTAGCAGTAGTATCATTTTTGAAAACTAGCCATATATCATATAACATTGATGCCTCCTTGTTGCCTTCCCAGTCTTTACCAGAATAAAATGTAGTATAAAAGTCTTTCAGTATGTTTGGGACGATTTTACTTTCAAGGTATGAAATGTAGCTGGATTCAGAAATAGCAACTTCGTGTCGGTTTACAATAGTTCTTAGATCTCTATCTTTTATAATTCTCTTGTAATTAACAAAGTCAGCACCAAATGGAAATAAACCACATGTCTGAAATCCTGCCTGCACATTTTTTGCAAACTTATCTTTGTTATCAAGGAGTAAACTTTGCAGAGCAGATGGCAAAGTAAATTTTGTGATTTCTTGTCCATCGTTTTCAATGCGCCACTTTTTGACCATCTGACGCCAATTCTGTTTCAATGGGTAAAATACAGCAACGTCCAAAGGTTGCAACATATGAGTTGTATTTGGGACAAGAGCAATAACTATAATGCCATTTTCCCTACACAATTCGCTAAGATGCATAGTCAGATGGGACTTGTGGCCGTCAAGAAACAAAATTATTGGTAATTCAATTTCTTTTTCTTTCAGGTAAGGAATGAAGACGTTTGCCACATATTCATAGAAAGATTCGCCCGTCATCCATCCTTTATCGGTTTTACCAACTCCCCATCCATTTGGTGCATTGTCAAGAACTTCAGAACTCATTCTTTTGTATTTGTAAATAGTTAAAGGAGGTGCATATTCACCAGTGGCATTGACAGTAAATAGGGTAGTTATATTTTCTTTATCGCTGTTTTTTGATGTATCGTAAACATGTTGTCCCTTTTCAGCTAACACAAGAGATCCTTTTGGAGCTAGAAAAAAAGCTGTTTCATCACAGTTCCACACTCTCGCAGGGTTTTCTAGTATCTTTAAATTTTCATCACCGAGCAATTTAGAAATTTCTTGGAACCAGTTCCGAATTTTCTCTTCAGTTATTAAAGCACGAGCTTTATTAATATACTCGGCATGTTTTTGGCTCAAATCAGGATGTCTCGCCATAAATCCATCGAACCAGGATCTTGAAGGTCTATCATTTATAAAAGGTGTAGCAATTTGGCCCTTCACAACAATTTTCTTAACAGAATCCAGTAAACCTTCCTTGTTGATGGGAAAGCCAGCGCGAGCGCAATCTTTGATCCATATGACTAGTTCGTTTTCTATTTGTCTTCCAAGAACTGATTGGGGCCCTACATGTCCAGAAGTTTCAGGCGCTTTTCCTGAAATTTTGTGACGCAAAGTCGTTCGAGGTACGTTAAAATCTCTACTAGCAGTGGCAACGGGCATTCCATTCTTTATTGCGTTCAACGCTAATGTTATTTTATGCGGTGAGTACTGGAACAATTTTCTTTTCACGACACCGATTTTTTTAGTGTTTGGTTTCGATGGAGGCATTATAATCGTAACTCTGAAAATGAATAGATTACTTATATCAAAATAGCTAAATAATTAAGTTGAAAAATCACGATAAAAACTAAATGGCCAAAAGTGGGGTTGTACATGCACCACTTTTGGCCAGTCATGTGGCCAAAGATGGGAAAATTCATTCATTTTGGTTCCATTAGTGGCCACCTCTCATAACCTCACTTAATAAACAAATAGCGATAAAATATCATTAGTACCCCTTGACAGTGTATTCTTTATGAAGGATTAACATAAACATTAAAAAAAAATAAGAAGGATTTATAAAATAATTATTGATTACTCACCCGTTCGCCTTAGCCGTTTTGCTAAGAAATAAAACAATTGTCGCTCGTCAAAAAATAATGACTTGTTAGATTGAAGTGAAGTTTGACACATCAAAGCTGTCAACGCTATCAGTGTTGCCAATATTAGATATTTTTATTCCCGTAAACCATAGAGTAATATATGTGTCTTTGCCTTAGTTATAACGATTTGCAGTTCTAAATGGCCACAAAGGGGTCGGTGGCCACAACCGGGTCACTTGCCCTACAATGGCCAAACATAGAGATATGATATAATTTCTACCATCTGTATTAATACAACTATTTGTGAACCTAGGGAAAGAAGTATTTCGTTATTCATTCATCATTCAATGATCATCTATCATTTATAGCTCAGTTCTAACCATCATCATCTAATTATGTACAGAAATTACGTGTCAAACCATGAAATATTATAAAAAAAATATCTCAGAAAAAAACATTATATTTTTTCTAATCATTGTTTGACTTAATTTCCTTAAGAATAATACTTTTTTTGCTGACAGTACGCTGGAGGTATGATATCGAAGTACAATGATGTATCGCGGATTTTCTTATGTACAATTTACAACGCATCAGACGTTGCACTTTAAGCCTATTTAAGGTGGTAAAATCTATCTTACTTTTATACCTACCTTCTATATTTTATATTAAGTAGCTCAACCTAATAGTACAAAGTTTACAATAAAAAAAAGTCGTGTGGTGTCGTGGGACACCGGATAGGAACGAAGTTCCTTATTATAAAAATATTAATTTTAAGTTCTATTGGAGGTATAAAGAAAATAATTATTCGGGTACCTATACATTTTTTATTACGATTTTTTTATCGATAAAAAGCAAAGAAACTACGTTACAAAATTATTTTAACGCCTCTTTTTATTTATAAAAATATATAATGACAGTCTTCATGTAGACTATACATTAGACACTGTATAGCCATCCCACATAGACTATACATAAAAATCTTACGCTTTTTGTTTAACGCTACGGACGTTTTTCCCGGCTAATGTACCCCTCCGCAACGCCCCATAAGGAACTTTGTTCCAAAAATGCAACGATCAGGGCAGTAGGAGAATAGGTTTTAATTTCATCTCAGGTATTTTGCTTTTTCAATCCATTCTTTATTCAGTACATGGTTTAGGTGTTACACTAAACAATTTATCAACATACTAGCGGCCCGTCCCGGCTTCGCACGGGTGGACAAAATTCTTTAAATTTTTTCTAGCATTCAATATAGCCTATGACACTCAGCAATAATGTGTCTTTCTATTGGTGAAAGAATTTTTAAAATCGGTTCAGTAGATCCCGAGATTACCCCTTACAATTTAACAAATATACAAACACACAAACTTTACTTCTTTATAATATTAGTATAGATTAGACAATTTCATATAAAGTTGCTTAGCCCAAAGTATAACTCAAAGGCTTATATTTATGGATACTAGGGTAACGGATAGATACATACAAACTTTTTTCCATCGGACATCCAGACGCACTGCAGGCTACCACCCTTTCTTGGTTGCTATTCCTACCTGTCGCACCAAGCGCTTTTCAACATCCTTCTTAATGCACATAGCAAAGAATTGGAACTCCCTCCATGCGTCTGTATTTCCGAGAACTTATAACCCGTCCATTTTCAAAGCCAGGGTGAATAAGCACCTTCTGGGTTAGCTCGTCCCATCGTGGATTCTGTCTTGGCCTCCGGGCTTGTTTGGGATCAAGAGCTAACCCATCCTAAAATAAAAAAAAACGCTCGTGTTTACCATAGAAACATCTGCCCCATTCAGAACTCAAACTCGGGACCATTTGGCTTGAATGGTAAGGTCACTCCCACTCGGTCAAATCGGTCGTTAAACGAGAACAATAAAGAAATAATGGGGATTAACAGAAGCCTACGTATTTTCAGAACCACATAAAAGCTTTCATGAAGGAAACGAAAGGATATTAACGCTCTAATAAAACTTAATAGAATATATAAGGGTTAGAAATAATCGTATTTATAAGTTGAGGAAAATAATTAGATTTTTAAACCCAAACTTAAAAAAACTCAATGTAAATATTGGACGGATTCTGTTAATTTTATCAGTGACATTTTTGTAATATTTGTTTTGAAAAAAAGAAAAGTAACCTTTCTTTGAAAAAAACTATTTAACAGAACGTGGCAACATTCTTCTATTAAATCTAATTAAAAAAAATGGCCGGCGCGCGGGAAAGTTCTATGGTATCACGTAAATAATACAATACGTTGCCGTGCCCTAAACAAGGCCACTCAGAAAATTTTACGAAAAAAGTTTTTATGTATGACGCCCTGGCGGATTATAATTATTAAAAAAAAATAACTTACAGGTAAAAGCACCATCGTTCGAATTTCCCTCCACAATTTTGGAGGGCAGAGATAAATTGAATTATCTTGTCTCATTGAAAAATGGGTTTGCTTCGGGAAAATTCTCGTGCGATGATTTTTTATGAATTTATTTAATTTTAATAGCCACCTTCCAGCACCATCATCAGACCCTGGTAACCATATAGGATTAAAGTACTCGTCAATACGAATCAAAGGAGCCCAAACTATACGGGGTTGTATCTTTCATTGCGGAGTTATGGCCACCTTCCAGCTCCTTCATCGGATCAGCTCCATATCATGATAATATTGCATTGTCACGCAATGCATGCATGCAATATTTCAGCTCAATTGCAAATCGGGGAGTGCGTCAAATTTAACTTGCAAGATTTCATTACAGTCACCGAGACAGGTAACAAAACTAAATGAAAGCTTTTAAGAAACAGATGAATTATGTACGAAAATATTCAGAATATATTTGCTGATTAGATCGGGAAGCGTTCGAGATTCTAGATAAGTAACTTCGTTTGAGGGTAGTTTCGCGCTGGGTGCCACAAAACCTCATCGAAGCAGAAGCAGACCCAAGTAGAATGGTCCCGTGACGTGATTAATAAATTTGACGCTGGCTAATAATAAAATAATAATTTGACGACCGTTTGGTGCAACGGTAGCGATTCTGCCTTTCGCACCGACGGTCCTGGGTTCGAATCCCGGAAGGGGCAAATATTTGTATGATGAATACGAGTATTTGTACCTAAGTCATGGATGTTTGTATATATTTCTATGAATATTACTTATTTATGTATGATATATGTATGTCTGTACGTTACCCTAGTATCCATAACACAAGCCTTAAAAGTGCTTACTTTGGGCTAGGTTAATTGGTGTAAATGTTGGAAATATTTATTTATTTATTTATTTATTACTCACTCACTTTATACCAATTAGCCTAGCCCAAAGTGAGGACCGTAATGCTTGTGTTATGGATACTAGGTTAACGGATAGATAGATGTATGATACATAGATATTTAATATATATAGAAATATCTCTCTGGGACTCGAACCCAGGACCGCCGTTGTTGTTTGGGGTGGAATCGATTTGTTAGTCCATATAGTAGATAAAAATAAAAATGAAAGGGGCCGAAAACCCGCCGTATTGACCCTCCTCCTTTAACTTGTTATAATTTATTTCTTATTATTGAAAGATAAAAAAAAACTCTCTTATTACAAACGCTTCCAATTTTGTGAGTGATGTTATTTGTAATCACTACATAGTATAAAACAAAGTCGCTTTCTCTGTCCCTATATCCTATGTACGCTTAAATCTTCAAAACTACGCAACGGATTTTGATGTGGTTTTTTTTAATAGATAGAGTAATTCAACAGGAAGGTTTATATGTATAATACATGCATAATAGCATGTAGCAATAGTAGAGCATTGCATCCGTGCGAAGCCGGGGCGGGTCGCTAGTAATATATTAACCTTGTTTGGATACGAAACCGAACGTTAATTTTTTATCAATGAAGTTAGGTAGCTACATTAACTTATTCAAAGTTAAATATTAAGATAAAAATATATCAGTTGTTGTTAGAACACAATATTTATATTTTCTTTGATAATTCATTTAAAGCGATACGCTTATTGTGGATAAAAATAATATACTTTAGTGTAGTAAGTACGTATAATAATTCTGACGTACTAGGGTATAGATTTTTTTTAAATTGTAAATAGGTAGCATCTTGGCCACTATTTCGCTTGGATGTGACGTGCTCGCCTAGAAGATACCTATTCATTCGTGACTTGAAGACCCCTAAATTGTATTTGTCAGGAAACACAGACTCACGCAAAGAGTTCCACTCTTTAGAGGTACGGATTACAAAGTTGGAACCAAAACGCTTAGTGCGACTCTTTGGTATACTTATCAACTATACAATGTGTCCCGTCACCATTGGCGGAGCCTTTAATGGTGTGAAATATGGCATTTTTTATCGACAAATTGCCCCTCAAAATTTGGTTTTTCTGAAAAAGCCAATAATTAAAATTCACAAAAAATAATCTATTTGTTTTTCTTTAATTATTTTGTAACTGTTGTCTACATATTTAGCTATCAAATGACACCTATTTAATGTTAATAGGACATGAGTAGTGGTGGTCGAATTAGTATGAGAGCCCAGGTCTTGGTTACCAAGAAAACAAATTGGCGGCCGTAAGAGAAAAACAAAATTTGAGGGGCAAGTTGTCGATAAAAAATGCCATTTTTCACACCATTAAAGGCTCCGACACTGGTGACGGGACACATTGTATTATGGTGGCGCATATTTGTAAGTCTGGTTGTCCGATGAAAAAATGTGGACGGTGGAACAAGGTAGTGCAATTCCGTTATACACACTCCGAAATGAATCCTATTAAAACGCTAACTACCTTCCATCTATGCTCTAAGCTTTTGAGCTTTTTATAGAAAAGATCATCATTGCCGATGAGCCTCTTGGCCCTCCTCTCAATAGACTGAAGTGTCTGGAGCTGGTTTCCGGCGGAACCGTCCCAAAAATGAGAACAATACTCCATACACGATCGAATTTGTGCTTGGTACTGTGGTGACCTCCTGGCATCTGACACCACATTCCACCTCTTTACGTATATTTGCTTTATGGCAAGGAATGTCACCTTTTAAAATAAAGAATATTCCTGAAGGCTAGAGAACATAAGAGAATCACCAGTAGTGTCTGAGAGTGTAATCGTAGTTGTATTATATTAATAAAATAATAAATGATAAAGTGAAATAAGCCGTTTGAATTAACGAGATAAAGATCCCGGAGCGATAAAGATAAAGATACAGTACCATCTCGCCTTCGCCAGGATGCCAAGTTTTTTGAAGCTAATGGAGCCTTACTCTCAATAAAACAACCAAAATTGAGTTGGTGACAATGAAATATCGAGAAGTTTAAGATGGACAGTGATCGGCACGGATACTCCTCAGAAAGTGGAGAAATAAAGCAAAATATATTATTATTATTATTATCCCACGAATGTCTCTTCGAAAGTCACTTAATAATTTCTTAAATAATTTTTCTTACTTTCACACCATTTAGCCTAGCCCAAAGTAAGCAATGTAAGGATTGTGTTATGGTTACTAGGGTAACGGATAGACATACATACATATATGATACATAGAATGTAATATTTATAGAAATATATATAAATACCCATGACTCAGGTACAAATGCTCGTATTGATCACACAAACATCTGCCCCTTCCTTCGAACCCAGGACAGTCGGTGCGAAAGACAGGATCGCCACAGTTGCACCATACGGTAGTCTTACTAAGTCGATCGCGCTAATCACTCATTCTTGAAGATCTAACGCCCACTCATTAAACCTGCGTGAACTGCTATGACCTTTTCTTCTTTTTAATTCCTCTTCATAAGGATAACTTCATATGATGATGATCTGAACTGATCAATCTTCTTAAGAGTTACTAACATTTACAATAGTAAAAAACATTACATGTATTTCAGATAAAATTAAAATCTAAAAACCTAACCGTTTTACAAAACAAAGGAATAAAATAAGCCAAGGATATTTTAGTAAGCAAAAAGACTTCGGTCCGTAGTTTGTAAAGACGCCTTGCTGTATACACAAGAAATAAAAAAGAAAAAATAAAACTGCCGTAAAAAAAGAAAGGCATTTGCGGGGGAAATACGAGCGGGGCGGGAAGGGACGTTCCTCGAAGTTCGCCCCATTTCGAAAATCGATCACACAGCGCGTGTGTGCCACCGTTTTGAATTTCGAACTCAACTATATGGAATTCTAGTAAAACTTTTCAAGCACGCAATATTCGACTCTAAATGAGCTTATTAAGATTGATATTTCAAACTCCACCTCGAGTTCTTCATTAGTGTGAGTTAACACACATGTACGCGATACCAAAATATTAATGTCATGCTTGCCAAAATAGATACTTTTTACGTCGTATTTTCTGAATTTGGGCTGCGTAAAGTACCTTTTTAGGGGCATTGAATTTGAATAGATTACACGACCTTGTTGCATATTAAGATTACAAGAGCGTATTAAATCAACATCTTTTTATCAGTAACAAATGGAAAAATAGTTTTTTAAGAAGTTTAGCAATCAGTCGAATGTTTTGATTAATGACTTGCAAATATAAGACGATATCTTTTATTTTGAAGTTAACCATTAAATTGCTCATTTGTATTGACATTTTCTAAGTAGCTTTGGTTATCTTTTTTAATTTTACATGTCTTAATACAGCGTAATAAAATTTTATGTTTTATTTTGTTTGATATATAGACACGTAATAGCGAAAAGAGATAAAGAGAAATACCACATGCCTAATTAAAAACTTAAAGAGTATCAAAACATAAATTACACGAAATAAAAAAAAACATTTAAATGTATTTTTCAATATCAATAAATTATAAATAACTGGAATATTATAAAAGTATTTATATTGTATCCGAATCATGAATAAATAAATAGATCACCATCATCATGTAATATTTTTGTCGGAATTAAGTCAGAAGTAATATTGTGAATACAAGATTACTTCTGACTTAATTCCGACATAATAAGTTTCCATCATCATTTAATTAAAAAAAGTAAAAACTGAAGGCCACGCTGTATGGGTTTTACAGGGGCGTGCATTGGTTTTACAGCGCGGTAGGCACTGTAGATCTAACTAGTCGTAGTTGCGCTTATCATTTAAAAATTCCAAATATTTGGTAGGTAATATGGATATGTCGCGGGGTGCTCCGCAGCTCCGTGCCCCCCACGGAGCGGAGGAGAGACGCACACTGGTGGGGTTCGTGGAAAGAATCCTAACACGATCACATGATCCCCACCAAGGTGTTAGAGGGACACCGCGGTGATTTAGTGGGTAGGCCCCTGCACACCAACCTGACGAGCTTTTATCGTCGGGTAGGTCTGCAGGGGAGAGTCCCACATAACGTGTCCGCTGTTCTCCCAAACGGCGGCGTATGCGTAAGGCATTCCCCGCGTCAAAAAAAAAATGTATCGAATAAATCATCCATTGGCGCCTGACGGCCGAGACGAGACCGAGCGAATTTTCCACCACCACAGATATCACAGAAATTCATGAATATTATACATGACTCTTAAAGATTCACATACACATGACATTTGAGCGATAGCCGTAGTGTCTTGTAGAAAAGCCGTTGTTGTTGTTATAAGTTTTTTGTCACTTCACATCATCACTTACGATTTACGAATACCGGGTATAAATAATTATACAAGTAATAATACACTGACTGAGGTAAATTGAGTAAGAAAAAAAAATATGTTGTTGCAGTTTGTGTCTATTCGATAGAACCTTTACGTATAACTTATGAATTATATTTCTAAATTTTATTTTATTTATAAACAAGATCAACTCAACAAAACTTGCTAAACGAATAACTACGGGGAAAAGTTGATACATATAATTTTTTGACAAATGGTCTATTATTTCTAAAGGATTTAGTTGTCTAAATTCGTCATTATTATAAATGCATTTAAGCTCGTTATGCAAACGATCAAAATTAAAATTAAATGACCCGTAGCGACTTTTTAAATCATTAAAAGCAATTCCCGGAAAATCTGCAGAATATGACAAAAAAAATTCCTTGGAGAGTAATTGAAAAAATGACAACTTTTTGATGTCGCTGTATATATTGCGCGACTCCATCAAAATGTTAGCGATTATAGCTATTAAAATCCGCCTATAATGGGTTTTAACATCGTCAACATTTCGTTTTCGTTTAGGAGGGCCGCACAATCTTTTTGTATTTTGAAAAATCGTATTAAATTCCTCACTAAAGTGACTCAAAAAGTTTTCGAAAGTATTTATTTGCTTTAGACAAGAAGCAATATCACACGTTTGCTTCTGCAAAGAATTACAAAGCAAATCAGTTCTTTCAAATATTTCGCTGAATATTTGTTACAGAAAACTAAATTCAAAATCTTTTAATGTCATTAAAAAAGTGTTGGCCTGTGTTAAGGTTTCACCATCCCAGGAGTCGGGATTTTCTATCATGTGTTCAAAAACGTGTATTAAATTATTTAGCTCATTTTTAATTACGCTTACTGTGCGAGAATTATAAGTCCAACGCGTTGGAGCACAAAGGGGGATTTTTTCGCGTCCGAATGTTCGTTATAAAAAGCCAGTCGTTTAGTACTGTTACTGAAAAAGTTACTTATTGTTTTCATAACGTTGAAAAATCGTTTCGTCTCACTAATTCTCTCACAAGATTTCGAAAGAACTAAATTTAAAACATGAGCCGAGCACCATACATACAACGCGTGAGGGCGGTGCTTGCGCACCAATCCTTGGACTCCGTTCTCCCCAGATTTGGCCCCATCATATGTCTGAGCAACTAATTTAGAAATACAATCATATTCTTTAAGGCAGTCTTGCTAAGAAACTGAGCTGATCGGTCCGAACTGACATCGATAAAACCAATAAATCTGTTTACGATTTCATTATTATCGAAATATCTCAAAATAAGAACTAGCTGCTCTTTCCCACTAACATCCGGCGTTTCATCTATCATAACTGCAATGAAGTCTGTTTTACTAATTTGAACTTTAATATTCCGTAACAAAAGCGTGGCAATTGAATAAATCAATTCATTTTGAGTTCTATTCGAAAGACCAGTGAAAGCGTTTAAATAATTATGAAGATGATTTTCTTTAAGCCTATCGTATTTAGCCAAAAGTTCACGGTTTCGATAAAATTGCCCTTATTCAGAGAAGATTTTGTTTTGTTATGTGCTCTAAAAGGTAGCTCCTGTTTTGCTAAAAAACAAGTAATATCAATTAAACGAAATAAAATATTCCTATTGCGATCGACTTTTGCGTTATGACGCTCAACGTCGCCTTTTAATTGCACACTGATACCTAATTCAACGCGTTTTTTTCCAAAAGAAAGCATAGAGAGACGCGCTTGAATATGCTTGTCGGATTGATCATGTTTCTTAGCAAGGTTTGTTAAATTATTCAAATCACCATAACCAGTGTCATTCCACACAGTCTTTGTTGTAGAAAACAAAAGACAGGGAAAGCAAAACAATAAATTCGAATGGCGGCAACCAGCTAGCCAAGTATAACTGTCGTAATATTTGGTATTGAAATGTCTGATATTTTTACCTTTCCGTTGAATAAGCTCGATATTTGGAGTTGGTTTTTAATTTATCTATGAACGTAAACTGTCCGGAAGGATAGGTACGTAGTTTTTGTATACAAATCGAATCCTTACAATCGGCACACTGTAATTTCTCCATAATTAATTACCTAACTTTGATACTTATTTTTAACAAAAAACAGTCATCAACATCTTTTTTCTTTACACACAGTACACTACAAACACACACACATAGAACGAAACTAACAAAAAACGACAAAAAAATGCTATAGCTATTAGTAATTAGCGATGATGCCAACAATACGACAAAAACACATGAACTAAATTAAGGAAGGATGGCACTTGCATTTGCATTGTTACATTTTTCATACGTCTCAACACTTTTATGTCATCGCAATGAAGTCGAAACTTGTTCAACGGTCATAATCTATTGCGCATAGGGCCGAGTGAGACAGATATAGGGTCGGGGGTCGTCGGTTTATCTCGCTCGGCAAGTAGGCTTGCTTACCTAGCGCTGTCAAATTGCGAAGGTCATGTTTTAGAACGTTACACGGACAAAGAGCGCACTTTATTTTGCGGCCGTATAAATTTGACCAATACTTTTTTTAATTATGTTGTATGAAACGCTGCTCGCTTCGTATAGGGAATCTGTAGACTGCTTACCGTTACCGTACGTAGTAAGGAAAATCTTACTGGGCGGGTGCTCAATAGAAGTTTGGTTGAGTATAGAATTACGGAACCAATTAAACTAAATTAACTTTAATACTAGTGGTATATTATTTACGTTCTTAATGAGGTAGGCACTGCCTAATTGCCTATATGGTATGCACGCCCCTGGATGGAAAGGAAAGCAAGATATAGAATAGTTCAAGTTAGTCGGCCGTGCGTAATAAAAATAAATGGATATATCTAATGGGAAAAGGCTAAGGTTAAAATAAGATGGTTTAAATTGTTAAATACTTTTTGTGGTTGGTTTTACATTCAAAGTGGTAGCAACACCGGAAGTCTATGGTATTAAGTAAACCGCTGAAACCTCAGGCTCGACGCCGCCGTCAAAAATCTTTTTCTTTTTCACAAATTGTGGCTTGCCCGATTTGTGCATTTAACCAGTGTCAAGTAGGTATAATTGTCAGTTCTTGAGTAATTTCTTAATTTAATGAAGAAGAATGAACAGTGAAATATATTTTTCCCTAGATTTCAGTAAATGTGTGGGGTTTTACTGAAATCTCCCTGTGTACTTCTCGAGAGAGCAGGAAAAGATAACTTCCGCTGCTTTGTTACACTTGCCAACAAACACTTAGTGGTTAATAATCCACCATTATTACCAGAGATCGGAGTAGGTTGAGCTATTTTGTGTACTTGTCATATGTAAGTATAATATGGATATTCCCTGAATCCAGCGGGACTTGCTTTTTATGTAGAATAATAATAAAAACTATTTACGCCTTAGAGAGTTATAAAAAAATAAACTTCCTCTCCGATGGGTAAGTTTAAAGACGGGTTTAAGGATAGTATAATAAACAGATAGAAACTAGATTCAATTAACCAAATATATTGATACGTGCTAGGGTTCGAAGGATTTGGAGAGAAAGACCTGCTGACTCTTTTGAAGACTTTATTCACTAAGCACTAGGTCCAAACACTAAGCACTAACGATGTCATAGGTCGTAGCCAAGTCGTAGGTTTCGCTGGTATCGCTCTTGATCACTAGTTTTCACTTCGAAGTCGCCTCGAAGGTAGCTCAAACTGAACTGACTCGCTCGCCTATCTGCGGCTTTATATGGGCCGAGACGAGCCCCAGACCATTCCAGAGAGTTCCTTACTCGAACGTACCCGACTCGACCGTGATCGACCGGGTTGGATGACTCTAGAAAGTTCGCGCATGTACCCGGTCTTCCTGACTATACTTCTATATAGTTCCGCGCTAGTTTCTTCGTGCTTTGTGTGTTCGTAACAAAATTTTTTTTGTTATAATTTATTACGCACTAATAGCCAAAACAACACAAATTTGAACAAGAGAAATAAAACCACCAACGTGACTCTCCCGCTCCCGCCAAAAAGAAAAGAATAAGTTGATAATTCCATCTGCCTTTACTATAATAATCCCATATATGTATAGTTATATAAATAATGAGTTTCAATATACACAAACTGTTTTTCAAATAAAGCCAAGCCATTATATACACAAAAAACCGGCCAAGTGCGAGTCGGACTTGCGCACCGAGGATTCCGTTAAATATTTTTATTATATGATGTAACTCAAAATTTACGGTTTTCGCAATTTTTCCTTTATCTGTGCTTTAAGACGTTGCTTCGTACCAAATTTCAAGATTCTGAGTTTACGGGAAGTACCCTGTAGGTTTTGATTCCCTTGCTGTTCCTCGTGTCGTAAATTTTGCGGCATAAACGGCTGCATCTTTTGATTGCGTTGGCTTAGAAGTTTGATTTATTCACAGCTCCAAGGGACAGTAGAACTGTGTATTTGATATAAATTCCAGCTTGATACCTACTCGCGTTCCTGAGAAAAAGGTCTTGACAGACAGACGGAAGGACAACAAAGTGATCCTATAAGGGTTCCATTTTTTTCCTTTCGAGGTATAAAAAAATTCTTGTTGAGTTACTTGCTGCTCCTTCTCGGTAGAAGATAAAGATAAAATTAAGATAAATTATTTTTCATTTAAGCATTTACAATGCATGTAATGAACGTCATAGCTACTCCATGGCTATGAAAGTTCTACGTCGTCAGGATATCTTGTAGGTACCGAGAAGAAAACGCAAGAAACGCTGCAAGGACTGTTTTTGAAGTGAAAACTTCTTTAGCATTATTGTGATTTGAAATTTTGAAACGAAAAAGCGACAGTAAAAAGAGACAGACATATAAATTTATAAGATTTAACGTAGGAGAAAATGAGATAGGAAGCATAGGTGTCGTTGCCATGAAAACTTGCATGCCAGTTAATATTTAAGTAAATTTCAGTGGTCGAGTGGCTCGCTCCCAGGTTCGATTTCCGACCGGGTCAATGTTGAAAACGAACTTTTATATATTGGCTCGAGTCTGGGTGTTGTAGTACCGTTGTTATTACTGAAACCCATAACACAAGTGCTTAAACTACCTGGTTTCAGAACAATATATTTATGTATGTTTAATTGGAGCGGAGCGAGCAGGGCCCCCATGGATCAGTTTCACATGTTGGAGCGGAGCGAGCGAAGCTCCCATGGATCAGCTTCGATAGCGCAATGTCTGTTACGCCATAACTTCCCCAGTTCTTAACCGATTTGAATATTTTTTGTGTGGACAACAGGTTTAGGATCAGATAGATGGTGACGGAGCCCGAATTTTGAAATTCGCAAAAAATCCCATTGAATTTTTTTTTCTTTTTTTTTACGCTCCGCTCCAATATATGGTGCTAGCGTAGCTTTATGCTTAGCAACTGCATCGACTAGTATTTATTTATTGGAAGTATTATAATTCGAGTTGATTCCTCCTGTTGAGAACTAAAGCATCCTTTCTCTATTTTTTTTGTATTTATATTATTTCTTAATTCCTCGTTCTTTGCTGTCAATCTGTTGTCATGAGAATTGTGATTGTGAAACACGTAAAATTTATTAAATATTTTTTGATGACCTAAGTGAGAGTCTTTAGCTATTCGCAACACCTCCCATATCTCTTTAGTTGTTCAATGTCTATAAAATAATTCGGTTAGTATCAACTAAAACTAGAAACAAAATAAAATAGGTGTGAACCTAACCTAAAACATGAGAGACAAAAGAAATGTAGATGTCTACATTGACGAGCGAAGCTGCGGGTAAAAGCTAGTTGTATAATAAGTTGGCTGCGAACTTTATAATAACATCTGCACCGACGCACTGTTTGGTCTCTTCAATGTAAGTAAGTTTAGCTTACCGTGAGGGGTTAACGAGATTATTAATAATGCGTTTCTTGGAGCGGAGCGAGCTAAGCGAGGGAAGCTCCCATGGATCAGCTTCAATGGCGCAATGTCTGTTACGCCATAACTTCCCGAGTTCTTAACCGATTTTAATATATTTTGAGTGTAGAAACGAGTCAAGAGGCTTAGGACCAGATTGTGACGCAGCCCGAATTTTGAAATTCACTAAAATTCCCATCGAAACAAACATTTTTTTTTCTTTTTTTAGGTATTACGCTTCGCTCCAATATATGGTGCTAGAGTAGCTTTATGCTTATCGACTGCATCGCCTAGTTACATTGTCAATATTTTTGAGGAAATTTTTGACTAATTTTAATTTTACAACTGCTACGTATAGGTACGGACACCAAAACAACTTATCACGAACTGGTTTTCTCAATAAAGATAAAGAAAATGTTTTTAATGCAATATTAGCATTTGAAATGCATTAATTAAAGTCAACAATTTTGGCTTCGGGAGTAGTGAGAATTGCATAACTAAATGAAATGTACAAATAAAACAATTTGATTTATATAAAAATAATAACAATTAGGAACGTACCCGATTATAATATTGTGAAGGTAGTAGAAAATATATGACAACCATTGTCTTAGTCTTCCTGTGATCATCATATCATCATCATATCAGCCGTACGACGCCCATTGCTGGACATAGGCCTCCCCCAAGGATCTCCACAACGATCGGTCCTGTGCTGCCCGCATCCAGCGTTTTCCCGCGACCCTGACCCGCGAACCAGATCGTCGGTCCACCTCGTAGCGGGCCTACCCACTGAGCGTCGTCCGGCACGCGGTCGCCATTCGAGAACCTTTCCGCCCCAACGGCCATCGGTTCTCCTTGCTATGTGTCCTGCCCATTGCCACTTCAGCTTCGCAATTCTTTGAGCTATGTCGGCGGTTTTTGTTCTCCTACGGATCTCCTCATTTCTGATTCGATCGCGTAGGGAAACACCAAGCATAGCTCTCTCCATTGCCCGCTGGGCGACCTTGAGCTTTCTTACAAGACCCATAGTGAACGACCACGTTTCACTGCCATAAGTCATCACTGGCAACACACACTTCCTGTGATCACGGCTCCTGTAAAGCTGCGAATTGATGATCAGTTTTTCGCATCAGTTGAACTGACGTCCATCCAAAATTTGATCTTGAGTGTCGAATGTCTCCAGAGTTTTAACTGACGACGCGCCACGTATTTCCGAAACTATCATTAATCCAACTCGGCGCGTCGCACCCAACTGATCGTCAATCCAACACAAACTTCCTAACAGCCCGACCGAGCGAAAACTGAAGAGAAGAGGAAATCGAGTTGGCCTAAAACCATTTGGAGTGACACCACAGTTTTACGTCTCGCAGCTTTAAAGATTTTGAGCCCCTGTATTGTCACAAAATCGGTCATAAGTAAATTAAACTATTGAAAGCAAAATCATAAAACCTCATAAGAGCATGTTCACTAAGCATGAAATATTTATCGCATATTTTATCCTAGTACTAGTTTATTTTATTAATTTACTTATGACCGATTTTGTGACAATACAGGGGCTCAAAAATCTTTAAAGGTGTTTTTTCAACAATCATCTTTTTCGAATTGTGCCCCTATAGTATTAAAGTACGCGAAAAACAGATCGTCAATGCCCACTTTAAAGGAATCGAAACATCAGGATTAAATATAAAAATAAATTATGTGCAAAAAAAGTAAAAAAGTTTTAATTGAAATGTGTAATGTAAGAACTAAATATGTATTTATTAAAGTCAACAATTATGCCATGGCTTCTGGCCTGTGACAGGAGACCTTGTGTCGAAGAAGAACCGCAAGAATCTCAGCAAGGGTTGTTTGAATATTGAATTCTATTTGTTGGACTTAAAGCTGAAAATAGAATGGAGAAATTGAGAAGTTACGTACATTTTGACTAGTCGACCAGCTTTAGTTGACTGCGAAAGCCACAACAGCAGATTAATCAATAACATAAATAAATAAAATTGGAGTGTCTCTTTGTAATATTGAAATAACCGTTTTTTACTACATGCATATGAATATATATACGGTACTTAGGTACATAAACCAAAATAACATTTTTTACAATTTTTGTCTGTCTGTCTGTTTGTTCGGGCTAATCTCTGAAATGGCTGGACGCATTTTGACGGGACTTTTGTTGGCAGGTAGCTGAAGTAATAAAGAGTAACTTAGGCTACTTTTATTTTAGAAAAATAAAGTAATGTTGCAATGTTCCTCGCGGACGAAGTTGCGGGCGGCCGCTAGTCAATAATAATATAAGACAACATCTCATAGATTATTCTGATCCGGAGTAGCTTAAGCACATGTGCTATGAAATTCAGAAACAACTAAGGAACCAAAACACCCAGACTCGAAACGAAAAGTTATGTATATACACCAGGCCGGGGGCCGAACCCGTTACCTCGGAGTTACCATGAAATCCGGTATGCGAGCCACTCGAGAGACAGAAGTCGATATAGAAATTTATTTATCAATACCTATCAGTAAATGCATTTTTTTTTAATTAATACTAAACTCTATGCAATGGACTTTGAGTAGAAAATCCATTTAGATTTTTTTGTCGATTTGTTTATTATCTGCTGACTGTAGATAGACAATTTCGAGGAACTAATAAGCAAATAAGTCGTTTTGAATGACGTCATGGGATTACGTCATTATATTCAAACCAAGGTTGTCTGAACTTATAATAAGAGCCTCAAAACTAAAATACCTATGCGATAATTATCCTAGCCCAAAGTAGATACTGTAAAGGGGTTCACACTCTGGGCAAATACCCAAGGCTCCGCGATCGATAGGGGCCCCCTAGTTCCTGCCAGATCACTAAACTAATACCGACATTTATTACTGAAACACTTTTTTAATTAGAGTAAATCGAACCTTAATTAGGGACTATATTATCGACTTGCTTATTAGCTTTTGCATGCGCGAAGCTACTCTACTC